>LR738715.1:223767824-223882672 GCA_902687465.1 Secale cereale | reverse complement strand
GTGTGCGGGGGAGAGGGGGAGAGGGGGGAGGAGTGCTGTGCGATGGGTGAGTGGTGTGCCGTGGGTGAGTGGTGGCATTCGGCCACTGACAGGCGGGACCGCGAGAAATTAGGCCCACATGTCAGTGTCCTCAACAACATGTGGTGGAGGTGAGGGGAGCTGCTTTCGGGTGGGTGTGGGTGAGGAGAGGATGAGGGTGGTGGGCCGTTGGATCTGGCAGCATTCGACGGTCTCTAATGCTTGATCCGCGTGACATGCCCATAGACCAATCAGAACAAAGTGGAGGCTTTGATAGCGTTATGACCATCTAAAATGGTCGTAATTCATTTTCCATTTTCCAAGTGCCCAAAATGAGGTTTTTTTGTGAAGGACCTCCCAAATAATTGTTACAAAATTGGACCAAATCATTTTTATAAAATACTAGGCCATATTTAATGCACAACTGACCAAATGGTTGGGTGTAAAAAGTTTTGATCCACCTCTCATGAAAAAGACAAATTTCGGCCGATTCAGCTAGAAGTGGTCAAATTTGAACTGTAGCTGCCTTGTAGTTTGCTCTTTATTTTTTACAAAAATCATTTCTAGGTACGTAAGTATCTATTTAATCAGAGAAACACCAAAAAATACCAAGATTCAACCACTAGCTAGGAACGGTCATTCCCGCCGTTTTGACCGCATTTTGAAACGGGCATAAAAAATTCAAAAAAAATAAAAAAATTGGAAAACCTCCGCATTGTGTCATTATATATGACCAAGTTTCTAGGAAAAATAATAAACTTGTAATACGGCAATTCTTTTAAAAAGTGTTCTCAGAAATGAGCTATCATGCGTGAAGATTCATGGCTTTCAAGCCAAATGATCAATCCTATGGCCACATTCATGGCATAGTTTGTTCAAATGATCTCATATTGTGCACAAGGGTGCATCTTGGAATGGCAAACAATGTTGCCTAAAGGAGTTTTCACTTTCTTTGGACGAAAAATTCATTTTCCATTTTCCGAGTGCCCAAAATGAGGTTTTTTTGTGAAGGACCTCCCAAATAATTGTTGCAAAATTGGACCAAATCATTTTTATAAAATACTAGTACATATTTAATGCACAATTGACCAAATGGTTGGGTGTAAAAAGTTTTGATCCACCTCTCGTGAAAAAGACAAATTTCGGCCGATTCAGTTGGAAGTGGGTCAAATTTCAATTGTAGCTGCCTTGTAGTTTGCTCTTTATTTTTTACAAAAATCATTTCTAGGTACATAAGTATCTATTTAATCAGAGAAACACCAAAAAAAAATACCAAGATTCAACCACTAGCTAGGAACGGTCATTCCCGCCGTTTTGACCGCATTTTTAAACGGGCATAAAAAATTCAAAAAAAATCAAAAAATTGGAAAACCTCCGCATTGTGTCATTATATATGACCAAGTTTCCAGGAAAAATAATAAACTTGTAAAACCGAAATTCTTTTGAAAAAGTGTTCTCAGAAATGAGCTATCATGCGTGAAGATTCATGGCTTTCAAGCCAAATGATCAATCCTATGGCCACATTCATGGCATAGTTTGTTCAAATGATCTCATATTGTGCACAAGGGTGCATCTTGGAATGGCAAACAATATTGCCTAAGGAACTTTTCATTTTCTTTGGACGAAAAAATCATTTTCCATTTTTCGAGTGCCCAAAAGGAGGTTTTTTTGTGAAGGACCTCCCAACTAATTGTTGCAAAATTGGACCAAATCAATTTTATAAAATACTAGGACATATTTAATGCACAATTTACAAAATGGTTGGGTGTAAATAGTTTTGATCCACCTCTCGTGAAAAAGACAAATTTCCGCCGATTCAGCTGGAAGCGGGTCAAATTTGAACTGCAGCCGCCTTATAGTTTGCTATTTATTTTTTTTCCAAAAATCATTTCTAGTTACATAAGTACCTATAGAATCATAAATACATGGTTTGGTGGTGATACGTCGAGGTTTGGGCGGTGGTCGAGGGCCCCAACTCTAGAGCGCGTAAACTCGCATGCCCGCTGCGTGGTCACCGCGTGATTGTGGCATTGCCATGTGTTCTAGGAGGCCTAGGCATGTCTAGTGGGTTGGGCACTCCCCAGGTAGGTGCTAGGAAGAAAATTACAAGATAAGATTCTCACGAGGAGACCGATCGATGCTCAAACATGAATTAGCAGCCAAGTGTTTGATTAGCGTTACGGGAAATGCACATGGCTAATGGGCTTGAGTTTTGGTTGAGGATGATCAGTTACTAAGAAGACCGTCTTCACAAATTATCAGCTCAAAAGGAGGAGTCTAGGTGGTACTTGCTTTGCGAAGTACCACACTGGACATAAATACGAATGTTGAAGCTGGGCTCAAAATAATGAATGGATTGGGCTGGCATTTGGTGGAGGATAGTTATTTGGGCATAGGAAAGCACTGCAGAAAATGGATACCATTGGGACATGCCAAAGTGGTACTTTCTTCACAAAGTGTTTTTTTGAACAGAATAGGAAAATGAATATTTTTGAATTATTTTTGAACTAGGCAAGGAAGGTTTTTTTTACATATTTGACGAAGATATGACGGAAAGAATTTATGAGATTTTTTGGGGAATTTTGGGAATGACAGAAATATAGGTTGCTTCACAACCTAGGGCAAAAACTGCCACATGGACATGACACATAGGCAAAACTGATGAGGTGGCGCCTAGCCGTAGCAACCCACCACAATTTACAAGGTTATGACCATCTATATTGGTCATGATCAGCTAGAAATAAGGCAGCAGACCAGTGCTATCTGCTTTATGACCATTTCGTGTAAGGAAATTATGACCTTACTGACCAAAATAGTCGTTATAGTTTAGGGTTTGGAGCCCCCGGAACAGCATTTGACCAATTGGTCTGAAATTGTCATAGATCTACGACCAATTCTTCCAGGGTCACTAACAAAAGGTCATAAGTTGACATATTTCTTGTAGTGATGGCTCAAGCTCATGTATTGCGTGAAAGTTGAAAGGTTTGAATAGAATAGAGTATGAAAACAAGTGCTTGGCTGAAATCGGGGTTGTGCATAATATGAATATTTTGGGTGATGAAGAGGGAGCATAGCCAGACCATATGATTTTGTAGGGATAACTTCCTTTAGCCATAGTATTTTGAGAAGACATGATTGCATTTATCTTGAATCTTTCAGATCTGAACATTCATGCGACAATTAAGAGAATTACATTGAATAACTATATCGGCTAGCATTCCACATCAAAAATTCTTTCTTTATCGTTTACCTACTCGAGGATGAGCAGGAATTAAGCTTGGGGATGCTTGATACGTCTCCAACGTATCTATAATTTTTTATTGTTCCATGCTATTATTTATGAAGTCTTCGATGTTTAATGGGCTTTATCATTCAATTTTATATCATTTTTGGGACTAACCTACTAACCCAAAGGCCCAGTCCAGATTGCTATTTTTTTTGCCTATTTTAGGGTTTTGCAGAAAAGGAATATCAAACGGAGTCCAAACGGAATGAAACCTTCGCGAGAGATATTTTTGGAGAAAATCACGCTCGGGAAACGTCAGGACCAAGTCAGGGGGCAAGGGACCTGCCCTCGAGGGCGGGGGGCGCACCCCCCTTCCCAGGGCGCGCCCCCTGCCTCGAGGCTGGCCCACATGGCCCCCGGTGCCCTCCTTCTTTCTATATATACCTACGTACCCGAGAAACTCCATACGCACAGAGAAAACCCTAATTCCACCGCCATAGCTTCTGTTCCCGTGGAGATCCCATCTTGGAGCCTGTTCCGGGAGGGGGATCCATCACGGAGGCCTTCATCATCATCATCATCACCCTCACCATGAGTTGTGAGTAGTTTACCACAGACCTTCTGGTCCATAGCTAGTATCTAGATGGCTTCTTCTCTCTCTCTGGATCTCAATACAAAGTTCTCCTCGGTCTTTGAGGAGATCTATTCGATGTAATCTCTTTTTGCGGTGTGTTTGTCGAGATCCGATGAATTGTGAGTTTATGATCAAGGTTATCTATGAAAGATATTTGGTTCTTCTATGAACTTTTTATGTGTGCTCATAATATCCTTGCAAGTCTCTTCGAATTATTGGTTTGGTTTGGCCTACTAGATCTATAATTCTTGCAATGGGAGAAGTGCTTGGCTTTCGGTTCAATCTTGCGCTGTCCTTTCCCAGTGACAGTAGGGGCAGCAAGGCACGTATTGTATTGTTGCCATCGAGGATAAAAAGATGGGGTTTTCATCATATTGCTTGAGTTTATCCCTCTACATCATGTCATCTTGCTTAAGGCGTTACTCTGTTCGTATGAACTCAATACACTAGATGCATGCTGGATAGCGGTCGATGTGTGGACTAATTGTAGTAGATGTAGAATCGTTTCGGTCTACTTGTCTCGGACGTGATGCCTATATACAATGATCATGCCTAGATAGTCTCATAATTATTCGCTTTTCTATCAATTGCTCGACAGTAATTTGTTTACCCGCCGTAGAATACCGCTATCATGAGAGAAGCCACTAGAGAACACTATGGCCCCCGGGTCTATTCTCATCATATCAATCTACATCTACTTTACTTTTCTTGCTTTTATTTGCTGTTTTATTAAACCAAAAATACCAAAAATATAATTATCATCTCTATCAGATCTCACTCTCGTAAGTGACCGTAAAGGGATTGACAACCCCTTATCGCGTTGGCTGCGAAGTTCTTATTTGTTTGTGCACGTGTGAGGGACTCGCCCGTAGTCTCCTACTGGATTGATACCTTGGTTCCCAAAAACTAAGGGAAATACTTACACTACTGTGCTGCATCTCCCTTTTGCTCTTCGAGGGAATACAACGCAAGCCCAAGGGGTAGCAGACATCCCGGAGACCCCCTTTGCTTGGCCCCGACTCCAACACCTCCTATATATACTGAAATCTCCGGAAAATAACCTAGATCGGGAGTTCCGCCGCCGAAAGCCTCTGTTGCCACCAATAACCAATCTAGACCCCATTACGGCACCCTGTCGGAGGGGGAACCCTCACCGGTGGCCATCTTCATCATCCCGGCGCTCTCCATGACGAGGAGGGAGTAGTCCACCCTTAGGGCTGAGGGTTTGTATCAGTAGCTATGTGTTTGATCTCTCTCTCTCTCTCTCTCTCTCGTGTTCTTGAGATGGCACGATCTTGATGTATCATGAGATTTGCTATTATAGTTGTATCTTATGATGCTTCTCCCCCTCTACTCTCTTGTGATGAATTGAGTTTTCCCTTTGAAGTTATCTTATCGGATTAAGTCTTTAAGGATTTGAGAACACTTGATGTATGTCTTGCATGTGCTTATTTGTGGTGACAATGGGATATCACATGATCTACTTGATGTATGTTTTGGTGATCAACTTGCGGGTTCCGCGACCTTGGGAATCTATGCATAGGGGTTGGCACACGTTTTCGCCTTGACTCTTCGGTAGAAACTTTGGTGCACTCTTTGAAGTTCTTTTGTGTTGGTTGAATAGATGAATCTGAGATTGTGTGATGCACATCGTATAATCATACCCACGGATACTTGAGATGACAATGGAGTATCTAGGTGACATTAGGGTTTTGGTTGATTTGCGTCTTAAGGTGTTATTCTAGTACGAACTCTATGATATATTGAACGGAAAGAATATCTTTATGTTATTTTACTACGGACTCTTGAATAGATCGATCAGAAAGAATAACTTTGAGGTGGTTTCATACCCTACCATAATCTCTTCGTTTGTTCTCCGCTATTAGTTACTTTGGAGTGACTCTTTGTTGTATGTTGAGGGCTAGTAATATGATCCAATTATGTTATCCTTGTTGAGAGAACTTGCACTAGTGAAAGTATGAACCCTAGGCCTTATTTACTATCATTGCACTACCGTTTATGCTCACTTTTACCACTTGCTACCTTGCTGTTTTTATATTTACTTATTACAAAAACCTATATCTACCATCCATATTACACTTGTATCACCCTCTCTTCGCCGAACTAGTGCACCTATACAATTTACCATTGTATTTGGTGTGTTGGGGACACAAGAGACTCTTTGTTATTTGGTTGCAGGGTTGTTTCAGAGAGACCATCTTCATCCTACGCGTCCCACGGATTGATAAACCTTAGGTCATCCACTTCAGGGAAATTTGCTACTGTCCTACAAACCTCTGCACTTGGAGGCCCAACAACGTCTACAAGAAGAAGGTTGTGTAGTAGACATCAAGCTCTTTTCTGGCGCTGTCGTGGTTTTGTCACGGCAGATGTCCTAGCGAAAGGACTTAGTCGTGAGGCCATCGCTACGGGTTAGCTTAAAGGGGTTAAAGCGGACAAGGACGCGAGGGTTTATACTAGTTCGGCCCCTTCGATGAAGGTAAAAGCCTACGTCTAGTTTGGTGTGGAATTTCTAGGGTTTCGATGACTAGGGAGCGAATCCGCTTGCCTATGTCTCGAGTTGTTGTTTTCTCCCCTGAACCGTCGCCGGGTCGTCCCTTTATATACACGAGGTGATGCCCGGTCCGATTTACAGAGTCCCGAGGCCGGCTCATCAACGTGTCTGGCTCGGTCTCTATCTTTCCTATCTTACAACACAAGTTACATGCCGTATGGCGGCTTACAAATCATAGGCCCTAACACGTCTTGGGCTTTAAGTCTTCTGGAATAAAGCGTCATGTTTCCTATTCCGCCGGGCTTCAGTAGAAGTAATCTTGATAGGCATAAACCGGCCCCTCCTGGGCGGTTAATACCAAGTAGTAATATCCCTGACATTAGGCCCCATATTGATTTGAACTTGTTCATGTCAATCTTCAACGTCTTGTAAATATTTCACCTTTCGTAGCTTCAAATGCTTCATAAACCGCCGTGACGTCATCTTCCTGGATCACATTAAACCGTCGTGATGTCATCTGCCCATTTAATACTTGTACCTTTTTTATTTTTTACTCATTAAAAGCTCCGAATATCGAGGCGACAATATCGTCCCACATCCACTTTTCTGGCTCCTCGATTCCCGCACCTGCCGTTTCATTTTTCGGCTTATAAATAGGGCAGAGGGGCATCTCCTTTTTTCCCCTTGCTCCTTTGCCTCTTCTTCTTCCTTGCGCCCGCTCGTGCTCAAGCTCCGCCGCCGCCGTCGACCTTCGCCTCTTCATCAAGCTTGGCTGCTGCATCAACCTGGTCGGATGAGAGAATCGCCGACGCACCTCCGCACTTCTTGGCTCTGGTAAGTCCTTTCCTTATCCCATATATAGATCTCATTAGGGTTTCCATCAGCAAGTTCATAGCTAGGGTACTGCTCTTCATAGTTCTTCGTAGTTCTTCCTCATGGCTCCGTTAATCAGTGTAGATCTAATCCTCCTGCTTCACAGCCGCGGTAGTAACTCCACTTCCTTAATGTGCCTTTATTCTTCCCCAAATTACTAGTTTATTCTGCGTTTATTGGAGCCACTGTTGCATCCGTTGAATATAGACCATGAATATTTCTGAATTTCTGACATGCTATAGATCCGTAACTTCGTCACTGATATTACAGAACTTGTTTTCCCATAACTTCAGATCTGCATCTTTGTACTCTCATCAGCGGTTTAGCTTTTAGAAAAGACTATAAACCGGTAGATACCATTAGGCCCCTGCTTAAACCGCCATTTGTAAATACCTTTGAACACTGTCGGTTTAACCTTGCACAAATCATAAACCGACCCTTCACTATATTTTCAGCTTTTCCGTTCAAAATGGCAAAGCAAGCCAAGCAATTCACTTCCTGCAATTGGGTCCAGTCCCGGATTACTGAGGATGAGTTCCAGAACCGGGCTGAGATTGGCGCTTTAGGCCCAAAGAACGTCCTTCACTCGAGAGTCCCTGGACCAGAGTGTCCTCCAGAAACCAAAGATGGAGAAGTAATTGTATTTCTTGATCATTTAGCCCGGGGATTTAGTCCTCCCGGGTCAAAGTTCTTCCGTGACGTGCTAGCTGACTTTCAACTCCATCCTCAAGATATTGGGCCAAATTCTGTGTCCAACATCTGCAATTTCCAAGTTTTTTTGTGAAGCCTATTGATACGTCCAAAACGTATCTATAATTTCTGCTTGCTCCATGCCTCTTTTGGGTGATATTGCTATGTTATTTATACACTTCCATACACTTTTGATCATATTTGGACTAACCTATTAACTCAGTGCACCCCAGTGCCAGTTTTTGTTTTCGGCTGTTTTTGTATTTCAGGTTTTCACATTACGAGAACTGCCAGGAAAAATCCAGAAAAATTATATAAAAAATCAGCGTTCCAGAAGCTACCTTGCGCCCGAAGTACAGCCGGGGGGGCCACCAGGGCTCCAGGCGCCCTGGCGGTGCGCCCCCCCTGGGCCGCGCCGGGGGGGCGCCTGGGCCCCCCGAGGCTCCGCTGATGCCCCCCTTTGGCAGATATTTAAAGCGTCTCCCGAAACCCTCGAGACGGGAACTCTTTTTCGCGATCTCATCTCTGTTCCGCCGCCGCCGCCGCTTCCAAGATCGGGAGCACCAGGAGAACTCTTCCCGGCACCCTGCCGGAGGGGAGGATCACCACCGGGAGCTTCTCCACCACCATGGACGCCTCCCGGATGAGTTGTGAGTAGTCTCCCTTGGACCATGAGTCCATGACCAGTAGCTATGTGATGTTCTCCTCCCATTCTTGTGCTTCACTAATTAGTCCTCGTGAGCTGCCCTACATGATCGAGGCACATATGTAATCCTTATGCTGTTGCTATGATGAGTTTGCTGGGATCCGATGGATTATGAGATTATGTTCAGATTGTGTTTGAGTAATATATTTGATTCACCTCTTTTATATTTATGTTCGTAAGTAATTCTTGCATGTTTTCCGTTGTTACTTATTGCTTTGGCCAAGTAGTAGGTAGTGACTCCAAGAGGGAATGTTATGCTTGATTGTGGGTTCATGCCCCTCGATGACTAGTTTGAGTGACAGAAACATGAGTCTAGGGGATGTGTTGTTGCCACAAGGGGGAAAACAACGGTGCTTGTGCCCGCGGGTGCAAGGATTGTTTACTTTACGCAAGGTTCTTTTAATGCAGTTGTCTGTTGCTTTGAGTTTACACTATGGGTGGGACTCGCAACTTAATACCAGCGAGATGTTCTGGATAGATATCTCAAGGTGGATGATTAGTAGTAGATGCAGATGGATTTCGGTCTACTTACCTCGGCGTACCGCCCATGCTTTGAACCTCAACCTTTCTTGCAATGTAGTCAGCATTGGTTTGCGCACATGGTCCTGTCAATTGCCCAGCTGTAATTCGTTTACCTCACATAGCTGTTTTATCGTCTTTTGGGAGAGAGACATCACTAGTGAACATCATGAGACTCCGGTCCATATTACCATCATTGATCACATCCGCTATTTACTTTTACGCTTTTATTTACTATTGCAATTATATCTATCACTATTATCACTTGCGTTTGATCCTTTGTAAACTACAAGGCCGGAGGGATTGACAACCTCTCTGTACTCGTTGGGAGCAATGTTATTTGTATCTGTGTGCAGGTCCATGTTGATTGCTAATATCTGGCGCCATTAGCAGTTGACACCTTCTTGTTGAAACTGGGAGTCTCAGGGGAATCGATCCTTGGTATTGCCAATGGAAAACTTCTGCTACACTGCATCTCAAACCTTCCACTTGGGGTAACCAACGAGGGGTGAGAAGCCACCTAGCACCTATCTGCAAGAAGGGCCGTCAGTTGAACTATTCAGGGATTTCTTCCATTTAAACCGTTGCACGGAGTTTTTTGACGGTCCAAACACTGAACTTGGAGGAATGTCTATTCAGAAGAGAAAATATGTTAGTTTTCCTCATGCCAATCACCACAGGCATCCTAAAGAGTGGAATCAAACTTGGTTTTATTGTCTAGATACTTCTCCGGAAGATGAGAATCCTCTGCCAGGTTATCGTTCCCACCGGCTTTCTGAAAACCATCCCTTTCCTCAACGGCTAAAGAACGAGCCAAATATGCCCCTCAACTCTCAAAGATCAGAACCTTCGCCGCAAATGGCTTAACAGGGATTGATTTCATTCGTTGTTGGATTTCCTGGAGTATTCTTCCGCTAAGCCGGCGCTTCGGTTTAATGTGTGAATATACCGGAGACCCCAAAGACCCTCTGCGCCATACTGAAGTTGTGCTAGCAGAGAATGAAATCAATGAGGCTGTTAAGAAGCTGCTAAATGACCCGGTAGAGGCCTGCAGCCAAACCGGACTGGCTCCCTTCTGCGAACTCAACAAACCGCCATCGGTAAATCTTTCTTTATTTTTTTTGCTCTATTTCAATCCATTTTTAGTACTCTTCTTGAATGACTTTATAATCTTCAACAGGGTAATGACCCATTCAGGAAAAGGAAAGTCCAGGATAAACCGGCAAAGGTGCCTCGCCAGAAAACCAAGGCCATTAAGAAAACTGTCAGGAAGAAAACTACTCATGTATCTGAATCCAATCTTGAGGATGATGAACCGGCCTCAAAGGTATTACTTGACTCTCTTGGCTCTCTTTTCTTGCATTTCATTAACAATGATTGTACTCCCGGACACGCTGAAGGCAGCAAGGCGGGTGATGTCGAGGTAATTACCCGTTCTTCCGGTTCAGAACCTCTGCCGACACCAAAATTTCGTCGAGCAAGCCGGAAAGTACAGTTTTCTCACCCTTTCGCTTACTTGGACCCAAACTTTCTTTTGAAGAAACAACAACATGAAGCTCGCCGCACCATGCGGCAAAGTGGTCAAGCCATTGAATCCACCGGTTTACCACATACACCAGCCTGGAAATGTCGCTCTGAGGCTTTATATACTCCAGATGCTCTTTATCACAAAGCAGGTCATATTCATTAGCCTCTTAATCCGTCTAATTCAACTTATCAGGATACTCCTCGTTCGTCATCCGGCGAATCAACAGCTACACAGATTCCTCCTCTTAAGACTGTTCATGGGTAAGTTTTTCATTTTGCTGCTTTAACTACTTTTCCTTTACTCCTCTGACTATCATCACCTTTATCTTTAGCAGTAAGTCCAAGCCTAGTAAAAAGGCTAAGCTGAATAAACCGACAGGTGATGATTTGATTCCTGAACCGGCAAAGGATCCTGAACCTGCTGAAGAAAATGTTGATACTTTGCATGATGATCCTCCTCCCATGGATCATGAAGTTTTTGTTGATCAAGGAAGTGCCCCAATGGATCGTGACACTAATCTGGCCAGTCCTGTCCGGGCCAGCAATACTCCAGCTAGCCCTGCTAAAACTGCTGCCGCTTCAGTAGAGGATGTTCAAATCACCGGCTTCGGTTATACTGCTCCTAGTGAACCCGTTGCCTTATCAAAACATACTGCAAAAGATGAAGCCTCTGGCAAGGAAAAAGGAAAATGGAATGTTGATTTGTTCGACTATGCTCAATTTAGTGCCCAAGATCTTCATTCCGGCTATCTGAACCAGCTATACACAAGCCATGATCATGAAGCCGGCTTAGTAAATCTGATGAAGGAACGATATGAGGTAAATTTCTGCTTTAAATTTAACTTTATTCCCGCGTGAGTCTTGTAGCATGCCTTTACTCCATCGTAGCCCCCAAGGGCCGCTTTACTCATGTAGGATGAACCGAGACTTCAGAATATCCATTATATAGTTTTTTCACATGCGTAGTCCCCAAGGGCCGGTTTATCTCTTCAAGATGGACCGGGACTTTAATTTGTAATCTTTTCTGAACAATGTCGCATTAGCCCCCAAGTGCCGAGTATATAACTTGTTATGTACTTGGGTCTTTATTGAAAAATGTCTGATATTTGCAAATACGCATTAGCCCCCAAGTGCCAAGTGCATAACTTGTTATGTGCTTGGGACTTTGAATATGTTTCATCAACATATAATATGCTCTTCTCTTGACAGGCTGATCTAAACCGGAAAGATTCTCAAGTGGCCGAGCTCCAAGATACTTTAAAGTTTCAACAAACCGCTGCTTCCAAGGTCAAAGATGAGCTGGCCCTTGCTTTAGCAAACATGGAAAAGCTGAAAAAGAACTTCCAGAAGGAACGGTCGGATTGGGATGTTGAAAGAGCCATCTTGGAAAAAGGGCAATTGATGCAGAGGCTGCTCTCAATCCTGTGATAGAAGAACTATCCGGTTTAAAGCAGCAGATAAACGCCATGACTACTGATGTCTTTGTTAAGTGTACTTAAAAAAATCCTGAATTTGATAGTTCTGCACTTTCTGGTTTAACTCAAAACTATTTTAATGCAGGAAAACGTATTGCTCATCTCGGCACTGACATGCGGAAGAAATTGAAGGCCGCATACACTCTCATAGAGCAGTTGTATTACGGTGCTCAAAGGATTGTTTGCACTGCTTCCCATAATAAACCGGCTCCCACAACGATCAAAGGCACTTTGGAGAAGTTATCAATTCTACCTGCCCGTCTCGGAGAGCTGAAGAAATCATCTGCAAGGGCGGGTGCCTTGATGGCATTAACTCGACCGAAACCTTGGGTGCCTGACCTTGATCCGGCAGATGTGATGAACGGCTATCCCAGCATGAAGGAGGATGGATCAACATTCACAAACAGCGATTTGCGTGCTCTAACAAGAGAAATGCGGCCTTTGGCCAGCAAACTATCTGATGAGGCTGATCTGTCCCGTTATCATCCGGGTTATAATGCTGAAAACTTGCGGGTCGACCCTCCGGTCTACGAGGTGGAAGATCTCATCCCACCCGTACGTAAGCATACTTATGCCCCTGATGTTGAACCGTCCGAACTCATAAGTGATGAGGCTGTTTTCAAAGCACTGACAAAGATCAATTGGGCAACCCCTGACTTCCAGCCGCTGGATGAAGACGACGAGGAGACGGAGCAGGATGATCCACAACCTTCAAGCCGAGCCGACGCAGATTCATAAACCGGTGCCGGTTTAGCTATTATATCATAGTACTTTAAGCAAAGAACAGATCATTTTGGGCTGCCAATCGCCTTGTAATAGGGTGGTTAAAACACTTTGGTCATGTCCTCACGCAAATTCCTTTTTCATAATATTGCTCCATCTGGCAACTTCATAATTTTTCCTGCTTATGATGCTTTTAACAGTTTATCTCACCTGTTTCTGCATAAGACAAAGTTTAAAGTGTCCTGGCGGTTACCGCCGGACGGGTCATAATGCCCAAAAACATGGTCTAGGTTTATAACCTGGACTCTGTGTAAAATATTGAACATATATCATACATGTGATAAATTTTTGCGCTATTGACTTTAATCAATAACCAGTAGTAAATGCAATGATCCAAGTTGTAAGTATTGATGACTCCTTGATCATTTGCCGGTTCATGATGAAACCGTACCGGGTTGTGATAAACACCGGTTTAACTGTAGATAGCACTGGCAATTTATAATCAAACCAGACCAGGTTCTGTAAACAATGGTTTATTGTAGTGGCAACTTATAGTCATCCACTCCCCGAATCAATGGACTTGGATAAATACCAATGACCTCTAAGATAAAAAAAATAGCAAAATCAAAGAGACATTGTCAACATAAAATCCTGTAGTCGAGGCTTTTTACGAGCTGCCAGGCTCCAAATTCAAGGCTTTTCATGGGCTGCCAGGCCACTGAATTAACCATTTCACAAAGCCTATTAAGATGGACATCAATCCTTAACCAATTATCAATTTAACGTTGCCAAGTTCAGGGTCTGTAAGAAGATTGACTTGTGAAATGTTCGGCGGGTCATACCAGGTTTACCTGGGTGGAGTGACTTACTTAATGCAGGCAGGTTAATCCGGGGTGTTAGGTGTATACACCAGGCTTCCAAGCCGTGGCTTGATAGCCTACTACAAGGGTTGTCAACTCGTTGACGCTATGCGTCAGGAGCCCCCAGGTAGCATTGAGAGCTATGCTCGTCGGGTGCCTATGTTTGAGTTGTGCTATGCATCGAACTCACTTTTGCCCCTCATCATCATGTGGGCTTTCATAGCCAGATTACCGAAGCAACCAGAGATATGCTCTTATGATGGTATTGGTTTAATAGCTGGTTCAAGAGGGCCATAGGAACTCCTTTGCACACAGAAGCCCCCATGTGACAAACTCTTAGGACAAAAGCAGCAGATACCCCGCTTTAACGGGGACGCCAGTTTATTATATTGATCATAATATATACATTGCAAATTCGTGTACATAAACGGAGCCTATGGCTCGGGTATAGTAAGGCCGAAGAAGAGCGATGTTCCATGGCCGTCTGGTTTCCTCCTCCGTGGTACGTGAGTCCTTATGTTCTCGAACGTCGACGAGGTAGTACGATCCATTGTGTAGGTTCTTGCTGACCACAAAGGGTCCTTCCCAAGGCGGGGATAGCTTGTGCATGTCTGTCTGTTCTTGGATGAGCCGGAGCACTAGATCCCCTTCTTGAAACGTCCCGGTTTTAACCCAGCGACTGTGGTATCGGCGCAGATCTTGCTGATAAATCGCCGATCGAGCTGCTGCCATGTCACGTTCTTCATCCAGCTGGTCTAACGCATCCTGCCGTGCCTTTTCGTTATCAGCTTCGACGTAAGCCGCCACCCATGGCGAATCATGACGGATGTCACTAGGGAGGACCGCTTCAGCTCCATATACCATGAAGAAAGACATATGACCGGTAGACCTGTTAGGTGTGGTGTTGATGCTCCATAACAGAGAGGGTAATTCCTCCACCCAACAACCCAGCGTCCTTTGCAAAGGACCATAAGCCGGGGTTTGATGCCTCTCAAGATCTCTTGATTAGCTCTCTCAGCTTGACCATTGGATTGGGGGTGAGCCACAGAAGATTCATCAAGATGGATGGGCTCTCGTTGACAAAACTCCTCCATAGCCCCCTTGGATAGATTGGTACCATTATCAGTTATAATGCTGTGTGGAAAGCCAAACCAGAAAATCACCTTCTTAATGAATTGAACCGCCGTTGCTGCATCACACTTGCTGACTGGTTCCGCCTCAACCCACTTGGTAAACTTATCCACTGCCACCAGAAGGTGGGTCTTCTTATCTGGAGATCTCTTAAAGGGCCCGACCATGTCTAGCCCCCAAGTCGCAAACGGCCAAGTAATTGGAATCATCCTCAATTCTTGAGCCAGTATATGAGCACGCCGTGAGAATTTCTGGCAAGCATCACATTTTCTGACCAAGTCCTCTGCATCGGCGTGAGCCATCAGCCAGTAGAACCCATGACAAAAAGCTTTAGCCACCAAAGATTTTGAACCGGCATGATGACCACAATCTCCTTCGTGGATCTCTCTAAGAATATCACGGCCTTCGTCTGGCGATACACAACGTTGAAACACCCTAGAGACGCTGCAATGATGTAGTTCTCCATTGACAATAGACATTGATTTGGACCGCCGGACTATCTGTCCAGCCAAGACTTCATCTTCTGGTAACTCACCTTTGTTCATGTACGCCAGGTACGATACCGTCCAATCCAAAATAACATGAAGCGCCGCCACCAATTGAGCCTCCGGATCAGGAACATCCAAATCCTCTTCTGAAGGTAATTTCACCGACGGATTATGCAATACATCCAGGAAGACATTGGGTGGAACCGGTTTACGTTGAGAACCCAACCGGCTTAATGCATCAGCCGCTTCATTCTTTCGCCGGTCCACATGGTCCACCTGATAACCCTTGAAGTGTCCAGCAACAACGTCCACCTCTCGACGATACGCTGCCATAAGTGGATCCTTGGAATCCCACTTACCAGATACTTGTTGAGCCACCAGGTCTGAATCGCCGAAACATTTAACCCGGCTTAAACTCATCTCCTTAGCCATTCTCAGACCATGGAGGAGAGCTTCATACTCAGCTGCATTGTTAGTACAAGGGAACATTAAACGGAGGACATAACAGAACTTATCACCTCGTGGGGAAGTTAATACGACTCCAGCCCTCGAGCCCTCCAATTGCCTAGATCCATCAAAGTGAATAGTCTAGTACGTATGATCCGGCTTTTCCTCCGGTGCTTGCAACTCTGTCCAATCGTTGATGAAGTCCACCAGTGCTTGAGATTTGATTGTAGTAAGAGGCACATACTTCAACCCGTGAGGACTAAGTTCAATGGCCCACTTGGCAACCCGACCCATTGCTTCTCTATTCTGGATTATATCGCCCAGAGGGGCTGAACTGACCACGGTGATTGGATGGCCCTGAAAGTACTTCTTCAGCTTCCGGTTGGCCATGAAGACTCCATATACCAATTTCTGCCAATGCGGGTATCTCTGCCTTGACTCAGTGAGCACCTCACTGATGTAGTAAACCGGCCGTTGAACCGGATATTCCTTTCCTGCCTCCTTGCGTTCCACCACAATGGCAACACTTACCGCTCGAGCATTAGCAGCCACGTATAACAATAGCGGCTCATTATCAATTGGTGCAGCAAGGACAGGCGGCTCTGCCAACTGTTTCTTCAAGTCCTCGAACGCAGCATCAGCAGCATCACTCCAGACAAAGTGGTCTGTCTTTTTCATCATCTGATAAAGCAGAATGGCCTTCTCTCCCAAACGGCTGATAAATCGGCTGAGCGCCGCAATTCGGCCTGCCAAGCGTTGGACATCGTTAATGCACGCCGGTTTAGCCAAGGATGTAATAGCCTTGATCTTCTCCGGATTAGCTTCAATTCCTCTGTTTGACATCAGGAACCCCAGGAGCTTGCCTGCTGGAACACCAAAAACACACTTGGCCGGATTAAGCATCATCTTATAGACCCGGAGATTATCAAAGGTTTCCTTTAAGTCTGTTATCAACGTCTCTTCCGTCCTGGATTTCACCACAATGTCATCCACATATTCATGAACGATCCGCCCAATCTGTCCATGAAGACAATTCTGTACACAACGCTGATAGGTCACCTGGGCACTCTTGAGCCCAAAAGGCAAAGATACATAGGAGAAGGCTCCGAAGGGAGTTATGAAGGCCGTCTTCTCCTGGTCCTTAACTGCCATCTTGATCTGATGATAACCGGAATACGCATCCAAAAAACTTAAGCGCTCACAACCCGCCGTAGCATCAATGATTTGATCAATACGGGGGAGGGCAAAGGGACCAGCTGGGCAAGCCTTGTTCAGATCTGTGTAATCAACGCACATTCGCCAAGTGCCGTTCTTTTTAAGCACCAGTACCGGATTAGCCAACCACTCCGGATGAAACACCTCAACTATAAAGCCTGCTGCCAAGAGCCTAGCCACTTCTTCACCAATAGCCTTGCGCCTTTCTTCATTGAAGCGGCAGAGAAACTATTTAACTGGTTTAAACTTGGGATCAATATTAAGAGTGTGCTCAGCGAGTTCCCTCGGTACACCCGGCATGTGAGAAGGTTTCCATGCGAAGATATCCCGATTCTCACGGATGAACTTGATGAGTGTGCTTTCCTATTTCGGATCCAGATTAGCACTGATGGTAAACTTTTTGGATGAATCGCCAGGGACGAAATCAAGCTGCCTGGTCTCATCAGCTGATTTGAACTTCAAGGCCGGATTGTGCTCCGTAGTTGGCTTCTTCAACGGAGACATGTCTACCGGATCAACATTATCTTTATAAATTTTCAATTCCCCAGTCGCACAAACCGCCTCAGCATAGGCTGCGTCGCCTTCCTCGCACTCCAAGGCAATCTTATGGCTCCCATGGACCATAATAGTTCCCTTGTGACCCGTCATCTTGAGCTGCAGGTAAACATAACAAGGCCCCGCCATGAACTTAGCATACATCGGCCGCCCAAACAGGGAGTGATACGGGCTCTTGATCTTTACCACTTCAAAGGTCAAAGTTTCAGACCTCAAGTCATGCTCATCTCCAAAAGTGACCTCCAAGTCTATCTTACCAATCGGATATGCCGATTTACCTGGTACTACGCCGTGGAAAACAGTGTTGGACTGCCGAAGCTTTTGGTCTATCAACCCCATGTGACGAAAAGTCTCGTAATACAGAATGTTGATGCTGCTTCCTCCATCCATGAGCACCTTGGTGAACTTGTAGCCCCCAACCTGAGGTGCCACGACTAGAGCCAGCTGACCTGGATTATCAACCCGGGGCGTATGATCCTCTCGACTCCACACAATGGGCTGTTCTAACCAGCATAAATAGCGTGGCACCGCCGGTTCAACGGAATGTACTGCCCTCTTGTAAACCTTCTGATCACGTTTACATAGGCTTGTGGTGAAGACGTGATACTACCCACTACTCAACTGCTTTGGATTACTCTGATATCCTGACTGCTGCTGTTGCTGTTGATTGCCCTGGTTGTTATAACCACCTTGGCCGTGCTGCTGGTTATGCTGATTATGCCCATTCTGGTTGCTGTGATTGTTCTGGTTACCTTGGAATCCTGAATCGGATCCACCACCTTGATAACCCGGCCCGTGAAAACCAGGGCCTGAACCGCCGGACGATCCATGATCATATTGGGACTGGTTTATGACTTCCTTCATAACAAAGTAGTCCTTCCAGAGGTGCGTGGCTAGCTTTTCCTGCGTCACGTGCCCCGGGCAAGGTATATTCATCTGGCGTTCTAGAGTAATGTTCGGTCTCCCACCTCGTGGGGGCGGTCTGCCCTTGCGGCGCTGGCCATCCTCCTGGGCATTAGTGTTAGCCACAAAATCTGAATTACTATCCGCTTTACGCTTACCATTATGTCCTTGATTCACCGGGCTAGGCTGCGGTGCCTTACCGTTCTTCTTTACTTTCCCTGACTTCTCATCATCACACTCTGGATACTTGGCACTATCTGAATCTGCATATTTCACCAAAGTGCCCATGAGCGTTCCCATGTCATCACAATTACGTTTGAGCAGTCCCAACTTTAGCTTCAGAGGCTCGAACCGGCAATTGCCTTCCAATGTTATAACTGCTGTGTCCGGGTTGATGCAGTTGGAAGAATGCAGGATCTTCGATACCCGGTGCGCCCAATGGCTCGTTGATTCGTGCTCTCCTTGAACACAGGCAGTTAAATCAACGATAGACATCGGCTGCTTGCATGTGTCTTTGAAGTTATTGATAAACCGGCAGCGTAACTCGGCCCATGATCCGATGGAGTTGGGCGGTAAGCTTTTTAGCCAAGTATGAGTTGTGCCCTCCAACATCATAGTGAAGTACTTAGCACACACCACATCGTCTACGTCCAGCATCTCCATTGCCATCTCGTAGCTTTCAACCCATGTCTCAGGGGATAAATCCGCAGTATAATTGGGCACCTTGCGCTGTCCTTTAAAGTCCTTGGGCAGCCGTACGTTGCGTAAAGCAGGGGTGAGACAGGGCACTCCTAAGGAGCTGGATGTAACCCCCGGTTCAACTGTAGTAGATGGACGAACCGGCGTCGGCTGACGGGCTTCGCACTGTGCTGCTAACTCGGCCTCCCAGCGCTGTCTGCCCTGATCCACCACGTCTTGAGCGTTTGCACCTCCTCCCGCCGGGTTATCCCTCCGCGGCGGATTACGAATCCGCGCGCTGCTTGACACGGCTGGTTCGTCCAGGTGCCTGCTATAACTCCGGCTTGGGCGAGGGGTGGAGTGAATCCTTTCGCGGCTGTGAGAATAAGCTTGCTACTGAGTTAAAGCCGTCTCCAGAAACTCCCTAGCTCGCCGTGCCTCCACTGCTATAGGGGATTCTCCTTCAATGGGAAGAGCGGCCAGTCGTGAAGCGGCGGCAACTATGTTATCCAATGGGTTGGAGTAATGACCAGGAGGGGTAGGTACATGCTGCGATGGAACAACCTGGCGGGTTGGCTTTGTGGCCTGTGGCTGGACTGATGCTCCTGTGCTAGGCGCTCCTCCCCGGTTTACCCCCGGCTGGTTACTGGTTCTTGTTCCTAGCATACTGAAAAGGTTCCTCGCCTCGTAAACCAGTGGCAGGCGGGATTGTTGCCTTCTCCTCATTACGTCGTGCGAAGCAGTCTGATCCAACATGAGCCGGTAAGCCTGAGCAACCAGCTCGGCCTGCCTCGCAACCATCCTGGTATTCTCAGCAGCTAGGTCTAATTTTGCTTGATCTATCTGGCTCCTCACCTGAGCAACTTCTGCATCATGCTATTCCTTCTCGGCCTGGCCGACCTCTGCAGTTAACAGTGATGTCAAAGTGTCGACTAAGGCGGTCAATACCTGAACTAGTGACTGAATCGGGCCACCAGCCCTAGCCGTTGATATCGCCAGGTCTGATGTTAACGCCCCGCCAGTCGAAGACAGTTGCACAGGTTGTGATCCGGCCATGAAGACTGCGGCCCAGTTTGGCGGATCCTGGGGGTCCGGAATACTGTCACCATCGGAACAGCCCCCAGACAGACCATCCTCTAGCAGGTATAAAATTATGTTTCTCTAGTGGATGATTCACCGCGGGAATAAACAACGGTCTCGCCACCGGAGTCCGATCCATCCTCAACCTGCGCTCCTTGAATCGCTCCAACGAAGACGTGCTACACGGCGGGCCGAAATCGGGCAGGTCTCGCACACTGAGCCGACTTGATGATGTTGGGGAAGATGTCCGGCTCAGGGCCCGGTTCGCCGATCTTGCCGATGAAGACGTGGATACTGCCAAAGGGGACCTGGTACCCGTATTCGACTGAATCGGCCTCGGGGCCCTAGCCTGCATCGTCGATGTAGATCTTGCCGCGACGACTCTTAGTCATCCGGACCACTACATAGCCCTTGAGTCCTTCAAAGCTGCCCTTCAAGAACTCGAAACCATCGTGTGAAGCCCCACGGTGGGCGCCAACTATCGTGATTTTGTCACGGCAGATGTCCTAGTGAAAGGACTTAGTCGTGTGGCCATCGCTACGGGTTAGTTTAAAGGGGTTAAAGAGGACAAGGACGTGAGGGTTTATACTAGTTCGGCCCCTTCAATGAAGGTAAAAGCCTACGTCTAGTTTGGTGTGGAATTTCTAGGGTTTCGATGGCTAGGGAGCGAATCCGCTTACCTGTGTCTCGTGTTGTTGTTTTCTCCCCTAAACCGTCGCCGGGTCGTCCCTTTATATATACGAGATGACGCCCGGTCCGGTTTACAGAGTCCCGAGGCCGGCTCATCAACGTGTTCGGCTCGGTCTCTATCTTTCCTATCTCACAACACAAGTTACACGCCGTATGGAGGTTTACAAATCATAGGCCCTAAAACCTCTTGGGCTTTAACTCTTTTGGAATAAAGCGTCATGTTTCCTATTCCGTCGGGCTTCAGTAGAAGTAATCTTGATAGGCATAATCTGGCCCCTCCTGGGTAGTTTATACCCAGTAGTAATATCCATGACAGGCGTCGTTGCTGGGGAGGTTAGTGATTGAAGGTATATCTTTAGATCTTGCAATCGAATCTTTTAGTTTCTTGTTTTATCACTAGTTTAGTTTATAAAAGAAAACTACAAAAAAAATGGAATTAAGGTTACCTCATATGCTTCATCTTTTTAATATCTTTCGCAAAAATTATGGAAAGGAAAATTGTGCTCAAGTACTAGAAGAAGAATTACATAGAATGCTTGGCATAAAATATGTGCATGATGAGCATGATTGCAATGTTGTTAGTATGAATCCTTTGAATATCCATGATGCTAATGATATGCAAAGCCACAAGCTTGGGGAAGCTATGTTTAATGAAGATGATATTTGTAGTCCCCCAAGTTTTGATGACCATATTTATTATGATGAAAGCATGCCTCCTATTTATGATGATTATATTGATGAAAGTGGATTTGGAGAGGTCGTGACTTTATTTAGTGATGTATCCACTATTTTGGAAGAGGTTCCAATTGATTATGAGAACAAAGTTGCTATCTATGATGATTATTGTGATGACTTATATGCTATTAAGAATAATGATAACCATGAAACTTGTCATCATGATTTTAATTTTCAATTGGATTATGCTTCACATGATAGTTATTTTGTTGAATTTGCTCCTCCCACTACAATGAATGAGAAGGATTTTGCTTATGTGGAGAGTAGTAAAATTTATATGCAAGTAAATCATGAAAAGAATGCTTTATGTGCTGGTTATATGGTTGAATTCATTCATGATGCTGCTGAAAATTATTATGAGAGAGGATCATATGCTTCTACATATTGCAATAATATCAAGTTTCCTCTCTATGTGCTTAAAATCTTGGAGTTATGCTCGTTTTCCCTTCCTATGCTAGTTGATTATCGTTCCCATAAGTTGTTTGCTCAAAAAATCCCTATGCATAGGAAGTGGGTTAGACTTAAATGTGCTAGTCATATTTTTCATGATTCTCCCTTTATGTTTCAATTCTTATCTTTTATGCGAGCATCATTGAAATCATTGTGCCTAGCTAGGGGCGTTAAACGATAGCGCTTGTCGGGAGGCAACCCAATTTCATTTTCTTTGCTTTTGCTCCTATTTAGGAATAAATATTGCATCTAGCTTCTGTTTAGATGTGGTTTTGTGTTTTAATTAGTGTTTGTGCCAAGTAGAACCTTCGGGAAGACTTGTGTGAAGTTTATATGATCATGCTATAAAAAACAGAAACGTTAGCGCTCACGAGAATAGTCACCAGATTTTACTGGAGAGTGCTATTTAGTTCATTCTTTTTGCAGACAGACAAATTCCTCAGGTCATGGATTAGTAAAAACTTTCTCATAAGGTGCATTGAATGATAGGAGAAGTTTGATGCTTGATAATTGTTTTGAGATATGAGGATAGTGATATTAGCGTCATGCTAGTGGAGTTATTATGAAATTGAGAAATACTTGTGTTAAAGTTTGTGATTCCCGTAGCTTGCACGTATGGTGAACCGCTATATGACGAAGTTAGAGCATGACGTATTTGTAGAGGGTCATCCTTTGTGTGGATGTCGGGGGCGCGCGATAGTTAACTCCTACCAACCTCCCCCCTAGGAGCATGCGTTGATTGCTTTGTTTTGATGACTCGTAAATTTTGCAATAAGTATATGAGTTCTTTATGACTAATGTTGAGTCCATGGATTATACGCACTCTCCCCCTTCCACCATTGCTAGCCTCTCTTGTACCACACAACTTTCGCCGGTACGATACACCCACTATATACCTTCCTCAAAACAGCCACCATATACCTTCCTCAAACCAGCCACCATATCTACCTATCATGGCATTTCCATTGCCATTCCAAGATATATTGCCATGCAACTTTCCACTGTTCCGTTCACATGACACTCTTCATATTGTCATATTGCCATGCATGATCATGTAGTTGATATCGTATTTGTGGCAAAGCCACCATGCATAATTTTTCATACATGTCACTCTTGATTCATTGCACATCCCGATACACCGCCGGAGGCATGCATATACAGTCATACTTTGTTTTAGTATCGAGTTGTCATATCGAGTTGTAAATCAATATAAGTGTGATGATCATTATTATCAGAGCATTGTCCCAAAAAAAGAAAAAAAGGAAAGGCCAAATAAAAAAGAAAGCCCCAAAAAAGAGAGATAAAAGGGACAATGCCACTATCCTTTTCCACACTTGTGCTTCAAAGTAGCACCATGTTCTTCATGATAGAGAGTCTCATGTTTTGTCATTTTCATATAATAGTGGGAATTTTCATTATAAAATTGGGCTTGTATATTCCAACGATGGGCTTCCTCAAATGCCCTAGGTCTTCGTGAGCAAGCAAGTCGGATGCACACCCACTAGTTTCTTTTGTTGAGCTTTCATACATATTTAGCTCTAGTGCATCCGTTGCATGGCAATCCCTACTCACTCACATTGATGTCTATAGACGGGAATCTCCATAGCCCGTTGATACGCCTAGTCGATGTGAGACTATCTCCCTCCATTTTGCCTTCTCCACAACCACCACTCTATTCCACCTATAGTGCTATGTCCATGGCTCACGCTCATGTATTGCGTGAAAGTTAAAAGGTTTGAAAGAATAGAGTATGAAAACAAGTGCTTGGCTGAAACCGGGGTTGTGCATGATATGAATATTTTGTGTCATGAAGAGGGAGCATAGCCAGACTATATGATTTTGTAGGGATAACTTTCTTTACCCATAGTATTTTGAGCAGACATTATTGCTTTGTTAGTATGCTTGAAGTATTATTATTCTTATGTCAATATAGACTTTTGTCTTGAATCTTTCAGATCTGAACAATCATGCCACAATTAAGAGAATTACATTGAAAATTATGTTGGTTAGCATTCCACATAAAAATTCTGTTTTTATCATTTACCTACTCGAGGACGAGCAGGAATTAAGCTTGGTGATGCTGATACGTCTCCAACGTATCTACAATTTTTTATTGTTCCATGCTATAATATTATCCTTCTAGGGTGTTTTATGGGCTTTTATATACACTTTTATATGATTTTTGGGACTAACCTATTAACCCAGAGCCCAGTGCCAGTTTCTGTTTTTCTCCTGTTTTAGGGTTTCGCAGAAATGGAATATCAAACGGAGCCCAATTGACCTGAAACTCAACGGAGGACGTTTTTGGACCTAAAGAAGCCCTGGAAGTGCCGGAGGGGGACGAGAAGATCCACGGGCTGCCCACGAGGGTGGGGGGTGCGCCTAGTAGGGGGCGCGCCCCCCTGCCTCGTGGACATCCCGGAGACCCCCTTTGCTTGGCCCCGACTCCAACACCTCATATATATACTGAAATGTCCGGAAAATGACCTAGATCGGGAGTTCCGCCGCCGAAAGCCTCTGTTGCCACCAAAAACCAATCTAGACCTCGTTCCAGCACCCTGCCGGAGGGGGAACACTCACCGGTAGCCATCTTCATCATCTCGACGCTCTCCATGACGAGGAGGGAGTAGTCCACCCTCGGGGCTGAGGGTATGTATCAGTAGCTATGTGTTTGATCTCTCCCTCTCGTGTTCTTGAGATGGCACGTCTTGATGTATCGCGAGCTTTGCTATTATAGTTGGATCTCATCATGCTTCTCCTCCTCTACTCTCTTGTGATGAATTATGTTTCCCCTTTGAAGTTATCTAATCGGATTGAGTCTTTAAGGATTTGAGAACACTTGATGTATGTCTTGCATGTGCTTATCTGTGGTGACAATAGGATATCACGTGATCTACTTGATGTATGATTTGGTGATCAACTTGCGGGTTCCGTGACCTTGGGAATCTATGCATAGGGGTTGGCACACGTTTTCGTCTTGACTCTCCGGTACAAACTTTGGTGCACTCTTTGTAGTTCTTTTGTGTTGGTTGAATAGATGAATCTGAGATTGTGTGATGCATATCGTATAATCATACCCACGGATACTTGAGGTGACAATGGAGTATTTAGGTGACATTAGGGTTTTGGTTGATTTGTGTCTTAAGGTGTTATTCTAGTACGAACTCTATGATAGATTGAACGGAAAGAATAGCTTTATGTTATTTTACTACAGACTCTTGAATAGATCGATCAGAAAGAATAACTTTGAGGTGGTTTCGTACCCTACCATAATCTCTTCGTTTGTTCTCCGCTATTAGTTACTTTGGAGTGACTCTTTGTTGCATGTTGAGGGCTAGTAATATGATCCAATTATGTTATCCTTGTTGAGAGAACTTGCACTAGTGAAAGTATGAACCCTAGGCCTTATTTCCTATCATTGCACTACCGTTTATACTCAGTTTTACCACTTGCTACCTTGCTATTTTTATATTTACTTATTACAAAAACTTATATCTACCATCCATATTGCACTTGTATCACCATCTCTTCGCCGAACTAGTGCACCTATACAATTTACCATTGTATTTGGTGTGTTGGGGACACAAGAGACTCTTTGTTATTTGGTTGCAGGGTTGTTTGAGAGAGACCACCTTCATCCTACACTTCCCACGGATTGATAAACCTTAGGTCATCCACTTGATGGAAACTTTCTACTGTCCGACAAACCTCTGCACTTGGAGGACCAACAACATCTACAAGAAGAAGGTTGTGTAGCAGACATCAATCACCTACTTGCACATCTAGATAACCTATTTTATGCTAAGTTTAATTTGGTCAAGAAAAGCTAAAAATTGTTAGTTGCCTATTCACCCCCCTCCAGTCAACCATATCGGTCCTTTCAAGCGCGAGCAAAACTAGAGTAGCAGCGCAAGCAAGAGCAAGAACAAGAGCAGTAGCACGAGCAAGAGCAAGAGCAGATCAGGCTAGGGTCGAGAGCATGAGTAGTGCAGGAGCGCGAGCAAGAGCCAAAGCGGCAGCAGCTCCTACTGATGTGGGTGTCGCCGCCGAGGGAGCGATGCTGTTAAGGAAGTGGCCGGCGACGCCGCCATAGATGGACCCGTGCCATGGCGGCTCGGGACCAAGCGTTGGCAACATCGTGTGATCAAATAAAGAAGAAAATGTAGCGATTACTGTAGAACCTCTTTGGTGACGCCGATTAGGCCTAAGCTTCATCCCAGGAATCGGTGATGGTGCTGCTCTTCTGATGGTGCAGGTGAAGACGGTGGTGTGGGAATGGAGGTGGCGTGAAACACGAGGCAAACATTGGGGCAACTCTGTGGAGGTGGAGGACGGGGTGGCTGAACCGGCGGGGTGACGAAATCGATGACGGATCCTCATCCAGTGCGGTGGATGAGGGATGTCGAGCTATTGCTGTGGACGTTGTCATCGGGGAAGAGGGTCCCGCTGGGTGGCAGACGGAGGAGGGTGCGGGGCTTCATGGGTTTTTGTGGCTTCTGTGTATGAATGGGGGAGGGCGGAGGGTATGGGAGGGGGAACCATGTCTTAGGGATGTGCTTGTCTGAAATGTGGAGTAAGTTATGAAAATACCCCCACCGATTTGAACAAGGTGGTTCTTTCGGCTGAAGGGTATCACGGGAATTTGGTGTGTCGGGATTTTGCAAGAGGTGGGAGTTTCCGCGCTCATTGTAATTTTGGGATGGCAAGGCTGAATGAAATATGCCCTAGAGGCAATAATAAAGTTGTTATTTATATTTCCTTATAAATCATGATAAATCTCTTTTATTCATGCTAGAATTGTATTAACCGGAAACTTGATACATGTGTGAATACATAGACGAAACAGAGTGTCCCTAGTATGCCTCTACTAGACTAACTCGTTAATCAAAGATGGTTATGTTTCCTAACCATAGACCTGAGTTGTCATTTGATCAACATGATCACATCATTAGGAGAATGATGTGATGGACAAGACCCATCTGTTAGCTTAGCAATATGATCGTTTAGTTTTTCTGTTATTGCTTTCTTCATGACTTATACATGTTCCTATGACTATGAGATTATGCAACTCCCGAACACCGGAGGAACACCTTGTGTGGTATCAAACGTCACTACATAATTGGGTGATTATAAATATGCTCTACAGGTGTCTCAGAAGGTGTTTGTGGTGTTGGCATAGATCAAGAATAGGATTTGTCACTCCGAGTGTCGGAGAGGTATCTCTGGGTCCTCTCGGTAATACACATCGTAATAAGCCTTACAAGCAAATGACTAATGAGTTATTCACGAGATAATGTATTACGGAACGAGTAAAGAGACTTGCCGGTGACAAGATTGAACTAGGTATGATGGTGCCGACGATCGAATCTCGGGCAAGTAACATGCCGATGACAAAGGGAACGACGTATGTTGTTATGCGGTTTGACCGATAAAGATCTTCGTAGAATATGTGGGAATCAATATGAGCATCCAGGTTCCGCTATTGTTTATTGACCGGAGATGAGTCTCGGTCATGTCCACATAGTTCTTGAACCCGTAGGGTTCGCACGCTTAACATTCGATGACGATCGGTATTATGAGTCTATGTGTTTTGATGCACTGAAGGTAGTTAGGAGTCCAGGATGTGATCACGGACATGAAGAGGAGTCTCGAAATGGCTGAGACATAAATATTGATATACTGGAAGGTTATATTCGGACACCGGAAGGGTTCCGGGGGTCACCGGATAAATACTGGAGCACCGGGAGGTTACCGGAACCCCCCGGGGAGTATATGGGTCTTATTGGGCTTTAGGGGAGAGAGAGAGGGGCTGCCTAGGGCTAGGCCGCGTGCCCCCAAGCCTAGTCCGAACTGGACTAAGGGGGAGGGGTGGCTCCCCCTCCTTCCTTCTCTTTCTCTCCTTCCCTTCCCCCTTCTCCTACTTCTACTAGGAAATGGGAGTCCTACTCCCAAGGAGTTGGACTCCCTATTGGCGCGCCTCATCCCCTAGGTCGGCCGCCTCCTCCCTCTCCCTCCTTTATATACGTGGGGAGGGCACCCCTTGGACACACATCAATTGTTCCTAGCCGTGTGTGGTGCCCCCCTCCACAGTTACACACCTCGGTCATATCGTTGCAGTGCTTAGGCGAAACCCTGCGCCGGTAACTTCATCATCACCGTCACCATGCCGTCGTGCTGACGAAACTCTCCCGCAACACTCAACTGGATCAAGAGTTGATGGGACGTCATCGGGATGAACGTGTGCTGAACGCGGAGGTGCCGTACGGTCGGTGCTTGGATCGGTTGGATCGCGAAGACGTTCGACTACATCACCCGCGTTACTAAACGCTTCCGCTTTCGGTCTACGAGGGTACGCGGACACACTCTCCCACTTGTTTCTATGCTTCTCCTAGATAGATCTTGGCTGTTCGTAGGAATTTTTTTGAAATACTACATTCCCCAATAGTGGCATCTGAGCCAGGTCTATGCGTAGATGATATGCATGAGTAGAACACAATGAGTTGTGGGTGATAATAGTCATACTGCTTACCAACATGTAGTATTGTGAGATGAAGCGGCCCGGACCGACATGATGCGTACGCTTACGCGAGACTGGTTTCACCGTTACGAGCACTCGTTGCTTAAAGATGACCGGCGGGTGTTTGTCTCTCTCACTTTAGTTGAATCGAGTGTGGCTACGCCCAGTCCTTGTGAAGGTTAAAACAACACACTTGACGAAAAATTGTTGTGGTTTTGTATGTGTAGGTAAGAACGGTTCTTGCTAAGACCATAGTAGCCATGTAAAACTTGCAACAACAAAGTAGAGGACGTCTAACTTGTTTTTGTAGGGCATGTTGTGATGTGATATGGTCAAGACGTGATGAGTTATAGGTTATTGTATGAGATGATCATGTTTTGTAATTTATTGGCAACCGGCAGGAGCCTTATGGTTGTCTCTTTATTATATGAATTGCGAAGGCCACGTAATTGCTTTACTTTATCACTACGAGTTTGAGATAGCAGTGGTAGAAATAGTTGGCGAGACAACCAGGATGCAACGATGAAGATCATGGTGTCAAGCCGGTGACGATGGAGATCATGGCGATGCTTTGGAGATGGAGATCAAAAGCACAAGATGATGATGGCAATATCATGTCACATATTTTGGTTGCATGTGATGTTTAACTTATTATGCTTCTTATGTTGCTTAGTACGGCGGTAGCATTATAAGATGATCCCTTACAAAATTTTAAGGTACAAGTGTTCTCCCTGAGTATGCACCGTTGCGAAAGTTCGTCGTGCCGAGACACCACGTGATGATCGGGTGTGATAAGCTCAACGTTCAAATACAACGGGTGTAAGACAGTTTTGCACATGCAGAATACTCGGGTTAAACTTGACGAGCCTAGCATGTACTGACATGACCTCAGAACACTGGAGACCGAAAGGTCGAGCGTGAATCATATAGTAGATATGATCAACATAAGATGTTCACCATTGAAAACTACTCCATCTCACGTGATGATCGGACATGGTTTAGTTGATTTGGATCACGTGGTCATTTAGATGACTCGAGGGATGTCTATCTAAGTGGGAGTTCTTCAGTAATATAATTAATTGAACTTTAATTTATCATGAAATTAGTCCTGATAGTTTTTTGCATATCTATTTTGTTGTAGATCAATGGCCCGTGCTACCGTTCCCTTGAATTTTAATGTGTTCCTAGAGAAAGCTAAGTTGAAAGATGATGGTAGCAACTAGATGGACTGAGTCCCTAACTTGAGGATTATCCTCATTGCTGCACAGAAGAATTATGTCGTCGAAGCACCGCTAGGTGACAGGCCTGCTGTAGGAGAAACTCTGGATGTTATGAACGCCTGGCAAGCTCGTTCTCATGACTACTCGATAGTTCAGTGTGCCATGCTTTACGACTTAGAATTGGGACTTCAAAGACGTTTTAAACGTCATGGAGCATATGTGATGTTCCAAGAGTTGAAGTTAATATTCCAAGCAAATGCCCGAATTGAGAGATATGAAGTCTCCAATAAGTTCCATACCTGCAAGATGGAGGAGAACAGTTCTACTAGTGAACACTTACTCAGAATGTTCGGGTACTACAATCACATGACTCAACTTGGTTGCAAAGTTGACGAAGATAGTGTTATTGATAGAGTTCTTCAATCACTGGCACCAAGCTATAAAGGCTTCTTGATGAACTATAATATGCAAGGGATGCAGAAGACAATTCTCGAGATCTTCGCTATGCTCAAAGCTACGGAGGTAGAAATCAAAAAGGAGCATCAAGTGTAGATGGTTAACAAGATCACTAGTTTCAAGAAAAAGGGAAAGGGAAATAAGGGGAACTTCAAGAAGAATAGCAAGCCAGTTGCTACTCCCGGGAAGAAACCCAAGTCTGGAGCCAAGCCTGAAACTGAGTGTTTCTACTACAAAGGGACTAGACACTGGAAGCGGAACTGTCCCAAGTATTTGGCGGATAAGAAGGATGGCATAGTGGACAAAGGTATATTTGATATACATGTTATTGATGTGTACCTTACTAATGCTCGTAGTAGCACATGGGTATTTGATACTGGTTCGGTTGCTAATATTTGTAACTCGAAATAGGGAGCTACGGATTAAACGAAGATTAGCTAAGGACGAGGTGACGATGCGCGTGGGAAATGGTTCCAAAGTCGATGTGATCGCCGTCGGCACGCTACATCTACATCTACCTTCGGGATTAGTTTTAGACCTAAATAATTGTTACTTGGTGCTAGCGTTGAGCATGAACATTATATCTGGATCTTGTTTGTTGCAAGACGGTTATTCATTTAAATCAGAGAATAATGGTTGTTCTATTTATATGAGTAATATCTTTTATGGTCATGCACCCTTGAAGAGTGGTCTATTCTTGTTGGATCTCGATCATAGTGATACACATATTCATAGAATTGAAGCCAAAAGATGCAAAGTTGACAACGATAGTGCAACTTATTTGTGGCACTGCCGTTTAGGTCATATTGGTGTATGATACGTCTCCAACGTATCTATAATTTTTTATTGTTCCATGCTATTATTTATGATGTTTTGGATGTTTAATGGGCTTTGTTATACACTTTTATATTATTTTTGGGACTAACCTACTAACCCAAAGGCCCAGTCCAGATTGTTGTTTTTTGCTTGTTTCAGGGTTTTACAGAAAAGGGATATCAAACGGAGTCCAAACAGAATTAAACCTTCAGGAGAGATATTTTTTTGGAGAAAATCACGCACGGGAGACTTGAGAACCACCGAGTAGGGGCCACGTGGTGCCCACGAGGGTGGGGGCGCCCCGGCCCCCCTAGGGCGTGCCCCCCTACCTCGTGGGTCCCATGTAAGGCCCCGGTGCTCTCCTTCCTCCTATATAAGCCTATGTACCCTGAAACCATCACACGAACAGAGAAAACCCTGGTTCCACCGCCGTAACCTTATGTTCCCTTGAGATCCCATCTTGGGGCCTGTTCCGGAGCTCCGCCGTAGGGGGGATCTTCCAAGGAGTGCTTCTACATCATCATCATCGCCTCACCATGAGTTGTGAGTAGTTTACCACAGACCCTCGGGTCCATATCTAGTATCTAGATGGCTTCTTATCTCTCTCTGGATATCAATACAAAGTTCTCCTCGGTCTTCGAGGAGATCTATTCGATGTAATCTCTTTTTGCGGTGTGTTTGTCGAGATCCGATGAATTGTGGGTTTATGATCAAGCTTATCTTTAAAAAATATTTGGTTCATCTCTGAACTCTTTATGTATGATTATAATATCCTTGCAAGTCTCTTCGAATTACTGGTTTGGTTTGGCCTACTAGATCTATAGTTCTTGCAATGGGAGAAGTGCTTGGCCTTGGGTTCAATCTTGCGGTGTCCTTTCCCGGTGACAGTAGGGGCAGCAAGGCACGTATTGTATTGTTGCCATCGAGGATAAAAAGATGGGGTTTATATCATATTGCTTGAGTTTATCCCTCTACATCATGTCATCTTGCTTAAGGCGTTACTCTGTTCTTATGAACTCAATACACTAGATGCATGCTGGATAGCGGTCGATGTGTGGAGTAATAGTAGTAGATGCAGAATCGTTTTGGTCTACTTGTCTCGGACGTGATGCCTATATATAATGATCATGCCTAGATAGTCTCATAATTATTCACTTTTCTATCAATTGCTCAACTGTAATTTGTTTACCCGCCGTAGAATATCGCTATCATGAGAGAAGCCACTAGAGAACACTATGGCCCCCGGGTCCATTCTCAACATATCAATCTACACCTACTTTACTTTTTCCGCTTTTACTTTCTGTTCTTATACCCAAAAATATCAAACTATCATCTCTATCAGATCTCACTTTCGTAAGTGACCGTAAAGGGATTAACAACCCCTTATCGCGTTGGCTACGAAGTTCTTATTTGTTTGTGCAGGTGCGAGGGACTCGCGCGTGGTCTCCTATTGAATTGATACCTTGGTTCTCAAAAACTGAGGGAAATACTTACCCTACTGTGTTGCATCACCCTTTCCTCTTCGAGGGAATACAACGCAAGCTCGAGAAGTAGCAAGAAGAATTTCTGGCGCCGTTGCCGGGGAGGCTTACGCAAAAGTCATATACCAAGTACCTATCACAAACCCTTATCATTCGCATTACATTTATTTGCCTCTCATTTTCCTCTCCCCCACTTCACCCTTGTCATTTTATTTGCCCTTCTTTTGCCGTGTGTTTACCGTTCGCGTGCCTCTTATTTGCTTGTGTTGCTATGTGCCCTCAAGTAGCTTGCATGTTCGCTTGCTAAAGTATGAATCCTCATCCGCTTGCTAATCTCTTTAAGAGATCCAATTATGTTGAACCTATTGCTAGTGAGCTGCGTGCACTAGATTATCTTTATGGGGTTTTGCTTGAAATTTATGAATCTGAAAATTGTGAGGATTTGTTAAAAGAAAAAGTGATTCATGATAACTTGTTAAATAAAAAGCATGATTGCAATGATGTTATTGTAAATTCTATTAATGTCAATTGTGTTAATGATATGCAAAACCCTAAGCTTGGGGATGCTAGTATTGCTATGTCCACTACTTATTGCAATGATCGTGATTGCGGTGATTCTTCTTATGATCTTGAAAATCTATTTAAACCCCATCATGAATATGAGATTGATAATATTGTTTGCCATAATATTGAAAGTGGGTTTGGAAAGGTCATGACTTTAGTTAATGTTGACCCCACTATTTTGGAAGAGTGTAAACTGCGCATGCATGTGGATCGTGTTGAACATATGTTATGTGATAGCTATTTTGTTGAATTTGATCATGATCCTACATGCAATTATTATGATAGAGGGAAATATGGTTGTAGAAATTTTCATGTTACTAAATTACCTCTCTTCATGCTGAGATTGATCTTGTTTCTTTCTTCTTCCTTGCATATGTTAGATATTGCTTGTCTTTCTAATTTGTTTTCCTATAAAATGCCTATGCATAGGAAGTATGTTAGACTTAGATATGATTTTCACATGCCTTATGATGCTCTCTTTGTGCTTCAATTCTTATCTTTCATGTGAGCATCATTGAATTCTCGTGCCTAGCTAGGGGCGTAAAACGATAGCGCTTGTTGGGAGGCAACCCAATTTTATATTTTTTGTTTTTGCTTCTGTTTAGGAATAAATATTGCATCTAGCTTCTGTTTAGATGTAGTTTTCTGTTTTAATTAGTGTTTATGCCAAGTAGAACCTTTCGGAAGACTTGTGTGAAGTTTATATGATCTTGCTGTGAAAAACAGAATCGTTAGCGCTCGCTAGAATGGTCACCAGATTTTACTGGAGCATGCTATTTAGTTGATTCTTTTTGCAGATGATTAATAGACAAATTCCTCACATTTACCAATTTATTTAATTTTTTTTTGGAGTTACAGAAGTAAGCGAAACCTGCAGATTACTACAGATTTTTCTGTTTTTGACAGATTCTGTTTTTCGTGTGTTGTTTGCTTATTTCAATGCATCTATGAGTAGTATTGGGAAGTATGGACCATAGAGAAGTTGTAATGCAGTAGATTTAACACCAATATAAACAAAGAATGAATTCATTGCAGTACCTTTGAGTAGTGGTTTGCTTTCTTGTACTAACGTAGCTCATGAGATTTATGTCTAAGTTTTGTGTTGTGAAGTTTTCAAGTTTTGAGTATTGCTTTGATGGACTATGGAACAAATAGTGGCAAGAGCCTAAGGTTTAATTCAAGGACAACCAAACGCCTAATCTTGGGGATGCCCCAGGAAGGCATCCCCTCTTTCGTCTTCATCCATCGGTAACTGTCGGTGTACTAAGTACCCCAACTTGTGCACGGGCAGTAGCAGCTTCCCGTGGCAGGGCTTACCACGTGCTCGCCGGGAACCTTTCTGGTCCCTATAAAACCATTCAAGAACAAAGTATACAAGTCAGAAGATCAAGGCCCCGGCAAGAGGAGCTTGCCAGGAAGGCCGCACCAGGCTCAAGGTTATCACTTTAAGCACAAGACCCTGGCAAGAGGAGCTTGCCAGGAAGGCCAAGGAATACATATCTCAAGAGATGCCTCGGCGCGTCATGCGCCCCGGCAGGACCCGGGGAGCGACAAGCTTCCGGGCCCGGCAAGATCACCATCCCGGCAAGGTGCTTGCCGGGGAAACCTACGCTGTGTGCCCGCGCTCCAGCTCATCGGCCCACGCGTCGCCCTGGGGCCCTCCCAGAGGCAGGTGGCGGATGGCTGTGCATCTTGGGGCACACGGTGGCAAGTCACGGTGACGAGGCTACCGCCGTGGCGAACGGAGAAGCATGGACGGACACTTTTGGGGTCGACGGTGACAGGCATTTAATGCCCTTGTCCCCCACTGTCAAAGTTAGGTGAAGACCACTGTTCACGCACTGTTCATGCACTGTTACAACTACCACCAAAATTACATTTTTACCCTCCTCTACGTTGACACCTGTCGGTGACCCCTTTGAGCTATAAAAGGAGGCCCATGCACAACGTAGAGGAGGTTCGATCCCAGAAACTTGCTCACTCTCACGCTCGGTGTAGCTGTTACTGTAGATCTTCAAGCTCCCGAGCTCAATACAACCAAGGCGGGAGTAGGGTTTTACGCGTCCGCGCGGCCCGAACCTGGGTAAAACTGCCCGCGTGCGCTCCTCGATCCGCTCTTTGTGCTCCCTCCGCTCCCTTACCGCAACGTAGAAGGGGCTCCGGTCCCATAGGTGCTCGTGGGAAGACAGTTTCCCCCGACATCTTTGGCGCGCCAGGTAGGGGGCGTCGAGGTTGTGCGAACCTGATCCGGCGCTCACGCGGGCGCATTCTTCATCAACCTCTCCAACTTCATGAGCTACAACAACATGCCTCCGAAGAAGAAGGCTTCGGAGGTCGGAGGCCCGTCTGCGTCGATCCCACTGCCACCAGAACCAACGGTTGGTGGAGGAGACGCCGGCGGAAGGGTGGTCGCCGGCGAGGAAACTCACGGCGCCACCAAGTCCAAGGACAAGACGGACGACCGGGCGAATTCCAAGGCCTCGGTGTCCGTGGACGCACCACGTCTCTCTCAGGAACTACAAGGCCAGCAGCGCCGTGGTACAGGAGGTACCATACGCTTGCTGGGACAAGGACAAACCGGAGGATCGCGGGATGCTCAAGGCCATCGTCCTGGTACGAGCAAGGCGCGGTCGCCGGGGCGAGAAGCTGCTCCTTCTAACCCCGTTAGAAGTCCGAGCAAATCTCGCTCCTCGCACCGCTCGCCGCCGCTCCCCTCCTCTCCAGCAGAAGCTCTAGCAAGAGCACAACTGCTCCTCGACTTCCCTCCAGCGGCAGACAAGGCCGAAGACTAGAGGGCGACGATCCAGAGCCTCATCGCCTTCGCCAACAACGACACGCCGCAGCAGCCGGCAACGTCGCGGCCACGGCAAGTCGACCAGACGAAGGCCGATGGAAACAAGACCGCCGGGGGTGCAACTACCGTGCACTCCCCGCCGCGGAAGCAGAAGACGCCACCCCGCCGGATCAACGTCGACGACGACTCCACGGCGTCGTCGGACCCGCGGGCTCGTCGTGACCAGTGCGAGGTCCTCGACGATAGGCGGCAAGAGGACGCTCGAACCCGCATCGAGCGTCGACGAGAAGCCCGAAGACAATCCGATCAGCGCGCTGGGACCGCTGTCGACGCGCACGCGCCCGGTGAACCAGGCGACTTGCCGTACGCGGCAGGTTGCCCTGCGTTCACCCGTGAGCTGCGGCAAGTCCAGTGGCCCAGCATGAAAAACTTCAAGCCCGACGTACCCGAGAAGTACGACGGCAAGACACACCCCTCGGAGTTCCTCAGCATCTACACCATCGCGGTGAAGGCTGCCGGGGGACGCGACGAGAAGATACTAGCCAACTACTTCCCGCTAGTGCTTAAGCCAAACGTCCGGTCTTGGCTTATGCACTTGCCGGAAAACTCCATTTCTTCATGGGCAGATCTGTGCCACCAGTTTGTTGGCGCCTTCACGGGCGGCCACAAACCCCACGGCCAGGAGAGCGATCTCCACATCTTAGCCCAGAAGGAGGGAGAGTCCCTACGCAAGTATATCCAGAGATTCAGCCGCGTCCAGCACAACATTCCCGACGTCCACCCTGCCGCGGTTATCAGCGCGTTTCACCAGAACGTGCGTAACCGCCAGATGAGGGAGGAGACGGCCATGACCAAGATCCGGGATGTCAGCGAGCTCTACGCTCTGGCTGACAAGTGCGCGCGCGCCGAAGAGGGGAGGAGACTCCCCGGAGAGGATGCTGGCGCAGGAGGAAGCGACAGCGAGGATGCCGCCCCGGCGAGGAAGAGCCGGCGGCGGAATAACAGAAAGAAGAAGAGCAAGGAAGTGCTGGTTGTCGAGCAGTCCGGCAAGGAGGCTCCCGCCAAGAAGGCACAGGTTGGCGGCTCCGGCAAGGAGCCTGCCCCTGTAGCGGCAGCCGACGAGCAGGACGGCTCCGACAAGCAGTACTGCAAGATCCACCGCGCCAAGGGCCATGATCTTCAGAACTGCAAGAGAGTCGAGTACCTCGTAGAACAGCAGAAGGCTGAATACGAGCGTCGCGACAAGGAGAAGGCCCAAGGAAGCGGAGGAGAACCAAGCAAGAAGCGGCCATTCAATGGCCGGGGAGGACGCCGCGGCAAGGCCAAGCAACGGCAAGGTGACAGACCTCCCCGGGGCCGCGACAAGGATGAGGAAGAAGACAACGACGACGACATGGAAGAAGGAGACAACAGCGAGCAGGAGTTCCAGAAGGCCACGGAAGTCCTGTGTGTCGACGGAGGTGCCTCTCTGCACACTTCCCACCGCCAGCTCAAGCAGTGGGTGCGAGAAGTGAATGTAGCTGAGCCACCCGTCGAGTCACGCAGGCTCCTGAAGTGGTCCAGCACGCCCATCATCTTTGACCTTGAGGACCACCCTGACCGCACAACCGCGGTCGGGTGCTTGCCGATATTGGTTTCACCAACTATCCGCAACCTCAAGGTCACCAAGATGTTGGTTGACGGAGGGGCCGGCCTGAACTTGATCTCCTCAGCTGTGATCAAGAAACTGCAGATCCCCGACAGCGAGCTCGAGGAAACCGGGTCGTTCCAAGGAATTAACCCGGGAAGGAGCAAGCCGAAGGGGAAGATTACGCTGCCCGTGACCTTTGGCGGGGAGCTCAACTTCAGGACGGAGAGGATAACCTTTGACGTTGCCGATATCCCATTGCCATACAATGGGATACTTGGCCGTCCTGCCCTCGCCAAGTTCATGGCAGCTTCCCACTATGCCTACAACGTACTCAAGATGTCGGGGCCGATAAGCGTCATCTCTGTCCCCGGCGACAAGAAGGACGCGCTTATCTGCGCCGACAAGATCTACCGGGATGCAGCAGCCGCAGCAGAAAGCAACACACTTGCCGCTGAAGCTCCCGGGGGGAAGACCAAGACCAAGTCCGGCAAGAGCTCTAGGGCCCACTCCGGCAAACGCACCTCTTCGGAGTGCTGCACTGCCGTAGAGGACGCACCATCGAGCTCCACCGGCAAGTGCAAGAAAGGAATGGCAGCTCCACCGGCAACCAAGAGGGTGTCCGCCAAGGAGGACGGCACTGGTGGTACCTTCACCATCAGTGCTACACTCGACCACAAATAGGAAAGCGCGCTCGTTGCCTTCCTGCGGGCGAATGTCGATGTGTTTGCATGGCAACCATCTGACATCCCCGGCGTTCCCAGGAAGGTAATTGAGCACAAGCTTGTTGTTTGTCCTCATGCGCGGCCCGTCAAGCAGAAGGTCAGGAAGCAAGCCGTGGAGCGCCAAGAATTCATCACCGAAGAGATAAAGAAGTTGGAAGCAGCAGGCCTGGTTAGAGGCGTGATCCATCCTACGTGGTTAGCAAATTCAGTCGTCATGCGCAAGGCCAATGGGAAGTGGAGACTTTGTAAAGACTTCATTGATGTGAATAAAGCGTGTCCCAAGGATCCATTTCCCTTGCCGCGTATTGACCAGATTGTTGAATCCACCGCCGGATGCGAGCTGCTTTCCTTCCTTGATGCATACTCAGGTTATCACCAGATATTCATGGCCAAGGAAGACGAAGAGAAGACTGCATTCATTACTCCATGCGGCACATATTGCTTCATACGCATGCCCTTTGGATTGAAGAATGCAGGCTCGACATTTGCAAGGGTGGTGCACACTGCTTTTGAGCCACAGATCCACAGAAATGTAGAAGCGTACATGGATGATATAGTGGTCAAGAGTAAGAGCAAAGATACCTTGATCCAAGACTTGGAGGAAACCTTTGAGAATCTGCACAAGATCCAGCTCAAGCTGAACCCCGAGAAGTGCGTCTTCGGAGTCCCCTCCGGCAAGCTTCTCGGGTTCTTTGTGTCCCAGAGGGGGATTGAAGCCAATCCCGACAAGATAAAAGCCATCGAGCAGATTGAAGCCCCGAAGCGCGTCAAGGATGTAAGGAGACTTGCTGGTTGTGTGGCTGCCCTCAGCAGGTTCATTTCAAAGTCAGCAAAGCGCGCCCTGCCTTTCTTCAAAATTTTGAAGAAGGAAGGTCCTATGAAATGGACTCCGGAAGCGGAGGCAGCACTGCAAGTCTTGAAAGGATACCTGTCCTCTACTCCGATACTTGTCGCACCTAGGCCACAAGAGAAGTTGCTGCTGTACCTAGCGGCAACCAATCAAGTGGTTAGTGCTGCGTTAGTAGCAGAAAGGGAGGCGGATGAGGAGCCCACACCCCCGGCAAGCGAACCCAACGACAAGCAGGGGGCTTCCCCGACAAGCTCTGGCCCCGACAAGGACAAGTCTGCGCAGGAACAAGGAGAAGTGCGAAGGAAGATGGTACAGCGCCCAGTGTATTTTGTAAGTTCCCTCTTGCAGGGGGCTAGATCAAGGTACTCTGGGGTGCAGAAGTTGCTGTTCGGCCTCCTCATGGCCTCAAGAAAGCTGCGCCATTACTTCCAAGCACACGAGATAACAGTGGTCACTCGCTTTCCGTTGAAAAGGATATTGCAGAATCCCGAGGCAATAGGCAGGATCGTCGAGTTGGCACTGGAGCTGTCAAGCTTTGGTCTCAAGTTTGAGAGTACTTCAACCATACAGAGCAGAGCTTTGGCAGAATTCATAGCTGAATGGACCCCAACGCCAGATGAAGAAGTCCCAGAGACAAGCGTCCCCATCCAAGAAGCGAGCAGCGAATGGATAATGTACTTTGATGGTGCTTTCTCGCTGCAAGGCGCCGGTGCCGGCGTAGTACTCATAGCGCCCACCGGAGAGCACCTCAAGTATGTTGTCCAGATGCACTTTCCCAAGGAGCAAGCGACAAACAATACTGCTGAGTATGAAGGTTTGCTTGCCGGCCTCAGAATTGCGGCCGAACTTGGAATAAAGAAGTTGGTTGTGCGGGGAGATTCACAGTTGGTGGTCTGACAAGTTAATAACAGTTACCAGAGCCCTTTGATGGAAGCTTATGTTGATGAAGTGAGTAAACTTGAAGAACACTTTGAAGGTCTGCAAATGGAGCACGTCCCAAGAGCTCAGAATGATATTGCAGATGGCCTCTCAAAGTGTGCTGCCATGAAGTTACCTATGGAACCAGGGACCTTTGTGCTCAAGTTAACTCAGCCATCCGTTACACCATCAGTTGGGCAAAACAAGAAGAGAAAGCTGGTCTCCAGCGACTACTTGCCGGCGGATCTTCCAGAAGCCGCCGCCAAGGTCCCCAGGATCAACAACTAAGATGCTGAGGAACAGTTTGCTCCTGCAGATCCAAGGGTCTGTACAGTTGAAGCAAGCGTTCCCGATGAGCCTTGCCCCGGCAGGCTTGCCGGGGGACCATCAGCTCCGGCAGAGCCGCAGGTTCTTGCCGTAGAAGCTGGGGTTCCCACAGCAGCCCTCATGCCTTTGGTCCTTGCTGTTGAGCCTCAGGCTCCAGCATGGGCACAGCAAATCGTCCGCTTTCTGCAAACTGGAGAACTTCCCGACGAGCCAGAAGAGATAGAGAAGATAACCAGGCAGTCAAGTATGTACCAGTTCATTGACAATGAACTGTACAGAAGAAGACTCAATGGTGTCAGGTTGAAGTGCATTTCCAGGGAAGATGGACAGAAGCTGTTGGCAGAGATACATGGAGGCATATGTGGCCACCACATTGGCGCAAGGGCACTTGCCGAGAAGGCATTCCGGCAAGGGTTCTTCTGGCCAGAAGCCCTCCAAGATGCAACTGCACAAGTAACCAAGTGTGAAGCGTGCCAGTTCCATGCCAAGCAAATTCACCAGCCAGCTCAAGCTCTCCAGACGATCCCTTTGTCCTGGCCCTTCTCGGTCTGGGGGCTCGACATCCTCGGCCCCTTTCCCCGCGCAGTCGGGGGCTTTGAGTACTTGTACGTAGCAATCGACAAGTTCACAAAGTGGCCAGAAGTGGAACCGGTGAGAAAGGTGACAGCACAGTCAGCAGTCAGGTTCTTCAGGTCAATTGTTTGCCATTTCGGAATCCCTAACAGGATCATTACCGACAACGACACCCAGTTTACAAGTCGCACCTTCATGCAGTACGTCCAAGACCTTGGCGCCAAGGTCTGCTTCGCTTCTGTTGCCCACCCGAGGAGCAATGGTCAAGCGGAGAGGGCCAATGCTGAAGTGCTGCGCGGACTCAAGACAAGAACCTTCGACAGGCTGCACAAGTGCGGAAGAAACTGGATAGAGGAGTTGCCGGCGGCTCTTTGGTCAATCAGGACGACACCAAATCGAGCAACCGGACAGACACCCTTTGCTCTTGTCTATGGAGCAGAGGCAGTTATCCCCACGGAACTCGTATACGGATCTCCTCGAGTGCTCGCTTATGATGAGCTCGAGCAAGAGCAACTGCGACAAGATGATGCATTGCTCCTTGAGGAGGAACGTCTCCAGGCTGCTGTATGAGCTGCTCGATACCAGCAAGCCTTGCGTCGCTATCATAGCCGCAAGGTCAAGGCCAGGAGTCTCGAGGAAGGCGACCTTGTTCTTCGGCGTGTTCAGTCCGCCAAGAATTCCAACAAGTTGACGCCGAAGTGGGAAGGCCCTTATCGGGTGAGACAAGTCACAAGGCACGGCGCTTTCCGCCTTGAGACCGAAGAAGGCTTACCGGTGAGCAACTCCTGGAACATAGAGCATCTTCGCAAGTTTCACCCATAAGGCGCGGTTGCCGTGATCCGCTCCGGCAACCACCTTTTGTACAAGTCTTGCCGCTGTTGCATGTAAACCTTTGTACAAAGCCGGGCGCAGATCCCGTGCATCAGTAAAGCTTTTGTGCTTCGCACTACTTGTCATTTCCATGCTTTTCTTTGCTATTTGCATGCATCATCTGACACCCTGTGCAACGTACGACCCCGGTAAGCACTAGCAAGCCATGAGGCACGATACTTGTTTTTCCTCCTCTTCTCCTTTCCCTCTTAAGCAGAAGGAGTATTCCTCGCGCACAAGTTTGCCGGGGGGGGAGGAGATGGAGGCATGAACCAAGTGTTGTTCAAGAAAGAGAAGCCTTGCCGGGAAGCAAACAACCCAAGAAAGCTAAGTTACCAGAATTTGAGCAGTTCAAATTTTTAAAATTTCTAGTTGTCTTCCTTGAACAACCACACTTTGTATGGAAAACCCGTGCGCAGAGGAACCTACCTGTGGCTAGCCGCACCCTTACTTTGTTTCGAGCGCGCTCAACGGCTTAAGTGAGCTGCGACAAGTGTCGCGCCCTTGTTTCGTTTTCGAGCTCGCTCAGCGAGCTAAGTGTGCTGCGACTAGCTACGGCAAGGTTTCTTGCCGGCAAGGCCCTTTGCCAGCAGGCTGCTCAGAGTCCAGCACTCAGCGCTCGCGGCAAGGGCCCCTTGCCGGCAAGTTCCCTAAAAGCGTAGGGTGGAATTCATACAAAGTAAAAGGGACCAAAACAAGGAAGATAACACTGCATTGGTTGCTCAAAATAAGATTGTATATTACAAAGATAACTTGCCGCAATACTAATAGATTCTTGTCCATAACATACTTTGCAGCGGCAAAAGAAGCAGAAGGAAAGGAATCTAATCTACGCGGTCGCCCTCACGCCTCGTGATCTTGTTCACCTTGGCGACGATGTGGGCAACCTGCGCCTTCAACGCCTCCTGATCGGCTTCGGGCGGCAAGCTGCGGAGGACGTTCACGAGGTTGATGCCGGGGTTGCGGAAGACGATCTTTGACAAGACCCGCTCCATGGTGCCCATGCAGAGCCGACGCGCCTCGTCGGCCAGCTGCACGGGGATCTTCTCCCGCAGCCGCGCAAGTGCCGGCGCTATTCCCCTAAAGAACATACTCAACTTGGCGCTGTGGGGGAGATTCTCGTCCGGGGAGTACCCGAGATGCTCCGCCCTCAGCGCCACCATCTCCTTGTCAATATTGGCAGCAGAGGTGACCAGCTCATCAGTCCACTGCTCCACTGCCCAGTTGAAGTTGTTCGCCGAGACGGCGGCGCTTTCCACCAAGCTCCTTTCCTTGCGGAGTTCGTCCTTCAGCTTCGTCTCGCGGTCCTGGGCAGCGTCGAGCGAACCAGTCAGGGTGGAGACCTTCAACTCTAAGTCAGCAATGGAATCCTTGGCGGCAGCAAGCTCTGTGCCCTTCTCGGAGAGACGTACCTGCAACTCAGAGTTGGTGTGGGCGTCTTTCTCCCGCTCCACATTGAGCGCAGTAACTCTGTCCTCGCTTGCCTTCAGGAACAACTCCAGCTGCTGCACCTTGGCCTCCAGATCCTTCTTGGCGGTCTCCGTGGCGGCTGCGGCGTCCTTGGCCTCCTTCAGGGCCCCGCTGATAGCTTGCTCCCGGACGGTAAGGTCGTCCTCGTGGGCGTCGAGGTCGACCTTCCGCTGGTTGAGTACTCCTTCTCGCCGGGACAGCTCTTCGGCGGCCAACCGCTGCTGCTCCTCGGCCTCAGCCTTCTCCAGGAGGAAGGCTTGCTGCGCCCCGGCAAGTTCTTCACGCTCCTCCGCCAAGTTGCGGAGGGCCGCTTGGTTGGCGGCACGGTGTTCCGCGGCGCGCTTCTCCAAGTCTGCTCCAGCCTTGGAGGCGAGAGCCTCCCGGGACTCCAGCTTCGCCTGCCTGGCCCGATACAAGGCCAGGAGCCGACGGAGGAGTCCCTCCTCTTCGGGCTCGTCGCTGTCGCCGGGCGCTTCAACGATCTTCAACCCGGCGGAGGCGAGGACCTCTCCGTCAAAGGTCTCTCCCTCCGCGGGTGCTCGAGACGAGGACGCCCACGGGACTTGTCTGAAGACCCCGTTGGCGGCCTTCAAGTAGACACCCGACCGCTCCACGGAGGCGGAAGGATCGGCGGCCGGTGCAGCGTCCGGCGCTCCTGCGGCCTCCGGGCCAGCAGTTTGGTCGCCGGTCCCTTCCTCAGCCGCGGCGTCGGCGGTCGGGGCGGTCTCCTCGACGACTGGCTCGCCAGCTCCAGCCGTTCCCTCAGCGGCAGTGGCGTTGCCGCTGTCGCCGCGCACCTCCTCCTCAGTGGTGGCCTCCGTTTCCATCCATTCTGGGGCGGGAGGATCTGGTAGAAGAAAAAGAAAAGAAAAAGATCAAGCAAATATCCAAAAAGAAGAATCCAAGAAGAAGAAGTTGCAAGGCTTACCTTCGCGGATCTCTTCAATGACAGGGTCCCTCGCGGGGGAGTTTTCCCTTGGCGGCGGAGCAGTGGCCCCTGCTGGCGGAGGGCCGCCTGTGCCCTCCCTTGGCGGGGTGCTCACCCTTGTCGGGCTGCTCACCCTTGGCGGGGTACTCGCCCTTGGCGGGGTGCCCGTCCTTGGCGGAGCGTTCTCCCTTGCCGGGGAGTTCACCCTTGGCGGGGAGGGTGGAGCAGGTGGCTCGTCGGGGGCGATCTCCTGGTGCTCCTGCAGCTGCGGCTCCACTTTTGCACAAAACAACAAAATATCAGTACAAGCAACTACCTCGAGCGCGCCCGTCAAGCGGAAAAACAAGTACCAGACTTACGCTGGGGGCTGCGCTGGGGGCTGCTCCTCGGAGCAGCAGGTTGATCCGGCAAGTTTGCCGCTGGCACGCCTCCCGTCGCCGCGGCGGGCGAGTCGTCTTCAATCTCGACCACATGGATCTTGGCCCTCTTCGCCATCCGCTGGGTCAGGGTCCTGAAAGCAAAACAAAAACAAGATCAGAATCAACAAGGAAAATCAAGACAAAATCGAAGAAACTAAAGAATTGCAAGTACTTACTCCTCTTCCTCTTCGTCGGAGCTGAGGGCGGAGAAGTCAAACTCCGCCTGGTCTGCTCCCGCGCGAGGAGCTGGAGGAGAAGGCTCCCTCGGGCGCTTGGTGGTCTCCGGGGCTGTTGGCTGCGAAGACCCAGCCCCCGTCGTTGCCGAGGACCGAGGGGCAGAAGGAGCACCTGTTCCGCTCCGGGAAGATCCCCCTCCGCTTGGCGCTCGAGCGCGGGGCGCCTCCTTGACGACTTCGCTCGTCCTGGTGGCGCGCGTCGCACGGCGCGCTGGCTGCTGTCGAGGCGCCTGCGGCCTCGCCGTCTCAGCTGCCTTGCGAAGGCGCTTCTTCGGTTGCTGCGTGGGACTTGCTGGAGGCGGGGAGTTCTCTGAGGATGAGGAGGCGTCGTCATCGAGATTCAGAGATCCACCAGAGTCTTCATCAGCCTCGGCGTCCTCCTCCTCCTCGGCAGGCCTGCTGGACTCAGCGCCATGTCCGGCGGCCTCGCTCCCCCCGACAACCTCGCTCGTCCCGGCAAACTTCACGGAAGGCTCCCCGGCAAACTCCTCGGGCGCAAGCTTCAGCAGCCTAAGGATTTCCGCCCCTTCTGCATGGCTCACTGCGTCCGCAGCCTGTGCCTCGTCCACAGTGTATCCAAAGTCGCCTGCGGCCGCAGCTGCGGCGGCCTCCTCCATCCTGGAGGCGATGTAGGCTACATCCCGCTCAGTAGTGGCCCGGGTGAGGCCCTTGTTCTCCTCGGCGTTGCGGGGCGTCTCGACCAAGTTGTCGAAGAAGGACAGCACGGTATCCGGCGGAGGCTCTATCCAAGTGGGGACGACACCGTGGGAGTCGCACGCTGGCATCATCGCTCGTAGGGAATCGCGGGCAGTGCTGTTGCACAGCGGCACCACTCCCCGGGAAGGTCTGAACCACTCCGGGTGGGCCGGGTCATGCTTGAAGAGTGCCCGGACCATCCCCTTCAACTCCAAGGCAGTGAAGTTGTAGTTCAATCCAGGGCGCAGCCTCATGATATCTGCCGCATTGCCGAATTCCCAGGCGGACCTTTTCCTTTCTTGTAAAGGGGCGATGCGGCGGCGGAGGAAATCTGCTCCAACTTCTCCAATAGTCAGATTGGCGACCCGGAGACGAATGATCCTAATGAGGGCGATATTAAGCTTGCTGTCCTCCGGGGCCAATTCACTCCAATCCCTGCCGCACACTATGGCAGTCTGGCGCGGCGAGGTAAAAGGCTCAGGCTTATCTTCCACCACCCAGCACCAATCGGCTCTCCACTCCTCCCACTTGCCGTGGAGTTCTCCCTTCAGGTACGAATCCTTCTTGTTCAGCCTGAAGATCCACGAGATGCCGCCGGAGAGGGGAGCGCCTGACTCTACTCTAGGCATAAAGAAGTGGCGGAAAAGGGCTACATTGGGATGAACCCCAACATAGTTTTCGCACAGATGTGCGAAAACGGCCATCGTAAGGATGGCGTTGGGGGTGAAATCTAAGAGGTGGAGGCCATATGTGTTCATTACATCACAAAAGAACTCCGAGAACGGAGGGCACAGACCACAATGGAAGAATGCAGCGAAGAAGAAGTACCCGCCGGGGAATATATCTTTGGCGATGGCGGGGAAGACTTGGGTGCGGGGATGAGCTTTGGTCTCCCTCGCCCAGAACAAATAATATTTGTCCCGCAGCTCCCTCGGACCGAGCCTTAGCGCGAAGACCACGCACTTCTTCCGCAGGGCAGCCAGCTTCGTCGCCTGCTCGGACTTCTCCTTCTTGGCCTTGTCTGCTTTCGCCTTGTCGCTCTTCGGAGCCATGGCGGGGGCGGCAAGGAAAGGGGCGGGGAGCTCGACGGTGCCGCGGATGCGGGAGACGGCGGAGGAAGGAGTGGAGCTGAGCTCTCTGTCGACCTTGGGGAGGCGGAGGGCGACGGGGGTTTCTGGAGAATCAAGACGAAATGAAGACGATGGAGGGAACTGCCCCTGCTTCCTCTGCTTTTAAGGGGGAAGTGGGGGACGTTCCGCATTTCCCATTAAAGAACAGGCCACGATCTCTCCCACGACGCCGCAATCGACGCGTGCCGTTAGGGAGGGATGCAGCGGATACGAAAAGGGATACGGCTTGCCGTGGGCCACGCGTGCCCGTGCACTGTCTTGGGCCTGGCCCAACAGCGCTCGGCATCGTGTGTGGCCCAGGCCCGGGGGCTCCTGTCGGTGTACTAAGTACCCCAACTTGTGCACGGGCAGTAGCAGCTTCCCGTGGCAGGGCTTACCACGTGCTCGCCGGGAACCTTTCTGGTCCCTATAAAACCATTCAAGAACAAAGTATACAAGTCAGAAGATCAAGGCCCCGGCAAGAGGAGCTTGCCGGGAAGGCCGCACCAGGCTCAAGGTTATCACTTTAAGCACAAGACCCTGGCAAGAGGAGCTTGCCAGGAAGGCCAAGGAATACATATCTCAAGAGATGCCTCGGCGCGTCATGCGCCCCGGCAGGACCCGGGGAGCGACAAGCTTCCGGGCCCGGCAAGATCACCACCCCGGCAAGGTGCTTGCCGTGGAAACCTACGCTGTGTGCCCGCGCTCCAGCTCATCGGCCCACGCGTCGCCCTGGGGCCCTCCCAGAGGCACGTGGCGGATGGCTGTGCAGCTTGGGGCACACGGTGGCAAGTCACGGTGACGAGGCTACCGCCGTGGCGAACGGAGAAGCATGGACGGACACTTTTGGGGTCGACGGCGACGGGCATTTAATGCCCTTGTCCCCCACTGTCAAAGTTAGGTGAAGACCACTGTTCACGCACTGTTCATGCACTGTTACAACTACCACCAAAATTACATTTTTACCCTCCTCTACGTTGACACCTGTCGGTGACCCCTTTGAGCTATAAAAGGAGGCCCATGCACAACGTAGAGGAGGTTCGATCCCAGAAACTTGCTCACTCTCACGCTCGGTGTAGCTGTTACTGTAGATCTTCAAGCTCCCGAGCTCAATACAACCAAGGCAGGAGTAGGGTTTTACGCGTCCGCGCGGCCCAAACCTGGGTAAAACTGCCCGCGTGCGCTCCTCGATCCGCTCTTTGTGCTCCCTCCGCTCCCTTACCGCAACGTAGAAGGGGCTCCGGTTCCATAGGTGCTCGTGGGAGGACAGTTTCCCCCGACAGTAACTATACTCGGAGCTATATTTTTATTCACCACATGATATGTGTTTTGCTTGGAGCGTCTTGTATAATTTGAGTCTTTGCTTGTTAGTTTGCCACAATTTTCCTTCCTGGACACACCTATTTGAGAGAGTTAAATATGGCTTAGGAATTGTTAGAACACTCTATGTGCTTCACTTATATCTTTTGAGTTGAATAGTTTTTGCTCTAGTGCTTCACTTCTATCTTTTAGAGCACGGTGGTGATAATATTTTGAAGAAATTGTTGAACTCTCATGCTTCACTTATATCCTTTTTAGAGTCTATTAAAACAGCATGGTAATGTGCTTAGGCTATAAAACTAGCCTTCACATGATAGACATCCAATATCAATTTAGAAAAAACTTTCACTTTAAGTGCATTGAATATGATGAGAAGTTGGATGCTTGATAATTGTTTTGAGATATGAGGATAGTGATATTAGAGTCATGCTATTGGAGTTTTTATGAAATTGAGAAATGCTTGTGTTAAGGTTAGTGATTCCCGTAGCATGCACGTATGGTGAACCGCTATGTGACGAAGTTAGAGCATGAGGTATTTGTAAAGTGTCAACCTTTGTGTGGAGGTCGGGGGCGCGTGATGGTTAACTCCTACCAACCTCCCCCCTAGGAGCATGCGTTGGTTGCTTTGTTTTGATGACTCGTAGATTTTAGCAATAAGTATATGAGTTCTTATGACTAATGTTGAGTTCATGGATCATACACACTCTCACCCTTCCACCATTGCTAGCCTCTCTTGTACCGCGCAACTTTCGCCGGTACCATACACCCACTATATATCCTTCCTCAAAACAGCCACCATATTATTCCTCAAAACAGCCACCATATTATTCCTCAAAATAGCCACCATACCTACCTATCATGGCATTTCCATAGCCATTCCGAGATATATTGCCATGCAACTTTCCACTTTTCCGTTCATATGACACGCATCATATTGTCATATTGACATGCATGATCATCTAGTTGACATCATATTTGTGGCAAAGCCACCATGCATAATTTTTCATACATGTCTATCTTGATTCATTGCGCATCCCGGTACACCGCTGGAGGCATTCATATAGACTCATACTTGTTCTAGTATCGAGTTGTAATATCGAGTTGTAATTCAATGAAAGAGTGATGATCATCATTATTAGAGCATTGTCCCATGTGAGGAAAGGCTAAATCAATAAAGCCCCTCCACAAATAAAAGAAAAAAAAGGGAAAGGCCAAAGAAAGAAAACAAAGGCCCAAAAAAAGAAAAAGAAAAAAAGGAAAAAAGAAAAGAAAAGAAAAAAGGGACAATTGCAACTATCTTTTTCCACACTTGTGCTTCAAAGTAGCACCATGTTCTTCATGATAAAGAGTCTCATGTTTAGTCACTTTCATATACTAGTGGGGATTTTCATTATAGAACTTGGCTTGTATATTCCAACGATGGGCTTCCTCAAATGCCCTAGGTCTTTGTGAGCAAGCAAGTTGGATGCACACCCACTTAGTTTCTTTTGTTGAGCTTTCGTACATTTTTAGCTCTAGTGCATCCGTTGCATTTCAATCCCTACTCACTCACATTGATATCTATTGATGGGCATCTCCAAAGCCCGTTGATACGCCTAGTCGATGTGAGACTACCTCCCTCCTTTTTGTCTTCTCCACAACCACCTCTCTATTCCACCCATAGTGCTATGTCCATGGCTCATGCTCATGTATTGCGTGAAAGTTGGAAGGTTTGACAAAATAGAGTATGAAAACTAGTGCTTGGCTGAAATCGGGGTTGTGCATGATATGAATATTTTGTGTGATGAAGATTGAGCATAGCCAGACTATATGATTTTGTAGGGATAACTTTCTTTAGCCATAGTATTTTGAGAAGACATGATTGCTTTGTTAGTATGCTTGAAGTATTACTATTTCTTATGTCAATATAGACTTTTGTCTTGAATCTTTCAGATCTGAACATTCATGCCACAATTATGAGAATTACATTGAAAAACTATGTTGGTTAGCATTCCACATCAAATTTTTGTTTTTATCCTTTACCTACTCGAGGACGAGCATGAATTAAGCTTGGGGATGCTTGATACGTCTCCAACGTATCTATAATTTTTTATTGTTCCATGCTATTATTTATGATGTTTTGGATGTTTAATGGGCTTTGTTATACACTTATATTATTTTTGGGACTAAACTACTAACCCAAAGGCCTAGTCTAGATTGATGTTTCTTGCTTGTTTTAGGGTTTTACAGAAAAGGGATATCAAGCGGAGTCCAAACAGAATGAAACCTTCGGGAGAGATATTTTTGGAGAAAATCACGCACGGGAGACTTGAGAACCACGGAGTAGGGGCCACGTGGTGCCCACGAGGGTGGGGGCTCCTCCCCTACGGTGCACCCCCTGCCTCGTGGGCACCACGTAAGGCCCCCGCTGCCCTCCTTCCTCCTATATAAGCCTACGTACCCCGAAACCATCAGATGAACAGAGAAAACTGTAGTTCCACCGCCGTAACCTTCTGTTCCCGTGAGATCCCATCTTGGGGCCTGTTCCGGAGCTTCGCCGGAGGGGGGATCTTCCACGGAGTGCTTCCACATCGTCATCATCGCCTCACCATGAGTTGTGAGTAGTTTACCATAGACCCTCGGGTCCATAGCTGGTATCTAAATGGCTTCTTCTCTCTCTCTGGATCTCAATACAAAGTTCTCCTCGGTCTTCGAGGAGATCTATTCGATGTAATCTCTTTTTGGGGTGTGTTTGTCGAGATCCGATGAATTGTGGGTTTATGATCAAGATTATCTTGGATAAATATTTGGTTCTTCTCTGAACTCTTTATGTATGATTATAATATCCTTGCAAGTCTCTTCGAATTATTGGGTTGGTTTGGCCTACTAGATCTATAGTTCTTGTAATGGGAGAAGTGCTTGGCTTTGGGTTCAATCTTGCGGTGTCCTTTCCCAGTGACAGTAGGGGCAGCAAGGCACGTATTGTATTGTTGCCATCGAGGATAAAAAGATGGGTTTTATATCATATTGCTTGAGTTTATCCCTCTACATCATGTCATCTTGCTTAAGGCGTTACTCTGTTCTTATGAACTCAATACACTAGATGCATGCTGGATAGCGGTCGATGTGTGGAGTAATAATAGTAGATGCAGAATCGTTTCGGTCTACTTGTCTCGGACGTGATGCCTATATATAATGATCATGCCTAGATAGTCTCATAATTATTCGATTTTCTATCAATGGCTCGACAGTAATTTGTTTACCCGCCGTAGAATATCGCTATCATGAGAGAAGTCACTAGAGAACACTATGGCCCCCATGTCTATTCTCAACATATCAATCTACACCTACTTTACTTTTTCCGCTTTTACTTTCCGTTCTTATAACCAAAAATACCAAACATATCAAACTATCATCTCTATCAGATCTCACTTTCGTAAGTGACCGTAAAGGGATTGACAACCCCTTATCGCGTTGGCTGCGAAGTTCTTATTTGTTTGTGCAGGTGCGAGGGACTCGCGCGTGGTCTCCTACTTGATTGATACCTTGGTTCTCTAAAACTGAGGGAAATACTTATGCTATTGTGCTGCATCACCCTTTCCTCTTCGAGGGAATACAATGCAAGCTCAAGAAGTAGAAGTGTAAAGCACATGAAGAAACTCCAAGCCGATGGACTTTTGGAATCACTTGATTATGAATCACTTGGTGCTTGCGAACCATGCCTCATGGGCAAGATGACTAAAACTCCGTTTCTCCGGAACAATGGAGCGAGCAACTGATTTGTTGGAAATCATACATACCGATGTATGCGGACCGATGAGTGTTGAGGCTCGCGGCGAGTATCGTTATTTTCTGACTTCACTGATGATTTGAGAAGATATGGGTATATCTACTTGATGAAGCACAAGTCTGAAACATTTTTAAAAGTTCAAAGAATTCAGAGTGAAGTAGAGAATCATCGTAACAAGAAAATAAAGTTTCTACGATCTGATCACGGAGGCGAATATTTGAGTTACGAGTTTGGTCTTCATTTGAAACAATGTGGAATAGTTTCACAGCTCACGCCACCTAGAACACCATAGCGTAACGGTGTGTCCGAACGTCGTAAACGTACTTTATTAGATATGGTGAGATCTATGATGTCTCTTGCCGATTTACCATTATCATTTTGGGGTTATGCTTTAGAGACACCTGCATTCACGTTAAATAGGGCACCATCTAAATCCGTTGAGACGATACCTTATGAACTGTGGTTTGGCACAAAACCCAAGTTGTCATTTCTTGAAGTTTGGGGCTGCGATGCTTATGTGAATAAGCTTCAAACTGATAAGCTCGAAACCAAGTTGGAGAAATGTGTCTTCATAGTAGACCCAGAGGAAACTATTGGGTACACCTTCTATCACAAATCTAAAGGCAAGATATTCGTTGCTAAGAATGGATCCTTTCTATAGAAGGAGTTTCTCTCGAAAGAAGTGAGTGGGAGGAAAGTGGAACTTGATGAGGTAATTGTACTTTCTCTCGAATCGGAAAGTAGTACATCATAGAAGCTAGTTCCGGTGATTCCTAGACCAATTAGCGAGGAAGCTAATGATGATGATCATGAAACTTCAGATCAAGTTACTACTGAACCTCATAGGTCAACTAGAGTGCATTCCGCGCCAGAGTGGTACGGTAACCCAGTTCTGGAAGTCATATTACTAGACCATGATGAACCTGCGAACTATGAGGAAGCGATATTGAGCCCAGATTCCACAAAATGGCTTGAGGCCATGAAATCTGAGATGGGATCCATGTATGAGAACAAAGTGTGGACTTTGGTTGACTTGCCCGATGATCGACAAGCCATTAAAAATAAACGGATCTTTAAGAGTAAGACTAACGCCGATGGTAATGTTACTGTCTACAAAGCTCGACTTGTTGCAAAAGGTTTTCGACAAGTTCGAGGAGTTGACTACGATGAGACTTTCTCACCCGTAGCGATGCTTAAGTCTATCCGAATCATGTTAGCAATTGCCGCATTTTATGATTATGAAATCTGGCAAATGGATGTCAAAACTGCATTCCTTGATGGATACCTCAAAGAGGAGTTGTATATGATGCAACCAAAAGGTTTTGTCGATCCTATAGGTGCTAACAAAGTGTGCAAGCTCTAGCGATCCATCTATGGACTGGCGCAAACATCTCGGAGTTGGAATATACGCTTTGATGAGGTGATCAAAGCATATGGTTTTATAAAGACTTTTGGAGAAGCCTGTATTTACAAGAAAGTGAGTGGGAGCTTTGTAGCATTTCTGATACTATATGTGGATGACATATTGTTGCTTGGAAATGATATAGAATTTCTGGATGGCATAAAAGGATACTTGAATAAGAATTTTTCAATGAAAGACCTCGGTGAAGCTACTTATATATTGGGCATCAAGATCTATAGAGATAGATCAAGACACTTAATTGGACTTTCACAAAGCACATAGCTTGATAAAGTTTTGAAGAAGTTCAAAATGGATCAGTCAAAGAAAGGGTTCTTGCCTGTGTTACAAGGTGTGAAGTTGAGTAAGACTCAATGCCCGACCACTGGAGAAGATAGAAAGAAAATGAAAGTCATTCCCTATGCCTGAGCCATAGGTTCTATCATGTATGCAATGTTGTGTACCAAACCTGATGTGTGCCTTGCTATAAGTTTAGAAGGGAGGTACCAAAGTAATCCAGGAATGGCTCACTGGACAGCGGTCAAGAACATCCCGAAGTACCTGAAAAGGACAAAGGATATGTTTCTCGTTTATGGAGGTGAGAAAGAGCTCGTCGTAAACAGTTACGTCGATTCAAGCTTTGACACTGATCCGGATGACTCTAAGTCACAAACCAGATATGTATTTTTGTTGAATGGTGGAGCTGTCAGTTGGTGCAGTTCCAAGCAGAGCGTCGTGGCGGGATCTACGTGTGAAGTGGAGTACATAGCTGCTTCAGAAGCAACAAATGAAGGAGTCTGGATGAAGGAGTTCATATCCGATCTAGGTGTAATACCTAGTGTATCGGGTCCAATTAAAATCTTTTGTGACAACACTGGAGCAATAGCCTTGGCGAAGGAATCCAGGTTTCACAAGAGAACCAAGCACATCAAGAGACGCTTCAATTCCATCCACGATCAAGTCAAGCAGGGAGACATATAAATTTGCAAGATATATATGGATCTGAATGTTGCAGACCCATTGACTAAGCCTCTTCCACGAGCAAAACATGATTAGCACCAAGACTCCGTGGGTGTTAGAACCATTACTATGTAATCCAGATTATTCACTCTAGTGCAAGTGGTAGACTGAAGGAAATATGCCCTAGAGGCAATAATAAAGTTTTTATTGATATTTCCTTATACATCATGATAAATGTCTTTTATTCATGCTAGAATTGTATTAACCGGAAACTTGATACATGTGTGAATACATAGACGAAACAGTGTGTCCATAGTATGCTTCTACTAGACTAGGTCGTTAATCAAAGATGGTTATGTTTCCTAACAATAGACATGAGTTGTCATTTTATCAACGGGATCACATCATTAGGATAATGATGTGATGGACAAGACCCATCCGTTAGCTTAGCAATATGATCGTTTAGTTTTTCTGTTATTGCTTTCTTCATGACTTATACATGTTCGTATGACTATAAGACTATGCAACTCCCGAACACCGGAGGAACACCTTGTTTGCTATAAAACGTAACAACGTAATTGGGTGATTATAAATATGCTCTACAGGTGTCTCCGAAGGTGTTTGTGGTGTTGGCATAGATCGAGAATAGGATTTGTCACTCCGAGTGTCGGAGAGGTATCTCTGGGCCCTCTCGGTATACACATCATAATAAGCCTTGCAAGCAAACGACTAATGAGTTATTCACGAGATAATGTATTAGGGAACGAGTAAAGAGACTTTCCGGTGACGAGATTGAACTAGGTATGATGATACCGACGATCAAATCTCGGGCAAGTTACATGTCGATGACAAAGGGAACGACGTATGTTGTTATGCGGTTTGACCGATAAAGATCTTCGTAGAATATGTGGGAACCAATATGAGCATCCAGGTCCCGCTATTGGTTATTGACCAGAGATGAGTCTTGGTCATGTCTACATAGTTCTCGAACCCGTAGGGTCCGCACGTTTAACATTCGATGATGATCGATATTATGAGTTTATGTGTTTTGATGCACCAAAGGTAGTTCGGAGTCCCGGATGTGATCACGGACATGACAAAGAGTCTCGAAATGGTCGAAACATAAATATTGTTATATTGGAAGGTTATATTCGGACACCGGAAGGGTTTCGGGGGTCACCGGATAAATACTGGAGTTCCGGGAGGTTACCGGAACCCCCCGGGGAGTATATGGGCCTTATTGGGCTTTAAGGGAGAGAGGGAGAGGGGCTGCCTAGGGATGGGCCGCGCGCCCCCCAAGCCTAGTCCGAATTAGACTAAGGGGGAGGGGCGGCGCCCCCTCCTTCCTTCTCTTTCTCTCCTTCCCTCCCCCCTTCTCCTACTCCTACTAGGAAAGGGGAGTCCTACTCCTAGTGGGAGTAGGACTCCCCCTTGGCGCGCCTCCTCCCCTAGGCCGGCCGCCTCCTCCCTCTCCCTCCTTTATATACGTGGGGAGGGCACACCTTGGACAAACATCAATTTTTCCTAGCCATGTGCCCTGCCCCCCTCCACAGTTACACACCTCGGTCATATCGTTGCAATGCTTAGGCGAAACCCTGTGCCGGTAACTTCATCATCACTATCACCACGTCGTCGTGCTGACGAAACTCTCCCGCGACACTCAACTGGATCAAGAGTTCATGGGACGTCATCGAGCTGAATGTGTGCTGAACACGGAGGTGCCGTACATTCGGTGCTTGGATCGGTTGGATTGCAAAGACGTTCAACTACATCAACCGCGTTACTAAACGCTTCCGCTTTCGGTCAACGACGTTACGTAGACACACTCTCCCGCTTGTTGCTATGCTTCTCCTTGATAGATCTTGCGTGTTCATAGGAATTTATTTGAAATACTACGTTCCCCAAAAAAGGCGTGGGTTGAGATGGAGTTTTTTGAGAAGAACAAGACAAAGAGATATCTTAAAATTTCAGGATAACAAGGCGCGGGTTGAAGAGGCGGGAGTTTTGCAGCACAATAGACAGTGATGCTAGCTTGAAATTTCAGCATAATAAGGCGCGGATTGAAATTTCGGTAGAACAAGCCTAATGTATACCAAAATAAAAATACAATTCGCACCCCACTAGAGAGATCCATGTCCCTTTTTACTATATTACTAGAAATGCCATTCAAAAACAACAACAACAAACTAAAAAAATCGGGACAACAAGCTTAACATGTACAGTACCAAATCAATTTGCACTTCCCTCAACAATAAAAAAATTGTACTCTCTAGCATATGGACTAAATTTGAGTACATTTTCCGTGTTTGAATGAGATTTTACTCGGGTTAGTTATACAACCATCTATATAGTATCTTCACAACACATGACATGAATGTAGGAGTACTAAATTCCCATATAAATATGAACTACATGTACATACGATCTCGAATTTAGATATATGTATCCATTTTATGTTGAATTCAAACCATAGTACATGTATGCTCTATCTAGATGTTCGGAATCTAAACCATGTATGATACTATGTACAATGTGTTTAACACGCACAACACACACACACACACACACACCATTTAGATATATGTGTTTCGAAAGCCACCCATCATCTCCAATTTGAATAGTGTGTCCATGCATGGATGGAATGTGGCCAAACGATGTGTGCCATCGGTATCTCAAATTCAAATCAGCCCGACATTGTTCAATGTGTATACAGTATAGCATGCTCGTTCCAAAACCACACCACGCATATCTCAGTTTTATCATGCATGCATGGGTTTCAAACATCATGATCTCTTATTCAAATATTTGAATTCAACTTTACATTGAGTATGACCTCACCTAGTCTTTTACACCCACAGAGACGTCTTCTCTTTACAATTGTACCACTAACTTGCTCTCGTGCATGCATACACACACACACACTACCACTTGGCATTATCCATCACACACACGCAATCTTTTTCTTCATGTCGGTCTCCCATGCATGCACACACACACCCCTCCCCCTCTTCATCCCTTAGAGCATTCTTTATCTCTCACGTGCATGTGCAACGATCAATGTTCCTCTATGCATGTGTGTACGTGTATATATATATATAGGGTGGGTATATTCTCATAACACCCCTTAAGACCTTATTCTCCTAACAACAGGCTTATTCTCCTAACAACCCTCCCCCACCCCTACAGAGCTTCTAGCGCGGGAGCACCCCCCGACGCCGGCGTCCTCCCCGACCCCTCCCCGCCTTCTAGCGCGGGAGCGCCCCCGACGCCAGCGTCCTCCCCGGCCGGCGCCGCCCTCCCTCCTCCCAGCCCGCGCCGCCCCGCCTCCTTATCCTCCCGGCCCACGCCGCCCAGCCTCCTACCCCTCGAGGACACCGGCTTCCCCTGCCATGCTCCCCTGGATCTCCCCCGCGCGTCTCCGACCTGCAGCGCCGCCGAGGCAACTGCCCGGCCCTACCCCACTCCTAGCATGGCCACAGCCCCGCCAAGCGCTCGCCGGCGTCAACGGGATCTGCCCTGCTGCGCCACGCCACCTGACCCCGTCCACGGCCTCGACTCCGCCCCAGACTACATCATCTACACTGCATCACCATGAAGCCATACTGCATCGCCATGTGAGCCGTACTGCATCACCGCTCACTCTCTCAAACATGAAAATGCATCGGAAAAGCAGCACAAAAAAGTAATGCGGTTCACTTGGTGATCAAAAAATAAAAACACATCGGAAAAGCAGCTCACTTCTCAAACATGAAAATGCAAAAAAAAATAGCGGAATCTAAAAAAAAATTGTAACCAAAACAACACAAAAAGAGTAATGCGGTTCACTTCGTGATCAAAAAACAAAACACACATCGGAAAGCAGCTCACTTCTCAAAACACTTCTCAACTCGCGCAAAAAACAACACAAAAAGAGTAATGTGGTTCACTTCGTGATCAAAAAACAAAACACACATCGGAAAGCAGCTCACTTCTCAAACACTTCTCAACGCGCTGCAGTTCGTAGCCAGCCGCACGACTTTCAAATTTAACTAAAAACCGTAAGGAATCTCAGAAACATTTCAACATATGAAAGTTGTGCCTCGTTCGTAGCTTTCCAACGGTATATTACATGCCTTGTTACGACAAACAGTTAAAAAACTAGAATGAAAACAGTACCGAAAATTTGAAAAAAAAATCGAAAAACACAATTCCGCGATTTAGTAAATTCAAAACTGCTCTAAAAGCGTAGCGAATTAGAAAAAATAATAAATACGAAAAAGATGCGTGGCGACGATACCTTTCCAACGGTGTATCATATGTTTCGTTCCGACGAGCGGTTTAGAAAAAAACGCCAAAAAACGCTCGCTGCTATTCGTTGAGAGCCGCACGATTTTCGAAACTGCTCTTAAACTATGATGAATTTGGAAAAGTGTTCAACATGGCGAACATGCGTCTACTCCATAGCTTTTCAACGGTATATTACACGCGTAATTCCGATAAACGGTTAAAAAACTAGAGCAAAAAAGGTACAGAAAAAACAACACGTACAGTTTTTTCAATATGAAGTTCGCTAGTCTCTGTGGTGCGGTGCGTTTAGCTCTCCAATGCAATTTTGCAATGCAGTTCGGAAGTGTTATGAGAATATTATTCTCATAATATATATAGGTCTTTCCCAGTTTTCCACACAAATTGATTTCTCTATATATCTAGTCAGATCTCACCCTCTATCCCATGTACACATCGATCAATCTACCTCTCTATATAGGACTACATAGCTAATACACACGCATTATCTATCCATCGTATCCCTCTCATCATCCATGCCTTCCAATTCATCTCTCGAGCGTGCACACAGTGGCGAAGACAGGGGCAGGAAGGGCCCTGGCCCCTCTAAATCATTGTATCGAGGATAATATGAATATGATCAGTAGATCAATTGCTGGTAAGATGGTTTAAGTTGATGAATTGTTCCTCCCCATAAAGGAGTAGCAATGTTTGGCCCCCTAGCTCATTTAATTTTCATGGCTCCGCCACTGCGCGCAACCGCACACGTTCTCACCCCCTCTTTAAATATCGATCTCGCACTTGTGCACTCCTTCTCTGTTTCCCTCCACTTGGCCCCTCACACCATCTTCCAGCCCCCCTTATCCCAGTGCTTGTTCGCTCGTAGAGCTCTTCCCTCTATCTATCTATATCGATATCTCGCGCGGTCGACCCCTCCCCTTCCTTCTCGAATATCACCCCGGCCCCATGCACATACATGTATGTATATAGGCCTCTCCTTCACACAAATTCCATTGACACGTATTCCCTCACCATATCTTAATAGAATCTCTCACACACACGGACTACATGTGCGAAAGAGAAGAGGTGCACATAGACATTCGTTCCCACATACGAATGCGTGGGTGCACGGTGGAGCACATCTCTACTCTTATAACAACAGAGTTGGTGATGATGGTGTGCCTACCATCCTGCAATATAGGCCGTCCGATCTATATTTGATGGATACGAAGGAAACTATGACAATTTTGCAAAAAGATACTCGCACTCCTCTCCACATTTGCAGATAAGGCCTTCCTCGTTCGTCCTTTTCTCCCACAAGATAAACTACTCATATAAATGCATCTTGATGTTCCGTGCAACGCACGGGCATCTTGCTAGTTTGTACAAAAAATGAGCGTGTAGAGAGGCTTTAGATGATGTGCGACTAGCCTATATCTATACCTCTATATCTATATCTATACCCCTATGTAGTGTGCAAATAACTTTGAAAGATGGTTGTTGGATGAAGCCAATCTGACGGTGTAGAGATGGCAAATCCAAGCACTACTAGACGTTGGATATCATCTACATTCCACCAGATTCTACCACATGTACAATCTACTAGACTCCATGGTCGAACTTAAGCATAATGCACAAACCTTAAAACACAAGCACTTCTACATTGTTCTAGAATCTTCCATCCTATAATTGCCCAAACTTTTGTTTCTAGATGAATTGCCATTATTTGTTTTTACTTTATGCTTCACAACGCAAAATTCTATGAATCTGAAAATAGATTAACTTTTTTTTTATAAAAACCAATTAATTTTGAATGAGATGAACTATTAGAATTAAACGAACATCTACATCTTCATGCATATATGAATCAAAGCTTGCTAGCTATAGTGTGGTATTTATTCATAATTTGGTTGCCAAATCTGAAGCGTGCAATGCATGTGTATCTAACTAGTACTTCTAGTATGCGCAAAACACATAAATTAGAATTCCAGTGGCACGCTACATAGTGTCTCTCCCTTTTTCAATTGATATATTATGATTAAAATGATGTGGGGGGCATCCATGAAGCCATGTGGTACATTTGGAGGTGTAGTCGCGACCTTCTTGTGTGGATTGATCACAGTGACATGTTGTTGGTTCCAGAAAAATGTACTCATCCTCTCTCATGCACACTGGCAGTACGTGCACGAAGCGAAGATGTGCATGCACGCACTCATTCTCTCGCACGCACACGAAGGTACACGGTGGGACACATTTTTGTACGAAGATCCACCCCATGTGATAATTTGACATGTGTAAAGTCGTTCACTTAATTAATGGTCAATTAATACAGCGCATGCAAATTGAGCGGACGTGAGGGAGGAAGTAGTTGAGAAAGACATTACTACTCCACTGCTTGCATGCGAGTAGATAAATCATGGGTTGCTACTTACATTGGTATCCTTCGTATTTTGTGCCAATGTTTTACCCTAATTTTAAGTAACAAAATATTCATGCATGTCACAAAAAATAATATCATCGAAAACTATGTTCAAATGTGATTCCAATGATATAATTTTTGGTGACATGCATTAACACTTTCTTAGTTAAAATTTTGGTAAAAAATTGGCACAAAATAAAAAAGGGGCCAATAAATCAGGATGCATGCAGCATGATCAATTTTTTCCTAGGTTACTATTGGTGGCCTTTGTATTTAAATATGGACGGAGTGGAGTAGTACTATCTTTATCTTAGCATCGTAGGGCTCTCCCAACGCCTACGCTCGCCTCGCCGCCTCGCCCATCGGATCTCACCATGGAGGATCCCGCCATGGATAATCCCTTAGATCCCAGGATCCCGCGGTTGCCCTCTCGCTGCGGCCCGCAGCACTGCCACCTTTGAGCGAAACCCACATGTGTTTTAGAGGGGATCCATTGCTATGGAATCATAGATCGATGGCATCGGAGAACATGACAAGGCTGCGTTTCAGGTGGTGGGCAGCAAGGGCAAATCAGATCAAGGAAGCTTCGCATCGACTGGAGACAAGTTCGAAGGAGTTGCACCTAGCCAAGCACAAGGCAGAGGCGCAAGTTGATCTCAGGGGTGAGATGCTGAGGGTTGTCACCATCTGGCAGCGTCGCGTTGATTTTGAGCTGGGGCTAATGGCAGAGACAATATTCACGAAGTCGATTGCGGAGGAAAGAACGTGCATGCCTGCGGGATGGGATGAGCAGCTGGTGCAACTGTTCAAATGGGCGGTAGCAGAAGCCAAATCGCGAAGCTAGCTGCGCCGGCGGTGATGGGGATGCATCGTAGGCGAGGTGAGCTTCCCTCCTTCCCCGCTAGCGACGCAATGACCGGGGCGGAGCCTGGATTTAGACATGCAGGGGGCGAGAAGCCAACATTCACATCAGTCATGGAATATTAAGATTTTAAGTCTCACGATAGCATTGATGACAAATCATAAAATATTTGTTTGGAACTATAAAAGATCTCTATTAACTCAAACTGAGCTCTACCACCACCAGTGTTGAACAAATAGATAATCTAAACTTTGGTGTGTTTCATACCATTATAGACAATCATGCAATGTCAAAGAAAATCATTTTGTATCAAAAAAACGTGTCTTGACTTGGCAAATAAGTTCGTTTAGTTGTCATGGCTGAGACTAGAAGATTTATGACCAACCATAGTAATCTATCAACGATTTAGTATGTACTCCCTCCGTCCAAAAAAGCTTGTCCCAAGCTTGTTCCTCAAATGGATGTATCTAGCACTAACTTGATGCTAGATACGTTCATTTGACGGACAAGCTTTTTCGGATGGAGGGAGTAGTAGTTTCACTTGTTTAAAATTATCCAATGGTCAAACCGACAAGTGAAGACAAGATTTTTATCTCTAGATGATTGCAACATCGGCCTAGTGGGCAAGTTGATACTCTAGTTGAGTCAGTTCTTGATTAAAAATCAAATAAGTCATGTTGTGGATTGAAAATGCACAAGATACAATTATGCTAATTAACCAGACTAAGATCAAAATTCATGAAAACAGGAAAATTATCAATACATATGGGTGAGTAATGTTACTTGCTACCAGTAAATTCAATCCTAGTCATCTGGCTAGCAACTTCTAGTTGTATTCTGATGATCTGATCCGCATGAAAACTCGATCTTTCGCAGACAGTGGACAGGGAGTCTTCGTTGTTGATGGCAGCAGCAGCAATCGTAAATGCCCTAGCAGGGCACGCACAACGGTGGATGGCATGTGTGGCGGCCGGTGACAACGATAAATGCCCTAAGCGGTCCAGGAAAATAGATCAACCGATCGAATCGATTTGAGGTCAAACAATAGCCTGCCACGTACATATCTATGAGCTATTGGGTTTGGTCTTCTATATTTGGTGTAGCTAGTTCAATGACTAATTTTTATATGGGCTAATGATGAAATTAGCTACGGCCATTACCAATGTATAGTAAACAGCCTGCTAAAATTTGTTGAGGGGGGGGGGGGGCGAGCGATTGGCAGGGGTCTAGCCCCTGCTCGCGCCCCTTGTCTCCGCCCCTGGCAGTGACGGTTGATGCTGGAGTGAACTTGCGGCGCCATGGTGGTTTGCAACCGTGGCAATCACTCCATCTATATGTATTGTATTTCTGTGAAAATACTTGGTCGATTGGAAAAGGATGGTAATTGATTTATCACGAGTTTTTGAATGCTTGGTCATGACAATAACCCGAAGCCACAACCACAAGTCTCCATCGCTTAATACTTTACGGCCGGTCGTGCCAACAGACGTTCGGTTGGACCCGCGTCTCACTGACGGGACACACATCGGCTTGGTATGACATGTACGACTAGTTACATCACTGACTTGTGCGACCGCATTTTAGGAGTAGCAGTACTTGAAATTTGTGTTCCAAGAAACACATCGGGAGCCATTTCGGGCCTCGAAATCAAAACCATCAATTAATCTTTAGCTTGACATTAGAAAGCAGTACTACCGTGCTATAATTAAGTGCAAACTTGTTTTCACCTACGTATCAAACCTGAACGTGTTCCCACTATGCAGATTTTAGTAAGTGCTAGTAGGTTATAAAAAGGGGAACTACCTTGCCGAAATTTACTCTACCTTCCTCCTCATAAGTCTTTCTTGTTCGTTTGTCCTTGCCCAGGCTGGTATGCAACGCTCTAGGTCTAGAAATACTAGTAACAAGGGAGCGGCGACCAAGGCCACGGATAAAAGAGAGAGGGCTCACCACCTCGCAAAGACCTCGAAAGATCTCTCATGAGTAGGCGAGGGCTCCCAGGAGCGCCCTAGCCGCCAAGGAGAACATGCCGAGCTGGCGGTGCTGGAGTCGTTATCCCTCGATGACATGCCCGCTCATCTCAATAAGCAGAAGGAGTTAACCGACGGCTTGGTGAAGCTGCTGAAGGAGAGCCTCGACGACATGCCCGCTGAGCTCAATAAGCAGGAGGACTTGACCGCCGGCTTGGTGAAGCTGCTGAAGGAGAGCATTGTCTCGGGTAAGAAGGCGACCGGCGAAATCCTGCAACTTCAGGAGGACAAGATGAAGCTCTGCCATGAGCTCGACCTGCTGAAGGAGGAGAACACCGGCTGGAAGAAGTTGCATGAGAATAGGAGTTCTTAGATGAAGATGTTGAACGCCCTCGTCATGGAATAGAAGGAAGAGTTGGCGAAGCTCCTTATCGAGCACGCGCTGCTGTCAAGGTACGTAATGCAGCCATGGAAGAGATGATGAACGCTCGCCTCGAGAAATCCCACATCATGGAAAGAATGAAGAAGATGGTGGAGGAGACGAATGAGGAGATGAAGGTCGTGGAGGCGATGAAGAAGCAGTTAGGACTCCGTGGTTAAATCTTCATGAAGTAGAGAGCAGCGCCCAGACTTGTGTCTGCGTCTTCCTTCTTTTTTTTGGGGGGGGGGGAGGGGGTAATCTTCCTTCTTCTTTTGCTTTGGGTGTTTCGCCGCATGTGTAACATTCTCTGCGAGGCACGAATAGAACAATGCTAACGACGAGCAGCACCGTGGGATTGATGACTAGCAAATTTGATCATTTTTATCACTATATCGCACTAGGCTGCCGTGTTTCGTGCTCCTCTGTCGTACTACTCCTACTCCAGTGGAAAACTTGTGTATACCGCATGGTTCTTTGCTCCTCCACAGGTCGTTGGCAACATTTATACGAGCAATCAAATCACAAGGCCCTTCCTTCTAGCAGTAATGAGTCGTCAAATCACAAAGGCCCTCGCCTCTCGTGAAACGGACCAAGCAAGACCACACCGCCCTCTAGCCTTTTAAATGTACTTTTGTACAATAGTAGTATCGATGGATTGCGCCATGGAGCAAGCCTAACAGTTTGAAATTAAAGAAAGAAAAGATGGTACATATAGAGAGCGCTCGTCACCAAATTATGCATATAGTACTATTTAAAAAGCTAGTACGTGCTTAGATGGGGTGCTAAAGTCTATTAAAGAAATTAGCATACCTATTTAATTCTTTGACAACTAAACTCCTTCATGCTTTGGGTAAACTTCTCTCGTTTAAGTTTTTTTTAGAATTGCATATCTCCTTTAAGTGTTTTGCTTATGTGGCATGCTTAGAGCGCGATTAAGAGTATAGCCAACTGTTGGCTATATGATGTTGGCCATATCATATATTGTACGTATATAATGTGAAGAAAATACTAGTAGTACTACCAACTACAAGATGAACCGTAAGATACACAAGTATGTACGTACTGAAGAGTTAAACTAAGGAGCAAGAATATAACATAGTTCTGATGGGGGCTTAGCACAACACACCCCTAAAATAAAGCTAAGAACCCTGAAATTAAACTAAGCAACTAATCCGGTAGACACTGCATTAGAACCACCACGAGAAACGACACTGCCACCTTACTCGGACTCCTCGTCCAGGTCCTTGACTTCATCCTTTTCCCTTTTCATCTTGGCAGATACTTCTTTACTTGAACCGCACACTAGGCTCTCGCTCTTCATCCAGCCCTTGTAGATATTGAAACAAAGGTAGGCATCCATTGCAGCGTACTAGATGTAGTCTTTATCTATTAAATTCTACTCCCATGCAAGATTGAACTTGTGGTGAGGTTTTGACAGTTTGTCGTACGAAGGATCAACCATGGCTCCTGCTAGGGTCAGCATTGAAGGCTGATGGGAGGACACCAGCCTATTCTTCTAGAGGTCAAAGGGCTGGCCTACAACGTGGCCTATCCGACCCAGGATTTCCTCGTCGTTATGAAAGTCTAAAGTAACGAATTTGACTTTGTCGTCCGCAAGGAAGTTCTTAAAATCCTCGTACTTAATGTTGGCATGGCATATGTGGTAGACCAAGCACAAGTTATGAACACAAACCTGGATCATAGCGGGCTTCTTCCTCTCTTCCTCCTTTAGATTCTTCTCTTTCCTAGGACTATGGTGTACTCAACATCTAGCCCGGTGACCCACTCATCACCATCTGAATTTTTGAACATGCGTTTGAAGCGAGCAAGGCATCCTTTCACCATCACGGAATAGCGGGTGTAGATGATGTCGAACTCATCGTCGGTGATGGTTCTAACCTTGTACTCAAGGATTTTGGAGAAGGGTTAGGATTAGTGGAACTGCTCTAATGTGAAAGGACGAGATGACTAGGAGCGAACTGCCATAATGTTAAAGGACGGCCGGGGACGAGTAGGAGCAAACTACTAGCGGTTTTCTGATTGTAAAAATGCCGACTGTGGCGTGCGAGCGGCAGGGTAGTGGCTTGCCAGGTGGATAAATGGCTTTATGCACAGTACTATGCGGGCCCAAATAGATGCCATGTCTACTAGATCCACAGTAGCATCTGTTGGAGATATGCCCTAGAGGCAATAATAAAAGCATTATTATTATATCTCCTTGTTCATGATAATTGTCTGTTATTCATGCTTGAATTGTATTGTACGGAAACAGCAATACATGTGTTAATACACAGACCACAATGAGTCCCTGGTAGGCCTCTAGTAGCCAGCTCGTTGATCAACAGATGGTCACGGTTTCCTGACCATGGACATAGGATGTCAGTGATAACGGGATCACATCATTAGGAGAATGATGTGATGGACAAGACCCAAACTTGAGCATAACACGAGATCGTATAGTTCGTAATGCATAAGCTTTTCGGTGTCAAGTATTTATTCCTTAGACCATGAGGTTGTACAACTCCCGGATACCGTAGGAGTACTTTGGGTGTGCCAACCGTCACAACGTAACTGGGTGGCTATAAAGGTATGCATCGGGTATCTCCGAAAGTGTTTGTTGAGTTGGTACGAACCGAGACTGGGATGTTGTCACTCCGTATGACGGAGAGGTACCTCTGGGCCCACTCGGTAATACATCATCATAATGAGCTCAATGTGACTAAGTGGTTAGTCACGGGATGATGGATTACGGATCGAGTAAAGAGACTTGCCATAACGAGATTGAACAAGGTATCGGGAATACCGACGATCGAATCTCGGGCAAGTACCGTATGATGGACAAAGGGAATAACATACGGGATTGAGTGAATCCTTGACACAGTGGTTCATCCGATGAAGATCACCGAGGAACACGTGGGAACCAACATGGGTATCCAGATCCCGCTGTTGGTTATTGACCAGAGAGTGGTCTCGGTCATGTCTACGTGTCTCCCGAACCCGTAGGGTGTACACACTTAAGGTTCGGTAACGCTAGGGTCGTAGAGATTAATGCACGTGGAAACCCGAAAGTTGTTCGGAGTCCCGGATGAGATCCCGGACGTCGCGAGGAGTTCCGGAATGGTCCGGAGGTAAAGATTGATATATGGGAAGTCCAGTTTCGGCCAACGGGTGATCTCCGGGGGTCACCGGGAGCGTCCCGGGACCACCGGAGGGGCCCCGGGGGTCCACCGGGTGGGGCCACCCATCCCGGTGGGGCCCCTAGGCCGCGAGGGGATGTGTCCAACCATCAGGGCTGGCGCACCACCAAGGGAGGCCCACCTCCCCTGCGCCTAGGGATAAAACCCTAAGGGGAGGGGGGCCACCACTTGCCTTGGGGGAGGGGGACTCCTCCCTGGCCGCCGCCCCCCCTTGCAGATTGGATCTGCAGGGGGCTGGCACCCCCTGGCCCCCTATATATATGTGGGGGGGGAGAGGGCAGCCGCACCCAAGCCCTGGCGCCTCTCCCCCTCCCGTCACACCTCCCAACTCCTTCGCAGGGCGCCCGGCGTAGCCCTGCTGCGATTTCCACTGCATCCGTCATCACGCCGTCGTGTTGCCGGATCTCTGACGACTTCTCCTCCCCCCTTGCTGGATCAAGAAGGAGGTGACTTTGCTGCACCGTACGAGTGTTGAACGCGGAGGTGCCGTCCGTTCGGCGCTGGATCATCGGTGACGAAGAACGTGAAGAGTACGACTACTTCATCCTTGCTTCGTTGAAAGCTTCCTTACGCAATCTTCATAACGGTATGTAGATGCACTCTCAGTTACTCGTTGCTAGATGTATCCATAGTTGGATCTTGGTGAAGACGTAGAATTTTTTTGAATTATGCTACGTTCCCCAACAGTGGCATCTGAGCCTAGGTTTTTATGCGTAGCATCTTGCACGAGTAGAACACAAAGCAGTTGTGGGCGTATGATCTTGTTCAACTTTCTTACCGTTACTAGTCAATCTTGATTCGGCGGTATTGTGGGATGAAGCGGCCCGGACCGACCTTACACGTACGCTTACGTGAGACTGGTTCCACCGACAGACATGCACTAGATGCATAAGGTGGCTGGCGGGTGTCTGTCTCTCCTACTTTAGTCGGATCCAATTCGATGAAAAGGGTCCTTATGAAGGGTAAATAGAAGTTGACAAATCACGTTGTGGTTTTGGCGTAGGTAAGAAACGTTCTTGCTAGAAATCCTATAGAAGCCACGTAAAACTTGCAACAACAATTAGAGGACGTCTAACTTGTTTTTGCAGCATGTGTTTTGTGACGTGGTATGGCCAAGAACGAAGATGTGATGAATGATATATGTGATGTATGAGATTGATCATGTTTTTGTAATAGGGAATCACGACTTGCATGTCGATGAACTTGACAACCGGCAGGAGCCATAGGAGTTGTCTTTATTATTGTATGACCTTCGTGTCACTGAATAAACGCCATGTAATTACTTTACTTCATTGCTAAACGTTAGCTATAGTAGTAGAAGTAATAGTTGGCGTGACGACTTCTTCAAGACACAACGATGGAGATCATGATGATGAAGATCATGGTGTCGAGCCGGTGACAAGATGATCATGGTGCCCCGAAGATGGAGATCCAAGGAGCAAGATGATATTGGCCATATCATGTCACTATAATTGATTGCATGTGATGTTTATCATGTTTATGCATCTTGTTTACTTAGAACGACGGTAGTAAATAAGATGATCTCTCACTAAAATTTCAAGTAATGTGTTTCCCCTAACTGTGCACCGTTGCTAAAGTTCGTTGCTGCGAAGCACCACGTGATGATCGGGTGCGATAGGTTCTAACGTTCACATACAACGGGTGTAAGACAGATTTAGACACGCAATACACTTAGGGTTCACTTGACGAGCCTAGCATGTACAGACATGGCCTCGGAACATGGAAGACCGAAAGGTCGAACACGAGTCGTATAGAAGATACGATCAACATGAAGATGTTCACCGTTTTTGACTAGTCCGTCTCACGTGATGATCGGACACGGACTACTCGATTCGGATCGTGTATCACTTAGATGACTAGAGAGATGTCATTCTGAGTGGGAGTTCATTAAAATTTGATTAAGATGAACTTAATTATCATGAACTTAGTCTAAATTCTTTACAATATCTCTTGTAGATCAAATGGCCCACGCTCCAGTTTCCCTCAACTTCAACGCGTTCCTAGAGAAAACCAAGCTGAAAGACGATGGTAGCAACTATACGGATTGGGTCCGTAACCTGAGGATTATCCTCATAGCTGCCAAGAGAACTTATGTCCTAGAAGCACCGCTAGGTGATGCACCCGTTTTCCTAGCGACTCAAGACGTTATGAACGCCTGGTAGTCGCGCAGTGATGATTACTCCCTGGTTTAGTGCGGCATGCTTTACAGTTTAGAATCGGGGCTCCAAAAGCGTTTTGAGCACCATGGAGCATATGAGATGTTCGAAGAGCTGAAAATGGTTTTCCAAGCTCATGCCCGAGTCGAGAGATATGATGTCTCTGACGCATTCTACAACTGTAAGATGGAGGAGAACAGTTCTGTCAGTGAGCACATTCTCAAGATTTTAGGATTGCACAACCGCTTGTCTCAGTTGGGAATGAATCTCCCAGATGAAGCGGTCGTTGACAGAATCCTCCAGTCGCTCCCACCAAGCTTCAAGAGCTTCATGCTGAACTTCAATATGCAGGGGATGGAGAAGTCCATTCCCGAGGTGTATTCGATGCTGAAATCAGCGGAGGTAGACATCAAGAAAGAACATCAAGTGTTGATGGTCAATAAAACAACTAAGTTCAAGAAAGGCAAGGGTAAAAAGAACTTCAAGAAGGACGGCAAGCAAGTTGCCGCGCCTGGCAAGCCTGTTGCCGGGAAGAAGCCAAAGTATGGACCCAAGCCTGAGACAGAGTGCTTTTATTGCAAGGGAACGGGTCACTGGAAGCGGAACTGCCCCAAATACTTAGCAGACAAGAAGGCCGGCAACGTCAAAGGTATATTTGATATACTTGTTATTGATGTGTACCTTACCAGCACTCGTAGTAGCTCCTGGGTATTCGATACCGGTGCAGTTGCTCACATTTGTAACTCAAAACAGGAGCTGCGGAATAAACGGAGACTGGCGAAGGATGAGGTGACGATGCGCGTCGGGAATGGTTCCAAGGTCGATGTGATCGCCGTCGGCACGCTACCTCTACATCTACCCTTGGGATTAGTTTTAAACCTGAATAATTGTTATTTAGTACCAGCTTTGAGCATGAACATTGTTTCTGGATCTCGTCTTATGCGAGATGGATATTCTTTCAAATCGGAGAATAATGGTTGTTCTATTTATTTGAGAGATATGTTTTATGGTCATGCCCCGCTGGTCAATGGTTTATTTTTGATGAATCTCGAACGTACTGATACACATATTCATAGTGTAGATGCCAAAAGATGTAAAGTTGATAATGATAGTCCCACGTACTTGTGGCATTGCCGACTTGGTCATATTGGTGTCAAACGTATGAAGAAGCTCCATTCGGATGGACTTCTAGAGTCTCTTGATTATGAATCATTTGACACGTGCGAACCATGCCTCTTGGGCAAGATGACCAAGACTCCGTTCTCCGGAACAATGGAGCGAGCAACCAACTTGTTGGAAATCATACATACCGATGTGTGCGGTCCAATGAGTGTTGAGGCTCGCGGAGGCTATCGTTATGTTCTCACCCTCACGGATGACTTGAGTTGATACGGGTATATCTATTTGATGAAACACAAGTCTGAGACTTTTGAAAAGTTCAAGGAATTTCAGAATGAGGTTGAGAATCAACGTGACAGAAAAATAAAGTTCTTGCGATCGGATCATGGGGGTGAATATTTAAGTCATGAATTTGGCACACACCTTAGAAGCTGTGGAATTGTTTCACAATTGACACCGCCCGGAACACCTCAACGTAACGGTGTGTCCGGACATCGAAATCGTACTCTGTTGGACATGGTGCGATCTATGATGTCCCTCACTGATTTACCGCTATCTTTTTGGGGTTATGCTTTAGAGACTGCCGCATTCACTTTAAATAGGGCTCCATCAAAATCCGTTGAGACGACTCCATATGAACTTTGGTTTGGCAAGAAACCGAAGCTGTCGTTTCTAAAAGTTTGGGGTTGCGATGCTTATGTCAAGAAACTTCAACCTGAAAAGCTCGAACCCAAATCGGAAAAATGCGTCTTCATAGGATACCCAAAGGAAACTATTGGGTACACCTTCTACCACAGATCCGAAGGCAAAGTCTTTGTTGCCAAGAATGGATACTTTCTGGAGAAAGAGTTTCTCTCGAAAGAAGTGAGTGGGAGGAAAGTAGAACTTGATGAGGTGACAGTCACCCCTCCTGGACCGGAAAGTAGCGCAGCGCAGGAAACTGTTCCTGAGGTGCCTGCACCTACAAGGGAGGAAGTCGATGATAATGATCATGAAGAAACAGATCAAGTTACTACTGAACTTCGAAGGTCCACGAGGGTACGTTCCGCACCAGAGTGGTACGGCAACCCTGTACTGGAAATCATGTTGTTAGACAATGGTGAACCTTCGAACTATGAAGAAGCGATGGTGGGCCCAGATTCCAATAAATGGCTTGGAGCCATGAAATCCGAGATTGAATCCATGTATGAAAACAAAGTATGGACTTTGGTGGACTTGCCTGATGATAGGCACGCCATAGAAAACAAATGGATATTTAAGAAGAAGACAGACGCGGATGGTAATGTAACCATCTATAAGGCTCGGCTTGTCGCTAAGGGTTATCGACAAGTTCAAGGGATTGACTACGACGAGACTTTCTCTCCCGTAGCGATGCTGAAGTCAGTCAGAATCATGTTAGCTATTGCTGCATTCTATGATTATGAGATATGGCAAATGGACGTCAAAACAGCATTCCTTAACGGCTTCCTCAAGGAAGAGTTGTATATGATGCAACCGGAAGGTTTTGTCGATCCAGAGAACGCTAACAAGGTATGCAAGCTCCAGCGCTCGATTTACGGGCTGGTGCAAGCATCTCGGAGTTGGAATATTCGCTTTGATGAGGTAATCAAAGCGTTTGGCTTTATACAGACTTATGGAGAAGCCTGTATTTACAAGAAACTGAGTGGGAGCTCTGTGGCATTTCTCATATTATATGTGGATGACATATTGCTGATGGGAAATGATATAGAATTCTTGGAAAATGTAAAGGCCTACTTGAATAAAAGTTTTTCAATGAAGGACCTTGGAGAAGCTGCTTACATATTAGGCATCAAAATCTATAGAGATAGATCGAGAAGCCTCATTGGTCTTTCACAAAGTACATACCTTGACAAAATATTGAAGAAGTTCAATATGGATCAGTCAAAGAAAGGATTCTTGCCTGTTTTGCAAGGTATGAGATTGAGTAAGACTCAGTCGCCGACCACGGCAGAAGATAGAGAAAAGATGAGTGTCATTCCCTATGCCTCGGCAATAGGTTCTATCATGTATGCCATGCTGTGTACCAGACCTGATGTGAACCTTGCCATAAGTTTGGTAGGGAGGTACCAAAGTGATCCCGGTACGGAACACTGGACAGCGATCAAGAACATCCTGAAGTACCTGAAAAGGACTAAGGATATGTTTCTCATTTATGGAGGTGACGAAGAGCTCGTCGTAAAGGGTTACGTCGATGCTAGCTTCGACACAGATCTGGATGACTCTAAGTCACAAACCGGATACGTGTATATTTTGAATGGAGGGGCAGTCAGCTGGTGCAGTTGCAAGCAAAGCGTGGTGGCAGCATCTACATGTGAAGCGGAGTACATAGCTGCTTCTGAAGCAGCGCAGGAAGGAGTCTGGATGAAGGAGTTCATCACCGACTTAGGAGTCATTCCAAGCGCGTCAAGCCCGATGACTCTCTTCTGTGACAACACTGGTGCTATTGCTATTACCAAGGAGCCCAGGTTTCACAAGAAGACCAAGCACATCAAGCGCCGTTTCAACTCCATCCGGAATTATGTTCAGGATGGAGATATAGATATTTGTAAAGTGCATACGGATCTGAATGTCGCAGACCCGTTGACTAAACCTCTTTCACGAGCAAAACATGATCAACACCAGAACTCTATGGGTGTTCGATTCATCACAATGTAACTAGATTATTGACTCTAGTGCAAGTGGGAGACTGTTGGAGATATGCCCTAGAGGCAATAATAAAAGTATTATTATTATATCTCCTTGTTCATGATAATTGTCTGTTATTCATGCTTGAATTGTATTGTACGGAAACAGCGATACATGTGTGAATACACAGACCACAATGAGTCCCTGGTAGGCCTCTAGTAGCCAGCTCGTTGATCAACAGATGGTCACGGTTTCCTGACCATGGACATAGGATGTCAGTGATAACGGGATCACATCATTAGGAGAATGATGTGATGGACAAGACCCAAACTTGAGCATAACACGAGATCGTATAGTTCGTAATGCATAAGCTTTTCGGTGTCAAGTATTTATTCCTTAGACCATGAGGTTGTACAACTCCCGGATACCGTAGGAGTACTTTGGGTGTGCCAACCGTCACAACGTAACTGGGTGGCTATAAAGGTACGCATCGGGTATCTCCGAAAGTGTTTGTTGAGTTGGTACGAATCGAGACTGGGATGTTGTCACTCCGTATGGCGGAGAGGTACCTCTGGGCCCACTCGGTAATACATCATCATAATGAGCTCAATGTGACTAAGTGGTTAGTCACGGGATGATGGATTACGGATCGAGTAAAGAGACTTGCCATAACGAGATTGAACAAGGTATCGGGAATACCGACGATCGAATCTCGGGCAAGTACCGTACCGATGGACAAAGGGAATAACATACGGGATTGAGTGAATCCTTGACACAGTGGTTCATCCGATGAACATCATCGAGGAACACGTGGGAACCAACATGGGTATCCAGATCCCGCTATTGGTTATTGACCAGAGAGTGGTCTCGGTCATGTCTACGTGTCTCCCGAACCCGTAGGGTCTACACACTTAAGGTTCGGTAACGCTAGGGTCGTAGAGATTAATGCACGTGGAAACCCGAAAGTTGTTCGGAGTCCCGGATGAGATCCCGGACGTCACGAGGAGTTCCGGAATGGTCTGGAGGTAAAGATTGATATATGGGAAGTCCAGTTTCGGCCAACGGGTGATCTCCGGGGGTCACCGGGAGCGTCCCGGGACCACCGGAGGGGCCCCGGGGGTCCACCGGGTGGGGCCACCCATCCCGGTGGGGCCCCTAGGCCGCGAGGGGATGTGTCCAGCCCTCAGGGCTGGCGCACCACCAAGGGAGGCCCACCTCCCCTGCGCCTAGGGATAAAACCCTAAGGGGAGGGGGGCCACCACTTGCCTTGGGGGAGGGGGACTCCTCCCTGGCCGTCGCCCCCCCTTGCAGATTGGATCTGCAGGGGGCTGGCGCCCCCCCTGGCCCCCTATATATATGTTTGGGGGGAGAGGGCAGCCGCACCCAAGCCCTGGCGCCTCTCCCCCTCCCGTCACACCTCCCAACTCCTTCGCAGGGCGCCCGGCGTAGCCCTGCTGCGATTTCCACTGCATCCGTCATCACGCCGTCGTGCTGCCAGATCTCTGACGACTTCTCCTCCCCCCTTGCTGGATCAAGAAGGAGGTGACGTTGCTGAACCGTACGTGTGTTGAACGCGGAGGTGCCGTCCGTTCGGCGCTGGATCATCGATGACGAAGAACGTGAAGAGTACGACCACTTCATCCTTGCTTCGTTGAAAGCTTCCGCACGCAATCTTCATAACGGTATGTAGATGCACTCTCAGTTACTCGTTGCTAGATGTATCCATAGTTGGATCTTGGTGAAGACGTAGAAATTTTTTGAATTATGCTACGTTCCCCAACAGCATCTACGTGTTCGCACGTCAAGCGTCGGGAAAATTACAGGTGATACGAAGCTTTCCATGCTTCCATGATACGGGCTTCCGAGAGCCCTTGGATCTGAGACAGAACAGTTGTAAGGCGAATATCCTATATGAGATCTAGACCTATGGGTGAATATGCTATCCTGGAGGGTTATTTTGCAAATTTTCAGCAACTTAGCATGCGACCGCTCAATCTCAGATCCAAGGGATGTTAGTAGCCCGTATCATGGTCGCGCCTGCCAGGACCGTTGTGTCGCTTGCGCGGTCGCGCCCTTGGAGATTTCAGACCACTATAAATGAGCATTTTTTGCCTACTTCGCATGCATGAAACTACTTCCTCCGTCCAAGTGCGTTAGGGTATCTGATGTTGGCATGTCATACATAGTCATCACTTATAGTCACTCATACAACAAGGTTAGCTATAAGGTTGGCTATAAGAGTTTTTTTACTTCTCTCTATCTCTTTCTTCGTACTCCCTCTGTTCCTAAATATTTGTCTTTCTACATATTTCAACAATTGACTACATACGGAGCAAAATGCATGAACCGACTAGGCGGAATTGCCCCGCCTACCACGCGGGAAAAGCCCCGCCCTCGACTTTTATATACAATTTTGTATCCATGAATTGCGCCATGGAGCAAAGTCTAAAGAAAACGGCAGTACACATGTATACAGCACGCCCATCACGTTCGCATCGCACCCCAGACGGCCAGTCTGTATGGCACGCTGCTCACCGAATGGAACGCGCGACATATTGTGTTTGCACACACATGCAGGACCACAATTGAGAACCGACCATAGGCACACTCCCACGTCCCCGCAAGTCGGCTGATTCAATAGAAGAGAGAGAGGAGCGATAGTATTGGAGCCGTGTTGTACACACGTTAGTGCTTGGATGATCCCTGCACGACACGGGAGATCAGTTCGTCCATGCATGTGACTAGACTCCAGCAGACGGCTAGATTGGCTTCCGTCTACATATCGTGCATACTGTGTTGTAGAGGGATGTAGTTCTGATGAGAAATCTAAAAAAGGGGAACACCAGGTATATTACATTAGTAATAACTAATAAAATTGGAGTCCATTTTCGGTATAAATACAAATCTACTCCGGTCACCATAGGCGGCTAGGGCAACCTCTCCCCTCCATGCTTCACTGGTGAGCCCGTGGATTCCCCCCTCCCCTCTTCCCACCGCTCCATTGGCCAGTGGCGGGAAGGAGAATCCTGGTCCCTCTGCTCAGGTTATTAGTTTGTGTTAGGGTTTTTAGTCCTGGCACGCATAAAGCTCACGCCGATGTCGGTGCTTCTTCTCCCAGTTTCTCTTTCGGGCTCTGATCCTCCTTGAGGTCATTCATCTAGACATAGTCGATGGAACTCCACCGTAGATTCTCGTCGTCTCCTTTGGGGCGGTTAGGTTAAGGTTTCTTGTCATCTCACAATATTAGGTGTCATGTGCTCCAGATCACTACGAGGGTTAAACAACGACAACTCCTTTCCTCCAAGGCGATGGTCATTGGGGGACATGCACGAACCATCTAGGTCACTATGCATTTGAAAACCGAACCAGAAACCATACAAAAAAAAACTGAACCGAGTCAATTTTATGGCTTTTACGGTTTCTAGTTTCCGTATGGTATGAGCTTTTCATACCGTTTTGAACTTTATTTTTCATGGTATATCCCGAAAAACCGAACAGTTATACGAAAAAAGCAAAGTAAAAAATGAATTTATATTTATTGCGATGAATAGCCATACTAGTTGCCATTTTTCTTGTACATGAGTCAAATTCACTACAAAGCATGTAAAATTTTCTTGTAACATGGTTATTTTTCTCCATTTAGAACACTAAACACGTATGTCGGTGTCAAAACCGGCGGATCTCGGGTAGGGGGTCCCGAACTATGCGTGTGAGGATTGATGGTAACAGGAGACTAGGGACACGATGCTTACCCAGGTTCAGGCCCTCTTGATCGAGGTAATACCCTACTTCCTGCTATATTAATATGGATGAATATGATTACAATAGTTCATCTACCTCTAGATCGTAGTGGCTAAACCCTAAAGTCTAGCCTATGAGGATTTTGTGTTTCTCTATTAGCCTCTACGGACTAAACAGCCCCAGTTTATATATGCACCGGAGGGGTCTAAGGTTTGTACATAACCATCTTGCAGAGGAAGGAAAGATTACACCCCGAACCTCAAACCTGCCATTATACGAATACAGGAGTCCTATCCGGATACGAGAGACGATCTTTAACTATGATCTTCACGGCCCACCAGTCCGGCCCACCAAGAGTTATCTGGCCACCCGAGGACCCCCTCGATCCAGGACTCCTCAGTAGCCCATGAACATGTCTTCGATGAAGATGAGTTTGGCTTCCGTATTGTCTTTGGCATTGCAAGGTGGGTTCCTTCTTCCGAATATATCTTCTGCAAAAAGGTGTATTGTGTTCCGCTCTGCATGGTTAGTACAACCCTTAGCCTTAAAGGCAAGGTCTTGAAGGAAAATGAATAATGCGTCTTTACTGACAACTTTTAGGTGAAGCGTAGCGTCCATCCCAGATACATATCGAACCGTTTTATTTGGTCCTAGTTTTGCGTTTCGAGGTATATCCTCATTGACACGTCTTATCAGAATAGAGATTGTTGTGGAATTGTCATGGCAGATGTCCTAGCCAAAGGACTTAGTCGTGAGGCCAGCGCATCTATGTAGTAGCTTGAGAGGGGTTGAGCGGAATCGAGAGACGCAACGCAAGACAAGGATTTAGACAGCTTCGGGCCCCGGGAAACATCATCCGGTAATAGCCCTACATGTTGTTTGAGGCTAGATCTCATTATGACCCTCATGGAGTCGCTGGTAAATCGGCTCTCCTTTAGTTGTGTCTAGCCCTAAAGAATATGGCGCCTCTAACTTGTGAGAACTTGTCCCTCTTTGGGGAGCCCTGCCCCTCCTTATATATGTTGAAGGGGCGGGTTACATGACTAGTCTTAGTAGGATTAGGATTACTCTATTACAAGTGAAGTCCTAGTCTTGCTTCCTTTGTAAGGCAATATTCCTTATGCCTTTCCTCGTAAACCGGCCCACCATAACATGAGCCGGCTTTTCATGAACCGCCCGTTGGGCCACCAAGTCTTGTCGCTCCTCGGACCCGCCTGCCGGATTACCAATGAATCGTAAACGGCCAGGTCAACGCGGGTCGCCTGTGAATCGCCAAACTCCAGCCGGGTCATACATCGGGCGGTTTATATCGCGGGGTATATCCCCGACATTCTCAAAAGACATCAGTCTTACTGAAGCTCTCAAATATCCGGTTCACATTCCGGTTCAAGGGAAAGATGTCTCCCACAAAGCTTTGAAACTCTGAATATCCGGTTTAACATCCAGTTCATGAAGAATAATCTCTCGCAAGTTCGAGTTCTCAGGAAAAATTAAAGGGACCAAAGAGAGTTTGTTGCACATCACAACTCAAACATAGGTAACCGGTGAGCACAACTCAGAAATATATCACATGGGGGCTTCTGTGTGCAAAGGAGTTCCTATGGCCTCTTAAACCGGCGGCTACACCAAGACCGTCATAAGAGCATAGCTCTGGTTGCTTCGGTAATCCGGCTATTATAGCCCACATGATGACGAGGGGCAAAAGAGAGTTTGATGCATAGCACAACTCAAACATTGGCCCCGACGAGCATAGCTCAAATGCTACCTGGGGCTCCTGATGCATATCATCAACGAGTTGACAACCCTTGTAGTAGGCTATCAAGCCATGGCTTGGAAGCCTGGTGTATACACCTAAAACCCCGTATTAGCCTGCCTGCATTAAGTAAGTCACTCCGCCCAGGTAAACCTGGTACGACCCGTCGAACGTATACACAAGTCAATCTTTACAGACCCTGAACTTGGTAACGTTAAATTGACGATCATCGAACGTATACACAAGTCAATCTTTACAGACCGTGAACTTGGTAACGTTAAATTAATGATTTGGTTAAGGATTGAGGACCATCTTAACAGGCTTTGTGAAATGGTCAATGTCAGTAGCCTGGCAGCTCATAAAAAGCCTCGAATTTGGAGCCTGGCAGCTCGTAAAAACCCTGGACTACACGGTCTTATTTGACAAAACATTTCAATTTGATTTTTTCTAAGTTTTTATTTTCAAGGTCATTGGTGTTTATCCAAGTCCATTGATTCGAGGAGTGGATGAATATAAGTTGCCACCACAATAAACCAGCGTTCACAGAACCTGGTCTGGATTGATTATAAATCGCCAGTACTATCTACAGATAATGACCGGTGTTTACTAACCCGGCCTGGCTTTTGACTATAAGTCGCCAGAATGAGATAAGATAATGACCGGTGTTTACTAACCCGGCCTGGCTTTCGACTATAAGATGCCAGTATGAGATAAGATAATGACCGGTGTTTATTAACCCGGCCTGGTTTTATTTATAAACCGGCAATCTATGATAATTACCAGTGTCCAAATTTTGGGTTATCACCCTTACTACACTGGCTTGGTAAAACCAACAGTGTGATCAAATATCACTGGAACCGGTTTTCAAACCGGGTTATATTATTCAAATCTTTAAATAGCCAACATGGCTGGATTTTTATTACAGTTATCAATAACCAATATTATGATTGAGGTTTTCAAAGTTGCTTCAAGCGCAATGGATATTATTTTATCAATGGGTATGATTTATTCTACAAAGGAATAGTCCCGAGTCGCTGCAGGCTTACGACCCGACACTTGGGGGCTACATTATTCAAATTGAGATTACATCAAATACGCGAGTCCCATGTCACTGCCAGCATGCACCATGGCACTTGCGGGCTAATGCAAGATTACTTTTTATTGGCCTTATTGAAAACCCGACTCATCACATTATAATGAGCCGGCCCTTGGGGGCTACCAATTGCTCTTATCAACAATTAAAGGTATACAAGTATTAATCCATTATATTGAAGTATCCACTGCTCAGCTGGTAAAGCACAAAGCTCTTAACCTTGTGGACGTGGGTTCAAGCCCCATGATGGGAGTTACATTACATAATGTTATGTTCAATGAAGTATATATAAAGTCCCAGCTCAGTATTCCTACTGAGCCGGCCCTTGGGGATTACACATTGCTGTTCAAGTCTACATGATCATATTTATAAAGTCCCTACTCATTATTGCATAATGACCCGACCCTTGGGGGCTACACTGGTTGAAGTTTTTGAGCATCAGGCAATTACAAGTCCTTGGTTGCTGCAAGCATGACAACCCGGCACTTTGGGGCTACATAATATGGAGTATTCAGTTTTTACTAGTGACTCGGATGAACAATCTGGAATTCTTTAAGGTTGCAACATTTATATTCAAACAAGTCTTAAGCTATCACTATGTTCTCCTCTTAAGACTTGGGGGCTACAGGTAATATGCATATAAAGGAGGAACATCTTCAAATTCTTAGTTTTGGGCAAATCAGGAAGATTAATTGTGTGACCCGGTGTTGGCAACAATCATAACCCGACGTCTATAAACAGTCATGACCCGAGATCATCGGTTTTATAACCCGACAATTTTGGTAATCATAAACCGGCAAGTTCTACATCTTCAAGCTCGCTGGATATCAATTGAATATTTGAAGACCAATATTTTTGTCAAGTCAGAGCATTGAAGGCCGAGTCAAATTGATTATGAAGCTGGTCTACTGACCCGGATTTTCAGAAGGAAGAAATGACAAGGACATAAGAATGATCAAGTACCGGTTTATAAGAATATTTAACCCGGAGCGCAACCTGTCAAAGTCGTTCTTGTGTTTATGTTGCAGGATTAATTTAACATGGATAAATCCAAATTAAACTGGGGGCTAATGTCGGGGATATACCCCGCGGTATAAACCGCCGGATGTATGACCCGGCTGGAGTTTGGCGATTCACAGGCAGCCCGCTTTGACCTGCCGGTTTACGATTCATTTGTAATCCGGCACGTGGGTCAGAGGAGCGACAAGACTCAGTGGCCCAACGGGCGGTTCATGAAAGGCCGGCTCATGTTATGGTGGGCCGGTTTACGAGGAAAGGCATAAGGAATATTACCTTACAAAGGAAGCAAGACTAGGACTTCACTTGTAATAGAGTAATCCTAATCCTACTAGGACTAGTCATGTAACCCGCCCCTTCAACATATATAAGGTGGGGCAGGGCTCCCCAAAGACGGACAAGTTCTCACAAGTTAGAGGCGCCATATTCTTTAGGGCTAGACACAACTAAAGGAGAGCTGGTTTACCGGCGACTCCATGAGGGTCATAATGAGATCTAGCCTCAAACAACATGTAGGGCTATTACCGGATGATGTTTCTCGGGGCCCGAAGCTGTCTAAATTCTTGTCTTGCGTTGCGTCTCTCGATTCCGCTCAACCCCTCTCAAGCTACTACATAGATGCGCTGGCCTCACGACTAAGTCCTTTGGCTAGGACATCTGCTGTGACAATTCCACGACAGAGATCGTGCCCGCTTATTGTGGGATCCTTATCAATGTGACATGAGCATCCACATCGTGCATTACGCACGACCGCTTTGGGAACCGGCGAGGTTTATGGCTAAAGTGGGGGACGTTATGTATTCACAGTGTTATAAAAGGACACCAATCCCTTTCATCAGCCCCACGCCTTCCTCAAGCTCGAGCTCTCCAATCTCCCTGGCCCCAGCATCCTCATCTCTTGCGCCCACCGCTCTTCGCTCCTCAACCACTACTTCCTTCCCTAGCAATGGCTGGAGCCGGTGCCAGGGCAAGTGGGAGGCCTCCAAGGTCACTGAAAAAACCGTGGAGGATCTTTGGAGCACGGGCTATCTTGCCGCCGATATCGAGCACCGAGTCCCCGCCAAGGGCCAGGTGATTCTCATCCCAGAACCGGGTGAGAGAGTTGTGTTCCTTTCACACTTTGTTAGGGGTCTAGGGTTCCCGCTCCACCCCTTTGTTCGGGGTTTGCTATTTTTCTATGGGCTAGATTTCCATGATCTAGCCCTGAACTCAATCCTTCACATCTCCGCTTTTATTGTGTTGTGTCAAGCTTTCCTCCTCATCCCTCCACACTTCGACCTATGGCTAAAAACCTTCAACGTGAAGCTGAAGGTGGTGGACGGGCAGCACGCGTAGTGTGGGGGCGCTATGATTAGCAAGCTCCTGAATACGACTTGGCCAAAAGGGTCGTTCATGGAAACGAACAAGGTCTGGCAGCAGGAGTGATTCTATATCACTGAACCCCGCGACGCCAAATGGGAAGCGGAACCTGCTTTCAGATCTGGACCCCCAGAGAGGTTGACCTCCAGGACCAAAAAGAGTCTGGACTGGGGATCTCAGGTTGAGGTGACGGCACTCTAGAGCCGTGTGTCCGGTGTCATTTCCAAGGGCTATCAGCTCTCGACCGTGGTCCAGGTAATGTTGGACCAACTTGTCCTTCCTTGCCAAAGCCAGGACTCCTCCCTATGGGAGTTCAATTCGGCAGGAGACAGGCCTCTAAAGCATCTCTTTGGCTTTATGCACAAAGAGATCTGGAAGCATCTCTTCAAGAGCCAGAAGGATTGGTTGGAGGAAACCGAGGATGTGGGCTATAGTACCACGTTCTCCGCCCCAGAGGTAATAGAAAATTCCGCCGAACATACATCCCATGTCTTATTAATTATAACAGGAATTGAAGTTTTTGCGTGATATACAGGGCTGGACAAAGAAGGTAACCCTGATAAAGTGTCCGACACATTTGCCCGAAGACCCAGAATCGCCTCGGTTGACGGTGATGCTAGTCCCGACGCCGTACAAGGCGCTAGTCAAGAAGCCCAAGAAGAAGGGCAAGGAGGCCAGAGACAGCCGCCGTCCTGCGGATGAGAAGTCTGAGAAGATCAACATCCTCTCCTCCAAAGAGGAGGAGGATGACGAAGAAGAAGAAGAAGAGGAGCCCCCTGCAGAAGGCAGGGGACGAAGAGGGGGGCAGCCGCTGACACAGGCGTTGCCGCACCCCGGAGGAGGCTGAACCTCTCTACCCGTTCGGATTCATCATCCGAACATAGCTTTGTGGTGAAGCCCAGTGAGAAGCCCCCGAGCAAAACGTAAGTTGTTCGGATATGTCAATTAATACTCTTTGTTTATTTTGCATACTAATGCTCTTTAATTATTTGTCACCTGCTGACCTACAGCCCTCCCCGAGCACACCCTGACGCCTCCTCATCAGAGGGGAACTCTCTGCCGTCTCGAGAGACAGAGAGTGACCCGCCGGCCTGAGCTCCATCACCTGTGGCCCGTGGGGACGCCGAAGTGTCTTCTCGGCGTGCGTCCTTTGCTCAAGGAGATGGGGGTGGGGCAAGTGATAGGGCGACCGAGGGTAACACCTCAGCTACTGCTGACCATGGGGAAATGACCCCCATGGAGACCGAAGATGGGGGGCCGAAACAATCCGGGGCCCTCCTGAACATTGACCCGGAGCCTAGTGTAGCTCTGGGGTCCAAAGACTAGACCCCCCAGGCGAAGGTGGATACGACGGCGCCCGGAGTCAATCCGGAGGCGCCGGACCCTATGGAGGAAGCACTGCAAAGTGCTTCCATCGTGGAGGAGCACCACACCGTGATGGATGCGGTGATGAAGAAGATTTAGTCCGTCAAGGGCGGGCTGAATGAACCTTTCAAAAGCTTGTTAACAGGCTTTGAGGTGAGCAATTTAATGTTCTTTATAGAACTTTATTTGTTTTAAATACACATATATAGCCAGTAGCCCCTGATGCTTTGTGTGATTCTGAACAAAATCGGACAAAGTATCCATAGTATAGCATATTCTAGAGTTGAACTGTATGTTTTTTGTATTTGGACATGCTTCACTAGTTTTGGCAACTGCACGAGATGCAGAAGTTTCCGAACTAAATCGGAAGCTCCTGCTGGCCAACGCGGACCTTGACCGCGTCAACCAGCGTTTAGATGAAATGCAAGGTATGCAGATTAAAATGTCAAGAAGACTAATAATGTTTAATTGAGTATGCTTATAAACTCTTTTATGATGTTCTGTATTAAACAGTTGGTGCCACTGAGCTCGAGGCCCTCAAGGGCGAACTCGCAAAGGCCAAGAAGGAGGCTGAGGCGAGCAAGGCAATCGCTGATACATCGGTTGCCGAACTAGAGGCCGAAAAGGATGCGTGCAAGAAGCACCAGGCTTGGGTGTCCGAAGTCGAGGTTGAGCTCAACGATGTTATTCGCAACTGCGAAGCATTGGTGCTTAAGGCTTCACAACCAGCGTCCGAGCTGAATGTGGAAATTAAGGCTGCCCCGGATGCTCGAGGCGAATCGCGCAGCGCTTGTGAAGAAATCAAGCAGGCATGACAGATAGCATATGGTAAGACCTTTCTCTTACAGAGCATCTTCAGAGGGAAGAAGTATCTTGGGCTGACACGGTTATGGAGTTCTCCAAGCGTGTTTGCTGATCTTCCGAGGAGTAGTGCTGACGCCGCCCAATACTTTCGAGCCCAGGAGGGGAACGACACGGAGAAGTTGTTTTGGTCGCAGTTCTATGCGCCAACACATCCGGTGCCCCTCAACGGCCAGATGAACCAGCTGGTCGAGCTGCACAACATGGCAGGTTCGGCCATGAAGGACTTGATAGTCCGGCTATGGCCCGCTTATCCAATCCCAAGTAGCTACTTCGGATTGGTGAAGCGGCTCGTCGAGGCGATTCCGCGGGTTGACGTATTGAAGCGTTCGGCCTGCATAGAAGGTGCTCGGATGGCCTTCGCTCGTGTGAAAGTGCACTGGGCGAAGATGATGGTGGAGCATATAGCTATTGCTGGCCCGCCCGAAGGAAAAAAGCACCGCAAGCCGGAGAAGTACTTCGAGGACGTCATACAAGGCACCCACCTTGTAGAAGGCGAGTGCTCAAAAGATGTTATCTTTGAGTAGATTTATCCGGTTGTAAAGACTTTAAGCTTATGAACCAACGTATATAACTTCTGCGCTATTATATTATGAGCGACTTTTACATCTTGTGTGACAGTTTATGTAAATATGAAAGTTTCCAGTCGTCGGCTTCAGCCCCCATGTACATAGTACTGGGGTGTTCGGTTATATGCAAATACACTATTTATCCAACGTCTTGGTCCGTGTAGGAGGTGTACGCGGGGCGAACCAGGCAATCAGACTATGCGGTGTTATTGCTTTCACTTAGTCGTAGGAGTTTGACATGTGGGGCTAGGTACTAGCCCCTGGTGCGGATATGATATCCCCTAACTACAATATCCAATTCCACCTGGCTGGGTGAAAAAACTAGCCCTTCGTATAACACGGTGTAGATCTCTATCGATCGTAGTATAAAACTAAGTCACCGGATTGCGGACTAGGTTCTCGCCTATCATGATGGTCAGTTTTCGGCTTTCTCTACTGAGGTACTTGACCGGACGAGCCAGAAGTACAATCGCAGTAGTTCTCCCTTAACACCCTAGCCAAACAATCGGGAACGTAGGGTAAGCATAGGAGCCGGGCAACCCAACTATTAACCAAGACATGATTCAGAACTGATGCATATAAGGCAAACATCCAGGACGCCACACACTCCCTATAGGTGTTCGGTCTTTTCGACATACCGGGCTGAATACAACCCCTGGTAATACACCCTGTTGAAAAGGCACATGTGGCAATCTGACATGGGGAGAGAACATTTATGGTGAGTGAATAAAACTCCGAACATAATGTGAATCAAGCTGCTCTATTAGTATCCCTTTATAGTACAGCGAGCCAAAAGTTTACAGATAATGCCGATGACTTTCTTGGACATTTTACATGCCAGAAAGGTATAGAACAATAAAGAGAAAAAGGGTTTACACAAGGTCTTAATCTAAAAAGAAACCTTAGCATGGGTCCCGGCTGCACGTGTGCGTCGTTTCCACCTCTGTAGTGTGTCCTTGATGGGAGGAGTGTGATGGCCATCTGTAAAAAGAAAAAGAAACCTAGAAAAGAAAAAGAGATCTAGTGTGGCCATAAATAAGACTGGTTCATTTAGTGAACCTTTTTAAAAGATAATTTTTGAGTCCGAATAGGGTCGAGTCGAACTATGGACTATATGTATGCAGTGTGCCCCCAGCGTCGCCCAAGGGATTTTTAGGGCATAATTATGTACGCGAGGCACATATGCTATCACCTTGTGGGGCATTCCATGGGGGCATAGCTGCTAATCTAGCTCAGGATCATCTAAGCTGCCGCACTGAGGTATGTGCCATACGCGTTTAGCTATGTCCACGACTGATAGGTTATCCGGCTTGAATAGGCCGTTTTGGACTTCCGCTACTAAGGCCGTAGTGTCCTCCTCCACGCCGAGAGAGCGCTCCATATTTCCTTTGACTGTGATGACGCCACGTGGTCCAGGCATTTTGAGCTTTAGATAAGCATAATGCGGGACTGCATCAAAGCGGGCGAAGGCCATTCTTCCAAGTAGTGCATGATAGCCACTTCGGAATGGAGCTATGTCAAAGATTAACTCTTCGCTTCGAAAGTTGTCAGGAGAGCCGAATACAACCTCCAATGTTAAAGAGTCCGTGCAGCGGGCTTCTACGCCCAGTATCACTCCTTTAACGGTCGTGCTGCTTGGCTTTATTATCGATGGGTCAATCCCCATCTTGCGGACAGTGTCCTGATATATCAGATTGAGACTGCTCCCGCCGTCCATAAGGATTCGAGTAAGATGGTATCCATCAATTATTGGATCGAGCACTAGGGCAGCCAAACCCCCGTGACCGATACTAGTCGGGTGATCCGTGCGATCGAAAGTGATCGGACAGGCCGACCACGGGTTGAATTTGGGGGTGACAAGCTTGACGGCATAGACATCTCAGAGTGCGCGCTTGCGCTCACTCTTTGGGATATGAGTGGCATATATCATGTTCACCGTTTTGACCTTCGGTGGAAATTTCTTCTGTCCCCATGTATTCGGCTGGCGAGGTTCATCCTCGTCTTTGCTTTGAGGTCCCTTCCCCTTGTGTTCGGCATTGAGCTTGCCGGCATGCTTGAAGACCCAACAATTACGGTTGGTATGGTTTGCAGGTTTTTCCGGGGTGCCATGGATCTGGCAGGGCCTATCTAATATTTTTTCCAAGCTGGATGGACCATATTTGTTGCCTTTGAATGGCTTCTTCCATTGACCGGATTTGGAGCCACTGAATCCGGCGTTTACCGTTGTATCATCTGGGCTTCGAGCATTATTTCGACGTTTGTTTTTGTTACGCCGTGGCTTTCCATTGCCGTCCCTGACTTCAGATGTTCCAGGGTCGCTGGTGCTCCTACGAGCTAACCAGCTGTCCTCGCCCGCGCAAAAGCGGGTCATGAGTGTAGTTAGGGCTGCCATTGTCCTCGGATTTTCCTGTTCGAGGTGTCTGGCTAGCCATTCGTCCCGGACACTGTGCTTGAAGGCCGCTAAGGCTTCGGCGTCCGGACAGTCGGCGATTTGGTTATTCTTAGTGAGGAACCGGTTCCAAAGCTTACGGGCTGACTCCCCGAGTTGTTGGATGATGTGACTTAGGTCGTCAGCGTCCTGGGGCCGAACATAGGTCCCTTGAAAATTGGCCCAAAAAGCATCCTCAAGTTCTTCCCAACTCCCAATGGAGTTCTCTGGGAGGATGTTTAGCCAGTGTCGAGCTGGGCCTTTCAGCTCGAGGGGTAGGTATTTAATGGCGTGGATATCATCTCCGCGAGCCATGTGGATGTGAAGGATGAACTCTTCTATCCAGACGGCAGGATCCGTCATTCCATCGTACACCTCGATGTTCACGGGTTTGAACCCTTCTGGAAAATCATGATCCAGCACCTCATCTGTGAAGCACAAAGGGTGTGCAGCGCCCTGTATTTTGCTATATCATGGCATATGTCCGATGGTTGTGATGTTCGGTATTGACCCCGAACTGGTATATGACCGGCACGATTGGCTTGATAGCCGCCGCCCCGTGCGGGAGGCTGGTCCCTTGGTCCGTAGATGGACCTGGTCTTGCTAGCTTTTTTGTTCAGGTCCTCACGCAAATCTTGTTTCCGGACTTGATCCGCATCCTCCTTTCCTTTACGGGGTGGGGATGGGGGTGTGGGCTTGTGTACGACGTTGCTAGCCACTCTGTCCCGTCCGCGAGGTGGTCAGTCCGGCTTATCGATGGTGTTATTCTTCGGCGGTATAGGAGCAGTGGCCTCGTCGTTGAATTCGAGCAGCAGTTTACGCTTAGTATAGCCTCTGGTTCGGCAATTGTAGCCATGTTTTTGCTTAGCGTCTAGCACTTCGTTCCATCTATCGTTGAGCGTGTCATGTGCGGCTCGAAGCCGTCTCTGCTGCTTTTTCAGGCTCCTTGCAGTGGCAATAAGCCTCCGATGGAAGCGCTTTTGTTCCAAGGGTTCTTTTGGGACGATGTATTTGTCGTGGCCCAGGCTAACCTCCTCTTGGGAGACAGGTTCATAATTACTGTCTTCGGCATCACTGTCATCGGACAGTGGTTTCAGACTATGTTCGCCGTCCTCTCGCTTCTCCTGCTCCATCGCTGGTTCCGCGGGGTCTTCAGCTTGCTCCAGACTGTCACCGTTGTTGGTGACAGTGTTGCGGTCTTTTCCTTTACGGGATTTAGTTCGGCGCTTTGGACGCCAACGTTTGGGAGGTTCTTTGACAGGCTTGTCCTTTGAGGGATCGTTTTCGCCGTCGCCCTCCTTCTCCTTAGGTGTATCCACCATGTACACGTCGTATGAAGACATAGATGTCCACCACCCGGTTACGGGCCGGCTTTGATCTGGATCTGCTCTGGCTTCGAGGTCCATCCCTTCGAAGTCTTCGGAAGTGTAGTCAAGTAGATCGATTAGATCTTCAACCGTGGCTAGCAAGTGGGTGGTGGGTGGGGAGTAAAATTCTCCATCAGCCTCCAGTTCGAACCGGATATAATTCGGTTGTGTGTCCGCAGCTAAGGAGAGGGATTTCAACGATTTTAATATGTCGTCAAAGAGTTAGTGCTGGAATATATCTGCAGCACTGAATTCGGCGATAGACGCTTGATTGAGCTTGAAGGGTGCAAATGCGCATGATTCGGAACCTGGGGCCAGAGACGAGTCAGTAGTTCCAATAACACAGATCCCGTTGGAGCTCGGGTCCGTGTGTGGCTCCAACGCCATTGAGTCTGCAGCTTCCGGGGCGGGGTTGAGCCTCCCGTCCTTGGGTGACTGATACGTCTCCAACGTATCTATAATTTTTTATTGTTCCATGCTATTATATATGATGTTTTGGATGTTTAATGGACTTTATTATACACTTTTATATTATTTTTGGGACTAACCTAGTAACCCAAAGGCCCAGTCCAGATTGCTGTTTTTTTGCTTATTTCAGGGTTTTACAGAAAAGGAATATCAAACGGAGTCCAAACGGAATGAAACCTTCGGGAGAGATATTTTTGGAGCGATACCTTCGTGGGAGACTTCAGAACCACGGAATAGGGCACACATGGCATCCACGAGGGTGGGGGGTGCGTCCCCTCCCCCTGGGCGCGCCCCCCTGCCTCATGGGCCCCACGTTGCTCCCTCGGTGCCCTCTTTCCTCCTATATATACCCATGTACCCTAAAAACATCGCGGCAAGAGAGAAAACTCTAATTCCACCGCCGCAACCTTCTGTTCCCGTGAGATCCCATCTTGGGGCCTGTCCCGGAGCTCCGTCGGAGGGGGGATCTTCCACGGAGTGCTTCTACATCAACACCGTCGCCTCACCATGAGTTGTGAATAGTTTTCCACAGACCTTAGAGTCCATAGTTAGTACCTAGATGGCTTCTTCTCTCTCTTTGGATCTCAATACCAAGTTCTCCTTGGTCTTCGAGGAGATCTATTCGATGTAATCTCTTGCCTCTCTCACTCTCCCCCGTGTCTTCCCCCTCCTCTCTCCCCTCCGCCGAGCTCCACCGAAGGAGCTCGTCGCCGCCGATCGCTGCCACCGCGCCCTATGCCACTCCCTTGCCTCCCCGACGCACAATTAGCTCTGCCTCGTCCTCCTGAAGCTTCCCACTGACGCACACGACGCCAGAAGCTCTACAACGCCCTCCCCGCCGTCGTCTTCAACCTTCGGCACCGGAGATCGCCGCCGCCCGTACGCCACTGTCCGACCTCCCCCGAGCTCGCTTCGACGCCCTCTGCGACCGCTGTGAGCTCACGCTTCGAACCCCCCTCTCCCCGGGCTCGTTTATGCCTTGTAGCAGCCGCCCCCTTGCTGACCGAAGCTCACCGCCGCCGGCCAACTCGCCGTCGTGGCCACAGGCGCTGTGCCTCGCAGCCGAGCACGCCATTAGGATCAGTAGATCATCAGCAAGCTAACGCCACCCCTAACTCCTCCTCCCGTGCACCACAACGCCGTCCCGGCCAACTCCGTGCGAGCTCTGCCGGGGACGAGCTCGTCGCCGTCAACTCCGGCGACCAATCGACCAACCAGTGGCACTGTTGGATGCGGTGCATCACCAGGAGCACGTAGAACCCATCCGCGCGACAAATGGTCGCCGGAACAGAGTTTCCGACGAGTCACCGCCGTGCGAAATGGTTGCCGCCGGCCAAACTCCGGCGGGCTGACGTGGCTTGTTAATTAGGAGCTAATGATAATTAGTTTAACCACCACAGTCACTGACAGTGGGCCCCACTGCATAGTCAAACCGAGTCAACTCTAGTTTTGACCGGAATTAGCTCCAGAGACACAAACATGAGGGACCCACCAGTCAGGTTTGACCTGGATCAGGTCTGTTGACTTGCTGACGTCAGCATGATGTCATGCTGACGTAGTAAAGGCTTTTCTGGGATTATTAGATTTAAAAACAATTCCATAAATTCCAGAAAATGCTTTAAACTTCAAAAAATCATATAAATTCAACAATAGCTCAGATGGAAAAATTTATATATGAAAATTGATCAGAAAAATCCAATCTTTCCAATGGCACTGGTTTCATGCATGTTTGAGCAAGTTAACCTTGCTGTATGCATTAAAACATGATAATGCACTTAAATAAATAATAGTTTGAGTTTCAATTTGAATCTTTGATTCAAATGGGCTCAAACCTTTCTGTTTATAGATGCATTAGCCTAAAACACATGCATCCTGCCATATCATGAGCATGCATCATATTGTTGCATTTGTTTGCTTATTGATTGTATCGCTGGTATTCTCCATGTTAGGTCCTGCTCCCAAGGATACCTCTGCGTATCCAACTGAAGAGCAGTACCCGACAACCACTCTGTCAGGCAAGCAATCATTGATCATTCCGATGCAAACCCATCTTCTCGCTCCTGCTCTCTTTTACTGCATTAAGGCAACAGCGTGTGAACTGCTACTTGCTGCGGTAGTTGAACCCTATTCCCTTGCATGACCTGTCATTGCCACAGTAAATAGTTGAAACCCACTAGCATGTGTAGGAGTTGATTGATCCATGCGATGTGTGATCCACCATGCTATTTTTTTATGTTGCCTGCTATGCTTAGAGTTGTGTCAGGTTTGGTTCATCTGGGTGATGGATCAGAGTGAAATGATCATATCAGTAAAGAGAGGGAAGTGTGGAACATGTTTGGTAAAGGTATCGATGAAAGGCCATGTAGGAGTACGTGGTGGGTTGTTTCATTGGAACCGTCCATAGGACCCGAGATCTGTATGTGTGGTTCAAGTTTCAGCTACTACCATGCATTGGGCCCGAAACCAATGGACCCTCTCGGCTTATTAACTGCCCTTGTACTCTGTCCAGGAGTTGCAACTAGTTTCTGGTGTTTGTAGTTTACTGGTGGTCGTGCATAGCGCTGACCCTCGGGGTGGGCTGTGATGCGACAGGTACGTGGCCGGGTGTACCGAGCACCCGTTTGGTGACTCGGGAACCCTGTACACATCGTTTGGGGCCGTGAGCGACACCCCGGCCGGATCTCCCCACTGATGGAACCCAAATAGGCGATAAACCTGGACGAGAGACTTGTGTAGTTAGTCAGGTCATGGCCGACACCCTCGCTGGGCTTCCGCTTGATGGTTGCCGAGTACATGTCGAGTAAACGGCGATAAGTGGTGGAAGCGTGTGTGAAGAAGTACACCCCTACAGGGTTATCAATCTATTCGAATAGCCGTTGTTTGCGGTATGGACTACTTGGTTACTCTTACAGTTCATAGACAAGTTGATGGATACTACTAAAAGCCTCAAGACAAGTGTGAGTGTCGTGGATGGCCCTTTCGTAGGATGACGGAAGAGGATCCTCGGTGGTGTATTGATGTGGTGAGTAGAGGACTCGTGCACGTAGTATTATCTTGCAATCTGTTGAGAGTAGTAGTATAGGTTAGCCAAGAGTCATAGCTGGCTTTCTGCTATGAACTCCACTACCCGTGTTGATAATATTGCATGTATGATAGGTTCTGTTGTAAGACTTGCTGAGTACCTTTGTACTCATGTTTGCTTAATAACTGTTGCAGAGGAGAACCCTGCCCCTTCTGATGGGTTCTACATAGACGTTGACGTCGACGAGTAGCTTGCTACCCAGACGGAGATCCTGAGCTTGTGAAGGGCCTTGTAGATAGTCAGGCTACACCAAGCCTGTTTTATTTTCTAAGTTGTCTGTACTCAGACATGTAGCTTTCGCTTGTGCTTGTATGACTGTATGACTTGAGTGTTGGGTCATGTGACCCCTACCTATATGGATATGTTATGTATGGCTCTTCGGAGCCTCTTAAATAAAGTACTTTGAGTCATAGAGTTCTGTTGTGATGCAATGTTGTATTTGCACATATTGAGCATATTGTGTGTATGATTGAAATGCTTGGTATGTGTGGGATCCGACACCTAGTTGTTTTCCTTTGGTAGTCTATCTTACAGGGAAATGCCTCCTAGTGCTTCCGATGAGCCTTGGTAGCTTGCTACTGCTCGGAACACGTAGGCTGGCCGGCATGTGTCCTTCTTCGTTCCTGTGTCTGTCCCTTAGGGGAAATGTCACGCGTTGTTCCTTTAATTCCATGTAGCTTGCTACGACTTGGGTTCATACGTTGATGACCGACACGTTCGTTGCTGGGTCATGGATGCCTGTCTCTGTAATTTAGTGCCACTTTTGGTTTATAACTAGCCATGTCGGCCTGGGTTCTCTGTCATGTGGATGCTAGCAACTCTGTCATATACGTGTGCCAAAATGCGCAAACGGTCCCGGGCCAGGTAAGGTGGCACCCGTGGGGATACCGTGCATGAGGCTGCAAAGTGATATGACGTGTTACAAGCTAGATCGGTGTGACTTAGGATCGGGGTCCTGACAACGTTGGCATCAGAGCCGGACTGCCTGTAGGTTTCTCAAGCCAAACTGGTCGATGTTGAGTCTAGAAAAATTCTTAATTATATGTAGGGGAATTGATTGTGGAAGGGAACATAAGGCTCTTTTTACTTCTTTACCTTATGCCCTTCTGATCTGAGTCAGTCTATTCTTTCTACGGGGGTTTAGGACTAGGCCTCTTATCCTTACTAGGTTCACGTGTTACTAATCCGTAGACTCTTAGGATTGTTGGTTTCAAGCCTCAGTTCAGTATCTACCCTTCTAGTATGATGATTAGTTGGACCCGGAACCTTGATATGATATTGTTGAGTGGCTATGCTATCATTTGTATGATGTCTCAAAATCTTTTTTGAGCATTTACAGTTGTTATGCTGCCCGATTTCTTCCAGAAATACTAATGCATTTGCATTACTTCGTGTTTCAGATGTCTGGCCGCACACCTCACCAAGTGGTTCGTTTGACTCGGTGCATTAATGTGCCCGGTCACACAGCCATGCTAGTCCGTGTGTTAACTGAGACCGGTTACCGTTGGTATCCTGAGTACACCGTGGAGGAACAGTACCGGGATTTCAATCAGAGTCAGTATTTCTGTACCGTCCGGATATACCCCTCATATCCCGGAACTAACGACCCCATCCATTGGTCTTATGGACTCGGGGTTACTATCGAGATGGCAGTGCAGGATGCCGCTTATTCGATGATGACCATCCTCCGGGCTAGGCATGCCATGTTGCTGAACACTGAGTTCTGTTACATGCCAGCCTCACTTCCCGGAGAGGAAGGCTACTACACTGGTGTGTATACTGATGCTGCTCATGAGGAGCCACTGCTTCAGACTACTGTTCAGATGCTGGAGGATAGGGACCGTGAGCTCCGTGCCCTCCGAATGGAGCTGTATACCACTCAAGCCGCCCACTGGACTACTTTGACACGGCTTGCACCTGCTGTGCACGCCGGATATCTGGATATGCAGGATTTATACCCTGTGCGGACTCGTCTGCCTGATCGTATGGATTGGCGTGACGTTGGGGGTATTACACCTCCACGTGGGCGTCGGTTACCACTAGCATCAGGCCCGAGGCCACATCCATGTCCCTATGGTCCACAGCCTTCGAGTGCTCGAGAGTTTCAAGATCCATCTGTTCCACTACCAGGCTACGGTGGTAATCTTTACGAAGATTACTACGGGAATGTCTGAGCTAGACCGTGGCAGTAGTAGTATCGTAGTAGTTGTATTTCCACAGTCCTGCGCATCTTGTGGAATATAACTTAGCTAGTACTGAGTTCCGAAGGTGTAGTTAAATAATTTATAGGAGCTTGGAATGCCTCTGATGGGATGTATCGTCTTTCACCGCAGTTGTACTTTAGCCTTGGCTTGTACTAAACTATGTATGGTGTGTATGACCACTGGTGTATATATGGTAGTTTCTATATTACCATGTCGTACAGATGAACATCTCTGCATTCCGTGGCATCCATTACATTCTGCACTCCTATGTCAAGTTTTTGTCATCCTTGTCTAAACCGTTGTTTTGTTTTCCTAGGATGCTCAACACTCGCAGCACTCCTACTGCTCAGGAGCAGGGTGAGGCTAGTGGTGCTAGAGATGAGAATCTGCCCCAGCCACCCTCCTTGGCTGAAGTTATGCTCGAGGCAGAGCGGAACAAGAGAGAGACCAACCGTCTGCTGGAACGCATAGAGCAGAACACTGGGTTTCGTCAGAGGAATGACGTGGTGTCAATCAATGACTTTATCAAGATGTGCCCACCGAAGTTCCATCACTCCATTGAGCCTCTAGATGCGGATGACTGGCTTCGTAGTATCACCCACAAGCTACACTCTGCCCGTGTGGCCGAAGCTGACAAGATTACCTACGCCGCCTACCATCTTGAGGGCCCTGCCAGTCTATGGTGGGAAAACTTTGAGGCTATGCGTCCTGTTGGCCAAATCACTACTTGGGCTGAGTTCAGTGAGGCATTCCGTGAACATCACATTCCGGAAGGTCTCATGGATCGCAAGCGGGAGGAATTCTGCAATTTCACCCAGGGCCGGTTAACCGTGGATGGCTATAGTCGTGAGTTTGGCAACTTGGCACGCTATGCACCTGAGGAAGTATCCACCGATGCCAAGAAGCAAGCGAGGTTCCGCAAGGGACTCAGCCCTGAACTCCGCCGAGATCTACGTCTGCACGAGTGCACTTCCTTCCAGCAGCTGGTAAACAAAACTATCAGTGCCGAGACGGGCCAGATTGATTTCCAAGCCACATGCAAGCATCCTCGTGATTTTGGTTCCTCATCCGGCTCTGGCTCTCACAAACGCCGTGTGTGGGTTCCTAACACTGCTCTGCCACCCACGTACACACTGATACGTCCAAAACGTATCTATAATTTCTGCTTGCTCCATGCTTCTTTTGTGTGATATTGCTATGATATTTATGCACTTCCATACACTTTTGATCATATTTGGACTAACCTATTAACTCAGTGCACCACAGTGCCAGTTCCTGTTTTCTGCTGTTTTTCTATTTCAGATTTCCCCCATATTAAAAGTGCTCCAAAAATTCCGGGAAAAATACAGAAAAAATTAGCGTACAGGAAGCTTCGAGAAAAACCAAAGTGGGGCCAGAGGGGAGCCGGGGGTGGCCCAGGCGGCCACCCAGGGCGGCCCCACCCCTGGCCGCGCCGGGGGGGGCGCCTGGGGCCCCCTCTCCGCCTCTGGTGACCCTCCTTCGCATATATATTCCTCGCGTCCTGAAACCCTCGAGGACGGAACCCTTTTTCGCGATCTCGCCTCTGTTCCGCTGCCGCAACGCTTCCAAGATCGGGAGCATCAGGAGAACTCTTCCCGGCACCCTGCCGGAGGGGAGAACCACCACCGGGAGCTTCTCCACCACCATGGACTCTTCCCGGATGAGTTGTGAGTAGTCCCCCTTGGACCATGGGTCCATGACGAGTAGCTATGTGATGTTCTCCTCCCCTCTTTGTTCTTCATGGATTAGACCTCGTGAGCTGCCCTACATGAACGAGGCACATATGTAATCTTTATGCTGTTGCTCTGCTGAGTTTGCTGGGATCTGATGGATTATGAGATTATGTTCAGATTGTGTGTGAGTAATATATTTATTTCACCTCTTTTATATTTTAGTTCTTGAGTAATTCTTGCATGTTCTCCGTTGCTGTTTATTGCTTTGGCCAAGTAGTAGGTAGTAACTCCAAGAGGGAGCGTTATGCTTGATTGTGGGTTCATGCCCCCTGATGACTAGCTTGAGTGACAGAAACATGAGTCTAGGGGATGTGTTGTTCCCACAAGGGGGAAAACAACGGTGCTTGTACTTGCGGGTGCAAGGATAGTTCACTTTACGCAAAGTTCTTTTAATGCAGTTGTCTGTTGCTTTGAGTTTACACTTTGGGTGGGACTCGCAACTTAATACCAGCGAGATGTTCTGGATAGATATCTCAAGGTGGATGATTAGTAGTAGATGCAGATGGATTTCGATCTACTTGCCTTGGCGTACCGCCCATGCTTTTGAGCCTCTACCTTTCTTTGCAGCATAGTTAGCATTGGTTTGCGCACATAATCCTGGCAATTGCCGAGCTGTAATTTGTTTACCTCGCTTAGCTGTTTTATCGTCTTTTGGGAGAGAGACATCACTAGTGAACATCATGGGACCCCGGTCCATATTACCACCACTGAACACACCTTATATTTACTTCCTGTTTCTATTTACTAGTTGCAGTCATAGCTATCATTATTATCTCTTGTGTTTGATCCTTTGTAAACAGCAAGGCCGGAGGGATTGACAACCTCTCTGTACTCGTTGGGAGCAAAGTTATTTGTATCTGTGTGCAGGTCCTGTCAACCGCTAAGTTTCTGGCGCCGTTAGCCGTTGACACCTACTTGTCGACCCTCGTAGTCTCACGGGATTCGATCCTTGGTATCTTTGCCAAGGGAAACTTGCCATTACGCTACATCTCAAACCTTCCACTTTGGGTAACCAACGAGGGGCGACAAGCCATAAAGCAAAAGTTTCTGGCGCCGTTGCCGGGGACTCCACTCTTCAAGATAGGGGAGTTGCACGCTATCTTTTATCTTTGCTTTTTAGTCTTGTTAGTTTACCTTTCAGTTTTTGCTTTAGTGTCCCTTACCAAAAATCACAAAAATAGTTATCTTGCTTGTTGCTGCTATGGGTTCCACCAAAAACACTAAGTGGGAGGAGTACACCCCTTCTTCCATCACGCCAATCACCACTGTCAGGATCTACAAAAGTAATAAACCTTGTGATTATGTTAGTTTTAATGGAGAGTTATGCCCATGGCATGGTCTTCCAGGAAAAAAGTATGAGCCTCTGTTTAAAGTTGCTCCCACACTTCCCCAAACTTGGGAAGACGTCCAAACTCTTATAATAGAGAGCAATTCAAACAAAGAAGATGACACTACAATTCTGCTCAATAATGAATAAATTGATTTTGATAATTGTAGTCTCTCATAAGTTGTCACCTTTTTACAAAAAATGGCTAGAGATCCCCACACTAGCACACTTAACCTTGCCTTCACGGAGCATATCAGTAATGCTCTCATCAAAGCTAGGGAGGAGAAGCTTAGGGTAGAAGCCTCAATACCTAGAAAGCTAGAAGATGGTTGGGATCCTATGATTAAAATTAAGTTGAATAACTTCTCTTGCTATGCTTTATGTGATGTTGGAGCTAGTACCTCCGTTATGCCCAAAAGAATGTATGATATGCTTAAATTGAAACCTTTTGATCCTTGTTCTTTTGGTGTTCGTCTTGTTGATTCTTCCGTAAAGAAACCTTTGGGGAAGACCGACGATGTTCTTATCATTGTCAATGACAATTATGTTCCCGTTGATTTTACTATTATGGATATTGAATGTGAACCTTCTTGTCCAATTATTTTGGGACGTCCTTTTCTTTGCACCGTTGGTGCTATCATTGACATGAAAGAGGGGAATGTAAAATTCCAATTTCCTCTCAAGAAAGGGATGGAACACTTCCCTAGAAAGAAGATTAAGTTGCCTTTTGAGTTCGTTACACGGGCTAGCTATTCTCTTACTCTTGATAAAACTTGATCTTCTCTCTTTGCATCATGCCTAGCTTAAAGGCATAAAAGAAAGCGCTTTTGGGAGGCAGCCCACAACGAATAAAGTTTTATTTTGCTTTTGTTGTGTCTTGATGTTTGTTACTACAGTAGCATCATCATTGTATCTTTTCTTTTCAGCTTTGTGCCAAGTTTAGCCTCCGATTGCAAGAAAGTTCAAAAGTTGTGACGTGCTGTCCAGAAAACAGATTCTGTCCTTGGACAGAAAAATTCGTATAAAATCACCAGATCATCTTTTTGGTCTGAAGTTTTTTGACAGCGTGCTCTATACAATTGGCTTTCGAGCATCTGTTCTGAGTTTTTTGATTTGAGTTGTAGAAGTGCCCCGAAAAAATTATTTACTACCTACTGGTCTGTTTTTCACAGATTCTGTCCTGTTTTGCCTTTTCTTCGTTTTGCAAACCTTGAGCTTGCTTTTTCTTTGCAAAAACCTTTTGACAATCTTGAGAAACAGTAGCTCTTCAAGATTATGTTTATTTCCAGTAGGGAAACATTATTTTATTGTGGGTACTAACCTCGCTAATCAGATTATGATGAGTTATGTATGAAGGGAGTTTTCAAGTGTGCGAGGGAACATGATAAAAGAAGATTCAGGAGGGTCAAACGCTCAAGCTTGGGGATGCCCCCGTGCACCCCCAAGAAATATTCAAGAAGACTCAAGCGTCTAAGCTTGGGGATGCCCCCGTGCATCCCCTTCTCCATCAACAATTATCAGTTCGTCTTTCGTTCCACTATATTTTAATCACTTCCTGCGTTATGTGCTATGCTTGGATCGTCTTGCTCTTAGTTTCCTTTTTAGTTTTCTTTAGCTTTGCTTGCTGTTCATAACAAGTTAGAACCCAACTTTCTTTGTGTGGGAGAGAAACACGCTCCACTTCAACCTAGAACACAACATAGGATTTTCATGCTTATCTTTGTTGTGTGTGTTCTTTGTCTTTTCTTAGCTACTGTCATGTTTAGCTCTTAGTTTTCATGCTTTTCTTTTTAAAGAGATTTTGTTTAGTTGGTTGTTGAACTCTCTTGAGTTTTCATGATTATCTTGTTAAGAGAGTTTGCCTGTTGCACTGAGTTGTGTGTCTTAACTTAAAGTAGGTAATTGAGGTTGCTATTTAATTTTAGTAGTAACTTGCAATAGTTTTGAGGTATTGCCATGAGTAATGTCTGAACTTTTGGTGTCAAGAGCTTTAGCCTATTAGTGATAGATGTCGTATTTTGGGCAATCCGTGTTTATTTTCGAAAACCTACAAAATAGTTGAGAACTTTAGCTACTAGATGGATCACTAATCTTTGGAGGGATCGAATATTAGAGTACACTCACGTACCATGAGCCGAGGATGCGCAAGGATAACCAAACCCCCATACACTCCTCCTTAGGGTACTTGTCTCTTTGTGAACCTCCTAATTAGATTGAGAGTTACCGATAATAAGTGATGAGTTCTTCGGACTAATGTGAGTATTCGAAAGTTGACACTTCCACCTATCCATATTTTTCTAGCCTCTTTGGTACCATGCATTGCCCTTTCTCACCTTGAGAGTTGGCGCATACTTCGCCGGTGCATCCAAATCCTTGGCACGATACGCTCTGTCATCATAAGCCTCATTATATCCTTCCTCAAAACAGCCACCATACCTACCTATTAAGGCATTTCCATAGCCTTTCCGAGATACATTGCCATGCAACATCCATCTTCTCATGACTTGATCTTCATGCCATACATGCTTTTTGCTTGATCGATGAGCCGCATGCTAGTTGGGCCTTGCCCTAATCATCGCTACATGACGCGCTAGTATCATTGCATATCCTGCTACACTGGCAGAGGCATACATTTGCATACATCATGATAGTTTCATTTTCTTTATGTTGAGTACTTTTGTAAAGTGTGAAAGATCTTCTATACTTCTTGTAATATATAGAGTGTTGCCCCTAAAGTGAGGAAAAGATCCCAAAGAGGACAAATCAAAAGATCCCAAAGAGGACAAATCAAACGATCCCAAAGAGGACAAATGAGAGTTAAATAGAAAGAGCCATGGAGGCCACAAAAAAAGAAAAAAAGAAATAAAAAGAGAAAAAGAAATAAAAAGAGAGAAGGGGGCACACTACTATTTCTTTTGAGAGATCCACACTCGTACTCCATCTTATACCTTGTACTCCATAGAGATTATCATTCATGCATATAGCTATGTGGGGACCTTTACACTATAGAACTTGGCTTGTATATTCTAATGATGAGCCTCCTCAAAAGAGCTCTAGGTCTTCTTGAGCAAGCAAGTTGGATGCACCTCCACTAGTTCCATTGGAGAGCTTACCTTAGCTCATATGTGCATCCGTTGCATGGCAATCCCTACTCACATCATATCTATCATTTGGCTTTCTCTCGCCGATCATTGTCCTCATTGATGTGGGCCCTTCACACCTTTTTTGTCTTCCCCCTTCATCATTTTTCTCTCTTTGCAATCCTAAGTGTCGACTTTCTTGCTTACGCTCATCCATTGCATGAGTGCTCAAAATATCGAAAGGGAGTGGATCATTTTGACTTGTACATGGTTGTTGGTCTGGGGATGAGTCAAGAGAAGATTCCAAAGAAGACCAAGTGTGAAACTTTAGTAGATTAAGTTCTCAACAATACAAAAACTATGTTTTACTCCCTCGTATATCCCTATCCCCTTTCTTGCACGCAAACACCATTTGGAGACATTTGAGTCACGGACAACGAGAGCTCTTGCACCTTTATGTTCTTATGTTACTTGTTACAATGCTAATATAGACTCTTGCTTGTTATGACTTGAATTGAATTACATGCCTTGATTGCTTTACTTAAAAAGTTTTTATATGGTTGGTAGCATGTCACCACAGAAATTATGCTTGTTATCATTTACCTACTCGAGGACGAGCAGGAATTAAGCTTGGGGATGTTGATACGTCCAAAACGTATCTATAATTTCTGCTTGCTCCATGCTTCTTTTGTGTGATATTGCTATGATATTTATGCACTTCCATACACTTTTGATCATATTTGGACTAACCTATTAACTCAGTGCACCACAGTGCCAGCTCCTGTTTTCTGCAGTTTTTCTATTTCAGATTCCCCCCATATTAAAAGTGCTCCAAAAATTCCGGGAAAAATACAGAAAAAATCAGCGTACAGGAAGCTTCGAGAAAAACCAAAGTGGGGCCAGAGGGGAGCCGGGGGTGGCCCAGGCGGCCACCCGGGGCAGCCCCACCCCTGGCCGCGCCAGGGGGGCGCCTAGGCCCCCCTCTCCTCCTCTGGTGACCCCCCTTCGCATATATATTCCTCGCGTCCTAAAACCCTCGAGGACAGAACCCTTTTTCGCGATCTCGCCTCTGTTCCGCCGCCGCAACGCTTCCAAGATCGGGAGCATCAGGAGAACTCTTCCCGGCACCCTGCCGGAGGGGAGAACCACCACCGGGAGCTTCTCCACCACCATGGACGCTTCCCGGATGAGTTGTGAGTAGTCCCCCTTGGACCATGGGTCCATGACCAGTAGCTATGTGATGTTCTCCTCCCCTCTTTGTTCTTCATGGATTTGACCTCGTGAGCTGCCCTACATGATCGAGGCACATATGTAATCTTTATGTTGTGGCTCTGCTGAGTTTGCTGGGATCTGATGGATTATGAGATTATGTTCAGATTGTGTGTGAGTAATATACTTGACTCACCTCTTTTATATTTTAGTTCTTGAGTAATTCTTGCATGTTCTCCGTTGCTGTTTATTGCTTTGGCTAAGTAGTAGGTAGTAACTCCAAGAGGGAGCGTTATGCTTGATTGTGGGTTCATGCCCCCTGATGACTAGCTTGAGTGACAGAAACATGAGTCTAGGGGATGTGCTGTTGCCACAAGGGGGAAAACAACGGTGCTTGTACTTGCGGGTGCAAGGATAGTTTACTTTACGCAAAGTTCTTTTAATGTAGTTGTCCGTTGCTTTGAGTTTACACTTTGGGTGGGACTCGCAACTTAATACCAGCGAGATGTTCTGGATAGATATCTCAAGGTGGATGATTAGTAGTAGATGCAGATGGATTTCGGTCTACTTGCCTTGGCGTACCGCCCATGCTTTTGAGCCTCTACCTTTCTTTGCAGCATAGTTAGCATTGGTTTGCGCACATAATCATGTCAATTGCCCAGCTGTAATTTGTTTACCTCGCTTAGCTGTTTTATCGTATTTTGGGAGAGAGACATCACTAGTGAACATCATGGGACCCCGGTCCATATTACCACCACTGATCACACCTTATATTTACTTCCTGTTTCTATTTCCTAGTTGCAGTCATAGCTATCATTATTATCTCTTGTGTTTGATCCTTTGTAAACAGCAAGGCCGGAGGGATTGACAACCTCTCTGTACTCGTTGGGAGCAAAGTTATTTGTATCTGTGTGCAGGTCCTGTCAACCGCTAAGTTTCTGGCGCCGTTAGCCGTTGACACCTACTTGTCGACCCTCGGAGTCTCACGGGATTCGATCCTTGGTATCTTTGCCAAGGGAAACTTGCCGTTACGCTACATCTCAAACCTTCCACTTGGGGTAACCAACGAGGGGCGAGATGCCATCACACACCGAGGCCATCCTATGAGGCACCTCACCCAACTCAACAGTATGCACCTGCCAAGACTTATGGAGGACCACCTACCAACTTTGCTCCACGCACTGGCACTGTGACATGCTTCAAGTGTGGAGAACCGTGGCACTACATGCGTGAGTGTCCTCAGAACCAGCCAGGAAAGCCCGTTGGTCGTGGTAAGCCAACCGGCAAGGTGAATTTTGTCAAGCCAATCCTCACTGCACGTGGTCATGTCAACTATGTCTCTGCTGAGGAAGCTTATGAGGATCCTAACGTCGTCCTTGGTACGCTTCTCGCTAACTGCCATCCGACATCTGTTCTTTTTGATACTGGAGCATCTCATTCGTTCATATCTGAGAGCTATGCTCGAATGCACAACATGACTTTTTGTGACATGCCCACCACCATGGAAATTCAAACTCCCGGCTCTAGATGGCAAACCTCTAGAGTGAGCCATGGAAATGAAATTCTTGTTGATAGACTTGTTTTCCTTGCATCACTAATCACTCTCAAGTCCTCGGACATAAACATCATCTTGTGTATGGATTGGATGACAACTCATTACGCAAAGATTGATTGCTACACTAGGACCGTTCAACTTACACACCCATACGGCAAGACAGTCAATGTCTTGACCCGAATGGCTGAGCGTCAGCTCTACTCTCTTAATGCCAGTCCTCTACGAGAACTCGAAGATATCCCGGTAGTCCGTGACTTTCTGGATGTCTTTCCAGAAGAACTGCCAGGTGTTCCACCTGACAGAGATGTCGAGTTCGTGATAGATCTTATTCCAGGAACTGTCCCAATCTCTAGGAGACCCTATAAGATGGCACCCCTAGAATTAGCTGAGCTTAAGAAACAACTCGATGAGTCCTTGAAAAAGGGTTTCATCCGTCCTAGTTCTTCCTCTTGGGCTTGTCCCGTCCTCTTTGTCAATAAGAAGGATGGAACGGAACGGTTGGTTGTAGATTACCGGCCTATCAATCTGGTCACCATAAAGAACAAGTATCCGCTCCCCAGGATCAACGATCTCTATGATCAGCTCGCTGGATCCTCAGTCTTTTCTAAAATTGATTTGAGGTTGGGCTACCATCAAATCAAAATTAAGAACGGGGACATTCCTAAGACGGCCTTTGTTACCCGTTATGGCCAATACGAGTACACCGTCATGTCCTTCGGATTAACCAATGCCCCAGCCACTTTCTCCCGGCTAATGAATTCTATATTCATGGAGTATTTGGATAAATTCGTCGTGGTATACCTGATGATATACTCATCTACTCCAAGAACAAGAAAGATCATGCCGAGCATCTAAGGCTGGTATTGACGAAACTTCGAGAGCACCGCTTTTATGCCAAATTCTCTAAATGTGAATTCTGGTTGCCGGAAGTGACCTATCTAGGCCATGTGATCTCTGGTAAGGGTATTGCCGTCAATCCCGAGCGAGTTCAAGCCGTCCTTGATTGGACTCCTCCTGAATTGGTCAAGCAAGTTAGGAGTTTCCTTGGCTTAGCGAGCTATTGCCGACGCTTCGTCGAGAATTTCTCCAAGGTTGCTAAACCTCTAACTGAACTCCTCAAGAAAGATAAAAAGTTCGAGTGGACCCCACAATGCGAGTCCAGCTTTCAGGAACTGAAAAGACGCCTGACATCTGCACCCGTACTGGTACCACCGGATTTTTCCAAGGACTTTATTATCTACTGCGACGCCTCGCGACAGGAATAGGTTGCATACTCATGCAAGATCGTCAAGTTATCGCATACGCATCCCGGCAGTTGCATCCACATGAGGATAACTATCCTACACATGATCTAGAGCTTGCAGCTGTAGTCCACGCACTCAAAACATGGCGACATTACCTTCTTGGTAATCGCTGTGAAATCTTCACTGATCATCAAAGCCTAAAATATATCTTCACCCAACCGGATCTAAATCTCAGGCAAAGATGTTGGGTTGAGTTGCTCATAGATTACGACTTAGGAATCACTTACACCCCTGGGAAGGCCAATGTCATGGCTGACGCACTAAGTCGAAAGTCTTATTGTAACAACTTGATGTTACAACAAGGGCAACCACTTCTCCACGAGGAATTTCGAAAGCTTAACCTTCACATTGTTCCTCAAGGATTCCTTTCCACCTTGGTGGCGAAACCTAACCTTACGGATCAGGTCCTCAAAGCACAGAAGGTTGATCCGGGAATCTCCCGTATCAAGAGGAACATCAGGAAAGGAGTCGCTGGATGTTTCTCAATTGATGATCAAGGAGTCGAACACCTCTTAACTAGTCAGAAACCGGGGAAAGACAATTCTTTGGTCCAGATATGATCCAGGAAGCCGAAGAGCAAGTTCGCATCATTCGTGAGAAATTGAAAACCACCCAGTCTCGCCAGAAGAGCCAATATGATAGTCATAATAAGGCTGTGACTTTTGAAGTCGGCGATAAGGCTTACCTTCGGGTTACTCCACTTAAGGGAACCCATCGCTTCGGTATCAAAGGCAAATTGGCTCCTCGTTACGTCGGTCCTTTTCGCATTCTTGCCAAACGAGGAGAAGTTGCCTACCAATTGGAACTACCCCCGCACCTTTCCAGAGTTCATGATGTCTTCCATGTATCTCAACTCAGGCGATGCTTCTCGGATCCTATCCGCGGAGTGGACCACGAAACGCTTGATCTCCAGGACCATCTCACATATCGAGAATACCCCGTTCGTATTCTTGATCAAACCGAGCGTACCACTCGACGTCACAATATCAAGTTTCTCAAGGTTCAATGGTCACATCATTCTGAGAGTGAAGCTACTTGGGAAAGGGAGGATCGTCTTCGACTTGAGTACCGCACCCTCTTTCCGAAGGAACCTGAATCTCGGGACGCGATTCTTTTGAGTGGGGGTGAGTTGTCACATCCCTAGTCAGTGCTTGCCTTAGGACTAGCTAGAGTGTGCATCATGTTTGCTTTTCATAGAAACTTGAAATGGGAATGATAGAAACCCCAGCACCCTCTTCTAACAACTAGGGTTTGATAAAATCTTTTCCAATGTACCCAAAATGCCCTTCAAAAATGTTCATCATTTCTTCCTTGGTCTTAAACCTCTGCCAAAAATGGTGCACAATTTTCTAGGACATCCAAGGTCTCTGGATTAATTCATATGGTATTTGCATTTGGGCATTGAAATGCTATAAAATATTTTATGTGCCCAAATAATCATAAACTAAAATGTTCCATACTGTTCATATTATATACAGTGGGCATGACTAGTTTTATGAGTTATAAAAATGTTCTAGCATTTTTATTAATTCAACAAAGTTGCAAAGGAAATGAAACAGAAACTAAATAGAAAAAAAGGAGGAAGCAGACTTACCTGAGCCCACTTACCTGCTGGCCCAGACGGCCCAGCCCACCAGGGGCACGCCCGTCTTCTTCACCGTGCCAGCGCACGAAGCAACTCGGTGGCGAGCGCCGCCGATGCGCCGGCCACCTCCTGCCTGCCTGGCTGCCCCCTCAACGCCCTGGACGCCCCTAGGCGACGCCACGCACCCCCTGTCGCCTCTCTCACTCTCCCCCGTGTCTTCCCCCTCCTCTCTCCCCTCCGCCGAGCTCCACCGAGCGAGCTCGTCGCCGCCGATCGCTGCCACCGCGCCCTACGCCACTCCCTCGCCTCCCCTATGCACCATTAGCTCCGCCTCGTCCTCCTGAAGCTTCCCACCGACGCACACGACGCCAGAAGATCTGCAACGCCCTCCCCGCCGTCATCTTCAACCTTCGGCACCGGAGATCGCCGCCGCCCGTACGCCGCCGTCCGACCTCCCCCGAGCTCGCTTCGACGCCCTCTGCGACCGCTGTGAGCTCACGCTTCGAACCCCCATCTCCCCGGGCTCGTTTATGCCTTGTAGCCGCCGCCCCCTTGCTGACCGAAGCTCACCGCCGCCGGCCAACTCACCGCCGTGGCCACAGGCGCTATGCCTCGCAACCGAGCACGCCATTAGGATCACTAGATCACCAGCAAGCTAACGCCACCCCTAACTCCTCCTCCCGTGCACCACAACGCCGTCCCGGCCAACTTCATGCGAGCGCCACCGCGGACGAGCTCGACACCGTCAACTCCAGCGACCAATCGACCAACCAGTGGCACCATTGGATGCGGTGCATCACCAGGAGCACGTAGAACCCATCCGCGCGACAAATGGTCGCCGGAACATAATTTCCGACGAGTCACCACCGTGCGAAATGGTCGCCGCCGGCCAAACTCCGGCGGGCTGACGTGGCTTGTTAATTAGGAGCTAATGATAATTAGTTTAACCACCACAGTCACTAGCAGTGGGCCCCACTGCATAGTCAAACCGAGTCAACTCTAGTTTTGACCGGAATTAGCTCCAGAGACACTAACATGAGGGACCCACCAGTCAGGTTTGACCTGGATCAGGTCTGTTGACTTGCTGACGTCAGTATGATGTCATGCTGACGCAGTAAAGGATTTTCTGGGATTATTTGATTTAAAAATAATTCAGGAAATCCCAAAAAATGCTTTAAACTTCAAAAAATCATATAAATTCAACAGTAGCTCAGATGGAAAAGATTTATATATGAAAATTGATCAGAAAAATCCAATCTTTCCAATGGCACTAGTTTCATGCATGTTTGAGCAAGTTAACCTTGCTGTATACATTAAAACATGATAATGCACTTAAATAAATAATAGTTTGAGTTTCAATTTGAATCTTTGATTCAAATGGGCTCAAACCTTTCTGTTTATAGATGCATTAGCCTAAAACACATGCATCATGCCATTTCATGAGCATGCATCATATTGTTGCATTTGTTTGCTTATTGATTGTATTGCCGGTATTCTCCATGTTAGGTCCTGCTCCCGAGGATACCTCTGCGTATCCAACTAAAGGGCAGTACCCGACAACCACTCTGTCAGGCAAGCAATCATTGATCATTCTGATACAAACCCATCTTCTCGCTCCTGCTCTCTTTTACTGCATTAAGGCAACAGCGTGTGAACTGCTACTTGCTGCGGTAGTTGAACCCTATTCCCTTGCATGACCTGTCATTGCCACAGTAAATAGTTGAAACCCACTAGCATGTGTAGGAGTTGATTGAGCCATGTGATGTGTGATCCACCATGCTATTTGTTTATGTTGCCTGCTATGCTTAGAGTTGTGTCAGGTCTAGTTCATCTGGGTGATGGATCGGAGTGAAATGATCATATCGGTAAAGAGAGGGAAGTGTGAAACATGTTTGGTAAAGGTATCAATGAAAGGCCATGTAGGAGTACGTGGTGGGTTGTTTCATTGGAACCTTCCATAGCACCCGAGATCTGTATGTGTGGTTCAAGTTTCAGCTACTACCATGCATTGGGCCCGAAACCAATGGACCCTCTCGGCTTATTAACTACCCTTATACTCTGTCCAGGAGTTGCAACTAGTTTCTGGTGTTTGTAGTTTACTGGTGGTCGTGCACAGCGCTGACCCTCGGGGTGGGCTGTGATGCGACAGGTACGTGGCCAGGTGTACCGAGCGCCCGTTTGGTGACTCGGGAACCCTGTACACATCGTTTGGGGCCGTGAGCGACACCCCGGCCGGATCTCCCCACGGATGGAACCCAAATAGGCGATAAACCTGCACGAGAGACTTGTGTAGTTAGTCAGGTCGTGGCCGACACCCTCGCAGGGCTTCCGCTTGAAGGTTCCCGAGTACATGTCGAGTAAACGGTGATAAGTGGTGGAAGCGTGTGTGAAGAAGTACACCCCTGCAGGGTTATCAATCTATTCGAATAGCCGTTTTTCGCGGTACGGACTACTTGGTTACTCTTACAGTTCATAGACAAGTTGATGGATACTACTAAAAGCCTCAAGACAAGTGTGAGTGCCGTAGATGGCCCTTCTGTAGGATGACGGAAGAGGATCCTCGGTGGTCAGTAGAGGACTCGTGTACGTAGTATTATCTTGCAATCTGTTGAGAGTCGTAGTATAGGTTAGCCAAGAGTCAAAGCTGGCTTTCTGCTATGAACTCCACTACCCTTGTTGATAATATTGCATGTATGATAGGTTCTGTTGTAAGACTTGCTGAGTACCTTTGTACTCATGTTTGCTTAATAACGGTTGCAGAGGAGAACCTTGCCCCTTCTGATGGGTTCTACATAGACGTTGACGTCGACGAGTAGCTTGCTACCCAGACGGAGATCCTGAGCTTGTGAAGGGCCTAGTAGATATTCAGGCTACACCAAGCATGTTTTATTTTCTAAGTTGTCTGTACTCAGACATGTAGCTTCCGCTTGTGCTTGTATGACTGTATGACTTGAGTGTTGGGTCATGTGACCCCTACCTGTTTGGATATGTTATGTATGGCTCTTCGGAGCCTCTTAAATAAAGTACTTAGAGTCATAGAGTTCTGTTGTGATGCAATGTTGTATTTGCACATATTGAGCATATTGTGTGTATGATTGAAATGCTTGGTACGTGTGGGATCCGACACCTAGTTGTTTTCCTTTGGTAGTCTATCTTACAGGGAAATGCCTCCTAGTGCTTCCAATGAGCCTTGGTAGCTTGCTACTGCTCGGAACACATAGGCTGGCCGGCATGTGTCCTTCTTCGTTCCTGTGTCTGTCCCTTAGGGGAAATGTCACGCGTTGTTCCTTTAAGTCCATGTAGCTTGCTACGACTTGGGTTCATACGTTGATGACCGACACGTTCGTTGCTGGGTCATGGATGTCTGTCTCTTTAATTTAGTGCCACTTTTGGTTTATAACTAGCCATGTTGGCCCGGGTTCTCTGTCATGTGGATGCTAGCGACTCTGTCATATACGTGTGCCAAAATGCGCAAACAGTCCCGGGCCAGGTAAGGTGGCACCCGTGGGGATACCGTGCGTGAGGCCGCAAAGTGATATGACGTGTTACAAGCTAGATCGGTGTGACTTAGGATCGGGGTCCTGACATTTGGTAACAATGCTTATAGAGGAAACTTTAATCCTAGGCCTTTTCCTAGTAATTCCTCTTATAATTATGGTAATTCCTACAACAACTCTTAGGGAAAGATGCCTTCTGAATTTGAAACTAGTGTTAAGGAGTTTATGAATTCGCAAAAGAATTTCAATGCTTTGCTTGAAGAAAAATTGCTTAGGAATGATGAATTGGCTAGAAGTGTGGATAGAATTACTCTTGATGTTGATTCTTTGAAACTTAGATCTATTCCACCTAAGCATGATATCAATGAGTCTCTCAAAGCCATGAGAATTTCCATTGATGAATGCAAAGAAAGAACCGCTAGGATGCGTGCTAAATAAGAGAGCTTTTTAAAAGCGTGTTCTTCTAGTTAGCATGAAAATAAAGATGAAGATATGAAAGTTATTGATGTGTCTCCTATTAGATCCTTGTTTTCTAGTATGAATCTTGATAAAGATGGGACTGGAGATGAGTCTACTTTAATTAAAAGGCGTCCCAATGATTCTGAGTTTTCAGATCTTGATGCTAAAATTGTTAAAAATGGGATTGAAGAGATTAAAACTTTGCATAGTGATGAACCCACTACTTTGGATTTCAAGGGATTCAATTATGATTATTGCTCTTTGATTGATTGTATTTACTTGTTGCAATCCGTACTAAACTCTCCGCATGCTTATAGTCAAAATAAATCTTTTACCAAACACATAGTTGATGCTTTGATGCAATCTTATGAAGAGAAACTTGAATTAGAAGTTTCTATCCCTAGAAAGCTTAATGATGAGTGGGAACCTACTATTAAAATTAAAATTAAATATCATGAATGCTTTGCTTTGTGTGATTTGGGAGCAAGTGTTTCCCCTATCCCAAAAACTTTGTGTGATTTGTTAGGTTTCCATGAGCTTGATGATTGTTCTTTAAATTTGCATCTTGCGGATTCTACTATTTAGAAACCTATGGGAAGGATTAATGATGTTCTTATTGTTGCCAATAGGAATTATGTGCCCGTAGATTTCTTAATTCTTGATGTAGATTGCAATCATTCATGTCCTATTATTCTTGGTAGACATTTCCTTAGAACGATTAGTACAATTATTGATATGAAGGAAGGAAATATTAGATTCCAATTTCCATTAAGGAAAGGCATGGAACACTTTCCTAGAAAGATAATTAAATTACCTTATGAATCTATTATGAGATCCACTTATGGATTGCCACCCAAAGATGGCAATACCTAGATCTATCCTTGTATCGTGCCTAGCTAGGGGCGTTAAACGATAGCGCTTGTTGGGAGGCAACCCAATTTTATTTTCTTTGTTTTTGCTTCTGTTTAGTAATAAATTTTGTATCTAGCTTCTGTTTAGATGTGGTTTTGTGTTTTAATTAGTGTTTGAGCCAAGTAGAACCTTTGGGAAGACTTGAGTGATGTTTATATGATCTTGCTGTAAAAAAACAGAAACGTTAGCGCTCACTAGAATAGTCACCAGATTTTACTGGAGAGTGATATCTAGTCAATTCTTTTTGCAGATGATTAATAGAAAAATTCCTCACGTTTACCAATTTATTTCAATTTTTGGAGTTGCAGAAGTATGCGAAAGTTACAGATTACTACAGACTCTTCTGTTTTTGATAGATTCTGTTTTTCGTGTGTTGTTTGCTTATTTTGATGAATCTATGAGTAGTATTGGAGGATATGAATCATAGAGAAGTTGGAATACAGTAAGTTTAACACCAATATAAACAAAGAATGAGTTCATTACGGTACCTTTGAGTGGTGGTTTGTTTTCTTATACTAACGGAGCTCACGAGATTTTTGTCTAACTTTTGTGTTGTGAAGTTTTCAAGTTTTGAGTATTGCTTTGATGGACTATGGAACAAAGAGTGGCAAGAGCCTAAGCTTGGGGATGCCCAAGCCACCCCAAGGTAAAATTCAAGGACAACCAAAAGCCTAAGCTTGGGGATGCCCCGGGAAGGCATCCCCTCTTTCGCCTTCATCTATCAGTAACTATACTCGGGACTATATTTTTATTCACCACATGATATGTGTTTTACTAGGAGTGTCAAGTATAATTTGAGTCTTTGCTTCTTAGTTTGCCACAATCATCCTTGCTGTACACACCTTTTTGAGAGAGATAAATATGGCCTAGAAATGGTTAGAACACTCTATGTGCTTCACTTATATCTTTTGAGCTAAATAGTTTTGCTCTAGTGCTTCACTTATATCTTTTAGAGCACGGTGGTGATTTTATTTTGTAGAAATTGTTGATCTCTCATGCTTCACTTATATCCTTTTGAGAGTCTATTAGAACATCATGGTAATGTGCTTTGGTTATAAAACTAGTCCTAATATGATAGGCATTCAAGATAAATGTAGTAAAAACTTTCATACCAAGTGCATTGAATATGATGAGAAGTTTCATACTTGATGATTGTTTTGAGATATGAGGATAGTGACATTAGAGTCATGCTAGTGGAGGTATTATGAATTTGAGAAATACTTGTGTTAAAGTTTGTGATTCCCGTACCATGCACGTATGTTGAACCGCTATGTGACGATATTAGAGCATGAGGTATTTGTAGAGTGTCATCATTTGTGTGGAGGTCGGGGGCGCACGATGGTTAACACCTACCAACCTCCCCCCTAGGAGCATGCGTTGATTGCTTTTTTTTGATGACTCGTAAGTTTTTGCAATAAGTATATGAGTTCTTTATGACTAATGTTGAGTCCATGAATTATACACACTCTCACCCTTCCACCATTGTTAGCCTCTCTTGTACCGCGCAACTTTCGCCGGTACCATACACCCACCATATACCTTCCTAAAAACAGCCACCATATCTACCTATCATGGCATTTCCATGGCCATTCCGAGATATATTACCATTCAACTTTCCACCGTTCCGTTCATATGACACGCTTCATATTGTCATATTGCCATGCATTATCATATAGTTGACATAGTATTTGTGGCAACGCCACCATGCATAATTTTTCATACATGTCACTCTTGATTCATTGCACATCCCGGTACACAGCTGGAGGCATTCATATAGAGTCATACTTTGTTCTAGTATCGAGTTGTAATATCGAGTTGTAAATCAATATAAGTGTGATGATCATCATTATTAGAGCATTGTCCCAAAGAAGAAAAAAAAGGAAAGGCCAAGAAAAAGAAAGGCCGAAAAAAAGAGAAAAAAAGAAAAAAAAGGGACAATGCTACTATCTTTTTCCACACTTGTGCTTCAAAGTAGCACCATGTTCTTCATGATAGAGAGTCTCATGTTTAGTCACTTTCATATACTAGTGGGAATTTTCATTATAGAACTTGGCTTGTATATTCCAACGATGGGCTTCCTCAAATGCCGTACGTCTTCGTGAGCAAGCAAGTTGGATGCACACCCAGTTAGTTTCTTTTGTTGAGCTTTCATACATTTTTAGCTCTAGTGAATCCGTTGCATGGCAATCCCTACTCACTCACATTGATATCTATTGATGGGCATCTCCATAGCCCGTTGATACGCCTAGTCGATGTGAGACAATCTTCCTCCTTTTTGTCTTCTCCACAACCACCACTCTATTCCACCTATAGTGCTATATCCATGGCTCACGCTCATGTATTGCATGAAAGTTGAAAGGTTTGAAAATTGAGTATGAAAACAATTGCTTGGCTGAATCCGAGGTTGTGCATGATATGAATATTTTGTGTGATGAAGAGGGAGCATAGCTAGACTATATGATTTTGTAGGGATAACTTTCTTTAGCCATGTTATTTTGAGAAGACATGATTGCTTTGTTAGTATGCTTGAAGTATTATTATTTCTTATGTCAATATAGACTTTTGTCTTGAATCTTTCGGATCTGAACATTCATGACACAATAAAGAGAATTACATTGAAAATTATGTTGGTTAGCATTCCACATCAATTATTCTGTTTTTATCATTTACCTACTCAATGACGAGCAGGTATTAAGCTTGGGGATGCTTGATACGCCTCCAACGTATCTATAATTTTTTATTGTTCCATGCTATTATATATGATGTTTTGGATGTTTAATGGGCTTTATTATACACTTTTATATTATTTTTGGGACTAACCTATTAACCCCAAGGCCCAGTCCAGATTGATGTTTTTTTACCTATTTCAGGGTTTTACAGAAAATGAATATCAAACGGAGTCCAAACGGAATGAAACCTTCGGGAGAGATATTTTTGGAGCGTTACCTTCACGGGAGACTTGAGAACCACGGAATAGGGCAGACGTGGCGTCCACGAGGGTGGGGGCATGCCCCCTCCCCATGGGCGCGCCCCCCTGCCTCGTGGGCCCCACATTGCTCCCGTGGTGCCCTCATTCCTCCTACATATACCCATGTACCTTGAAAACATCGAGGCAATAGAGAAAACCCTAATTCCACTGCCGCAACCTTCTGTTCCCGTGAGATCCCATCTTAGGGCCTGTTCTGGAGCTCCGCCAGAGGGGGGGGGATCTTCCACAGAGTGCTTCTACATCAACACTGTCGCCTCACCATGAGTTGTGAGTAGTTTACCATAGACCTTCGGGTCCATAGTTAGTACCTAGATGGCTTCTTCTCTCTCTTTGGATCTCACTACCAAGTTCTCCTCGATCTTCGAGGAGATCTATTCGATGTAATCTTTTTGCGGTGTGTTTGTCGAGATCCGATGAATTGTGGGTTTGTGATCAAGATTATCTATGAGAAATATTTGGTTCTTTTATTGAATTATTTTATGTATGATTATAATATCCTTGCAAGTCTCTTCGAAGTACCGGTTTGGTGTGGCCTGCTAGATCTATAGTTCTTGCAATGGGAGAAGTGCTTGGCTTTGGGTTCAATCTTGCGGTGTCCTTTCCTAGTGACAGTA
>LR738715.1:223718767-223767814 GCA_902687465.1 Secale cereale | reverse complement strand
GAGATATTTTTGGAGCGTTACCTTCACGGGAGACTTGAGAACCACGGAATAGGGCAGACGTGGCGTCCACGAGGGTGGGGGCATGCCCCCTCCCCATGGGCGCGCCCCCCTGCCTCGTGGGCCCCACATTGCTCCCGTGGTGCCCTCATTCCTCCTACATATACCCATGTACCTTGAAAACATCGAGGCAACAGAGAAAACCCTAATTCCACTGCCGCAACCTTCTGTTCCCGTGAGATCCCATCTTAGGGCCTGTTCTGGAGCTCCGCCAGAGGGGGGGGGGATCTTCCACAGAGTGCTTCTACATCAACATTGTCGCCTCACCATGAGTTGTGAGTAGTTTACCATAGACCTTCGGGTCCATAGTTAGTACCTAGATGGCTTCTTCTCTCTCTTTGGATCTCACTACCAAGTTCTCCTCGATCTTCGAGGAGATCTATTCGATGTAATCTTTTTGCGGTGTGTTTGTCGAGATCCGATGAATTGTGGGTTTGTGATCAAGATTATCTATGAGAAATATTTGGTTCTTTTATTGAATTATTTTATGTATGATTATAATATCCTTGCAAGTCTCTTCGAAGTACCGGTTTGGTGTGGCCTGCTAGATCTATAGTTCTTGCAATGGGAGAAGTGCTTGGCTTTGGGTTCAATCTTGCGGTGTCCTTTCCTAGTGACAGTATGGGCAGCAAGGCACGTATTGTATTGTTGCCATCGAGGATAAAAAGATGGGGTTTATATCATATTGCTTGAGTTTATCCCTCTACATCTTGTCATCTTGCTTAAAGCATTACTCTGTTCTTTTGAACTTAATACTCTAGATGATGCTGGATAGCGGTCGATGTGTGGAGTAATAGTAGTAGATGCAGAATCGTTTCGGTCTACTTGTCTCGGACGTGATGCCTATATATAATGATCATGCCTAGATAGTCTCATAATTATTCGCTTTTCTATCAATTGCTCAACAGTAATTCGTTCACCCACCGTAGAAATTTGCTATCATGAGAGAAGCCACTAGTGAAACCTATGGCCCTCGGGTCTATTCTCAACATATCAATCTACAATCTACTTTACTTTGTTATTTTTACTTTATGTTCTTATATCCAAAAATACCAAACTATCCTCTCTATCAGATCTCACTTTCGTAAGTGACCATAAAGGGATTGACAACCCCATATCGCGTTGGCTGCGAAGTTCTTATTTGTTTGTGCAGGTGCGAGGGACTCGCGCGTGGTCTCCTACTGGATTGATACCTTGGTTCTCAAAAACCGAGGGAAAATACTTACGCTACTGTGCTGCATCTCCCTTTCCTCTTCGAGGGAATACAAAGCAAGCTCGATAAGTAGCAGTGACTCGATCTCTTCCAGATCTAGGGCAAGAACAGTTACAGGTGTTATTTCCTGATACGATGAAAGAGTTAGGTCGTGCTCATCGTGATGGCAGGGAGAGGTCGCCGTGGGCTCGAATACGTCGAAAATCAAGTCTCCGTGGATATGAGCAACATATTTTAAGCTTCCGAATCTGACTTGATGGCCAGGGGCATAGCTCTCAATCTGCTCGAGGTGGCCTTCAGTATTGGCACAGAGCGCGAAGCCGCCGAACACGAAGAGTTGTCCAGGATGGAAGATTCCCTCGATGTTTCTGTCATGGTTGATGACGCGATCCATGAGTCCTTCGGTCGACGACATAGTGGAACTCTCAATGAAAGCACCCATGTCGGTGTCAAAATTGGCGGCTCTCGGGTAGGGGGTCCCGAACTATGCGTCTGAGGATTAATGGTAACATGAGGCTGGGGACACGATGTTTACCCAGGTTTAGGTCCTCTCGATCGAGGTAATACCCTACTTCCTACTATATTAATATGGATGAATATGATTACAAGAGTTGATCTACCTCGAGATCGTAATGGCTAAACCCTAAAGTCTAGCCTACGAGGATTTTGTGTTTCTCTATTGGCCTCTACGGACTAAACCCCCTAGTTTATATATGCACCGGAGGGGCCTAGGGTTTTTACATAACCATCTTGCAGAGGAAGGAAAGATTACACCCGAACCTAAAATCTGCCATTATACGAATACATGAGTCCTATCTGGATACGAGAGATGATCTTCGACTATGATCTTCACGGCCCACCAGTCCGGCCCACCAAGAGTTATCTGGCCACCCGAGGACCCCTCGATCCAGGACTCCCTCAACATCCATAACCATCAACACATGAATCAATGCATGCATATACACTTATATATAATTACTATTTGTGTAAAATAGTATGTGTTTTGAGTCATTAATTTGTAAATCATGATTATGACATTGTCAAATTCGCATCAACTTGGGTTTTTATGGTATATACCAAAAACATACCGAAATAATTTGGTATGTACCGAAACCGAACCGTATTTTAATTTCATAGCATATTTATCGAAGTATTAATACCGTACAAACCGAAAACCCGGATAAACCAACATGTAAACCAAATAAACCGAATGAATAGAGCGATATCTAGGTAAGGCCGACTATGTTAATTAGGACCTCTAACGATTGACCCCTTTTCTACGAGTTAGTCTACTATGCCCGTCAGGACGTTGTCCACGGAGCTCCAGCGTAGATTCATGTTGTCTGCTTTGGGCATTGAGGTTATGGTTTCTTGTCATGTGGCATTTTTCGTGCTATGTTAGTCCAGTGCCACAGATCAAAATGACGACATTTGTGCCTCCGAGGCACGTGCATGAAGACTTCTCGACAGTCATTGAAGAGGTCAAGCCGGCTCCGTTAGAAAAAAGAAAACTACTCCACTATACAGGCAGAAGTCTCTGCGCTTGCTTGTTAGTTTTGCTCTCTTCACACTCTATCATCCTCTTCAGATCTAAACACGACAGCAATGGCCACACACTCTCTCTGCTCACCGCTGGTCACAAATCCAGCCAGATCCCCTCCACCGGGGAAGGTGAGAAGGTGCAACCTCCACGCGGTCGTCCTCGGCAATGGCTCGGACCCACTACCGGCGCGTCCCAATCAGTGTGCCTTGTCTTTCTCTCCCACGCAGTGCCGGCTAGGGAGGGCCTCTGACCCCATCTTCGTCGATGTCGTAGTGTGGGCAGATCTGGCCTCCCACCACACACCTAGCAACATCCCGGTGACCCTCAGGTATAACTTCCTTTGAAACCGGCCTTGCTCTACTGCCCCAGCTCCTCACGTCATTGCATTTGTATCTTTTACTACTTCTCAGGCCCACTCGAAGATAAGATCGATCGGTTGTTTGAAAGCCACCTAATTTTTTTACTAATAAGAGGTAAAACTACTTCATGCAGTCGAATCTAGTAGTACTACTTGGTTCAAACAGGAAAGAAAGTGGGTGGGGTGGGGGAGATTTGTTACCTGAATCTAGGACTTGGCCGAAAGAGGAAATAATGGGGGTGAAAAGTAGCACAAACTTGCTATCCAACTGGTCTCTTGGTCTAATAGGGAAATAAAGGGAAATGCAATACAAACTCGATATAGATCGATCTATTGCTTGAAAAAGGAAATAAAGTGGGTGTAGGATCGAAAGTATGTCTAGAGGGGGTGATTAGACTACTTGACCAAATAAAAACTTAGCCTTTTCCCAATTTTAAGTTTTGACAGTTTTTAGCAATTTAGCACAAATCAAGCAATCTTCCTACACATGCAATTCTAGAGTTGTAGCAACGAAAAATAAAGCATTGCATATGAAGGTAAAGGGAGGGGTTGGAGAGTGCAAACGCAATTGAAGACACGGATGTTTTTGGTGTGGTTCCGATAGGTGGTAATATTATACATCCACGTTGCTGGAGACTTCAACCCATGAAGGGTAACGGCTGCGCGAGTCCACAGAGGGATCCACGCACGAAGGGTCCACGAAGAAGCAACCTTGTCTATCCCACCATGGCCGTCGCCCACGAAGGACTTGCCTCACTAGGGTAGATCTTCACGAAGTAGGCGATCTTCTTGCCCTTACAAACTTCTTGGTTCAACTCCACAATCTTGTCGGAGGCTCCCAAGTGACACCTAACCAATCTAGGAGACACCACTCTCCAAAAGGTAATAAATGATATCCTGATGATGAACTCCTTCCTCTTGTGCTTCAAGTGATAGTCTGCCCAACACTCAACTCTCTCTCTCTCTCACAGATTTGGATATGGTGGAAAGACGATTTGAGTGGAAAGTAACTTGGGCAAGGTTAGAGATCAAGATTCTTATGGTTGGATTGGAATATCTTGGTCTCAACACATGAGCAGGTGGTTCTCTCTCAGAAAATGAATAGTGGAAGTGTAGGCACATTCTGGTGGCTCTCTCACTGATGGAGAAGGGGTGGAGGGGTATATATAGCCTGCACACAAAATCTAGCCATTTCACACATTTGACCCAACTCGGTCAGACCAAATACACAAACTCGGTCAGACCGAAGCAGTTCAAAATGTGAAGGTTACACATTTTAGTGGGACCGACATTATCAACTCGGTGAGACCGATGCGTTAGGGTTAGGGCAAAAGCTCAATTCGGTTTGACCGATTACACAAACTCGGTGAGACTGATTCTCGTAATAGGTTAACAAAGAGTTGGTCAGTCAAACTCGGTGGGACTAATTCACTCATCTCGGTTAGACCAAAACGTTACGAAGAGGAAACAGAGATTTTGCATTCCCATCTCGGTGAGATCGAGATCCCTATCGGTTAGACCGAATTGATTGGGGTTGGTGGCAGTGGCTATGTCAAGTGAATTCAGTGGCGCCGAATAGATCAAATCGGTGGGGCCAAGTTCGACTTTTAGTTTTGGAACATATGTGGAAAGGAGAAAGTGGTTGAGAGATTTGGAGCATATTACTAAGCACTTGAGCAAGTAGACCATTAAGCAACACCTCATCCCCTTTTAATAGTATTGGCTTTTCCTATGGACTCAATATGATCTTGGGTCACTAAAATGAAAATGTAGAGTCTTGAGCTTTTGTCAATCTTTGTCCTTAGCATTTTAAGGAGTCCACATTTCTAATCCATGCCATGCCAACCATTGAACTTCCTGAAATATTTATCTTGAAAGGATATTAGTTCAATGAGCTATATGTCGTTATTATTTACCAAAACCACTCGGGGTTAGTTGCACTTTCAATCTCCCCTTTTTTGGTAATTGATGAGAACATATAGATCAAAGCTTCAACAAATGATAATAAGAATGAAATATATCATCACTTTGAGAAGTATGTGATAAGCAAGAGCTCCCCCTAAATTTGTGCATTATTTAAGATTTGCTTTTGAATGCAAATGCACAATCGTTTAGGATCATGGGTTACTCTTCCATGTCACATACATCTTGGTGGAGTGCTCAAAATGATAAGATTTAATCAATAAGCACTCATCACCAAAATAACAAGGTGAATGATCATACACAATCAAATATGCACGCATTAAGCATAGTATGATATGATCAAGCACAAAGTATCTCACACACATAAGCAAATTGTAGCAATAACCAAACAATCGAACGAAGTAGCAAGCAAAACGAACAAAGAGAAGCAAGACACTCTCTCTCTCGAAGCCTAATGATCTATACACTTTCTCCCCCTTTGGCAACAAGTTACCAAAAATCTCGAAAATTCATAGTGCTATACAGAACTCTAGGAATTATCTTCGGGAGCTGCTGAAGAAGTCTTCTCGTTGGTGGCTCCGTTGTACGTAGATGGTATGGAGATAAGAGCATCTGCAAATGCTTTCGATGAAATCTGTGGAACTGGAGGCGTTGATACTGGAGGAACAACCGTGGCAGTGGCTGCAGGAGCTGAAAGTGTAGACGTGGGCTCGACAACTGGCATAGCTGAAGATCTTGGTCCTCTCGGGACTCTCTGAAAAGCATTTGTTGTATCTCTGTCCTCGGCATCTTCCTTGAGTTTCTCCACGGTACTCTGGATCTTTGTGACCTTCACATCTAGATCATAGAACTTAGTCTCAATGATCCTCTCAAGGCTTGCTTGATTCTGAGTCAAGTTGGCCAAACTCTTCTCAATCCTCATGGTGGCCTCAGTAGATAACTGAGCCAATCTTGCTTGGTCTTGGGAGCTCCAGAAGCACTTGCTTGTGCAATCTTCTCTTGGCCTTCAACAGAAGTAGGATGGGATGCATCCATGACAACTTCATTGTCCTCAAATTCTGGCCTAAGAGGTAGATGCCTCTTATCAAGCAGATATGTCCCTTTCTCCAACCTGGAGTTGATAAGCATCTGAATGTGAGGGGCATATCCACAAGACCTCTTTTGGTCTGCTGTTGTCCTCTTGATTCTCTCAACAATCAGGCTCATGACCTTGAACTTTTCTGGAACATCAAACATGTGGAGCAAGTTAATGGAGTGACCTCGGATCATTCTATAATCTCCTAACTTGGGCAACAGAGTGTGCCTTAATATGGTGTTGATGGTGGTCAGTCCAGACATCAGATGATATATAGAGCCAAACTTGTGAGTCTTCAAGTCCTTGTCAGGAATTGGCTTGTACATGTTTGCCATAGAGTCATGATCCTTCCTGGGCTTGGCATACACATCTGTGTCATTGTCATCCTCCTTGGGGGCACTGATCAAACTTTCCCATTCAGCAACAGTTGATTGGTACCTTGTTCCTTCAGTCATCCATACAATTCTACCATCTAGATGGAAATGAGCAGTGGAGTAGAATTGCATGATCATCTCATCGTTCCATCTGGTCAGTTTCTTCCCAACAAACTTGTCAACTTCATTCTGCCCAATGTTCAATAAATCGTTAACTGGTAGCTGCTCGGTCGGTTTAGGAGTAGCGATTAATCGGTGAATCGGCCTATTAGCTGGATTAATTGGTCGGCCATTAATCGGTAGACTGAATAGGAACTTGTCAAGATATATCTACATATTTTTATGTATTATACCATAATCTCATGCTCCCAGCCATATAGTATACCAAAACAAGTTGCCATACATATACGAAAAGCATAGAGAGGAGGTAAACTTATTAATCGTAGCTATTAAGGAGCGGCATGGGGCTGGAAGGGGTCACAGGCCAAAAATTGGGGCTTTGTTTGCCCATCCATTAATGGCCCAACAAGGATTAATCGGCATGACAACGTATTAATCGGTCTAACTGGCCAATTAATCAGTCTGACAAGTTAACATGGTGAATAAGTGTTATTCGATTCGGCCATGCTATGAGTAGCGATTAACTGTCTAGTTAACTAATTAATCGGGTGAATTCTTGAACAGTGATTCTGCCTGAAGGTTTCATGCACACCTAGAAAGAAATCAACATGCTTGTCGATGTATTTCCAGTCAACCCACTTCATGTCACAAACAAGGGGCTTCTTGTCCAACAAGACTATCTCATAGAAGTCCTGATGTTCCTTGGTGTGAAATCTACAGTCCACAGTAGTTCTCCTTCTGGTAGCATATGGATCAGTCTGTCTCCAATGTCTCAGACCTGCATCCTTTCTCAGTTTCATGTTTTCAGCATCAAGATGGGCATCGTTATGATCTGGATTTTTTGGCTTAAGTTTCCTGAGCATCATGGACTCATCATCATCTGAGGATTCTTCTTCTTGATCTTCCTCTTACTTTGGAACATCTGGCACTGGGGCCTTGTTCTTCTCAGCTGCAGGAATGTCTCTAGTGGATCTCTTAGGTGCTGAAGCTTTGGGGAAGCTTTGGGCTTAGATGGAGCAGCCCTGGCTTTGATGGCATCCTCCATCGGCTTTCGAGTCTTTGCAGCAGGTGCAACAGGCTCTTCAGCATCATCATCAACATCAACATCATCTCTCATAGATGGCTTGCCAATCACTCTAGCAGTAGTCTTCCTAGCTCTTTTCTTAGATCCTGCTGGCTCATCATCTCTTGTTTTAAGAGTAAACACCGTGGTCTCTTGTGTGGAAGCTATGATTTTTGACATTGGAGCTCTCTTGGCAGGGGCCTTCTTGTTCAGACCAGGCTTGATAACTCTAGCAGTTTCCTCCTTGTTGACAGCCTTGTTATTTGAAGTGACTTTCTCATGACCCACAAAGTCTTCATCCTCACTATCATAATTTTTCTTCTTCCTTGTCTTGGTGGCAGCCTTTGGCAGATTGCTTGGAGTGCTTTTGCTGCTCTCATAGTAGTTGCTATTGGAGGGACTAGAGCCCTCACTCAGTTCTGCTTGCTCCACTGACCTGTTCTAACTATCACTGCCCTTAGACATATCTGAAACTGCAAGCTGACCCTATGAATAGATATAGTTGACGTAGAGTGGATAAGCATCACAAAGTGCATAGATTTTGCAAAACAATTGAGTCAAAAACTTAGTTTTAGGTTTCTACAGAAAGCATTTCGGAGCTACGATTTGTTAAACTCAGTGACACCGAAGAAACTTTGAGAGCCTAAACTGGTGAAATCAGTCAGACCGAGACACAATTCGGTGACTCCGAGATTTCTAGGGTTTCACTAAGATTTGAACTCGGTCACACCGATTTGTAAGTTCCGGTCAGACCGGACATTACAAGTGCTATGGCCTAAGCCAAATCGGTGAGACCGGATTATACAACTTGGTCGGTCCGAGATGAGTTTGGCGGAAACCTAACCCTAAAATTTTGAATCAAATCTAATCTAAAGAGAGTTTTCGCTGGACAGTATGATCTCAAACGTGGCAAGAAACATGGCATTGACTTTGTGCTAAGAATCGGATTGAGAAAACACAAAGGGTCAAACTCATATGCTAACTCGGCGATGAGTTTGCTACGGCGACAACGGCGGCGGAGATTCCCATTAACGGCGGTGGAGACCAACGGCACGGGGTCACTGGCGATGAGAGGATGATCCGGAGACCTCGAGTCGACCGAGCAGGATAGGCGCAGGCAAAAATATTCGGATAACTTTCCAAGGTTCAACCCGTGGGTACATATATCCAGACCCTGTCGGTGTGACCGAGTGGAACGACTCGGTGGCACCGAGATGAAAAAATGCTAGCAGTTACTACAACTCAGTGTGACCGAATTGTTCTAATCGGTTGTACCGAGATTGAAAACCTAGATCAACTTAATGGACTCAATATGACCGAAAGTGATGAATCGGTCAAACCGAAATGCACTAAGAGGTTTTGGAAGTTTAAGTCTATGACAAATCGGTGACTCCGAGTGCTCCTCACTCAGAGAGTTTGAACCTGACTTGATCAAACTTTGTGATGTAGCATGAATAGAGTTTGAGACAAGAAAAGCATAGATACCTAGAGGGGGTACTTAGGCATTCTTGTCCATCCATTTGGCAAAATAAGAAAGCCAAACAATCGAAGCAACAAATGGATGTCCTCGAATGATAAAAATGTACACTCAACATGCTCACACAATAAGATAGCAAATGAAATATGTGGCAAAGCATGCACAAACACTCTAGCATCTATCAAGCAATTGGCGATGACTAGGTCATCTATATATGAGTATATTGACTTAGGAGTCAAATGGAAGCATTTGATGATAGGTCATACTCATCGTTTAAGCACAAGTGGGATTACCACTTTTACATAAAGCATTGTTATGTTCACATCATTAGAGTTTCTTTAGCTCAATTCTTAGAGTTAAGCTCCCCCTAGATGTGATATCTCCCCTAAGAGGGATGAACTAACCTTGGGTTTTGTCGATGATGACTTCATGTAGGTTTTGAAGATGTAGATGCTCATGTTGATGTAGACCATTTGGAGCAATCCATTGGAGTGAGTTGCACTTTCAATACCTACATGAGTTAGTCCCACAAGGAACATACAAAGATATCCAAGGACATAGAGTGGATTGCACACAAGATGATGTCCATGAAAGCATTAGGTTACCTTGTCCCTTGTCTTGCCAACAAGAGGGTTTGTGACTCCTTGAACTAGTGCAAGATGTGGAAGTTGATTGCACATGTCCTTGCCAATGTGAATATGAGTGAAGTATGTTGGCGGAGTCACCCTCAAGAACTATCTAGTTCTTCTTCTTCGGGATCCATGTCATCTTGATGGGAATCCTTGGATTTGTAGATGTATTTGATGAAGTAGAACTTGACGTAGTCTTGGGAACCCACTTGACCAAGGCTTTAGGAGCTTCTTCAAATGCATCAATCTCTTCTCGAAGCTTGTCCTTGCCTTTTAGCTTGTGGTCTTGTGGTGGGAGATCATCTTGGGCTTGTGTCCCCTTGAAGGAAGTAGGGTCATACTTCTCTTGTTGAGGAACAAACTTTGTCTTGGGGTATTGATTTTCTTCCCACTCAACTCCATTGGCATTGAACTTTCTTTCAAAACCAACACCTTGATTCTGATGGTGCCTTCCTTGCTTGCGTACAATTTCCTCAAATTGCTTACTCCGAGCAAGGCTCTTATAAACACCTTTCTCTATAATTCCTTTCAATAAGCTATTTTCTAGCTCAAGTGTAACTTGGCTAAGAGAGTCATTAGTGGAATCAAGAGAACTACTAGAAGCAACAACATTTGATTTATCATGATTATTGTTACTTGTTCTTATTGCTAGATTTTACTTGTGGCATATAGGTAGACAAGAGTAAACACTTGGCAATGTAAGAAGAACTTTTCTTACGAATATCATCATTGATTGCTTTTAAGAACTCATGCTCATGCTCTAGATTGAGCTTTTCAAAGTATAGCTTCTCATGAGTCCTCAAAGGATCTCTATGATCCTCTAAGGTAGCTTCGTGAGCTAACTTAAGAGTGTTTAATTCTTTAGTTGGACGCACAATCTTCTCCTTATCATTTTCATTTGTTTATCTTGATTAGCATGATTAATAGCAATTTCATCATAGTTTTCATCACTATTGCTACCAACAAGTAAATCATCATCTCCTAGCAAATCATCTTCATCACTATTGAAATCAAGATATTCGGGGTGTGATACCATAGGGCATTTAGCCATGAGGCATCTTCCAATTCCATCATTTGGTGAGTCCAATATGTCGTAGGAGTTGGATGACAGAAGAGAAATTCTGGCAACACCTACATCTTGAGTATCTTTGGAGTCGGAGTAATAGCTTCTCTCGGAGTGGCCATCAGAGTCGCAACCGGATACCCATTCACCAACATGAGCTTGATGTCTTTGTCTTGTATAGATCCTTGATGATTTGTCCTTCCTTTCCGAATCCTTGCTTCTACGAGAGGGTTTTGATTCACAATGATCATCTCTAATCATTCTTTCTCTTGGTGGTGAATCTTCTCTTCTACTTCTTCTTTTGGGTGCGTCTTCTCTTCTCTTGTCTGGAGCCGTACACTCATTTGAGTAGTGTCCGGGTCTCCCACAATTGTAGCAATTCCGATCACGGCTAGAAGACCTTTTGCCATTGTAGGACCTTGACTTGGAGTTTCTCTCTTTGCTTCTAGTCTTGTAGAATTTGTTGAATTTCTTCACCATTAAGTTCAATTCTTCATTGAAGACTTGTTTCTCACTTGATGATGTAGGAGCATCACATGAAGCTTTGTAAGCGCCACTAGACTTGTTATGAAGCTCTTCTTTATCCTTAAGTGACATCTCATGAGCAACAATTCTACCAATGACTTCTGTTGGCTTCAGATCTTTGTAATTGGGCATCATTTGGATAAATGTGCACACGGTGTCATATTTTCCATCCAAGTCTCTTAGGATTTTCTTGATGATGAATCTATCGGTCATTTCTTCGCTTCCTAAGCCGGCAATCTCATTTGTGATGAGAGCAAGCCTAGAGTACATTTCAGGGACACCTTCACCATCCTTCATTTCAAACTTATCAAGTTAACTTTGAAGCACATCCAACTTCGATTCCTTGACGGAGTCGGTACCTTCGTGCATATATATCAAAGTATCCCAAATTTTCTTTGCATTCTCAAGATGGATGATTTTTTTGAATTCTTCGGGACACAATCGATTGAAGAGGATATCGCAAGCTTGAGCATTGTATTGCAACATCTTCAATTCACGATTCGGTTCCTTCCCATCGAAGAATTCACCTCGCAAACCAATACACACAATAGCCCAAAGGGCGGGGTTATGTCCAAGAATATGCATTTTCATCTTATGCTTCCAACTAGCAAAATTAGTACCATCAAAGTAAGGACCTCTACGGTGGTAACTTCCTTCGCTAGACGCCATACTCTCCTAGGTTGTGAAACTAAGGCTATGATCACCAAAGTTATGGAAATCAAGGCAAATGGAGACCAAAGTTCTGATACCACTTGTAGGATCGAAAGAATTGTTAGGGAACGTAGTATTTCAAAAAAATCCTACGATCATGCAAGATCTATCTACTAGGACCATAGCAACGAGTGGGGAGAGTGTGTCTACGTACCCTTGTAGACCGAAAGCGGAAGCGTCTAGTGACGCGGTTGATGTAGTCGAACGTCTTCGCGATCCAACCGATCCAAGCACCGAACGTACGACACCTCCATGTTCAGCACACGTTCATCTCGATGACGTCCCACGAGCTCTTGATCCAGTTGAGCGTCATGGGAGAGTTTTGTCAGCACGGCGGCGTGGTGATGGTGATGATGAAGCTACCGGCGCAGGGCTTCGCCTAAGCACTGCAACGATATGACTGAGGTGTGTAACTATGGAGAGGGGCACCGCACACGGTTAAGACAAATCTTGGAGTGCCTTTGGGGTGCCCCATACCCACGTATATAAAGTAGGGGGAGGAGGAGGCCATTCCTAGAGGGGGCGCGCCAAATGTGGGGAGTCCTACTAGGACTCCCAAGTCCTAGTAGAATTCCCCTTTTCCTTTCCGGAGTAGGAGAGAAGAAAGAGGGAAAGAGCGAGGGAGTAGGAAAGGGCAAGGGGGCACCACCCCCTTTCCCCTATTCCAATTTGGACCCATGGGGGGCGCGCTCCTCCTTCCCTTTGGCCTTACTCCTCTATTCCCGTATAGCCCAACAAGGCCCAAATACTTCTCCCGGCGAATTCCCGTAACTCTCCGGTACTACGAAAAATACCCGAATCACTCGGAACATTTCCGATGTCCGAATATAGCCTTCCAATAAATCGATCTTTACGTCTCGACCATTTTGAGACTCTTCATCATGTCCGTGATCTCATCCGGGACTCCGAACAAACGTTGGTCAACAAATCACATAACTCATAATACAAATCATCATCGAACATTGAGCGTGCGGTCCCTACGGGTTCGAGAACTATGTAGACATGACCAAGACACATCTCCGGTCAATAACCAATAGCGGAACCTCGATGCTCATATTGGCTCCTACATATTCTACGAAGATCTTTATTGGTCAAACCGCATAACAACATACGTTGTTCCCTTTGTCATCGGTATGTTACTTGCCCGAGATTCGATCATCGGTATCATCATACCTAGTTCAATCTCGTTACCGGCAAGTCTCTTTACTTGTTCCATAATACATCATCTCGTGACTAACTCATTAGTCATTTGCTTGCAAGGCTTATTATAATGTGTATTACCGAGAGGGACCAGAGATACCTCTCCGATACTCGGAGTGACAAATCCTATTCTCGATCTATGCCAACACCACAAACACTTTCGGAGACATCTGTAGAGCATCTTTATAATCACCCAGTTACGTTGTGATGTTTGATAGCACACAAGGTGTTCCTCCGGTATTCGGGAGTTGCGTAATCTCATAGTTAGAGGAACATTTATAAGTCATGAAGAAAGCAATAGCAATAAAACTAAACCATCATAGTGCTAAGCTAACATATGGGTCTTGTCCATCACATCATTCTCTAATGATGTGATCCCGTTCATCAAATTACAACACATGTCTATGGTTAGGAAACATAACCATGTTTGATCAACGAGCTAGTCAAGTAGAGGCATACTAGGGACACTATGTTTGGTGTATGTATTCACACATGTACTAAGTTCCCAGTTAATACAATTCTAGCATGAATAATAAACATTTGTCATGATATAAGGAAATATAAATAACAACTTTATTATTGCCTCTAGGGCATATTTCCTTCAGTCTCCCACTTGCACTAGAGTCAATTATCTAGTTCACATCGCCATGTGATTTAATACTGATAATTCACATCGCTATGTGAATAACACCCATAGTTCACATCGCCATGTGACCAACACCCAAAGGGTTTACTAGAGTCAATAATCTAGTTTACATCGCCATGTGATTTAACACCCAAAGAGTGCTAATGTGTGATCATGTTTTGCTTCATGAGAGAAGTTTAGTCAGCGGGTCTGTTACATTCAGATCCGTATGTATTTCGCAAATTTCTATGTCTACAATGCTCTACATGGAGCTACTCTAGCTAATTGCACCCACTTTCAATACGCATCCTGATTGATATTTAGAGTCATCTGCATTAGTGTCAAAAGCTTGCATCGGCGTAACTCTTTACAACGAACTCTTTATGACCTCCATAATCAAGAAACATTTCCGTAGTCATCCAATAAATAAGGATAATTTTGACCGCTGTCCAGTGATCTACTTCTGGATCACTATTGTACATCCTTGCCAAACTCATGGCAAGGTACACAACAGGTTTGGTACACATCATGGCATACTTTATAGAACCTATGGCTGAGGCATAGGGAATGACTTTCATTCTTTTTCTATCTTCTGCCGTGGTTGGGTTTTGAGTCTTACTCAACTTCATACCTTGCAACACAGGCAAGAACTCTTTCTTTGACTGTTCCATTTTGAACTACTTCAAAAACTTTTCAAGGTATGTACTCATCGAAAAAACTTATCAAGCGTCTTGATCTATCACTGTAGATCTTGATGCTCAATATGTATGCAGCTTCACCGAGGTCTTTCTTTGAAAAACTCCTTCCAAACACTCCTTTATGCTTTTTAGAAAATTCTACATCATTTTCGATCGACAATATGTCATTCATATATACTTATCAGAAAGGCTGTAGTGCTTCGACTCACTTTCTTGTAAATACAGGCTTCACCGCAAATCTATATAAAACTATATGCTTTGGTCAACTTATCAAAGCGTATATTCCAACTCCGAGATGCTTGCACCAGTCCATAGATGGATCGCTGGAGCTTGCACATTTTGGTAGCTCCTTTAGGATCGACAAAAAAACCTTCTGGTTGCATCATATACAACTCTTCTTTAAGATATCCTTTAAGGAATGCAGTTTTGACATCCATTTGCCAGATTTCATAATCATAAAATGCGGCAATTGCTAACATGATTCAGACAAACTTAAGCATCACTACGGGTGAGAAAATCTCATCGTAGTCAACTCCTTGGACTTGTCGAAAACCTTTCGCAACAAGTCGAGCTTTGTAGATAGTAACATTACCATCGGCGTCAGTCTTCCTCTTGAAGATCCATTTATTTTCAATGGCTTGCCGATCATTGGGCAAGTCAACCAAAGTCTACACTTTGTTCTCATATATGGATCCCATCTCGGATTTCATGGCCTCAAGCCATTTTGTGGAATCTGGGCTCATCATCGCTTCCTGATAGTTCGTAGGTTCATCATTGTCTAGTAACATGACTTCTTGAACCGGGTTACCGTACAACTCTCGCGCGGAACGCACTCTGGTTGACCTACGAGGTTCAGTAGTAACTTGATCTGAAGTTTCATGATCATCATCATTAGCTTCGTCACTGATTGGTGTAGGAATCAGTGGAACTAGTTTCTGTGATGTACTACTTTCCAATTCGGGAGAAGGTACAATTACCTCATCCAGTTCCACTTTCCTCCCACTCACTTCTTTCGAGAGAAACTCCTTCTCTAGAAAGGATCCATTCTTAGTAACGAATATCTTGACTTCGGATCTGTGTTAGAAGGTGTACCCAATAGTTTCCTTTGGGTATCCTATGAAGACACATTTCTCCGACTTGGGTTCGAGCTTATCAGGTTGAAGCTTTTTCACATAAGCATCGCAGCCCCAAACTTTAAGAAACAACAACTTTGGTTTCTTGCCAAACCACAGTTCATAAGGCGTCGTCTCAACGGATTTAGATGGTGCCCTTATTTAACGTGGATGCAGTTGTCTCTAATGCATAACCCAAAGCCGATAGTGGTAAATCGGTAAGAGACATCATAGATCGCACCATATCTAATAAAGTACGATTACGATGTTCGGACACACCATTACGTTGTGGTGTTCCGGGTGGCGTGAGCTGTGAAACTATTCCACATTGTTTTAAATGAAGACCAAACTCGTAACTCAAATATTTGCATCCACGATCAGATCGTAGAAACTTAATTTTCTTGTTACGATGATTCGCTATTTCACTCTGAAATTCTTTGAAGTTTTCAAATGTTTCAGACTTGTGCTTCATCAAGTAGATATACCCATATCTGCTCAAATCGTCAGTGAAGGTCAGAAAATAATGATACCCTCCGCGAGCCTCAACACTCATTGGTCCACATACATCAGTATGTATGATTTCCAACAAATCAGTTGCTCATTCCATTATTCCGGAGAACGGAGTTTTAGTCATCTTGCCCATGAGGCTTGGTTCGCAAGCACCAAGTGATTCATAATCAAGTGATTCCAAAAGCCCATCAGCATGGAGTTTCTTCATGCGCTTTACACCAATATGACCTAAACGGCAGCGCCACAAATAAGTTGCACGATCATTATTAACTTTGCATCTTTTGGCTTCAATATTACGAATATGTGTATTACTACGATCAAGATCCAACAAACTATTTTCATTGGGTGTATGACCATCGAGGGTTTTATTCATGTAAACAGAATAACAATTATTCTATGGATTTAAATGAATAACCGTATTGCAACAAACATGATCAAATCATATTCATGCTCAACGCAAATGCCAAATAACATTTATTTTGGTTCTACACTAATCCCGAAAGTATAGGGAGTGATGACGATCATATATCTTAGAACCATTTCCAACACACATCGTCACTTCACCTTTAACTAGTCTATGTTCATTCTGCAACTCTCGTTTCGAGTTACTAATTTTAGCAACTGAATCGGTATCAAATACCTAGGGGTTGCTATGAATACTAGTAAAGTACACATCAATAATCTGTATATCAAATATACCTTTGTTCACTTTGCCATACTTCTTATCCGCCAAGTATCTAGGGCAGTTCCACTTCCAGTGACCATTTCCTTTGCAGTAGAAGCACTTAGTTTCAGGCTTGAGTTTAGCTTTGGGTTTCTTCACGGGAGTGACAACTTGCTTGTCATTATTCTTGAAGTTTCCCTTCTATCCCTTTGCCCTTTACTTGAAACAAGTGGTCTTGTTAACCATCAACACGTGATGCTCTTTCTTGATTTCTACCTTCGCCGATTTCAGCATCGCGAAGAGCTTGGGAATTACTTTCGTCATTCCTTGCATATTATAGTTCATCATGAAGTTCTACTAACTTGGTGATAGTAACTAGAGAACTTTGTCAATTACTATCTTATCTGGAAGATTAACTCCCACTTGATTCAAGCAATTGTAGTACCCACACAATTTGAGCACATGCTCACTTGTTGAGCTATTCTCCTCCATCTTGTAGGCAAAGTACTGTCAGAGGTCTCATACCTCTCGACACAGGCATGAGTATGAAATACTAATTTCAACTCTTGGACCATCTTATATGCACTGTGGCGTTCAAAACGTTTATGAAGTCCTGGTTCTAAGCCGTAAAGCATGGTGCACTAAACTATTCAGTAGACATCATATTGAGCTTTGCCAGACGTTCATAACATTTGCATCTGCTCCTGCAATAGATCTATCACCCAGCGGTGCATCAAGGACACAATACTTCTGTGCAGCAATGAGGATTATCCTCATATCACGGACCTAGTCCGCATCATTGCTACTAACATCTTTCAACTTATATTTCTCTAGGAACATATAAAAACAAACGGGGAGTTACATCGCGAGCTATTGATCTACAACATAGATATGCTAATACTACCAGGACTAGGTTCATGATAAATTAAAGTTCAATTAATCATATAACTAAATAACTCCCACTTAGATAGACATCCCTCTAGTCATCTAAATAATCACGTGATCCAAATCAACTAAACCATGTTCGATCATCACGTGAGATGGAGTAGTTTTCAATGGTGAACACCTTATGTTGATCATATCTACTATATGATTCACGCTCGACCTTTCGGTCTCCAGTGTTCCTAGGCCATGTCTGTACATGCTAGGCTCATCAAGTTTAACCCGAGTATTATGCATGTGCAAAACTGTCTTGCACCCGTTGTATGTGAACGTAGAACCTATCTCACCCGATCATCACGTTGTGTCTCAGCACAAAGAACTTTCGCAACGGTGCATACTCAGGGAGAACACTTGTACCTTGAAATTTTGTAAGGGATCATCTTATAATGCTACCGCCGTACTAAGCAAAATAAGAAGCATAATAAGATAAACATCACATGCAATCAAAATATGTGACATGATATGGCCATCATCATCTTGTGCTTTTGATCTCCATCTCCAAAGCATCGTCATGATCTCCATCGTCATCGGCTAGACACCATGATCTTCATCGTAGCGTCGTGGTCGTCTCGCCAACTATTGCTACTACTACTATCACTAACTCATAGTGATAAAGTGAAGCAATTACATGGCCTACGCAATTCATACAATAAAGAGACAACCATAAGGCTCCTGTCGGTTGCCGATAATTTACAAAACATGATTAGCTCATACAATAACATATAATTCATCATGTCTTGACCATATCACATCACAACATGCCCTGCAAAAACAAGTTAGACGTCCTCTACTTTGTTGTTGCAAGTTTTACGTGGCTGCTACGGGCTTAGCAAGAACCGTTCTTACCTACGCATACCAAAACCACAACGATTTTTCATCATGTATGTGATGTTTTAACCTTCACTCGATTCAACTAAATTTGGAGAAACTGACACCCAGCAGCCACCTGTGTGCGAAGCACGTAGGTAGAACTAGCCTCTCGTAAGCGTACGCGTAATGTCGGTCCGGGCCGCTTCATCCAACAATACCGCCGAATCAAAGTATGACATGCTGGTAAGTAGTATGACTATTATCGCCCACAACTCATTGTGTTCTACTCATGCATATCATCTACGCATAGACCTGGCTCATAATGCCACTGTTAGGGAACGTAGTATTTCAAAAAAAAATCCTACGATCACGCAAGATCTAGGTACGAGAACCATAGCAACGAGTGGGGAGAGTGTGTCTACCTACCCTCGTAGACCGAAAGCGGAAGCGTCTAGTGACGCGGTTGATGTAGTCAAACGTCTTCACGATCCAACCGATCCAAGCACTGAATGTATGGCACCTCCGCGTTCAGCACACCTTTAGCTCGATGGCGTCCCATGAGGTCTTGATCCAATTGAGCATCACGGGAGAGTTTCGTCAGCACGACGGCGTGGTGACGGTGATGATGAAGCTACAGGCGCGGGGCTTCGCCTAAGCACTGCAACGATATGACCGATGTGTGTAACTGTGGAGAGGGGCACCGCACACGGCTAAGACAAATCTTGGAGTGCCTTTGGGGTGCCCCCTACCCACATATATAAAGGAGGTAGGAGGAGGAGGCCAACCCTAGAGGGGGCACATCAAGTGTGGGGAGTCCTACTAGGACTCCCAAGTCCTAGTAGGATTCCCCTTTTCCTTTCCGGAGTAGGAAAGAAGAAAGAGGGAAAGATAGAGGGAGTAGGAAAGGGCAAGGGGGGCGCCGCCCCCTTTCCCCAAGTCCAATTTGGACCCATGGGGGGCGCGCGCCTCCTTCCCTTTGGCATGCCTCCTCTATTCCCGTATGGCCCAATAAGGCCCAAATACTTCTCTCGGTGAATTCCCGTAACTCTTCGATACTCCGAAAAATACCCGAATCACTCGGAACCTTTCTGATGTCCGAATATAGCCATTCCATATATCGATATTTACGTCTCGACCATTTCGATAATGTTCGTCATGTCCGTGATCTCATCCGGGACTCCGAACAAACGTTTGTCGTCAAATCACATAACTCATAATACAAATCGTCATCGAACGTTAAGCATGCGGACCCTACGGGTTCGAGAACTATGTAGACATGACTGAGACACATCTCCGGTTAATAACCAATAGCGGAACCTGGATGCTCATATTGGCTCCTACATATCCTACCAAGATCTTTATCGGTCAAACCGCATAACAACATACGTTGTTCCCTTTGTCATCGGTATGTTACTTTCCCGAGATTCGATCGTCGGTATCATCAGACCTAGTTCAATGTCGTTACTGGCAAGTCTCTTTACTCGTTCCGGAATACATCATCTCGTGACTAACTCATTAGTCATTTGCTTGCCAGGCTTATTATGATGTGTATTACCGAGAGGGCCCAGAGATACCTCTCCGATACTCGGAGTGACAAATCCTATTGTCGATCTATGCCAACACCACAAACACTTTCGGAGACATCTGTAGAGCATCTTTATAATCACCCAGTTACGTTGTGACGTTTGATAAAACACAAGGTGTTCCTCCGGTATTTGGGAGTTGCATAATCTCATAGTTAGAGGAACATTTATAAGTCATGAAGCAAGCAATAGCAAGAAAACTAAACGATCATAGTCCTAAGCTAATGGATGGGTCTTGTCCATCACGTCATTCTCTAATGATGTGATCCCGTTCATCAAATGACAACACATGTCTATGATAACCCACAAGTGTAGGGGATCGCAACAGTTTTCGAGGGTAAAGTATTCAACCCAAATTTGTTGATTCAAACAAGGGGAGCCAAAGAATACTCTTAAGTATTAGCAGCTGAGTTGTCAATTCAACCACACCTAGAAACTTAGTATCTGCAGCAAGGTAGTTTAGTAGCAAAAGTAGTATGATAGTGGCGGTAGCAGCAATAAAAGTAACGATGGTGTTTTTGTAGTTTTTGTAATAATAGTAGAGGAAAAGTAAATGAGCAACAAGCAATATGTGAAAAGCTCGTAGGCATTGGATCGGTGATGGGAAATTATGTCGGATGCAATTCATCATGTAGAAGTTATAACCTAGGGTGACACAGAACTAGCTCCAGTTCATCAATGCAATGTAGGCATATATTCCTAATATAGTCATACATGCTTATGGAAGAGAACTTGCGTGACATCTTTTGTCCTACCCTCCCGTGGCAGCGGTGTCCTATTGGAAACTAAGGGATATTAGGGCCTCCTTTTAATAGAGTACCGGACCAAAGCATTAACACATAGTGAATACATGAACTCCTCAAACTACGGTCATCACCGGGAGTGGTCCCGATTATTTTCACTTCGGGGTTGCCGGATCATAACACATAGTAGGTGACTATAGACTTGCAAGATAGGATCAAGAACACACATATATTCATGAAAACATAATAGGTTCAGATCTGAAATCATGGCACTCGGGCCCTAGTGACAAGCATTAAGCATAGAACAGTCATAGCAACATCAATCTGAGAACATAGTGGATACTAGGGATCAAATCCTAACAAATCGAACTCGATTACATGATAGATCCCATCCAACCCATCACCGTCTAGCAAGCCTACGATGGAATTACTCTCCGGAGCCCCGAACGGGCTCCTGATCAGCCCTCCCGAGAGAGATTAGGGCTTGGCGGCGGCTCCGTCTCGTAAAACACGATAATTCTTCCTCCCTGATTTTTTTCTCCCCGAAAGTGAATATATAGGATATGGGGATACGTCGGTGGAGCACTAGGGGGCCCACGAGGCAGGGGGCGCGCCCTAGGGGGGGCGCCCCCACCCTCGTGGACAGGGTGTGGGCCCCCTGGTCTGGATCTTCTTGTAGGTATTTTTTTATATTTTCCGAAATAATTCTCCGTGGATTTTCAGGTCATTCCGAGAACTTATTATTTCTGCACAAAAACAACACCATGGCAATTCTACTAAAAACAGCGTCAGTCCGAGTTAGTTCCATTCAAATCATGCAAGTTAGAGTCCAAAACAAGGGCAAAAGTGTTTGGAAAAGTAGATACGTTGGAGAGGTATCAACTCCCCCAAGCTTAAACCTTTGCTTATCCTCAAGCAATTCAGTTGATGAACTGAAAGTGATAAAGAAAAACTTTGACAAACTATGTTTGCTCTTGTTGTTGTAAATATGTAAGCCAGCATTCAGGTTTTCAGCAAGATCATGAACTAACCACATTCACAATAACTTTCAGGTCTCAAGTCTACTCATATCAATGGCATAATCAACTAGCGAGCAATAATAATAAACCTCGGATGACAACACTTTCTCAAAATAATCATGATATGATATAACAAGATGGTATCTTGCTAGCCCTTTCTGAGACCGCAAAACATAAATTTAGAGCACCTTTAAAGATCAAGGACTGACTAGACATTGTAATTCATGGTAAAAGAGATCCAGTCATAATCATACTCAATGCAAATTAATAGTAATACATGCGAATGATAGAGGTGCTCTGCAACTGGTGCTCTTTGATAAGAGGATGATGACTCTGCATAAAAGTAAATAGATAGGCCCTTCGCAGAGGGAAGCAGGGATTTGTAGAGGTGCCAGAGCTCGATTTTTAAATAGAGATGAATAATATTTTGAGCGATATACTTTCATTGTCAACATAACAACCAAGAATCTCGATATCTCCCATGCTACGCACATTATAGGCGGTTCCCAAACAGAATGGTAAAGTTTATACTCCCCCAACCAGCAACAAGCACACTCCACGACCATTCGAATCCACGGGGTACCGTCCAAACCAGCAACAGCCCTGGGGGAGTTTTGTTTAATTATTATGATTTTGAGCATGGGACTGGGCATCCCGGTTACCAGCCATTTTCTCATGAACGATGAGCTGAGTCCACTCATCGTGAGGATAACTCACCTAGCATGGAAGATATAGACATCCCTAGTTGATACATGAGCTGTTCGAGCATACAAAACATAATTTCATTTGAAGGTTTAGAGTTTGGCACATACAAATTTACTTGGAACGGCAGGTAAATACCGCATATAGGAAGGTATAGTGGACTTATGTGGAATAACTTTGGGGTTTATGGAAGTGGATTGACAAGCAGTATTCCCGCTTAGTACAGGTGAAGGCTAGAAAGAGACTAGGAAGCGACCAGCTAGAGAGCAACAACGGTCATGAACATGCATTAAAATTAATAAACTATTAATGCAAGCATGAGTATGATATAAATCAACATGAACATAAATATCGTGGAGGCTATGTTGATTTGTTTCGACTAGATGCGTGAACATGTGCCAAGTCAGACCACTTGAATCGTTCAAAGGAGGATACCACCCCATCATACGACATCGCAACCATTTTAATATCATGTTGCCACGCAAGATAGACCATTATAAACTCTCACCTAATTAAGCATGGCATAAGCAGCTATGATCTCTAATTGTCATTGCAAGCATGTTTCATTCATAACAAGCTGGATCAGGAACGATGAACTATCATATTTACAAAAACAAGAGAGGTCGAGTTAATACTTGTTTTTCTCATCTCAATTAGTTCATCATATATCATCCTTATTGCCTTTCACTCGCACGACCAAATGGTGTGGATAATAATAATAGTGCACGTGCATTGGACTAAGCTGGAATCTGCAGACATTTAATACAAGAGAGAAGACAAGGTAATATGGCTCAAGGTTAAATCAACAATAAATCATACGAGAGCCTCTAAGCATTTTCGTTCGTGGTCTTCTTCTCTTGACCCCAAAGAAAAGAAAAGAAACTATTTACACGGGAAAGCTCCCAACAAGCAGAAGAAGAATAGGAAATCTTTTTGGGTTTTCTTTTAATTACTACTACAAGGAAAGAAAGTAAACTAGCTAGAAGCTACAACTAATATTTTTTTTGTTTTTTTCTTAAGGTTTTTTTCTAGCACACAAGAAAAAGACTAAGAAAAAGAAATTGAAACTAAACATGGATAGTACAGTGAAAGAGTGTGAGCACCGAGAACTAGAATAAGTGTGTGAACATGAATGTAAAGTCGGTGAGAAACACGTACTCCCCCAAGCTTAGGCTTTTGCCTAAGTTGGTATATGGCCAGTATTGGCCTGGCGGATATCCAAAGTCGTAGTTGGGGTTGTACTGAGATGCGGCAGCTACTGCATGCTGAGCTGCAGCTCGAAGGCGGGCTGCTTCTATCATATTATAATACGCATTTTCCTCCTCCATAGTCATAGTGTATCTTCCTTTTTCCTGAAAGTTAAACAAAGTAGGGGCAGGAATAACAATAGGGATGGCATGCTGCCTGTTAAAGATTAGTCGATATTTGAGGGTTTGATCATCCCTCTCTATAAACCGGTGACTAGTCATAGCATGGCAATCTAAATGAGCAGGAGGTAAAGGTTCACCATTCTCGTGCACAGGCACACCAAGAAAGCGGGCTATGCGAGTGTCATAAATCCCACCAAATAAATTCCATTCATACCATTATGGTGTAGCCTACGTGCAACAATGGCTCCCAAGTTATATTGTCTATCACCTAGTACAGCACTCCTGAGAACACTAAGATCTGGGACACACATGTGACAAGCCTCATGTTTACCATTTATGCATCTACCAATAAAGAGAGCAAAGTAATGAATAGCAGGAAAGTGGATGCTCCCTATGGTAGCATGTGTGATTTCTCTAGATTCCCCCACTGTGATACTAGCAAAGAATTCTCTAAATTCAGATTTGCGAGGGTCACCCATACTGCCCCACTGAGGGAGCTTACAAGCATCATTAAAATCCTCTAAGTCCAAGGTGTAAGATTTATCATACAGGTCAAACAGGACAGTGTGAGAATTATGTGAAGATGAAAATTTAAACCTTCTCACAAAGCTATCAGTTAAGCCATGGTATTGAGGGCACTTATCTTGTATGAAGCCCTCGAGGTCAGCGTTGCGCACATATGCGTAAAATTCATCCTTGATGCCAACCTGATCCATAAAGTCATCTGACGGCCATTCACAAGGCTGCACATCAGCATCCCTCGGTAGTTCATCGTCCGGCTCACGAAACGCGAGCCTCGGTTCTTGCTTCCTTGAAGAACCACCTTGAAAGTTTCTCCTATGCATTTTTCTGAAGTTTTTAGTAACTCAAAATAAAAGTTAACCAAACTCAATAAGATTGATAGCAACAACTCCTATAAGTACCTAGAGACTATATCATACATTAGAACTACTTGGGACCAAGAAAATTTGACATGCAAGCTCAAGAACAAGGTCACCATAGCAGCAAAAATGTGCGATAAATAAAGCACTAGAACAAAAACTAATTGGACCAATGGAGGAGTCACATACCAAGGAACAATCTCCCCAAACAGTTTGGTGAATGGTGCTTTGAGCAAGGAGATCGAAAATGGCAGCAAGATGAGCTAGAACTCGGGTTTGAGCTGGTTGGTGATTTTTTTGGGAGGAAGAAGAAGGGTGTGGGTGTAGGAATAAGTGGAGGGGGGCCACGTGGGATCCACGAGGCAGGGGGCGCGCCCTGGCACGGGGGGCGCGCCTTGGACCCTCGTGGCCAGGTGCTGGCTCCCCTCGCTGTGTGTTCTGTGCCATATATTCTCAAATATTCTAGAAAAAAATCATATTTCATTTCCATGGCATTTGGAGAACTTTTATTTTCGGGGTACTTTTTTATTACACGGAGAAGTCTATAAACAGACAGAAAATACTATTTTTTCTTTATATATCCTAATTAACAGAAAGTAAAAAGAGGGTACAGAAGGTTGTGCTATCTAGATTCACCTATCCCATGCTCATCAAAAGGAATCCATTAACAAAGTTGATCAGCTCTTGTTAATATACTCTTTCCGAATAACATGAAACCGGAGAATTTTTGAATAACACTAGGTTACCTCAATGGGGATATGTATGTCCCCAACAATAAGAATGTCATATGTCTTCTTGACAGTAGGAAGAGGAAATTCAAAACCTCCAATACTAATAGTTGAAATTTTTCCAATATAATTGATACTGTGGACCTGAGGTTGTTTCCTCGGAAAGTTTACCGTATGCTCATTACCATTGACATGAAAAGTGACATTGCCTTTGTTGCAATCAATAACAGCCCCTGCAGTATTCAAAAAGGGTCTTCCAAGAATAATAGACATACTATCATCCTCGGGAATGTCAAGTATAACAAAGTCCGTTAGAATAGTAAAATTTGCAACCACAACAGGCACATCCTCACAAATACCGACAGGTATAGCAGTTGATTTATCAGCCATTTGGAAGGATATTTCAGTAGGTGTCAACTTACTCAAGTCAAGTCTACGACATAAAGAGAGAGGCATAACACTAACACCGGCTCCAAGATCACATAAAGCAGTTTTAACATAGTTTCTTTTAATGGAGCAAGGTATAGTGGGTACTCCTGGATCTCCTAGTTTCTTAGGTATTCCACCTTTAAAAGTGTAATTGGCAAGCATGGTGGAGATTTCTACTTCAGGTATCTTTCTTCTGTTGGTAATAATATCCTTCATATACTTAGCATAAGGATTTGTTTTAAGCACATCAGTCAAACGCTTACGCAAAAATATAGGTCTAATCATTTCAGCAAAGCACTCAAAATCCTCATCATCCTTTTTCTTGGATGGTTTCGGAGGAAAAGGCATGGGTTTCTGAACCCATGGTTCTCTTTCCCTACCGTGCTTCCAAGCAACAAAGTCTCTCTTATCATAACGTTGATTCTTTGATTGTGGGTTATCAAGATCAACAGCAGGTTCAATTTCTACATCATTATCATTGCTAGGTTGAGCATCATCATGAACATCATCATTAATATTATCACTAGGTTCATGTTCATTACCAGATTGTGTCTCAGCATCAGAAACAGATATATCATTGGGATTCTCAGGTGTGTCAGCTACAGGTTCACTAGAAGCATGCAAAGTCCTATCATTTTTCTTTTTCTTCTTCTTAGAAGAACTAGGTGCATCTAAATTAGCTCTCTGGGAATCTTTCTCAATTCTCTTGGGGTGGCCTTCAGGATACAGAGGTTCCCGAGTCATTCTGCCACCTCTAGTAGCAACTCTAACAGCATAGTCATTATTCTTACCATTTAGTTCACTAAGCAAATCATACTGAGCCTTAAGTACTTGTTCTACTTGAGTGGTGACCATAGAAGCATGTTTACTAATGATTTTCAGTTCACCTTTAGCTATAGACAGATAATCACTCAAACGTTCAATCATATAGGCATTGTGTTGTAATTGTCTACCAACATAAGCATTGAAGTTTTCTTGTTTCACAATAAAATTGTCAAACTCATCTAAGCATTGGCTAGCAGACTTATAACAAGGAATATCACCTTCATCAAATCTATAAAGAGAATTTACCTTTACTACATGTGTCGGGTTATCTAGACCATGTATTTCTTCAATAGGTGGTAAATTCTTAACATCTTCAGCTTTAATACCTTTTTCTTTCATAGATTTCTTTGCCTCTTGCATATCTTCAGGACTGAGAAATAGAACACCTCTTTTCTTCGGAGTCGGCTTAGGGGCTGGTTCAGTAAGTGTCCAATTATTTTCATTGGCCAACATATTATTCAATAGTAATTCAGATTGTTCAACTATTCTTTCCCTGAAAACACAACCAGCACAACTATCCAGGTGGTCTATAGAAGCATCGGTTAGTTCATTATAAAAGACATCAAGTATATCATGCATCTCAAGAGGATGATCAGGCAAAGCATTAAGTAATTGGAGAAGCCTCCCCCAAGCTTGTGGGAGACTCTCTTCTTCAATTTGCACAAAGTTATATATTTCCCGTAAGGCAGCTTGTTTCTTATGAGCAGGAAAATATTTAGCAGAGAAGTAATACATCATATCCTAGGGACTACGCACACAACCAGGATCAAGAGAATTAAACCAAGTCTTAGCATCACCCTTTAACGAGAAAGGAAACAACTTAAGGATATAGTAGTAACGAATCTTTTCATCATTGGTAAAAAGGGTGGCTATATCATTCAACTTAGTAAGATGTGCCACAAAAGTTTCAGATTCATAGACATGGAAAGGATCATATTAAACCAAAGTAATTAACTCAGGATCAACAAAGAATTCATAATCCTTATCAGTAATACAGATAGGTGAAGTAGCAAAAGCAGGGTCATGTTTCATTCTAGCATTCAAGGACTTTTCTTTTAGCTTAGCTAATAATTCCTTAAGATCATATCTATCTTTGCAAGCAAGAAAGTCTCTAGCAGTTTCTTCATCCATAACATAACCCTCAAGAACAACAGGCAATTCATATCTATTGGGAGAAGCTTCATCATCACTTTCATAAATATCATTAGTTTCAATATTTGCATTCTCCCTAACCTTTGCAATTTGTTCATCTAGAAATTCAACTAGTGGCATAGAAGTAGTTTCATCATACATAGCAGAAGTGGCATCATACGACATATCAGATTCAATAGCATGAGTAGGTGTCGCAAATTTACCCATAACAGAAGGAGAATCAAGTGCAGAGCTAGATGGTAGTTCCTTTCCTCCCCTCGTAGTTGAGGGTAAGATCTTGGTTTTTGAGTCCTTCAAATTCTTCATAGTGATTAACAGATATAAATCCCAAGTGACTTAAAGAATAGAGTTATGCTCCCCGGCAACGGCGCCAGAAAATAGTGTTGATAACCCACAACTGTAGGGGGTCGCAACAGTTTTCGAGGGTAAAGTATTCAACCCAAATTTGTTGATTCGACACAAGGGGAGCCAAAGAATACTCTTAAGTATTAGCAGCTGAGTTATCAATTCAACCACACCTGGAAACTTAGTATCTGCAGCAAGGTAGTTTAGTAGCAAAGTAGTATGATAGTGGCGGTAGCAGCAATAAAAGTAATGATAGTGTTTTTGTAGTTTTTGTAATAATAGTAGCGGAAAAGTAAATAAGCAACAAGCAATATGTGAAAAGCTCGTAGGCATTGGATCGGTGATGGGAAATTATGTCGGATGCAATTCATCATGTAGAAGTTATAACCTAGGGTGACACAGAACTAGCTCCAGTTCATCAATGCAATGTAGGCATGTATTTCGAATAGAGTCATACATGCTTATGGAAAAGAACCTGCTGTCGGCGTCTTGGGAACCAGGGTACCCAGACTTGCTTGTCTGGGGGCCGCGACGCGCTCCTACAAGCGGCATGGTATAGCCCAGCTGATCGACCAGCTGTCCAAGACCCTCGCGAGGGGGCCAAGCCTCGCGAGGAGAACGACGTCAAGACCTCCTCGGGAGCGGCCTCAGCAAGGTGCTCCGGAGGGGCGGAGAATCCAAGGCCAAGCCTGCCTCAGGAGGAGGCAGTGATGTCAGCAGTGACGCACCACGCCAGCGGGTGCCAGCGTCCGCCAGCGATGCAGTTGCCATTTCGGTGCAAAGGGGACAGCGCAGCCGTTGGTTCCCAAGGAGTGGGGCAAAGGTTTCCCCTTTGGTGCAACAAGACCGAAGACCACAAGGACGACAAGGAGGATGTCACCGTCGAGCCCACCACCGTCTCACCGCCTGATCCTTTTGCAGGCGAAGACCACTTTTGTCAGGATAATAACGTCCTTGTGTTCCCGCTCAAAAATGGCCGTTGTGGGATCCCTTCCCGCCTAAACATTTCGGGGGAAGAGGACCGTGGCTGCCTATATAAGTAGCTAGGATTCCCACTGTGAAGGGATCAATGGATACACTCTGCCACCACACAAGGAGCAAGAACACTAGCCTCCTGATCCTCCTGAGCTCACCTCCTGAGCCCAGGAACCATTGTACAAGCTCGTATCCCAGCTCGCCCGAGGCTAATCCACCAAAGCAGGAAGTAGGGTCTTACACCACGCGGTGGCCCGAACCTGGATAAACTCTTGTGTGTTCTATCTGTTGTTTGCTTGAATCCTTCCACGGAGACGAGAGCGAGGCGCTAGGTAGACATGAGTGGGAGAGATCTTCGTTCACGCCCCTGTGCTCGAACTTATCGGGTTTTGTGGAGCCTTGAATCCGACATTTGGCGTGCCAGGTAGGGGGCGTGTCGAAATCTCGCCTCTTCGACGACCTCGTCGCGTTTTCGTTGTCAACTCCGCTCCACAACCATGGTGGACACACGCCGAGCTCGCGCCGCCCGCCGCGCCGCGAACGTCGCTCAGACGGCGCCCACGGGCAACGGCACACCGCTCCGCCCCAACTCACCGGTCGCCAACGCCGCCACCGACCCCGCCGTCCACGAGCAGCAGGACTCGTCGCTGCCACCGTCCGTGCGGCGGGATGGCCGCACGGCGACGCCTTCACCCTTGCCGGCCGCGGCGCCGTCCTCGCTGGTCCACCGCGGGCCGGTCTACTAGCAGCCTGCGCTGCTGATGGCGCGGGAGCTCTTGCGCTACCGCCCGGCAGATGACCTCTACGACGAGTGGCTCCACCGCATCATCGAGCTCGTCAACGCCGCTGGGGAAGCACCCGCACCAACGCACTCCTCACGTCCTCCGTCGCCCTTGGCGGGGAACGAAGGCCACGGGGTCCCGGCCCCGCCTCCACTCCACCACGCCAACAAGGAGGCCCGGCGCAAGGCCCCTCGACGTGAGTAACCCCGCAAAGCCCACGTGCGCGACGAGGAGAGCTGCCAGGTGATTCCGTGTCCTCATGCAGGGGCTCACGGGCCCCCTGGCCCGCAGTGCCCAGACCGCGCGCCATAGGAGGTGGTGGCGCCAACACCTCAAGAACCAGCACCACAGGCACAGGGGGCGCCTGCGATCATGAGCGTGGCTGGGTGTCGCGCCCTAGCTCCTGAACTACGGCGCCTCGTTTGGCCCGGCTAGTTCAAGCCGGACATGCCTCCACACTACGACGGCACCACTGATCCCACGGAGTTCCTCCAACTCTACGAGCTAAGTATCGAGGCGTCCAACGGCACCGAGCAGGTCATGGCGAACTCGTTCCCCATGGCGCTGAAGGACGGCGCATGCTCCTGGCTCCTGAACCTCCCCGTGGGATCCATCTCCTCCTGGGAAGAGCTTCACGAGCATTTCGTCGCCAACTTCCAAGGCACCCGAGACTGAGCCCCGACAGTTGCTGATCTGCGTCGTGTGAGGCAGCAGCCGGGAGAAACCCTGCAAAAGTACATCCAATGCTTCAACACCATGCGCCTCCGGATCCCCAGGGTCTCGGACGAGGCCATCATCTCCGCGTTCTCCGACGGCGTCCGTGACGTCAGGATGAGGGAGGAGCTCGCCATTCACGAAGACCTATGCATAGCCCTCGAGATGTTCAAGCTCGCGGTGAAGTGCGCGAGGGTAGAGGAAGGACGCCTCTCCCTCCAGGAGCTACCTGAGGCGGAGGCGGACGACAAGAAGACCAAGGCCAAGGAATCAAAGCGCAAGGGACCCGCCGTGCTGGCTGCGCAGCCAGAAGTGAAGCGTGGTTGCGGCTATGATGACCTCCTCGGAGACAACCGACCATACTGCGTCTTCCACAATGTCCACAGCCACAACACCAACAACTGCCAGGAGCTCAGGGCTATGCGCGGCGGGCATGTCGGGCAGCGCCCTGAGCGCGACAACCGCGGCTACGGCCGTGGAGGAGGCCGGGGAGGAGGACGTTGGGATGGCAGGAACTCGCGCCAAGGGTGGCATGAGCAGCCTCGTGAAGACCACTGGCAGGAGCAGCCTCGTGACACCCCCTGGCGCGACCAGCCTCGTGAGGGTCGCCATCAGGGCAATGGAGGCCTGCCTCCGCTGCCACCACCGCCAAGGAGGAACGACGACGACCGCCAGGGAGATGGGGCAGGGGGCTTCCAGGAGCCGCGTGCGGTTGCATGCATCTTGGGAGGATCCCATGCCCCGGCTTCCCACCGCATCTTCAACCAGTTTGCCCGTGAGGTGAACGCGGCGCTTCCCAGGCCTGACACCGCGCGCAACCTCAGGTGGACCAAGCAAGTCATCGCCTTCGACCCCAAGGACCAGCTCAAGTGCACTGCGGCCCCAGGCGCTCTCCCGATGCTCTGCACCCCGATCATCAGCAACGTCCTCGTGACCAAGACCCTCATCGACGGCGGAGCAGGGCTTAACGTCCTTTCCGTCCAGACCTTCGAGACGCTCCAGGTTCCCTACGATCAGCTTCACCCGACCAAGCCATTCTACGGGGTCACGAATGGCTCCACGCTCCCGATGGGGCAGGTCCGCCTCCCTGTCACCTTCGGTGCCCGCGACAACTACCACATCGAGCTCATCGACTTCGACGTCGCAAACATCCACCTCCCGTACAATGCCATCCTTGGGTATCCTGCCCTCGCCAAGTTCATGGCGGCGCCCCATCACGGCTACAACGGCCTCAAGATGCCCGAGAGCGGCGGAGTCATCACGATCACCTCCGACGAGAAGGAAGCGGTGCGTTCCCTGGAGCGTGCCTACCAGACCGCGGCGGTCGAGTGCTCCGATGAGAATGGAGCCGTCCTCGCCCTGCAGACCGCCCCCAAGAAGAAGAAGAACCTACCCGTCAATGGACCTCAGGACGCAGGGGCTCCCGACGGCCTGACCTCAGGACTTGCGCCTACTGACGAGGCGCCCTCCACCCTCACATAGGGAGGCGCGCTCGACGCCCCTCTCGTGATGGGCTCGGGGGCTCTCCTCTAGAGTCTCTCCGGGCTGACCGGCGTCTCGAGGGAGGTGTTCGAGCACCATCTGCAAGCGTATCTTGATGCGCGTTTTTGTGAGCCCAGCGTGAGCCATTCAGCGCTGGGGACTCAGGACTTCATCGACCAAGTTACCGAGGAACTTCAGTACGCAAGACTCATTCGCGGTGGGTGTAACCGCACAACCCCAAGTTCACCTGCTCACAGCCCAAGCAACCGCTTCCGCGTCTGCGTCGACATCGCGGGTCTCAACCGAGCCGCCTCTCAGGAGCCCTTCTGGCCGACGGCGGTCGGCCGGAGGAGGGCCCTCCCCTGCAGCTATGTCCGCACACTCTTCGGCTTTCGCAACGCAGCTGCCACGTTCCAACATCTCGCATAGTAGGCCTTGGGGGCTCGGGAGGCTCGGTGGCAGGCGGTCCAGACGGAGCGAGAATCGGACCCGCGCGACCATTGAGAGCCTCCGGAGCCCCTGGGCCTCAGGAGCTCGACGATCCTCGGGAGCGACCCGCGCGGCTCGCGTCTTCAGCTACCCCAACTCTCCTTCGACAAGTATCAGGTGACACTTCAGGTATCCAAACGAGGGCGCCTCTCGGGCTGCATCATCCTCGGACCGCTGGGGGCTGTTCCCCCGCGGTTATCTCCCTTTTTGCATGATCAAGGATAGATGTTTCTTTCCATTCGCATTATCTACATGCTCGGCGTCCTCACCGCCACTAAGGTCATGAGCCCTTGTGAGCCCACTCGCGACCGCCCCATGATTAAGGACTGGCACGACGTCTGTGCTCGGTTTCGTCCCTGCAGCATCGATAAACCCAAGGGCTGAGCTCTGTCTCGTGAGCCATTCCCATGACGTCACCTCCCATGGTCCTTGGTGCCTTGTTCTCGCATGGGCTAATCGTGGATGGGTAAGTAGGGGGCCGTGGCAGGTGCCTCACTCACGCGGGGACCACGCGCCGATTGTTTTTCTTTTGCATCGTTGCATGAGAAGACTGGGCACGACGTCTGTGCTCGGGTCCGTCCCTGCAGCATCGACAAATCCAGTGGCTGAGCTCTGTCTCGCGAGCCATTCCCGTGACGTCACCTCTTGGGGTCGCTGGTGTTGCGGCCTTCTCATGCGATACCCTCTAGAGATGCACTCAGCGCAGGTCGACACAACACCTCTCTTTTCACATTTTGCAGAAGAAGACTCAGGCGCAACCCGCCTCAGGGCAGGGTCTCATGAGTGATGTGTAAGCTCACAAGAACTTCCTCAGAGTCGTTCAGCTCGTCCTGAGGAGGGCCCATATACTCCTTGGTTGTCCTACCGTGCAAGCCACTTGTCAGGACGGGGCTGTACACGCCCGGGAGTCTCTCCCAGTGGGAGGCTCCCTCCCACGGTCCAGTGGAAGTACCAAGCTCCGCGCTGACAGATCCAACCGAGGAGCGGTTATGCCCACGAACCAGTGAAAGCACCAAGCTCCGCGCTGGCCGCTACGACCGAGGCGCGGTTATGCCCACACTCCGTGCGAGTGTGATAGCTCTATGCTCCGCGCTAGTTATAAACAACTGAGGGTGGCCCCCAGTGGTCGCACCAACCTCAGGGAGCTTTTCAGCTCACGAGGCTCACAGCTTCTCCTTGGATGGGTGTCGCGAGGGGGGCTAGGCACGGGGGCTATGCTCAGGTCACGCCTGGCAGACGCCACCCTACCAGGTGCCCAGACACGTGGCCTTCTCATGCCCCCATCCGAGGCGAAGGCTCGTGGGCAAGGTATGGTGCTTGTTCTCCTTCATGAGAGCCGTGTGTACGTCAAGGGGGACCCCTGGGCATCGCGACCCAGGGGCCTAACTGGCCACGTAGCCCCTCATCCCTTGAGTCTAGTTATGACGATAACCCCGGTCATCCGGAGGGCTCAATGGCGATCGAGGTATGCGCGGGGTTGGGCCCTGCCGACGCAGAACGAAAATGGGATCGCTTGAACATCAAGGGGGACCCTTGGGCATCGCGACCCAAGGGCCTCACTAGCCACGTAGCCCCTCATCCCTTGAGTCTAGTTACTACGGTAACCCTGGTCATCCGGAGGGCTCAATGGCGAGTCTAGTTACTACGGTAACCCCGGTCATCTAGAGGGCTCAATAGAGGTCGAGGTATGCGCGGGATTGGGCCCTGCCGACGCAGAGCACCTAAGAAAACATGAAAGGAAGGAAGCATGGGAATCATCTAGCTATTACAATAATGCAAAGTTTTTTTCAAATTCAAGCAAGGTTCTTACGCCTCCTCGAGGCACTCGCACTCCTCTCACTAAACAGGAACGGATCAGGCATTGCCAAGCGCGTCGTCACCGGTCTCCACCTCCTCGGCCGCGGTAGCAGTAGCCTGGAGGAATGCCTCCACCAGCGACGTGACCTTCACCCTCAGGGCCTCGGCAGTCGTGCTCTCCATGACTTTGGTCATGGGCCCGGATAGCGAGGCCAGGTCAAAGGTGGGGTCGCGAAGGCTTAGGTGGCTGCACACCTGCGTCAGGACCAAGGTAAGCAGCGTGCGGCTCTCGACGTCGGCTAACTGGCCAATTGCGGCCACAACATCGCGCAGGGACTCAACGAGCGCAGCAAGGAGCCCGGCGGAGCCTTCCTCCGGGGCGGCCAGCGGTTCCTTGAACCCTTCCCCGTAGGCGGCATGCAGCACCTTGCGGGCCTCAAGGTCAAAGGCGGCAAGGGCCTCGGGACTCACCGCTGCCGAGGCCGCAAGGGCTTCCTCCTTGTCGCGAGCAGCTTGGGTCGCCCTGGCCTGCTCAACTTCAACCTTCAGCTTCTCTAGGGACGTGCGGCCAGCAAGCTGCTCCTGTTGCAGCCGGGACGACTCAGTCTTCTGTGCCTCGAGCTCCTTCTCCAACCTCTTGAGCTCCAGGGTGCGCCCGATGCCTTCCTCGCGGAGGGCCACTAGCTCGCTCTCTGCCTTGAGGCAGCGCTTCGCGAAGGACGCGGCATCGGCTCGCGCGGCGTCATGAACCAGCGTGGCCACCACAGCTTCCTCTCGATCCTTGGCAGCAACCGCCGAGGCCTGATCCCAGGAGGTCCGCGTAGACTCGTCTGCCAGGAGCCACCCGCGGATCAGCCCCAGGCGCCCTTCTGTCAGGTGGCTGTCACCATCTTGCAAATTGACGCGAAGACGACCTAGCGCGGCGAAGGCAGCCTCCAAGGTCTCAGGACCAGGCTGCGCCGGCTGGCGCACGGGCACCGACGAGACCGACTGCCCAACAAGGGGCTCGGGGGCTCCAGCCCCCCTCGCCAGAGCAGCCGGAGCATAAGCCACCGCAACCTCGCTGGAGGCGGGGATGTCTTTGAGCGACACCATCGCCGCACGCTCGATGGCCCGGTCGACCGGGGCACCCAGGACTGCGGCATCCTTCCCCAAGGTCGCATCAGTAGCCGGAGGAGCAGGGCATCGCAGCGTGACCTCCTCCTTCACCTTCTTCATCAGACCTCCCAGGCTGCTGCATCAGGGAGAGCGCATCAGGGACACGGCAACTAAGGATGAGTGAGAAATTGCACACTTACTCGTCGGAGGCGAGGCGCGCCCTTCTCTTCACCAGCAGGTCAGCAGCAGCCGTTGGCGCCCTGGGCGCGCCGATAGCCCGAGCCAGGGCGAGGCGTGAGGCCACGGTCCTGGGCGCGGCCGCGGTCGCTAGGTTCACTGGCATGGTACTCTTCGGCGGAGTCGCTACCTTGCTTCCCCCGGACGCAGCGCGTCCGGATCGACGTAGAGTGGTCACTTGGGACCGTCCGGCGGCACCTGTGCCTAGCGTCATTACTCCAGTGAAAGCCTCGGAGGAGTCCCCCTCGTCGTCCAGGGTATCCTCCGAGCCCTCCTCGTCGCTCTCATCAGCACCAGAAGACATGTCGACCGTGGGCGGAGCGCCCGCGGGCGCACCAAAATCCGGCACGACCTTCAACAGCTCGGCCTTGTTAGGGCGGCTGTACAGTGACTGGTAGGCCCCGGGGTGATCCTCCGGAACAATCCCCAGGAGAGTTCTCGAGGTGAAGTCCAGATCGTCCTCGGCCAGCACCCCTGGGTGCAGCCAGAGCTTGTCGCTGTCACCCATCAGCTCCCACATGGGCCGCGAGTGAGCCTGCAGTGGAGCCAGACGCTACCTCAAGAACTCCTTCATGATCTGGCCCCCTTCGAGCCTCGAGCTCAGGTCGGCCTCAATCTTTTCCAGGACAGGCCCGGCAAGGGGGTCAGAGAGCTTCGCGTGGCTCCAGCCAGTGCGCTTCTCCGGACGAGCAGTAGGCAGGGCCAACAGAGGATGGACGCGCTAGGCGTCCAGGTAGACCCACCTCTTCCGATGGGACTCTATCTTCTTCCCGGTCGTCATCAGTCGACAGCCCTGGCGTTGGAAGACAAAGGAAACGCAGCCTGAGCATGGGCCATCGTCGTACCGGCGCATGGAGAAGAAGTGGCGGAAGAGGGCGACGGTCGGCCTCACCCCCACTAGTGCCTCACAGTAAAAGGCAAAGAGCGACAGGACGAAGATGGAGCGAGGCTGGATGTGGAGAGCATGCACTTGGTAATGTTCCAGGATGGCGTAGAAGAACTCGGAGAAGGGGGGCACGAGCCCCCACGGAGATATTGTGGACGAAGAAGGGGTAGCATGACTTCGACAAGGTCCGCGCCATGGTGGATCCGGCCCAAATCCGTGTCGGGCCGTGCTCATTGTGGGTGCTCAATAGGAAAGGTTGGACCTCTGAGTAGTCCTCCTCCCTAGTAAGGGAGGACTCCTCAAGCGCCGCATCAAGAGAAGAAGCAGATCCAGACGCCGGCGCGGCACTCTTGTTCCTCTTCGCCATGGTTGAGGGAGCCGAAGGACGCAGGAAGGCAGGAGGCGCAAGGGGAAGGAATCTGAGCAGGAAGGAAAGAGGGCGATAACTCCCCCAGCGGAGAAGGCCCCCTTTTTGTCAAGATGCATGGTTGCCGAGACGGCGTGGGGAGTGGGGTCGCTCACGTCCAATCCAACCGTCATGCACCAGCCTAGCTCGCAGCCTTTTGGGGCCCGCGGTGCTTCGTCCTCAACCAAGCTTCGCCCTGAAGCCAACTCCGCGCGCGCCTTGGGCCCGGGGGCTACTGTCGGCGTCCTGGGAACCAGGGTACCCGGACTTGCCTGTCTATGGGCCACGACGAGATCCTACAAGCGGCCTGGTACAGCCCAGCTGATCGACCAGATGTCCAAGACCCTCGCGAGGGGGCCAAGCCTCGCGAGGAGAACGACGTCAAGACCTCCTCGGGAGCAGCCTCAGCAAGGTGCTCCGAAGGGGCGGATAATCCAAGGCCAAGCCTGCCTCAGGAGGAGGCAGTAATGTCAGCAGTTACGCACCATGCCAGGGTTCCCACGTCCGCCAGCGACGCGGTTGCCATTTCGGTGCAAAGGGGACAGCGCAGCCGTTGGTTCCCAAGGAGTGGGGCAAAGGTTTCCCCTTTGGTGCAACAGGACCGAAGACCGCAAGGACGACAAGGAGGATGTCACCGTTGAGCCCACCACCGTGTCACTGCCTGATCCTTTTGCAGGCGAAGACCGCTTTTGTCAGGATAAGAACGTCCTTGTGTTCCCGCTCAAAAATGGCCATTGTGGGATCCCTTCCCGCCTAAACATTTCGGGGGAAGAGGACCGTGGCCGCCTATATAAGTAGCTAGGATTCCCACTGTGAAGGGATCAACGGATACACTCTGCCACCACACAAGGAGCAAGAACACTAGCCTCCTGATCCTCCTGAGCTCACCTCCTGAGCCCAGGAACCATTGTACTAGCTCGTATCCCAGCTCGCCCGAGGCTAATCCACCAAAGCAGGAAGTAGGGTCTTACACCACCCGGTGGCCCGAACCTGGATAAACTCTTGTGTGTTCTGACTGTAGTTTGCTTAAATCCTTCCACCGAGACGAGAGCGGGGCGCTAGGTAGACATGAGTGGGAGAGATCTTCGTTCACTCCCCTGTGTTCGAACTTATCGGGTTTTGCGGAGCCATGAATCCGACACTTTCATGACATCTTTTGTCCTACCCTCCCGTGGCAGCGGGGTCATATTGGAAACTAAGGGATATTAAGGCCTCCTTTTAATAGAGTACCAGACCAAAGCATTAACACGGTCATCACCGGGAGTGGTCCCGATTATTGTCACTTCGGGGTTGCCGGATCATAACACATAGTAGGTGACTATAGACTTGCAAGATAGGATCAAGAACACACATATATTCATGAAAACATAATAGGTTCAGATCTGAAATCATGGCACTCGGGCCCTAGTGACAAGCATTAAGCATAGCAAAGTCATAGCAACATCATTCTCAGAACATAGTGGATACTAGGGATCAAACCCTAACAAAACTAACTCGATTACATGATAGATCTCATCCAACCCATCACCGTCCAGCAAGCCTACGATGGAATTACTCACACAGGGCGGTGAGCATCATGGAATTGGTGATGGAGGAAGGTTGATGATGACGATGGCGACAATCTCCACTCTCCGGAGCCCCGAATGGACTCCAGATCAGCCCTCCCGAGAGAGATTAGGGCTTGGCGGCGGCTCCGTCTCGTAAAACGCGATAATTCTTCCTCCCTGATTTTTTTCTCCCCGAAATTGAATATATAGGATCTGGGGATACGTCAGTGGAGCACCAGGGGGCCCACGAGGCAAGGGGTGCGCCCTAGGGGGGGCGCCCCCCACCCTCGTGGACAGGGTGTGGGCCCCCTGGTTTGGATCTTCTAGCAGGTATTTTTTATATTTTCCGAAATAATTCTCCGTGGATTTTCAGGTCATTTCAAGAACTTTTTATTTCCACACAAAAACAACACCATGGCAATTCTGCTAAAAACAGCGTCAGTCCGGGTTAGTTCCATTCAAATAATGCAAGTTAGAGTCTAAAACAAGGGAAAAAGTGTTTGGAAAAGTAGATACGTTGGAGACGTATCAGTCTATGGTTAGGAAACATAACCATCATTGATCGACGAGCTAGTCTAGAGGCATACTAGGGACACTCTGTTTTGTCTATGTATTCACACATGTACTAAGTTTTGGTTAATACAATTCTAGCATGAATAATAAACATTTATCATGATATAAGGAAATATAAATAACAACTTTATTATTGCCTCTAGGGCATGTTTCCTTCAAGTATGTCTAGAGGGGGTGATTAGACTACTTGACCAAATAAAAACTTAGCCTTTTCCCAATTTCAAGTTTTGACGGTTTTTAGCAATTTAGCACAAGTCAAGCAATCTTCCTACACATGCAATTCTAGAGTTGTGGGAGCGGAAAGTAAAGCATTGCATATGAAGGTAAAGGGAGGGTTTGGAGAGTGCAAATGCAATTGGAGACACGGATGTTTATGGCGTGGTTCCGATAGGTGGTGCTATCGTACATCCACGTTGATGGAGACTTCAACCCACGAAGGTAACGGTTGCGCGAGTCCACAGAGGGCTCCACCACGAAGAGTCCACAAAGAAGCAACCTTGTCTATCCCACCATGTCCGTCACCCACGAAGGACTTGGCTCACTAGGGTAGATCTTCATGAAGTAGGTGATCTCCTTGCTCTTACAAACTCCTTGGTTCAACTCCACAATCTTGTCGGAGGCTCCCAAGTGACACCTAAGCAATCTAGGAGACACCACTCTCCAAAAGGTAATAAATGGTGTGTTGATTATGAACTCCTTGCTCTTGTGCTTCAAGTGACAGTCTCCCCAACACTCAACTCTCTCTCACAGATTTGGATATGGTGGAAAGAAGATTTGAATGGAAAGCAACTTGGGGAAGGCTAGAGATCAAGATTCGTATGGTTGGATTGGAATATCTTGGTCTCAACACATGAGCAAGTGGTTCTCTCTCAGAAAATGAATAGTGGAAGTGTAGGCACGTTCTTACGGCTCTCTCACTGATGGAGAAGGGGTGGAGGGGTATATATAGCCTCCACACAAAATGTAGCCGTTACACACATTTGACCCAAATCGGTCAGACCGAATAAACAAACACGGTCAGACTGAAGCAGTTCAAAATGTGAACGTTAGACATTTCGGTGGGACTGACAGTATCAACTCGGTGAGACCGATGCATTAGGGTTAGGGCAAAACCTCAACTCGGTTTGGCCGATTACACAAACTCAGTGAGACCGATTCTGGTAATAGGTTAATAGAGAGACTGTCAGGCAAACTCGATGGGACCGATTCGCTCATCTCGGTTAGACCGAAACGTTACAAAGAGGAAACAGAGAGTTTGCATTCCCATCTTGGTGAGACCGAGATCCCTATCGTTGAGACCAAATTGATTAGGGTTTGTGGAAGTGGCTATGTCAAGTGAACTCGGTGGCGCCGGATAGATAAAATCGGTGCGGGCGAGTTTGACTTTTGGTTTGGAACATATTTGGAAAGGAGAAAATGGTTGAGGGATTTGGAGCATATTACTAAGAACTTGAGCAAGTAGACCATTAAGCAACACCTCATCCCCTTTTAATAGTATTGGCTTTTCCTATGGACTCAATGTCATCTTGGATTACTAAAATGAAAATGTAGAGTCTAGAGCTTTTGCCAATCTTTGTTCTTAGCATTTTGAGGGGTCCACATTTCTAATCCATGCCATGCCAACCATTGAACTTCCTGGAATATTTATATTGAAAAGGATATTAGTTCAATGAGCTATATGTCGTTATTAATTACCAAAACCACCCGGGGGTTAGTTGCACTTTCAGTGGGGAGTGGCGGACAGGTCAACAGAGTATGTCCAACACTAGATTTGCTAGCCTCACACGGTAAAAGGTTGCTATACCGCACAAAAATGGGACCAACCTAGATATCCTGTTTGGATGTTTGTTGCCTCGAACCCCTCTTATGTAATGCCACTTGTAAAATGTAGCAATCCACAGTCAAAGTAAGGAGACCTTAAACCAATGTTGTTTTCAATGTAATGCCTCCAGTAATACGAATCACTCGCATTTTTTCTCATGTCCTTCAAATTCTCTCATGAAAATAAGTTGCTTCATTTTGTTAGAAATGCAACTGTCCTGGTCCGCCTATTCTCCCATGCCCAAATACCAACTCTTTAGTAGCTACAAATGTAATGTTGCTGGTAAAATGAAGCAATGACACCATTAAAGTAACGTCCCATTTAACGGTTGTCATAGTTAACCCGTCGTTGATGGGGATCGAAGTGAGCGACCGCACAGGGCCTCTAATATCGATGGGCCCCTACCGTGAAAAAAACAAGTACACGATCGCTACGTTTCATTGCCTCGCTTGCCGTTAAAAGATCGCTAAAAACCCCAGTATTGGAAACGAACGTGCCCCTGCTGCTTAATGGGCTGCATGCCAGCATGAATCAAGGAAGGTTAGAGGCCCAAATAACAACCTACAGCCCAAATGCCAAAAATGCCCGGATCGGAAGCGCTGGTGCCAGGTCCACGATACGGATCGAGCGATTCTAGACTGCCAGCCGAACTGGTTTCTCGCTACTGGAGATTGGCGATGCCCTAGATGAGGGATCCGGCTTGCCTGCTACCTCCCCATGCTCTCATCCGTGCCGGCAGGCGCAGTTGCTTCCAATCCTGCCGATCCCACCGGCTGATCATGTTGATGCCGTGAAGACCAACAGGTAGACGCTCACCCTGACGCCTGGTGCCGTTCGTTTTGATCAGGATTCCGCAAGACAAGAAAGCAGGATTTAAGAACACGCCCACGCCCCTACTATGCTTCAATCTCGAAGATCAAGGTTCCTTTTTCAATTTGTGTTCTTGTATTTGAATGATAGTCATTACATGAAAACGATCTCTTTGAGAAGACAAACTACGAGGATACCATTAATTTTTTATATTTCTAGATACTAGACGGATGCTCCGTTTTGCTAGTACATGAGGTTAGTTTGTTCCTTTACTACCCCTTCACTTTTTTCACATTAAATATTTCATATTTTATATGCCTAATATTGTATAAAACAAAACAAACTTGAATTATATAATAAATAAATGTGAATATGCTTCACGCAAATCAATTCTTCTGTTATATGAATTATTAGAAATTTTGGGCCCCATTTTGATTTTCTCCCGAGGCCCCGAATTTCTGGAGACGGCCCTGGGGTGCAGCCCCAGCTCATACAAGTTTGGATTACAACCCAAAAGCTACCACTGAAACATCAGGAGGGAGGATAGGGACTGAAAGCGCTAGCTTTAGCATCCCATTCTAAGCACCCCTGGCCTCCATCCTTGCGACTCATGGTACACCTCGCTTGCCACCTACTCGACCCTAGTGCCAATGATAAAATAAAGTAATAATACAGTTAAAATAGAGCTATTGTCCTCTCTATCATTTCATTTTCAATGTAGATAAAGAAAGTGCTTCTCTTTATTAATATATGTTTTAGTATTTCTGCAAACTAGGGTGTTTAACTTTTGTTGACCTGCACAAATATAGAGATTGGAATGTCTCAAGGCCCCTCCTTGTACTATCGTTGTACAGTGATCTTCATCACTCGCAGAAGGTGTATCGGGGAGAATTGGGTCAATTTTCAGTAACCGGCCTACCGTATGAGGCGTCGCATGGCCCATCTCGCCCTTGCAGCATGGCATACTGTGATATTGTTGTATTTTTTATTAAATGTATTGTATCACATTCTTTTCCCATTAAGAAAATGAAATTTCTTCTATTTATTAGTGTATGTTTCATCAACTAGTGCCACTATAATGTAATCATGCTTTTTCATTATCTGTGCAAACATGGTTATTTAGCTACATTTTGGTGGAACTGCACAAATGTACGGATGGAACCAACATATATGCAGAGTGTGAGGTGCCAATATCTAACATAAACGTGGCTTGGAAAAGCACAGATGCTCGGATGGCTCCTCAAGTTTTTGCCGACCTGCTGCAGAATATTTTAATCTCCCGGTGTTTTGCCTGCACTTTACTTGTTTTGTTTGAGGGGACACTTTACTTGTTTTAGTGTTGCAGCAAATCCTCTAATCAAATAGGAGTAGCTTATATGGGCACTTTTCTAGGGTGTACTCTTTTCTGAAAGAAGCACCAATCAATTTTTATTTGTTTGTACATGTTGTCACAACTTTGTTTAAGGTCGAGAGCTATTTTAGGGTGATTGGCATAGTACTCGGAGACTAGTAGTACTACCCAGTACTTACCCGTCTGGTTTTACTTAGCCGTCACACTGATTGGAAGCATGATAAGATGGAAGATTAGGTTAGTGCGAAGCTTACCTTATACCATACCGACACCGTTGAAACGAGGCGAGTGGCGAGGGTACCGTGGAGAACAGCGAGGAAGCAACGTTGCACCATCCGACCTCCTCTTGCGGCGGGAGAACGAATACTCATGTGGCTCCGGCTGGCACTGCACCATCACGAATGGCACACCATACTCGATTGATTAGTTATCCTCTGGATACTTGACCTTCGACCTGTGCGCCCAGCACCTCCGCCTAACTTTCGCCTCGGGCGAATCTGTCTGCTCCATCGCCTAGAGGAGATACTCGATGAACTCGAAGGACTGTGGCATGACTGCAGCCGGGGAGTACATCATCGCACTCATTGCCGTCGTCTCGCTCTTTCTCATACATTGGCACATGGCCGTCACCATCCTCGAAATCTCCCACTCATTGTCAAACCAAGTAAGGATCTCCTTCCACTACTAGGGAAAAGCCTAGCAGTAGCTTGGGTTTTAGGTGTATCAGTAGCGCGGATGCCCGCGCTATTGATACGAAGCTACAGCTAACCTATACCAGTAGCGCACTTTAACACGCGCTACTGCTATACCTGGTTAGCAGTAGTGTTCTTTAGTCGAAAGCGCTACTACTAATAGATGTAGTGATGTGATGTAGACCGCGCTACTGGTAGGAGCGCGCTGTTGCTAACTTTGTTTCCCTTGCTGCTGCTAGTTCTATTTGTTTCTATTTTTTCTGCATATTTGTTTTGTATTTCAACATGATTTATACAATAATCTTTAGTATATCATACACATACAAATGTAATCATACCATATACATACAAATAGTCTCATTAAATCATTTCATCATCATAATCATCATCTGACAGAAAGTGATCTCTCGACCTCGAAAATAGTGATACAAGTCTCGAATACTTGCAACTACATCGTCATCCATCTAAACAATGATATACACGAGAGAACCTAAACTTACTACTGGCTGTCTTATACTCTTGGGCCTGACACTCCGGCCACTCATCGTATATACTCCTGGCGTAGCACCTATTCGCCATCGATGATATATGCATCTGCATCATCACATGAGTCAATGATATGCAACATATATAGTTGAGCAACAGAAAGAGACACACTTTGCAAAAATAGAAGCAACATATCATAAGCATAAGTAACAAAGTTCATCATACAAAAAATGCCCTAACTAGAGTGATCTTCGGTAGTTGACGATGACGATTTAATTATATCACAAATAAAGTTTTGTCGTGCATAACTCAAAGTTTTGTCATAGAGAAAGTGTGGACTAAACAGACATATTGTTATATATCATCAATCACTCGATCAGGTCGTGTCATCCATCCAAATCAGAGAGATAGTCCCCGAGCGCAGTGAAAGGCTTCAGGTCGAGACGCTGCGCGGCTACGCGTGTTTGGACGTCTTTCCGCGACATTTTCCCTTCTTCGTAGAACAGCCCTATTTTTTCGAGGACATCCTTCATGATGATTTGGGCAAGTTCATGCTGGATGTGTTAGCACTCAGCTCGGAGTCGATGATCCGGGTTATCTCCTAGTCTCTTTGCCCATTGCAGAATATGGGCATCGCCAGATGTAGGTGACATGTGAGGGCTCTGGTGATCCCGTCTGTACTCGAGCATGAAGTGGAGGACATAGAATCCATCACTAAGAGTATCACTTGATTGCTGGATGCAGTAGAAGTCGGTCTTATGGCCGAAGGAGAGCGCGCGGTTCCTTGTCTTCTTGGTTGTGATCTCTCCACCCCATATGTCATAGATTAAGATAGCTTTGTCGAGAACAGACTTGATGTCGGTGTAATCCTTTTTATTCGAGTTCTTCAACGAGTCCAAGTAAAAAAGCGTGGGAGAATCAGGGGTAAAGGATGATGAGGATGGCACGCTCGTCCCTGCGGAATATAAGTACACCTCAAATTAGCCTCCGCGCGTGCAAATGAATTATTGAAATCAAAGGAAGGATATTAGAGGATGACTTACATGGGATGATAAGGCAAGAGAATCGCCTCCTTGTCCTTATTACCGACCATGAAATCGGCGAGGTAGTTACTCGTGGATTAACGGTGCTCTTCACGGACTGCCAAGAAGTTCTCGTGCATGAATTACGGATCAGCGATAGAGATATAAGGTATGTGCTCAATCCTGATGATGTTGTTCATGTACAAGGAAAAAAGGCGGACAAACGTAAAATCTAGCTTCTTCAAGTGAAACATGTTGAAAGATGTAATTGAATCAAATGAAGAACTTCTCCGCGGGGAATGTGTCAACATATAACCTTTGTCGCGGCATGTTAACCACGTAGAGCGGGTATCCTGGATTTTTCGAGGCCATCATGCTTTTATCTCTCTGCAGCACATCATCATGAAGTCTCCTAACATCGCCATATATGGCCTCTACCGCTGCCTTAGGTAGGATCGGATCATCGGGGATATGACATTTTGCCGCACCGGGGATAGGTATATGGTCTTGAACCTAAGGCAGCTGGATCATAGAAGAAGCTTTGTGGCCTTTCCTCGGTCTCTTCCTATGCTTCTTTGCTACTGGAAGTGAGCCTATAATACGTTCATCCTCCAGCAATTCAGGCACCAACTCATTGCGCTCAAACCCTGAGTACTCATACTGCTGAGCCATCAATCCTCCGTCGTCAGAGGCACTGGTATTGAGAAACTATAGATGGTCAACATCATCCTCGTTGATGGCATCATGCATTGCTTCTTCGACGACGGTGACATCATCAGCCACTAATGGAGCCCTTCCTCACCCGGCATGACATGCGATGCTAATTGGGTAGGTGGGCGTTAGTGTTCATACCTTGCTGAGGGCTCCCAGCCGCCTCCAGATGAAGCAGACTCTTCGGCCACAACAGGACCCAACGCTTGCAATTGCCAAGCCGCCATGGGGTCTCCTCATCATCTCCCCCTAGTGCTACTGGAGGAACCAAATTCACGTGACCCGGTTCGACACTGGCCACAGAAACCTTGAAGACATCCGGGGGGATCTGCCGGCTGTGGAACAATTGTTCCTTCGGCTTCATTATCGTCGCCTTCCCCACGTCCACCTTCTGACCGCTGATGTTGTACAGTATGGTGCACGGGGTTACATCAGCTTGCAAAGACATGTCTGCGATGTGAGACATCCGAAAGGCAACGGAAACGGGTGATTATACATATATTGAAGAGGGCCGGTGTGACATGTACCGTGAGGGCGTCGAGCTCAGCCAAAGACGAAGCACCGCCGAGAGCAGGTGCGGGATCCGCTGTAGGAGCAGGTGCGGGAGCCGGTGCAGGAGCAGGTGCAGGAGCCGGTGCAGGAGCAGGTGCAACGCTAGTCGAGCTGCTCCCCAAGAAGTTGGAAAGGGGAAAGTCCGCTGCATCCTTATTTCGAATTTGCTTGGTCCAAGTGACGACAGCCGAAACCAAGACACTAAACGAAGTTGCAAGCTCCTCTTTTGCGGCAACTACCACTGCTTTAACTGTCGCAGATGATTGCTTATTAACCACAATTGCAATCTTCTTGTCGATGTTTTCTTCATTTAACCTCCGTCTTTCCTTTCTCTCCTCCGTGGTCTCGTAGTAGTACTTCTTCCACGTGACGCCGTCTCCGACGCCATGCATGCATCCATATGATGGTCGAGTGTCCACTAGGAGTCCTTTCAATATGTTCAAGGCCCGATTGAATAGGGTGACCCACTTGGGCCTCGCCAACGCCTCAGACGGCAAGTCGCTTTCGGTCGCAATCCTGTGCTGCTTTTTCTACAAAAGGAATAAGGATCGTTTACAAATATGACTAAACATGCAGTCAAATTGATCAAAAGCTAAAATTAGGGGGTAAATTAAAAATTACCAACAGTCTCATGAACTCCATCGTGACCGGATCCGTCTCGAAAACTTTCTTGACAGGGTCCCAATGGTACCGGGCCCTGATGACAACACGCTCCCGCGGGACGGTGAACTCCGCCAAGGGGTCTGGGAGGCCCAGACTTTCACGTTCCACGTCCTTCTTGGCCCATATGGACCTCTTCCCCGTGTAACCACGGCTTCCAAGGTGGTGGCACCCCATGTTCCTCTCTTGAAGCCCCTTCATGCACTTCGATTTTTCTTTGCCAGCTTCGGCAACGCAAGCCGCCTTGAATATTTCAAACTGCTCTTCCATAATTGTTGGATTATCCTTTACAATCTCGGAGTAGGGTTCCTTTTTGTCGAGGATCCTTGCTTTCACCCTTACTTTCCAGGTGGACAATACGTCGCTAAACTTGCTCATGGCGCGTTTGTTTATCTTCTTCATTGTCGAGTCTTCATCTGGATCAGTATATTTGATTTATCCCGGCCCGGGAACAAGAATACCTGGTGCAGCTTTGTTAGGAGGCAGTGCTTCATATTTTCTATCTTATTTAGTTTCTCATCGTTGATGGTGGCGGTTGTCCGTATGATGCAGCCAATTTGATTGCCGTAGCACACGCGCACTCCCTCAGGAAATGTTGGCTCAAAATTGCCGGAGTGTGACCACCAGTCTAGTACTGATGAGCTGGTTTTGGCGTCGCCGTCTACTCTTCGGTTTCGGTTCTATAATGGCTTCGCCAGTCTCGGTGGCGGTCTCGGTGCCGGTCTGGGTCTCGGCACCGGTCTCGATGTCGGTCTCAGTCTCGGGTGTGACAGGTGAGCCCTACAACAACCGTTGCTCATCGAGAAGGTTCAAATAAGCGTCTGCCACCTCATAGATGGTGCAATCACCACAACCGTGTCCTTCATCGTTGCTAGCCATGTTTCCTACGATTAAATCTGGTCAATTGATTCTAGACCTAATAAAATGAATAATGGCACAAAAAAGGCCTATGTTTTGCAGGAACGTTGACTCCTTCCCGGTGGGGCAAATCTCGAGCACTCGATATGTTCTAGTTTGTAGCACAAGTCATGCCGAAATTCATGAAAAATTTCGGCACGACCTTTTCTAAAAAAGTGGACATATCGAGTGCCTGAAATTCACCGGAACGGAACTGAATCAACATTCCGGCGAAACATAGGCCACTCGGAACATTCCACATCACATGTCCACTTCAAATCTGCATATAAAAGGAAGAAAAATATAGAACTTGAAGAAAAATGCATCATTTGTATTCATATTATTTGAAACTAAATTAAGCCTACCAAAATTTGAAACTAAATAAATTTGCTTTAACTAGGGTTCATACTAATTCTGTTTTTTTAAACACCTAACCTAATTAACCTACTGCCCTAACTAAAACCTAACTAAATTAACCAAAGAACCCTAGCTAAAATAGCAGACAGAGGAGGAGCGGTGGGGGTCTTACGACAGAGGGTGCAGGGGTGAGGAGGCAGGCCGCCGGGGTCGGGGGGGAGGGCGAGGTTGC
>LR738715.1:223700177-223718497 GCA_902687465.1 Secale cereale | reverse complement strand
AGGTCGCTGGGGTCGGGGCAAGCGCCGGGGTCGGGGCGAGCGCTGGGGTCAGGGGCCAGGGCGGGACTCCGACGAGGTCGGGGGCGAGGGCAAGGCTCTGACGCTTGAGGCAGGGGCGACAAGGGGGAGAAGAGAGAGTGTGGATTTGGGGGAAGAATCAAAGGCGGGAAGAACCGCAGGGGGGTTAAGTCAACATACCAGTAGCGCATTTCCTCAAAACGCGCTATAGCTAATTTAGCTATAGTGCATTTCTACAAAAAAAGCGCTACTCAACATAGCAGTAGCCCATTTCCTCAAAACGCGCTATAGCTAATTTAGCTATAGCGCATTTCTACAAAAAAGCGCTACTGCTATAACCAGTACCTATAGCAATTTTCCTGTTTTGTTTCTTCTATTTTCTTTTCCTTTATTTTCTCTTCCTTTTCTTTTCTTCCTTTTCTTTTCTTTTCCTTTTTTCCAAGAGTAGGAACGAAGAGAAGGTGATACGATGTATATAACTAAGGCGATATATATTGCATCATTTGATGGTTAAGTATGTATACAAAATAGGAACATATATATTACATCATTTGACCCATGCATAATGGTTAAGTGTGTACACAAAAGAGGAACATATATATTACATCATTTGACCGATCACGATTTCTCGACGTCGACGTTTTCATTTTTGAGTGAGCTTCTTTCCCTTCTTGTTTGTTGAAGAATAATTGAGCCCCTCATTGTGATTTTTCCTTTTCCATGGAGTACGATCTTTCTTAGGTAATGTAGTTTTGATTCTTATTTTGACGTATACTTCATCATCATCGTCATCTTCCCTCATTGGGTTGCCATACTGGTCGTAGTCTTCCTCGTTGGCGACTCCATCCATTCCAATGTTGTTCCTTTTGCCTCTCCTCACGACAACACGGGTGGGATTGCACAGGTCGGTTAAGAAGAAGCATTGTGTCATGTGCTTAGCGTGTACCCATGGCTCGTTTTTTGCGATAACATTCACGGTAGCGCTCTTGGCGTCGGGTATAGTCATGGTAGTGAAATACCGGTTTTCTCTTTCGACATTCTTAGCACATCTGACACGGAACATCGTCGCGTTGTGCAGTCTAGAGTAGTCAAGCTCCCAGATCTCCTCGACCCTTCCGTAAAATCTCTCAATTGCGTCGTTGTCACTGCCGGTCATGCATTCCATCGTCACCCCTGAGTTCTGATCATCACTGTCCATATCTTTGGCTTCCGTGTAGAACGTGTATCTGTTGATATCGTATGCCTGATAGGTAACGAGGTTGGGCAAGGGGCCATATGCTATTTCGTATATGAGCAATCTGTCCTTAGAGCCCTCTTCCGGGGGATTAGCAATAATATGCTCTTTGAACCAATGCAGGAAAGTGGAGTTGTGCTCTCTAGTAACTTCGGCGTCCGTCCTGCATACCCCCTGGTCATGATACTTCTTTGCGATAGTTTCTTTGTGCAGTGCCACGAAAGGATCTACCTGGTCTAGGTGTTGTAGCACTACCAAGTTTACTCTGTCAAAGTCGTTGCGTCGATCTGAATAGGCCACATGCTCCGGCGACCACAAGGGACGGCGGAGGTGCGCGACGCGCCCATAAGGGGATCCCGCACATGCGACACAGACCAGCGGCACCAAACGACGACTACAGCGATGCCGGCGACAACAAACAGAGGCGGCGGCGACGAGCTCCAGCGCGACAGCTACGGGCCCTAACGGATCGGCGAGAGCACGTAGCAGGCCCTACGCGACACGGCGAAGACGATGGACATACACGGAGGAGCAACGGTGGTCGGAGCACTCACCAGAGACGAGGTCCAACGGCGACGAGTTCAGGTGCGCGCGGCTAGCGTGGCTAGAGCAAGCAAACAAGGAAGAAAAGGGGGTCGGGGAGGTGCGCAAGCTCACCAAAAGCACAGAGGTGTGCTTGGTTAGGCGAGAGGAGGCCGGAGACGGTGGAATCTTGCCGGAGTTGAACGGAGACCGACGCGGGGGAACGCAACGAGGATGGAGTCGAACTTGGCGTCCCTCGGGGCCGTAGAGGTAGCAGGGGACATAGTCGACGACGGTGAACTTGCCGGACACGATCTCCAAGGCGTAGGTGGCCGGAGAGCACGTCGGCGACGAGGACGAGCACTCTGATGTGCGCGGGACGGCGGTGGAGCGGCGGATCTGGTGGTCTAGGTGGCCTGGCGGCGGTCGAGGAAGGAGGAGGGAAACCCTAGAGGGTTGGTGGACACCGCGGGGGCTTATGAGAGGGTCCAGGGCGACGGAACGGAGCGGCGATGCGCTCGTGCTCGCGGTCCCCATGGCCATGGCGCGAGGAGGACGAAAAGGTGGGTGTGGCGGAGGATGCAGTCGCTGACGCGCGGGCCCGTCCTGGCCACGTGGAAGCGATGCAGAGGGGGTACACGTGAGCCTGGGTGAGAAAAGGCGGAGGGGGCACGCGTGGGAGGAGCTGGGCTGCGCGCGCGCTGGCTGCTAGGCCGGCCTGGTGGCCGAGGCCCAGGTTGCCGCTGTTGGCTGCTGGGCGGCGCTGCTACTGCTACTTTTCTTTTTCGTTTTCTTCAGACAGAAAAACAAAATGAAAAGCTCAGGCCAAAAGAAAAGGAATTAGGAGAGGAATAAAATATTCCCTAGCTCCTGGACTTATGCCCTATTTTATAAAAATGACTTGGGCATTTTTAGAGGTAGAAAAATAAAACAACTTTGAATATGGTTCAAACTTCTATCATTTTTTAACCTGACCAAATCATTTTAAAATAAGGCAAGGCTTTGCAAGGTGACTTAGGTCAAGGTACCAAAGAAGTGGGGAGGAGATGGACATTTTAAAAGAAGAGGTTAAGTCACTTGCAAAATTTAAAGAACGGAAAAGAAAGGAAGGGAAGAGAAGTGGTGCTAGATGAAAAACGGTTTAACAAGATCAAGATGACCTCATCTAACAAACTAGGAATGAACCAACACAGTGACAAGTGAAAATGACATGATGATCATGATGCAATGTTGATGATGAAGTAATGCAAGAATGCATAAATAAAAGAAAATGTGACAATGCAATGACAATGAGAAGGCATAATTGAAAAAGAACCTCCAAGGAAAAGGACAAGGATCAAGAGGTAAATGTTTTATTGCCATATAAGGAAGGTATCACATATGGGGTGTTACAAGACGGTGGTCTTGCAATGGAGAAGAGGGAGAGGGGAGACGATGGTTTTGCAATGGAGAATATGGAGAGGAGAGGGGGTGGTTTTGCAATGGAGAATAGGGAGAGGCGAGACAATGGTTTTGGAATGGAGAAGATGTAGAGGAGAGGGGGTGGTTTTGCAATGGATAAGAGGGAGAGGAGCATGCAGCAATGATTTAGGATTGGACAAGAGGGTCGGCGCGCCATGACTGGATCAAAATCACAATCAATTTACCCTTCGGTTAAGAAGCAACCCCGCATTAACTAGTCTCCCTTGTATTCTGGGTCATATTTTGACCATGATTTTAACAAATAAAATATATGTTATACGTTGAAACAATAATATAATTTGAAAGTACATTCAGATACGTACAATACAATTTTTGATGACATGCATTCACATTTTGCTTTTCAAACACAATATGTGGTCAAACTTTGACCCATAACTAGCAAGATGCCCGTGCGGTGCACGGAACATCAAGATGCATTTATATGAGTAGTTTATCTTGTGGGAGATAAGGATGAATGAGGGAAGGCCTTATCTGCAAATGTGGAGAGGAGTGCGGGTATCTGTTTGCAAAATTGTCATAGTTTCCTTCCTATCTGTCAGATATAGATCAGACGGCCTATATTGCAGGATGGATGGCACACCATCATCACCAACTCTGTTTTTTATAAGAGTGGAGATAGAGATAGAGATACGCGAAACAAAAAATACTTCAAAGACCATCACCGCTCCTCTCCTCTTCCATTTCAAAACCACCTCCGCTCCTCTCTTGTTCCAATACAAAACTAGCATCGTTCCTATCCTCTTCCATTTCAAAAACCGCCATTGGCGAGTGAAGGTGTTGTGAAGAAGTAGATCGATGGAGTAGTACAACCGATACATGAGGATTGGAAACGGCGGCCCTGTGAAGCTAGCCAGGATGTTGGAGATATAGTGTTGGTTTGACAAACCGGGGCAATTAGCGGCAACGGCGACAGCGATGGCGAAATATGTGGAACAGAGCGAAAAGGCGGCGATACTCTCGGAGGGAGTCGTGTCGGAGTACATAGAGTTGCTCCTCTAGGCCATGGAGTAGATAGATTCCCCGAACCTGATCATGAGGCAGCGATGGTGGGAGTATTGATCCAAGATGGAGCATCCACCAGAGATTGAAGGATCGAGCATCTACGCAGTGCCGTTTGTGAGGGTGATGTGGCAGAGGGAGACGGTGGAGTCTTCGTCGACCGTATCCAACCGCAAGAGGAGAAAAGCAGTTGGTGCGATGAAGCTTTCCCGACATCCTCTCCCTTGCAGTTCACCTCGTCTCACGGGGTGGCTGTCTGCCACTGAGGAATAGGAGGGGACTGCCCCCCCCCCCACCCACCCATAGTTTGAGGAGGAGCTTAGGGTTGTCGGTATTTGCAGGTTGTGAAGTGTGCTTTGTGTTGTGTATTTTGAGAGTACTTTCAGATATGGATGCCGTATTTGAAGTATTGAGCATATGAAGTATTTTCTGAATTCTAGATATCTATTTTTGGCACTTCAAAAAATGTAGTTTCATATAAAACTACAGACAATGTGATTCTCATAGAAGAAACAGCAAGTTTCAGTTTCAGAGAGCACAACATTTATATTAACACGCCCTTTTCAAATAGCGATAACATCATGTTGGAAGTTTTATTCATGGTCGAAAATGGGACCATCCAGTTAACATCATGTTGATCAACATTCATGCATAGCACATCTTCATATGATGCACAGTCAAAAAGATATGCTATTTTCAAAATGCCCACACAATGTTGAGTGTGGGAAAAACAGAGAAAACGAGGGACGAAGTTTTGCCAAGTGTTGGAGGTGGTGTGCGTAGATGACAATGGGGACCCACATGTCAGTAATGGCAGAGGCAAAAATTTGGGGATATTTTCCCTGCATCAGGTGGAATCGAACCCGGGCGCAGCAACGGTTGGGGTGTTGAACTTGGCCACTGGGCTACTTTAGAAAATTCCCTACAAATTTGGCACAACTTCTACCACTATTGTAGCACGTCTTTCCCGGCTCTGGTGTCTGGGGCTTGGACGTCATCCTCCGCCTTTGTGTGCTCGTCGCGGCGCCGCTATATGCTATTGTGAACATGCTCAATAAATGAGAGGAATCTGGAGAGGACTGTACGTGGAGATGCGGACAATCGGGACCCACCAGGTCCATGGTCGTACGTTAGCAAGTGCCTCATTGAAAAAATACTTCCTCCTAATGCTAAACTAACGTTGAGATAAATTTACAACGAAGCTAGTCATTTGGGAGCTAGCAGGGAGTATCATTTATTATCAGTGGGCCAGCAAGTATCAGTTGGGTTGTGGGCTGCCTAGTCTAGGCTTTCTTTTTTAACGTGTGCATCCCACGACATGCCGTTTTGTATTTTTTTAGGGCAATCATGTATCGACCGGCCTATGGGCCTCCCATCCTAGGTTTTATTTTTTCTTAAACATCCGCAACCCAACTTATGTATTTTCTTAAGAAGAATCGCAGAGGTCTGTTCTTTTTTCTATTTAAGAATAGGAACGCCAGGTCCAACTTATGTTCCCCTTTTAACTATATTACATATATTTATATTATTTTATATGTTATTATATATTATTTGTTCACCCATCCCGGTAAATTAATGTATTTCGAGAAAGTGCAAATGGGATGTACTCATTCCTTCCTTGTTTATAAGGCTTATCTCAAAATGTTAGGTTTCTCATTTTACAAGTCTTAATTTGATTGTTCCACATCACATGTTCAGATTTCAAGGTGCATTAATTCATTGCATGAAATGATTAAGAGAAAATTGACCAATGCATGTACTTCAATCATGCATGCATTGCAATTAATGCATTGGTAAACATAATTCTTTGAGGAAAATGAGTGCATTAATTAAATGCTTTTACAAACTACAAAAATTATTCCACCACTCATCATCTATCTTGGTTGGTTAGATTTTTGAATTGAGCCCTGTAAACCGGAAAGGAGGTAGTAGTTTTTTTTTAATATATAAATGGGCCGCTTGGATGCTACATTATTTGTTCACCCAGCCCAGCAAATGGACTGTAAATTCTAAAAAATGGGTTGAATATGTGCCACATTTTTGGAGGCTCAAATGTCGTCCAATAGGTCGAAGCCAACGTAAGGCTTTGTCAACTTAGTCAACAAATAATTCTGACATCCTTAATCCAATGGCCGGAATCCATCTTCAGTCACTTGTCTTCTTCCTCCAGCGCCATCGGGACCACCTCCTCCTGCCTCCGGCTGCTAGCAGCTCTGGTTAGCACGCTTTGCTGCGAACCGCTACCCCACCGCCGGCCAGGCCATCCCCTCCATACCTCCTGTTATTCTACATCGACTGTCGAACCACACCGCACCAAAACCAGTTAACCCTCGTACATCTCTCCATCTACGACTCCACTACCATGTCTTCCCATCTCCAGCTCATTGCCGTCTGGGGCCTCACTGTCGTCCATCACCTTGGTGCGCTCAGCACGGCATGGTCAACATGGTCAACAAACGAGATTCATCGGAAGTAGACTGTACGTGGAGAGGCTGACAGTGGTGACGCACCAGGTCCATGGACGCACGCATGGAACCGCCTCCTTATTACGCGAAAATAAAATTATTCCTCCCCCTAAAAGCTGGGACACACCACATATATCTTCGCACGGAGGTGCCTCCTTATTCTTGGCCCTGACACCTAGGGCCCACCAACAACAACTTTGCATGCGGAAGGGGCTCCTTATTATGGGAAAAAAATGATTCCGCCCCTCACAGCTGGGACCCGCGAGTTATATCTTCGCACGCAAGGAAGTGCCTCCTTGTCCTCCCTGATAGCTGGGACCCTCCTGCTGGAAGCTTACGTAACGTTATCTGTCTGGTCGCGAACGTGTACGTACATAGCGGTCGATCATTCTCTCTGCAGCAATGAACAGTGGCTGAGTAAGGAGCGACATGTGTCGTACGTACAGTCCTGTCTAAACTGTGTACACATACGTACAGTCACAGGGCAAAAAATATGGCTACATACGTACATACGGGCGAGGTCTTGAACACGTACTCGCACATACGTATGACCAGGGCTGGTGTACATGGAGATGGCAGCGGATGGCAGCAACGGCTTCATGTTCATTGGTAGCCAACCGGTGGGGTCGAAATGGAGAAACAACATCGTGTTCATCGGAAGGCAACGAAATGCATTGTGTTTATCAGGAGGCAACCGGCTTGGACGGAACAGCCGAAACAGGGTGTGGCGTACCGCAAAATGGAGGGGAACGGCCTTCTGCTCGAGCGCGTACGGTCGAAACAGGGTCATGTTCATCGGGAAGGGTCTGGCATACTGCAAAACGGAGGAAACAACCTTCTGCTTGACCGGCTACGATCAAAACGTGATCCTGTTCATCGGGAGGGGGTCTCGCGTACCGTAAAATGGAGGAAACGGACTTGTGTTGGAGCGCTACAGTCGAAACGAGGGTCCTGTTCACCGGGAGGGGTGTGGCGTACCGCAAAACGGACTCCACGGGCTACTGTTCACCCACAGTCGACATCCTCCAGCCTCCACCTGCACTGTTCGTCCATCGCGTCTTCCTCCTGCTGCATCCACCAACTACTATTCATTCACGGGCTACAGTTCAACCAGCCCTCCACTGGGTCCTGTTCATCCACCCCCAACCACCTCGGCTGTGGCGGCCTCCTCTCGGGGTCTTGTTCATCCAGCGGCAACCACCTACTACCACGGGGTCCTGTTCATCCAACCCCAATCAGGAATTGTTCATCCAACCTCAACCACGTACGTCTCGACTCGTTCAACCAACCCCCACGTTCACTGTTCATCCAGAGGCAGCAGGTTCGATCGGGTTCAGTAGGCAGCAGCATGAATCGCTCGGGTTCAGTTAACGGCCAAGGGGTCAATCGCTCAGGTTTAGTAACATAGCTAGTGCAATCGCTCGGATTTTGTAAGCGAATGCCTCGCTCGGGTTCCAACGCCTCGCACACACACGCGTACGTGTACGAGAGAAACACGCAAACCTCCCGTGCATCGCTCCGCCCCGACCACCCACCGTAACCGGGAACTCCCCAAAATTTTCCTCACCCTCGCTTCTACCATGATTTTTTCCGTCATGGACGGCCCAAAGAATGTCATGCAGGTGCGTCTCCGGCCCGCCCATGACGAAAAGCCCATTTTTGTATTGCGGAATGAGTAAAGAGACTTGCCAGTAACGAGATTGAACTAGGTATGGAGATACCGATGATCGAATCTCGGGCAAGTAACATACCGATGGACAAAGGGGACCGCATGCGGGATTAGTTGAATCCTTGACATCGAGGTTCGACCGATAAAGATCTTGGTAGAATATGCAGGAGCCAATATGGAAATCAAGGCCCGCTATGGGTTATTGACCGTAGAGGTGTCTCGGTCATGTCTGCATAGTTCTCAAACCCGCAGGATCTACACACTTAAAGTTTGGTGACTATCTAAGTATAGTTGGGTTATTGTGTTGGTGACTGAAGGTTGTTCGGAGTCCCGGATGAGATCCCAGACATCACGAGGAGCTCCGGAATGGTCCGAAGGTAAAGATTCATATATGGAAAGTTATTATTGGGATATCTAAATAAGTTCAAGTTTTTTCGGTATTGTGACTGGAAGGTTCTAGAAGGTTCCGAAGTGAGGCCCACCTGGTCTAGGCACACCAAGATCCACCTTAAAAGGAATAGCATCATATCCCAAAGGGATAATGTAATGCCCCGGATGTAATACTTTCCCTTTTGGGCTTATAATAAATCTCCAGCTTCATCTATTTCCATTTCGGGTTCTTTGTCTTTCGGGCTTTCGTCGTTTTGTTGTGTGAGTGTGTGGCATTCATTCATATCATGTAGACATGTGCATTGCATTTTGTTTGTGTTGTGGGTTGTTTCCGGTTCGTGGCGTTTCTTCCCGTTGTCCGTTTCGTGTTCCGGAGCTCCCTCTCGTGTCCGTGACGTCCGTAGGCCTTCTTTGTTGTTCGGGCGTTTTTCGTTACCGGTGTGCCGCGAGGTTGTGTTGTGTGTTGTTGTTTTGTTGTGTGCAACCCGCCTCTCAAATCTCGTCTCGTTTGGACTCCGTTGACTTTTCCCTCCGTTGTCCGTGTGGGTCCGAAGTGCACTTACTTCGTGTCCCGGAAATACCCCTACTGCTTTCTTTTATCTCCGTCTGGTCCTTTTAAATCATCCCCGCGATCGGATCCGTTGGATCCAGATCGGAGGGCTCCGGGCGCCCTAAAACTCCTCCTAACCCTAGTCTAAGTTGCTATATATAGACCCCTAGTCTATTTGGGGCATTCCCCTTCTTCTTCCTCTTCTCCTCTTTCTTTTTTTTCCTTTTTTTCCTCAGATCCAATCCTCTTCTCAGTTCCCGAGGGGATCCAACGGACCCTTCCAGCCGCCGCGCCGGGATCCCCCTCGAGCGGTCGAAGTCAACGAGCGCCAGCTCCGCTCGTTCCCGTCGACCACGGCCGGGCCAGGGCGTCGTCGCCTGGTCGTTCGTCCGACCGGGCCGGCCCGGGGACCACATCGACCGGCCCGTTCCTCCCTCCGTTTCGCAGATCGCCGCACCGCCCGAGCGACGCCAGCGTCTTCGCCCCGTCAGCCTCCGCGCGCGAGCGCGCGAGCGGGCCGCCGACCGGGCCTCGTCAGCGCCTCGCCCGCCGTTCCCCGCCCCAGGCCGTGGGCCGCCGGATCGGCCCGCCTCCCGCTCCGCCAGCCGGCCGCGCCGCCCGGCTGGGCCGCGCCGCGCCCCGCTCGTGGGCCGCCTCTCCGCCGCCGCGCACTGTTCATCTGGGCCTCCGCCGCCACTGTTCATCCCCGAGGCCTGTTACTGTTCATCCGCCAGATCCAGATCCTGAGGTTGTTTTTTTCACTAAGACCCCAGATCTGTTAATCTGAGATGCCTACTTTGACCATGCATAACTTTCTCTGTGTTGCTCCGTTTTGAGCGTGTGATATGTCCAGATGTTCGTGGAGATGCCCTCTACGTTTTACCTGTTGTAGTCATGCATGTTAGAGATCATCTAGGGGCTTGTTTTGCTGTTACAAGAGTGTATGATGATATAAACTGCTGCTATGTGTTATTTTTGTGCCACCTTTGACATGTGATATCTTTTAGCTCGTTTGTCCAAACGATGCAAATGACATGTCCACGTGTTCGTCTCGTCACGAACTACGTGTTGCTTGTGATAGGTTGCATGGTAGATGTATTGTTTCCTTGTTATCTTCGTTGCAAGATGCCATGTTCATATGTTGTGTTTTTACTTGTTATGAAATGCCATCTTGTTGAGCTCGTTGCAATCGGTGTGTTCACCACTTTGATGCATGCTTGTGTGTTTCGGGATCACCGTCATATGTATTTTGATGAGGTGCTTACCCTTTGCCATGTTTAGTTTAGATGTGACTTAAACATGCTCTTTTTGTTGCTATGATGATGTTGCTGTTTTGGGACTTAGTGAAATTTCACTAAGTCTGAAACCTGTAACGTTCCGATGCCATGTTCGTGTGATGTTGTAGGACAAAGCATGATAGTTTTGGGGTGGATTTTGATTGTTCCATGAAGTATATATTGTTGTCTTTCCATCCATGTCCTCACATGTCCATTTGAGGTGCTGTAGCATGTTTATCTTTTGCTCCAAACTTTCAATAAAATTCTGCTGCCAGAATTTTATTTCAAAGTTCAATATGTCCAAGATCATTGCTAATGATCCGTGACTCCGTTTGGGGTGCACTTTGGACCTAGTTGCTGTACATTATATCTAGTTTATGTTCAAGTCCTTTGCCATGCCTTTTGGGTGCTGTAGATTATTTATTTTGACCTCCCAAGATGCTATGTTGCTGTAATTTGCAGTTTTCGCTCAAATCTTGTTTCGGGCATAACTTTTAGCCCGTAACTCCGATTTCAGCGATTCTTATATCAAACTTGGGTGATTTTCTGTGTAGATTAATAATATCAGGTTGTTACCTTGTTTTGAGGTGTTTTGCTTGGGTGATGTTTTACGTGCTCCATGTGCATCACTAGTGCATCCTTCATGCATACATGTTTTTCGAGTGCGCATTGCATCGTGTTGATTGGTGCTTGTTGTGTTTGTCTTGTTTAGACCCGGAAGTTGAGCACGAGTTTTCCAACGAGGTTGAGCACGAGGTTTCCAACGAGTTTGAGCAAGAGGACCCTTCTTTTGATCCGAACTTCTTCTCTTCAGGTAAGATGACCGAACCCCGATAACATTACTATCTTTGTCTATTGCTAGTAGTCTCGATCTATAGTTTTGCCTCGATGCCCATGTTCTTCTTGTCAGCCTCCTACTTGTAACCAATTGCCATGTTTAACCACCCTACCTATGCAAACCGTTGCTTGGCTAAGTACGCTTCGCTCAGCCTTCTTATAGCGTTGCTAGTTGCAGGTGAAGTGAAGATGCTTGCTCCATGTTGAAGTTTGGTTGGGTTATATCACACTATATAAATGCTTTAATTGAAATCACATATATATTGGCAAGGGTGGAAGGCTAAGCCTTTTGCTTGGTGTTTTGTTCCACTCATGCCGTTAGGATCCGTATAAGCCGGTTTTATGTTCCTTGATTATGCGTTCCTAACACGGTTGGGGTGTATGGGACCCCCTCGATAAACCGCTATGTGCTAAGTCTTTTCCAGCAAGTCCCAACATTGGTACTATTCGCCTAACACAACTAAAACCTTTCCGAGGGAGTAATTAACCCGAGGCTTAATTAATTCAACCCCCCTGGGCCAGTGCTCGTTTTGAGTGTTGGTCCAAACTAGAGTCGTGTGCGGGGCCCCCCTTGGCAACTTGGGTTTCGGCCACTGTACGCTGTGCTCATCCGGTCGTGGCCTGAGACGAGATACGCGCGGCTACTATCAGGGTGTCGGCACGCCGGGAGGATTTGCTGGATTAGCCTTACCTTAGTTCGGTTTAACGTGAGCACGGGATTCCGAGGATACTCGGGTCTTCCCACTTTGGAGTTGCGACTCCGCGGATCGTGGGCTTGTAATGGGTCAAGTTGGAACACCCCTGCAGGGTTTGAACTTTCGAAAGCCGTGCCCGCGGTTATGTGGCAGATGGGAGCTTGTTAATTCCGGTTGTAGATAACTTGACACAATGATACTAATGTACTACCAGCGTGAGTTCCGTGACTGTCAATTTCCGAATCGGGATTCGGGAGTTGAACACGGAGGGGTTATGTTTGTGAGCTTGTAGCTAGGATCACTTAGTGATCACTTCTCGCGTTGCCTTCTCTTCTCGCTCTCTCTGGCGTAAGATAGTGCTAGTTGCTGCTGCAGACTCTTTGTTGTTCCTTCACCTCATTCCTTTCTTCAGCCTTTCCCTCACCTAAAGGCTTTGATAGTTCTGTTACCCGGGAACGGGATTGCTGAGTCCTCTGTGGCTCACAGTTACTTCACACACCAGATGCAGGTCCAGCCGTGAGCTATCCAGGAGATGGCACCGAGCTGGATTGGGAGTACGACGAGGAGCGTAGTCGTTACTACGTTCGCTACCCGGACGATCAGTAGTGGAGACTCTTACTAGGATTCGATCCGCCTGTGGTTGTTTTATTTATCTGAGTTTGGTACTTTGACATTTGGTTTTTGCCCTTAGAGGGTTGTAGTGATCTTATTGTATGATGTTTGAGACTTGTACTGTTATTCTGTGACGTGGCGATTGTAAGCCGACTATTTTAAGTTTACCATCCCTCTTTTACATGAGTTGTGCAAAGATTACCAAACTTGAGATCATTCTAGGATGGACTTATGCCTTTAAGTCGGGCCTCGACCCGTAGGAGGTATAACTCCATCCTGGGCATTACAGATAAGATCAGGATTCCTAAAAAGGGGGATAGCGATCGGGGGGAAGGAAAGGAGGGATTTCCTTCCAAGCCCTTTGGCCGACAACCCTAGGGCCTTGGAGGGCAAGCCACCAGCCCCCTCCACGCCTATATAAAGGTGGGGAGGCATTGGGGGCAGCGACCCTTCAAACCTTGCCCGTCTCCATCTCGTTACACCTCCTTCCACCTCGCGCAGACGCTTGGTGAAGCCCTGCTAAGATTGCTCCACCTTCACCGCAACCACGCCGTCGTGCTACTGAGAACTCGGGCTACTACTTCACCATCGCTCGCTAGATCGAGGAGGTGAAGGCGTCACCAAGCCATACGTGTGTTTAACATGGAGGTGTCGTCCGTTCGACACTTGATCGAGAGTTCGTGGCGCGGATCATGATTGGATCGCGAAGACATTCGACTACATCAACCGCATTTCTTAACGCTTCCGCTTAGTGATCTACAAGGGTATGTAGATCCAATCTCTCCTCTCGTAGATGGTCGTCTCCTGGATTTATCTTGGTGACTGTAGGATTTTGTTTGTTTCCCATGCAACGTTCCCAGACAGGATCAAATCCTGTATATGTAGATGGATAAATTGCAAAACAAAATAAAAGTAATAAAAGCGCAGCAAGGTATTTTTGTGTTTTTATATACGATTAAAGTAGACTCAGGGATATAGTTTTCACTAAGGTTCTCCCTCGAACACATAGCATACGGTGGGTGAACAAATTACTGTTGGGCAATTGATAAAATGTGCATACTTATGACGATAGCTAAGGCATGATCATGTATATAGGCATCACGTCCGAGAAATGTAGATCGACTCCTGCCTACATCTACTACTATTACTCCACCAATCGACCGCTATCCAGCATGCATGTATGGTATTAAGTTCGTGACAAACAGAGTAACGCCTTAAGCAAGACGATATGATGTAGACAAAGTAAACCCACTAAATACGAATAAACCCCGTCGTTTTACCCTTAATGGCAACAATACAAATATGTGTCTTGTCCCCTTCTGTCACTGAGATATAGAGCACTACAAGATTAAACTCATTACAAAGCACCTCTCCCACTAAAGACAAATCAATCTTGTTGGCTGAGCCAAACAAATAGATCAGAGAGAAATACAAAGCTATAAAAATCATGCATTATAAAGTTCAGAAAGTAATCAATTACTTCTCATGAGTATTCAGACCGTAAACCCGCAATTCATCAGATCCCAACAAACACACCGCAAAAGAAGATTACATCTGATATAACTCCAAGAACATCGAGGAGAACATGTCATTGAAGATCAAAGAGGGGGGAGAAGCCATCTACTCACTCCATCCCATAATATAAGAATGTTTTTCACACTATATTATTGTCAAAATGCTTTTATATTATGGGACGGAGGGAGTAGCCACTAGCTATGGACTCGTAGGTCTATGGTACACTACTTACACATCATCAGAGGGCTACAAGCATGATGTATAATCCCTCCATAATCGATTCCCCCTCCGATAGAGTACCTGCAAAGGCCTCCTGGTGGGATCATGGAAGAATAGAAGCTTGCAGCGACGGAAAAAGTGTTTCGGTGTCTCTATGTTGGTTTGGGAATATTTCTGAATTTATAGAGTTGGAATTAGATCAAGAGGTGCTATGGGGGGCCACAAGCTCGAGGGGCGCACCCTGTGAGCTTTTCGCTCACCCGTAGCTATTTCGGCCTCCTCCCAAACCTTCTAGTGTCCCTTCTGGTCCAGAAATAATCATCGTAAAGTTTCATCGCGTTTGGACTTTGTTTGGTACTGATTTTATGAAAAGCCCAAAACAAGCAAAAAACAACAACTGGCACTGTGCACTATGTTAATAGATTAGTCCCCAAAAATGATATAAAATAGCATATAAAGCATCCAAGATTGATAATATAATAGCATAGACCAACCAAAAATTATAGATGCATTGGAGATGTATCAATAACCGAAGACCACGAATACAAAGATGCATACCGATGTTCACTTCCTTGGAGGGTAGCTAGTCACCATTGGAGGGGCACGTGTTCCGACAAAGGCACACCAACATCACAAATGCTCACACTCCTTGCCTTGAGATATCACCACATAGGTGAATCGCAACCACTAGTGGTAGACCATGAAGCTGCCTACAAACCTTGTGCCTGCAAATTAGTCATAGTAAGAAAAGCGGAGACGGAATCTTAAAGAATTTTGAGCTTATTTGTCTCTCATACTCCATTTCATGATGCTCAAAGGCTCTATGACCTTCACATGTCTCTACCAAACCATTTCAGCCCTTTGAGGGAAGAAAGAGAGGAGCCCTCGATCTATATTCCGAAGGAATTTGTTTTTCCCTTTGATTTCATTGAAGATTTTTTATTCTTGGAGGTTCGAGACTCCTAGGCATGCAGTAGAAGTCCCCAAATTGGAATCAACTTGTGATTTACCCCATCATTTGTAACTCCATAAACCTCAATAAGGGACAAAGGCTATTTCCTGTGCTCCCTGTGAAATCAATACTCTTACTTCAAAAAGCTACAACTAAACTATGTGCACTCACAAATCATCATTCAACTCGTACCATAACCAAGCCGATGTTGTTTGCTAGTGCAGAATGTTAGCCGAGCACCGGTACAAGCGCTCGTACGAACAGGCGCACTAGGGCACAGAAGATGCAATACAACGACGGGAAGAGGTGACCCTAAACCTAATTTTTCATATTCTCTTTCTTCTCCTCCCAAACCTCAAAATACTATTTGTGTTAACAAGTTAAGAATTCCTATTACAAGTAATACTTTAGTTGTGGGTAAAATTATACTTGGTGAAAAAATGGTTATATCTTTATAAAATTCCTCGTTGGAGATCTTGTTAAGAACTTTTGCACAAAGGAAGGCACTGCTGACTTCCACCTCCATGTGACACTCTTATTTGAGAAACAAAGATGGGACGTTTGCGATGGTGATTGGATCAGTCAAACATGAGCAGTTGGCGACAACCACTACCACAGTTGTTGTATCACCACATGGTTAGGTCAAGTATACGCCATGGTCTTTACTCTCCGCCATTTATTTTGTTGTACACATACATCATGTGTATCAAATGTGTTGTTTGATTATTATTTTATTGTTGGTATCCTTTTCTTGCTTTTCCTTTCCGCTAAACACTTGCAAGACACACAAAAATGTTTTCTTTTCATTCTTATGTTTGTTTTATTTGCTCTTACAAATACCGAAAACACCAAAAAAATATTACTTTCATTGATCTTATGTTGATTGGCTTCACATTTTTTCTAAAACAAAAAAAAACAAAAATATTTTAGTTATTTATTTTTGTTCATTTTGTCTACTTCTTATGCCTTGCAAATAAAAGACCCCCCCCCTTTTTTTTTTGTTTTTTGCTTGTTATGGCTTTTGAAATCACTTCCCACCCTGTACGTAGAAAAAACGCGACATCCCAGTTGATTGTGCTTGTTTCTTAAGAGCTTCGGAACAAGAAGAACAACTGGGTTTTCATAAATGTCTATTCTCTCCGCTTAGTCATCATGTCCCCAGTCAAGCGCAGACGCAAGGCACCTATGAGCGATTGTGCCACAAGAGTAATTTTTGGTGTGGTACGACAGCCGATATGCGGGTACCTCCGGGGTTATTTCCGTTATGGCGGCTGCTACGAATCAACTGACTGATTTTTGTGAAAATGAGTAGGATTGACAGTAGTTTGATTGCGTCGCTGACATACGTCTGATCAGGCCCCTCCCTCGGCGTCTTTGTCCTCACGTGAAATCTCTTCGGCAGCAATGTCGATCATCGCAGCAGCAAAAAATCTCAACTCCCCTGGTCACAGCAACCACCGTTGCCGCTGTACTGCACCATGAACGCTGCACTGCCGCCGGTGAGGTCCGCTAGTTGCAACCCTACGTGTTGCACTGTAGCTCTACCACGCAGGCGATGAGACAGTCACAACACCATGAACGATGCACAGCTCCTGCCACTAGCGAGGTCCACCGGTCGCAACACGACATGTTGCACTACAGCTTCATCGTGCATCGACAGTGAGACGGTCATAGCACCAGGAACACTACACTACAACTCTCGCCGCAAGTGAAGTATGCTAGTGAATACAACGCCACATGTTGCACTGCTGCTCCGTCGCGCCCGTCGTGCCACTGATGACACGGTCACAACACCATGAACGTTGTGCTACAACTCTCCGCCAACCGGCGTGTTGCATTGCAGCTCCGCCGTGGCAGTGCGCTCCGTGGAAGCATCCTCGCCGCTAACGAGATCCACGGGTCACAACACTCCTCCTCCGCAGCACCAGCGCGCGCTGCACCAACATGCTTAGCAACACCAACCACATCGGCATTCGATGATGCTCGACAAATTCGACCGCACAGTGGTCGGCACTTGGGACGGCAGCGTCAGTCCACAATCGGCGATGACGGCAGCAGATTGTAGCGGCGTGTGGAGCTTGGGCAACATCACTTTAATTGCGTCCATGGCCGCGGTGGTCGATGGAGAGAAAGGGAATCCAGCTGGGGCAGCGACGCGATGGAGGACGCAAGAGGTGGAAGATGATAGGGGATCGAGCTTGGGGGAAAATGAGTGGTCTGGACGTGCGTAGGACATAAGGATATAAGGATGGATGGGCGGTGCCTGGCCCCACGGGGACGCGTGGCGAGCGTAGGGTACGGTTTATGCGAGCGATTGATCATCCGGATGAAAATAAACATTTTCATTTCGATATTCTCCTTAAACGTTGATGATAATACTGTCCACGACCCCGAGGTTTCTTTTCTGATATACTTTTTGTTATTCTTCTCAATTAATTATACATTAAAACGTGGTAATCATTTTGTCCTCCTTTTCTTTTTCTTTGAACAAAACTCCCCATCTATTCATCAACTATCAAGGTAGTACAAACACCAGAAGTAAAAATTACATTCAGGTTTGTAGACGATCTAGCGATGACTACAACCACTTGAGCGAGCCGAAGGCGCGCCGCCATCTACGCCCCTCCATCACCGGAGCCGGGCAAACTTTGTTGTAGTAGATAGTCGGGAAGTCTGTCGTGCTAAATCCTCGGAGGACCAGTGCACCAGACAACAACCGCCGCATATGAAGAGAAGCATAGATTGGATCCAACATGCGGACATACGAACATAGTCGACAAAGAGCGAAGACAAACGCCGACTGAATCCCGCGGGATCCGCCGGAGGCAAACCTCCACACCAATGGCGGAGCTATGTGTGCTCATGGGGGGTTGTGCCCCCCCCC
>LR738715.1:223526232-223699912 GCA_902687465.1 Secale cereale | reverse complement strand
ACGCCTTTCGACGATGCTAGAAGTATCAATGGGACGCGGGATAGGCTGCGAGAATCTTATTCCGTCCTCGCGGAGCCGCCGCCGCCGCTGCCTCGTTTTCCTGTGCAGTACACAAACCCTTAAAGAAAACTAAAACATAGCCCTTCTACCGTCAGAAACCGGGATACACCGTGCCTCCATGACCCTAAGGCCATAGGGGACGAGGCAGCTCAGCGGCTGCGTGACGGGAGGTCGCGAAACCCAAGGCCAGGTGTTCTGTGCGTTAGGAGCTAGAGGTGCGTGCGTTTCTTTGCGATCGTATTTGTCCAAGATATTTTGTCCTCTTTCTCTTTATTATTAGAAGGAAAAAAGAACCAGGCCGTAGTACAACATCACAAAACCCCATCCTGAGATGGGGGAGAAACGGACCCAAGCCAGCGCACTCTAGAAACGGCACATGGAAGCAGCTGATCCCACACGCAGCAGAGCAAACCGGCCTAACAGACTTACCGTCCAGCAGCCGAACTCATGTGAGGGGTGCCGTTTCCCCCACCCGTCGGTCCGGGCGGAAAACAGCAGCACGCGAGGCGTCGCGACCAAATCACGGTCAGCGTATTAAAACTGGCGCGCGAGGGCCACATGGGAGGGAACGTGACAGTGCCGTCTAGCCTCGCCACTAGTCGCTTGTTTCTCTCCTCAGATACTCCATCTCCCCGCTTAAATATAGTGGAGTATTTTTGTATCATTCAGCTTCTGAGGATAATGCATACTCTGTGGTGGCAAAAAACCTCTTACATTATGGAACGAAGGGGGTGATAATCTAATTTGCATTCTCTACTTGTTGTGGCCTTGCCGTGCTGGGCCCAGGTTATGCAGAAGAGGAAGAGGAGGAACACTTTGACATGACCAATGATCCGATCGGATCCGATCCGATCAGATCTGAGGAAGAAGAGAGCTACTCTAATTGCGGTCCATCTGGCCGGAGAGAGTGTCGTTGGGTTTAGTTTAAGTATAGTCACGTAGCCTGTGGCCAATGGGGCAGGTGCTTGCTTCGCTGGCCTAGGTGTCGGTGTTGGATCGCCCACCTAATTTAAGTTGATCCTTACAAGCAACAGCCAGCCTGTTTGGGTTTCTTCTCTCCTCCATCTCCATGCGTGCGTGCATGGTTTCATCGGTGGCTTGCATCCTTCTCCCTGCCTAGCTTGTCCCTTTTTCTAAGCCTCCATACACGCCATGAACACATGGGATTATTCCGGGTTTTCATCACTCAATCATCACGCGGTATACTTGGGATATACGGAACAGCTAGCTAGCTTAGCCAGACGATCCATGTGTGTTCTTCAAGTTGAAGGGATCAACAGCATGGCTGGACGGTACATTTTTCCTAGTCTTAAACAAAAGTCACAGCTAAGGGTCAGAAAACAACTCTGAAGTTTCCGTAGGTAGCGAGAAATGACCTCAGATAACTTGGTGATAATATTACTACGCACTTCAGAAGTACTGGTACTGGTACAAAATAAGATATTGGTACTGGTACCTCAGATAACTTGGAGTAGTATCATGTTTAACTTTTTTTTTTTTGAGGGGCTGTATCATGTTTAACTTAACAGGAGAAATTCTAGAACGCTGCTAGTATTTCTAGCAATTAGGGCGAGTTAAGATCTAACAACCGCTCGGTTGTTAGTTGCTATGTAGTACAATCAGCAATGCCAGCGGTGAACTTTTGGCACATGAGTGTTATGATTGAGGCCAGTGGATAAGAATCTACAATTATCAAACCCTCTGGCGGCAGTACTTACGCAGGACACCAATAAATAAACTCTGCGGCCTGATCCCAAGCAGGATCACTTTCAGAAGTAAGTACAATAATTATAATGGCCGCAATACAGTAACAAAATCACATGCCAGAGACATAATTTAAGGGGGGACAATGGGTATGCATAAAAAATTCCTTTAATATTGTTAGTTGATCAAGTACAATGTTGAGGGGATCAAAATAGCTACAAGATTGGTGAAGGGGAAATAGTACAACTAAGTAGTAACAGAAGAAGAAAAATAGGAAAAGGGGAGCACAGATCCTCCCTCCTTATCCGTCCACCTTTCTCATCCTCTTAACAAAGAATGAATTGAACTGAACAAAAGAATCTGAAGCTCTTCTTTTTTAGCACAATTGCAGAGAATTGTGAGTTAGTAGCAGTCACTGCAGATCTCAGTTCATGGAATGAATCATCTTCTTCTTCCATCATCATCATCATGTACAATTTGCCAAAGAAATACCCTTTCCTTTGGTTAAATTCACAAGGAGAGAGAACCCTGGCTTAAAAGAATAGTTGGTGAGTAGATATTACAACAATTTTCGGTCGGTCAATACTTCTTGTACCTTTTTTTTATGTAGTATATATTTTTCTACTATCTTCCTTAACCTCCTTCGAATGTGCTGACTGGCTGACTTACTGACTTTATACAAAAGCTGGAATGGTTTCTTAAGAGACCATTTGGCTGAGATGGGAGTTATTAGGTGAGCAGGCGAGCCTCAGCCAGTGGGGGCGTCTTAGGCTGGAGCTTGGCCTGCTGCTGGGACCAATAGGACTGGGCCGCAAGGACCCGGTCGAGCAGATCCTGCGGCACCGGCTCACCGCGCCGCTGCTGGGGCGAGATGCTCGCCGTGTGCACCAGCGTCTTCCATTTGTCCTGTTGACATGATGAGAATTTCGACACGGTTAGAACATGCCAGTTCAAACTTTACCATCTTCATTCATCAAATTTGACCAAAGAATAGATTCTAGTCAAGTTGCCTACAGGCGCAACTCTGAGCAGCCAAGAAGCTTCTGCTTTAGTAAACGAACGAAAGGCTATCTCATCCTTTGATGAGACTTTTTCTAAAGTCCCAACGGTGTTAGTTGACGTGCAAGAGTAGGTTGCTTTTATTTCTAGGTGAACCATTCTGCTACTACTGCTGCCCACTTGACCCTTCCAAACAACAAAGTTGATGCGTGAGGACAGCACTAACTGAATCATAAGGACACAAGGTTGGTTTTCCAGAAAGATAGAGCCTAACTACAATCTTCTAGTACTAACACAAAAGCAATACGGTTAGACTGTCCTTCATGGTAAGGAACCTAAAACCCACAAGCACCAAACTGTTTGTGAATCTGCCAACCTGCCCAAACCCCTAAGGCTGCGTTCGGTTGACAGGGGTTTGAAGGGGTTTGGCAGGGATTGAAGGGGATTAAATCCCATACAAGTCAAATTCCCTCCAAATCCCCTCCAATCCCCTTGGGACAGGGTGTAACCGAACAAAGCCTAAATTAGCTTTTGCCACAGGAGTAAAATAGTCGAGCCAAACATCATAAAAATTTAATAATGTGTGACAGCTATGTACTTATTTGATCTAGTTTGACAGGAAAAGACTTACAAAGTCAAAGTAAAGTATTTGACAGCAATTACCTTAAGATCAACATAGGTCCGATGCTTGGCATTATCAAAAGCACGAAGTTTAACATCTCGCCATCTGCATGAAATCGCACAATTAGTCAGAAACAAAACAGAGAGATATTCAATGCCAGGTTGAATGAAGAAATAAGATGTGTACCTTCCAGTTCCAAGCTTTTCGACTGCAAGCACAAGTGCTTCCACTTCAGCAACAGAGAACGGACGTCTGATTCGACGTTGCCCCTGTTCCGCTGATCTCTTCGCCTTGTTTGCTGGAACTATCGCCCCTGCGCTGGAATCTACAGGTGTAACTGGAACAATTGCTCGCGAGTTTGCTGAAGCTTTCTCAGGTGAGGAGATGCCCCCAGGAGAGTGCACTGAATCATGATCATTCCCCTGGTAATTAGCTGTCAAGGGTGTAAATGCAAGCTCCTGTGAGGCATCGACTTCGCCGTGCTTCGAAGACGAGTCAGCAGGTGCGATCCTGCATTCAATAAAGCGCACCAATCAGGCTCAGGTTACAAATGTTAAAGGTTTATATCAAATTATGGAAAATCAACTAGTACTATTTTAGAGCATAACTACATACCTTGCTAGGGGTTCAGTGGTTTCAACAGTTTCTAGGAATTCGATATCTTCAGGAGCTGCAAGTTGAGATGAATGCCGTGTACAGTTGGGTTCAAGTGAAAAGCCTATGTTGTCCAGCATATCATCATGACCAATTCCAGCTTGCATCAAGGTTTTGCTATCATCCCTGATTTTCTTTCCATGGTGAAGAACACCCACACGCAGACCACCTCCAAGCATGGCATTTACTGCCTCCAGAACAGTTTTCTGCATCGAAAGTACACATTAAACCACACGAATAATAATTGAGGGGGAAAAGGAAATCCTTCCAGCGTCTATTTACGTGCATGAACAAGTAAAAAAACAAGAGCAGAATGTCTGGAAAATACCTTCAGTGAACCAACAGAAGCAGTTTCTGGGATCTCAATTAGAAGTTCAGGCACCTTGAAAGATTTGATCTTAAGTTTCACTGGAAAAAAAATAAGGATATTGTTTAACTAATAATTAAGGATACCCCAAAAAATGGTTGAAGGTACTATACATACCATGGCAATCGTTTGATTTACAAGATCCATGGAATGGCATTGAGTTGCTGCCCTTGTTTGCTGCAGAAGAAATGTTGCACCGAAATAAGTTACAAGACAAGACAGAAATAAAATTGAAGAGGAACGCACAGGTGCAAGCAAAACAAACCTTCCAAGGAAGCAGCATGTGGTTCTCTTTCATTAACCTTTGTGGTTCTCTTTGCATTTGATTTGGCAAATTCTTCAGATACTAGAGTTGAATGACGATCCAACATCTTCCTTCGCTTAAATGTACTCCTTTGGGTCCTTTGCCGCGTATAATACATTTTCTTGTTTCGGAAAGAAGGCTTCCGGTCAGCATCTGGCAGGAAAAATGAATTCAAGTGAGATTAAGCTGGTTTAAACATGTATGTCATCAATGAAGTGCTACTTGAAAGGCAAAGTATAGTGAGATAATCCAATGCTCACCACTATAGGAAAGATCTCCTTTGTGCATTCTGGCAGGAGCAACTTTCCTGTACTTACAGGCGAGGAACTTCTTCACCCTACTTTGATCAGCTGTACAATTGGGCCTGAAGCCCCTGTTAGTGGCGGTGCTCGAATGCGTGCACCCGGAAGATTTATCATCATCATCATCATTCTCTCTATCTACAGAATACTCTGCTCCTCCTTTGGGACCCCTCGGAAAGGAGACCGACTTGTGGATTTTGCCGCCATATAATGGCATCTCGCCGGTGCTGTCAGAGCTGACCAAAGGAGGCGGCTTCACATCGACATCCATGGGGTCGAGAAGATTGTACATGTCAGGGACGTTCTTGTTAAAGGCTGCTGCGGCCAATGCCATGACATTTGCCGCTGCATCCCCGGTGAAGGCCCCTGACTCCACGGATTCAGGCGACCACCTGTCCGCGATCGCCCCGAAATTACTACCCAAGTCAGCCTTGGTACAACTTATCATCGAGGGTTCCTTGTCCACAGCCTCAGACTTTGCCTTTGGAACCTCATTCAGATCCTCTCCCTTCCGAGAATGGTGATCCGCCAGTCTCTGAGACGCAATGTGGGAGATCAACGCGCTCTCATTGCAGCTATCCTGGTCCATGGCATCATTCTTGAGGTGCTTCCCCTCCTCGTCGCACTGCTCTTGCTTCACGCAGACATCCTTGGCAGAAGCAGCGAGGAGGACCGGGGAGCCGGCGCTCATGTTCCCCAGCGAGCCCTCGCCCTCATCGAGCAGCTTGCCGGCCACCGTCGCGAGAAGGTCAAACGCGCACATCGCCTGGCCCTGGCTCTCCTTCTTCCTAACTGATCTCTTGCCCTGCACATTTCAAGAAACAAGAAGAGACGCCATCGCTGTCAGACTCGCCAACCGGAGCAGCAAGACCAAATTTAGACGCTGAAAGGCGCAGGCGGCATACCCTCGCGGATTTCGGGACGCGCGGCATCTCCGCGACGTGGCTTCCGCCGCACGACTCCATCTCCGACGACGTCCTCTTCTGGAATACCATTCTTCTTGCGCCTCGTTTCGGTTGCTTGTAATTTACAGAGTTAACAACCGGTGGTTGCGCTGTTCATGGCTTGTCCCAGAACACAGATCTGCAAATAAATTATTAAAATCCCATTAGCAATTATAACAACAAAAGATACGTGGTTGCTATAGTACAAAAAGGAAAGATCATTCGTCGGGATCTCCGCAACAAGTCAGGATAAATCTCGGATAAACCCTTGATTAATTAAACAGGGGACGATCATAGTTAGCAGTGCAATTAATTAGAAAAAAACTGGAATCCCAAAACCCCAGGAGGATAGGCCCGGGCGTGGAGCGCCCGGAATGATGATGATTTTTTTAAACCAACTGCGCTCCAAGAGCGGGTAAAACTCAATTGGTCTCATGAAAAGAAGACAGGAAATGGAGAGAACTCGTACTTGCTCCCGTGATCCAAATTACTACTGCTCGTAAGCGAAGAGAAGAAATTTTCGGTTGAAATGGTTTCGCCGCCGTATTAAATGCACCCAGGAAAATAAATTGGCCGGGCAAACCAGCACGCGAAGCGATCAAAGAGAAAAGCCTTTAAAAAACTCACATGCATCGGAATCCGTGAAGATTAAGCAACTGCCAAAAGGAAAGCGGACGCGTCGGTTAAAAAAAGAGGGGAAGAAGAGCAAGCCCAGTGGCTGAAAACCAAGCAAGAATTGTCAAATCGCTGGGCGCCAGATCGGATCTTGGCGCCCAATTCCCGCAATTCGACGCGAAATTCGTCCGAAATGGGGCGACCTGAGACGAACAGCTCCAAATGCGCGACCTCCCGCTCGAAATTGCCGGAATTCTCCCCATGACCGGCGTCAGAAGTCGCCGATCACACCAGAGCAGCAGAGTTTCAGGCAGAAATGGACCTGGGACCTCCCCGGAGGCCCCAAGAAAACCCCAGGCAGCCCCGGTTCCCCGAATTCCCCAAACCCAAGCAAAGAAGGCGAGCCCCGGCCGCAGAGGCTCGCAATTCAGCACAATTCGACGGAATCCCGCGGGCGGACTCACCTCAGAGGCAGAGATCCACGCCGGCCTCCGATCGCCCCCACCAACCGGCCCCGGATCACCGTACGGGGCTCCGCGGCGGAACCCTCCGGCGAGATCCCGCACCCAACAAGCAGGCAGGCAGGCAGGCAACCGCGCGCGGGATTATTCCTCCTCCCCCTCCCTCGCTCGCTTCCCTTCCCTGGCCTTCGCTTCTCTCTTGTGGCTGGCTTGGCCCTTTTTATTTATTTTCCCTCTCTCCTCCTCCTCCTCCTCCGGTTCTCCCTTCCCCTGTTGCGGATGTGTGGTGTGGTTTGGCCAAAACCCCTCAAAACCAACCCTCCTTCTTAAACCCCCCCAACCCCCCGCTCGCACGGGCCACCTGCTGCTGCCTGTTAAACCCCACGCGCCCACCGCCTGCGCCCGGTCGCCCACACGCCAACGACCGCTTCCTCCACTCGCCACCGTCCACCTGTCCCGCCGTCCCCGATCCAACGAGCCCACGCGAGAGGTTCCTTTTTTCCTACAGGCGCGAGTGGTTTCCGCGGCCCCGCCGCCCAGCGCCACGTGGCGGGGATCTTGGCCGTCGGTTTCCTGAGGGCGTCCGCCGCCGTTGGATCCCGGGCGGTCCTTGAGTCTCTCGTGGCCACGAACGCGAGGAGCGATCCCTGTTAATCGCTGGGGGTTTAGGGAGGAGATTAGCGGGCCGTTTTTAGCAACACCGAAATGGAAACGTGGGGAAAGAGTTAGATTAGGGGGTTAACGCGCGCTCTCTCCCTCCCCTGGATTAATTTGGGAGGTCTCGGATTTTCTTGTGGCTTTTCTCTTTTTTCTTGGGGTTTTGAGAGGCTGTGCATGTGGTGCTGGTGGAGGAGAATGTTCAGGGTGATGCTCGAAAAGGTGCCAAGATTCCGGAGCTTCTTCGGGGCAGTGGCAGCAGGGCCGGATAATTTTTAGATAACAAGTTCGTGGCCTTTGTGCTTTTGGAGGGCGCACAATGCTCAACAAAATAACGCATGCGATTGCAAATTTTAGCACTGTGCACTCCATAATATTATTCTCGACAACGTTGGCCTAGATTTTGTAATATATAGACGTGCTTAATCTAATTTGCTTATCATGCTGGTCGTACCCATGATTCTAGTAATTTTACGTACATTGTTCATGAAGAAAATACTAGTATGTACTCCCTCCGTTCGGAATTACTTGTCGCAGAAATGAATGTATCTAGATGTATTTTAGTTCTAGATACATCCATTTTCGAGACAAGTAATTCCGAACGGAGGGAGTACGTGTGATTATGATACGTATGTACAGCGGCCCAAGATCAGAAGATGGGTAAATATTTTCCTTCTTTTACCAACTATGGCGGAACCAAAATTCATTGAACAAGTGTAATAAAAAAAAGCCCAATTACTTCAAAATAACTTGTAGAAATAAAGCTACTTTAATTACTACACCGGTTAGAGAAAATAGCTTGTTAGTACTTAATGGCCTTCCAAATGTATAGTTTGTTCCGGAATAAATATGTGCTCATATTTCCTAAAACTAGACCAAGTCAAAAAAAACCCGCAACCCTTAGAGCATCTCCAACAGGCGCGCTTAGCGCCGCGCCCAAAAAAATCATATACCGCGCGCGCAAAGTCTGTTTTGCCGCGGCGCGCAGTGCTGGCTCCAGCAGCAGCGCTATTTTGCAGTGCGCGCGTGCTGCTCCAGCGGTGCCCAAAAAATATAGCGCGCACACACTTTTTTTCATACTTATAAAATTGCATTAAAATAAAAAGATACAAAGATAGATAGTTCTAAACATAGGTAAAACATAGATAGATACTTCTAAAACATAGATAGATAGATATATAGTTCGAAAACATAAAAAAAACTAATCGCTCCAGTCATCTCCATCATCATCGCCTTCGTTGTTGCTGTCGGAGGAGGTTGACAACCAGATGTCGAACCAGCGGTCATCTTCTGGGATGAAGATCGTTCTCCCGCCAGCATCGCGGATGGCGCACTGTTGACACGCCAATTCCCTCCGACGACGCCTGTCCTCGCGGCGACGTTCCCAAAACTGATGCTCGGCGACGACGTCCTCCGGGTGGAGGCGGCGCCACTCCGCCATGCGCCGCTCGTCCTCCTGGGCGACGAGGAGGCGGTTCTGCGCCGCCGTGTGCTCCGCACGATCTCGTGCGGTGTGTAGACGAGGCGGCGGGGCGAGCTCCAACGCCTGCTCGAGCGTGCGGGCGTCGTCGAAGTTCATCTGACGACGCGGCCTGCCTAGGCGCCACGCCGCCGCGTCGTACGCGCGGGCGGCCTCGTGCGCCGTCTCGTAGGTGCCGAGGGGAAGCCGGAGATCGCCGGAGCGTATCTCGGCGTAGAAGCCGCCGCCGTTCGGGCGCTCGCGGACGCCGCGGTAGCCCGACGAAGAACGGCGGCGCGGCGGCATGGTGGTGCGTCGGGGGCGGCGACGGTGCTCCGGTGCGGCGGCGGTGCTCCGGTGCGGCGGCGGTGCTCCGGTGCGGCGCTCGGGGTCGGCGGGCGCGAGAGAGAGGAAGAGAGAGGGAGAGAGAGCGGTGGAGCGAGGACGGGCGCGCGCGCGGCGTTTTATAGGCGCGCGGGGCGCGCCGCCGCAAAAAAGGCGCGCGAGAGGCCGCCGTTTCGCGCGCGCGCAAGCGGTTCCCGCGCGCGCGTTTTTCCCGCCGTCGCTGGAGCGCGTAATTTTTCCCGCGCGCGCGAAATCGCCAGTTTAGCGCGCGCGCGCCTTTTTGCGCGCCTGTTGGAGATGCTCTTATATAAGTAAATAGTAATACTATGAAATTGTATAAATGTAGGCTAAAACACTTCTTTTTTAAATCTAAGCCTGTTTGCTAAGAAAAATAAGAAAAAAGTGTAAAAAGACATTGATATATTTCTAAAGAGGCACTCCCAATGCATCATATCTTAAGCTATATCTTCTTTCTTTGCGGGAAATCTTAAGCTATATCACATGCTTTAAATCGTGTGTGCATTAAACATGTATTTAGGTATAACTCCTCTGTTTGATTATATAATTTTAGCACTGTGCAGTCCATTATATTATTCTCGACAACATTGGCCTAGTTTATGTAATATATAGACATGCTTAATGTAATTTACTTATCATGCGGGTCATTCCCATGATTCTAGTAATTTTACGTACAGTGTTCATGAAGAAAATACTAGTATGTACGTTTGATTATGCTATGGTTCGTAATAACAACTATGGCGGAACCAAAATCAAAAGATGAGTAAATATTTTTCTTCTTTTACCAACTATGGCGGAACCAAAATTAAATGAACAAGAGTAATAAAAAAAAGCTGAATTACTTCAAAATAACTTGTACAGTTAAAGCTAGTTTAATTACTATGCCGGTTAGAGAAAATAGCTTGTTAGTACTTAATGGCCTTCCAAATGTATAGTTCGTTTCAGACTAAATATGTACTCATATTTCCTAAAACTAGACCAAGTCCAAAAAAAACATCTGGCAACCCTTATGTAAGTTAATTGTAATACTATGAAATTGTATAAATGTAAGCTAAAACACTTCATTTTTAAATCTAGCTTGTTTCCTAAGAAGAAAAAAAGAAAAAAATGTAAGAAGACAGTGATATATTTCTAAAGTGACACTCCCAAGACATCATATCTTAAATTATGTCTTATTTTTTTGCGGGAAATCTTGACCTATATCATATGCTTTAAATGTGTATGCATTAAACATGTACTCTCTCCGTTCGGAATTACTTGTCGCAGAAATGGATGTATCTAGATGTATTTTAGTTCTAGATACATTCATTTCCAAGACAAGTAATTCCGAACGGAGAGAGTATTTAGATATAGCTCCTTTGTTTGATTATATAATTTTGAAGCGTCTAAAAATACTACTACAAAACCACCCATTGAAGATGGTTTTGGTACATGGGTCGGCGGCGGCGGTTGCCCATTTGGCCTGAAAGTCTGTATTAACTACATTAGAAAAAAATAGCTTGTTAGTACTATAAAAACTTGTACAATTAATTACTACGCCGGTTAGAGAAAATAGGTTGTTAATATTTAATGGCATTCCAAATGCATAGTTCATTTGAGAATAACTACATACTCCTATTTCCTAAAACTAGACCAATCCCAATTATACTTTTTGTAACGCTCATATAAGTAAATCAACTATAAATGTTACATTTAGCATGTTTCACAACTACAAAGATGGCAAATACCAACTGTATAAATGCAAGCCAAAACACTTAAAAAACAATATGGCTGGATGGCCAAAATGAATAAAAAAATATGTAAGAGACATCGATATGTTCCTAAAGGGCACTTCCAATGCATCATATCTTAAGGTATATCATATGCATTGAATATGTAGCCAAATATGGCTCCTCTAATTGATTGTATCATATTGTCGTATCTAAAAAAGCCTCTAATTTAATGTGGTTTGTGAGCGAAAAGGTATGATTTGTCTTGGTTTTGGTGCTAAGAGTTATACCTAGATTAAAATATAATAACTCTCTCTTTTGTTTTTAAATATGGTGTCACATCAGATTTTGCTTAGCTTTCGTGATAAGATATAGTCCGAGATGAAGCACTCGGGCTGCCTATCGTTAATCTATATAGGAATTAATTGGTACGGAAACCATCAAGTGTGCTCGAAAATCTTCTTTTTTCAAAAGAAGATTATGCACCCCTATATAACCCAATAAAATTCCGCTGGTAAATCCATGTCTAACGAAAATCCCAACTCACTGGTTGGGAAACTCAGACGGCTAGCCGGCTTCCTTTTTTCTTGCTACCAACCGACCTCGCTCCTCTCGCCTCGCTCAACTGAGGTTGTCGGCCAAAGTCGCCTGGCCGACGGCGACAAGGATCCATGGGTGGCTTTGTGACCCCCTCCCCCAGGGTTATGGCATCGACGGGTGATACAACTTCAAGGGCGACGATGAGACGCAAGGTGGGTGGAGCATTGTGGCGGTGATGAGAGGTTGTCATGGTATAGCAATTTGTCAACGGTAGCCTAGATACGTCCAGTTCTGGCGCCTTACCGGCAAGCTGAAGGATTGCAACTGATAACAATTAAGTGTGAGAGATCAATTGTAGATTTGTCTTCGATAAATAGAGTGTCGAACCCAAGAAGGAGCATAAAAATTGCTTGATGGAAAAAAGCAAGAAATCATTGTAAATGATGCAAAGAATGTAGGTTGGTAGGTTTACTTTACAATGACTTTTGGATTACTATCATACGGCAAGCGAAGAATTACAAGAATGTAAGTGCAACAAAAGTATAACGGTGCAATAAGTGTCTCAACCCTTAACTATGCTAGGGACAAGCCAGTTATATTGCTTATAAGGATCAAATCGTTCTCGAGGACGGGGAATTTCACCTAGTTTCATTAACTTTAATGTTAATTGCCTTGATAAGTGTTGTGTGGTGGAGCCTAAACTTATGCATTCTTACGTAAACAAAATACATACTTATGATTATACCTTATGCTACTCGCGATGGAGTTGTTTGATTCCCCCGGCGAGGAAGGGTGAAGCAATATAGTAGCAGGTAGTATTTCCCTCAATTAAGAACCAAGGTTTATCAAATCAGTAGGAGACAACACACGAACAACATTAGTAGTACATGCACACAAATAAAATAATCGCTTGCACCCAACAAAGGCAAGGGGGTCGTCACTCCCCATGCTCTTGCCAGCCACATGATTAAAACTGGTAGTGATATGCAAAGTAACAAAAAGTGAAAGAAAGTAAATAGAGAAATTGTAAAAGACTTAGTATTAATGGAGAATAGACTCGGGCACTGATACAACGAGCTGCTATACAACCTGTTTTAAACCCCTTTCCGCGACGGCAATTTAAACCGTCGCTTAGTGAGTGTGGGTGATAGGGGGTCCTTTCCACACGACCCGCAAACCGTCGGGGATAGGCCCTCTAGTCACACACGCTGTGTAAAATGAGCTCGTGTGCGATCGGGCTAGCCATCGCATACAATTATACATGCCCATTTGTAGGTACATCCCACACAGTGATTCCCAGATAAATGTTTCCCTTCGTCTGCACAACCCACATGGTCAACCCATGAGAAACGTTTCCGTTCGTCTGCACATCCCACACAGTGAATCCTAGAGAAATGTTTTCATTTGTCTGCACATCCCACACAGTGAATCCCAGATGAATGTTTCCGTTTGTATATACATCCCACACAGTTTGATGTATAGCCGCGTGTGTGATAGGTGTAACGATCACACATGCTCTGCCTCCGTAACCGTTTACTTTATTCAACTATATCACACACCATTTGATGAACAAAGCTGTATGGCATTGGGCTATCCATCACAACAGCTTTTACTGCTACAACCGTTTGCAAAGTTCCATGGCCCATTTAGCAGGTTTATTAGTTTACAATTAATAATTCTAGTATTACGCAAATTCACATTTCAGATTGAACATCTGTTTGCCAATTTCATATGAGGCACACAAATATATTTTAACATCACAATACGATAGCTACCTGAGAACAACACATTACATCATATAGCTAGTTCACCCTCTTAAGAACAATATTAGAACAATATATTCATTTCCCTAATCGACACATGCATGATCAGCCAGGTTCATCTTCTCCACCTCTGCTTTCAGTTCAGTAAGAACCTGTTTTGCACTGACCAACTGGCAAAGTGCCTCCTCCTTCGCCAACACCATCTTAGCAAAGTATAATTTCAAAAATCCGAGCTCATTCTCCATCTTCCTCTCTTTCCCGCATCTTGAAATATTCTTTAGCGTTAACACCACTTTCTCTAAGCATATCTTTGTTCTCTTCCTCATACATGCTCTAGAATTTTGCTAGGCACATCTTCAAAGACTGTGGGCACTCTTAATCAACCCACTCCAGGTAAGAACACTTCTATTCATCCTATAATATTTAAAACTAAATCAGTAACAATTGTATGGAAAATGAGTTTCTAGCAACATATAAAATCACCAAATACATATTTTGAAACACTGAAGAAATTGGTTAATTATGACATATCTTCTCAAAAAGATCAGTGTGGAAATGAAATAATTGCTACTGAGACAACAACCAAATTCAGAAACATCAAAAGCTATAATTAACTTCAATTACGCTACAAGTTCTTAGTCATGTACTATAAATAACAAATTGAACATTTTATGAGGAAGCTAAATATCACTGCAACAGCATAGCGATAGTGTTTGGTTGACAACAAATTGATACTAACAAGTGTGTACATGCACAAATTTAGTAACATCGAACTAATAGGAGTAAGGCCGTCCACTATGTATGCCAAAACCGGTGTCAATACAGCTGTTGCTACATTTGGCACCAGTGAGCCGATGTAGAGGAAAAAAATCAAGGAATCAGACACCGGAGCACCTAGTTGCTCTGATGCCTAGTTCCTTCGTGCCATAAAGTTTTATTATTTTACTACTTGGTTGCTCGGATGTGTGGACCAAAGTTGGCTGCACAAATTGTTGAAGTCGTGCCAAATAATTTTCTAATGGCACCGCTGTGAAGGAAATATGCCCTAGAGGCAACAATAAAGTTTTTATTTGTATTTCCTTACATCATGATAAATGTTTATTATTCATGCTAGAATTATATTAACCGGAAACTTAGTACATGTGTGAATACATAGACAAAACAGAGTGTCCCTAGTATGCCTTTACTAGACTAGCTCATTGATCAAAGATGGTTATGTTTCCTAGCGATAGACATGATTTGTCATTTAATCAATGGGATCACATCATTAGGAGAATGATGTGATGGAAAAGACCCATCTGTTAGCTTAGCAACTTGATCGTTTAGTTTTACTGCAATTGCTTTCTTCATAAGTTATACATGTTCCTATGAGTATGAGATTGTGCAACTCCCGAATACCGGAGGAACACCTTGGGTGCTATCAAACGTCACAACGTAACAGAGTGATTATAAAGATGCTCTACAGGTGTCTCCGAAGGTGTTTGTGGTGTTGGCATAGATCAAGAATAGGATTTGTCACTCCGAGTGTCGGAGAGGTATCTGTGGGTCCTCTCGGTAATACACATCATAATAAGCCTTGCAAGCAAATGACTAATGAGTTAGTCACGTGATGATGTATTACGGAACGAGTAAAGAGACTTGCGAGTAACGATATTAACTAGGTATAGTGATACCGACGATCGAATCTCAGGCAAGTAACATACTGATGACAAAGGGAACGACGTATGTTGTTATGCGGTTTGACCGATAAAGATCTTCGTAGAAAATGTAGGATCCAATATGAGCATCCAGGTTCCGCTATTGGTTATTGACCGGAGATGAGTCTCGGTCATGTCTACATAGTTCTCGAACTCGTAGAGTCTGCACGCTTAACGTTCGATGACGATCGGTATTATGAGTTTACGAGTTTTGATGTACCGAAGGTAGTTCGGAGTCCAAAATGTGATCACAGACATGACGAGGAGTGCCGCAGGGGTTACCGGAACCCCTCGGGGAGCATGGGCCATAATGGGCAATGAGGGAAAGAGAGAGGCAGCCCACTAGGGCTGGACGCCCCCCAAGGGAATCCTAGTTGGACTAGGAGTGGGGGGAGGCGCCCCTTTCCTTCCTTTTCCTCTTCTTCTTCCTTTCCTACTCCTAGTAGGAATAGGAAAGGGGGATTCCTACTCCTACTAGGAGTAGGAAACCTACTCCTGGCGTGCCCTATAGGGCCGGCTGGCCCTCCCCCCTTGCTCCTTTATATACGGGGGTAGGGGGGCACCCAAGGACAGACAAGCAACATTGTCTTAGCCGTGTGCCATGCCCCATCCACATAAACACACCTCGGTCATATCGTTGCAGTGCTTAGGCGAAGCCCTGCGTCGGTAACTTCATCATCTCCGTCACCACGCCGTCATGCTGATGAAACTCTCCCGTGAAGCTCAACTGTATCAAGAACTCGTGGGACGTCATCGAGCTAAGCGTGTGCTGAACACGGAGGTGCCGTGCGTACAGTGCTTGGATCGGTTGGATCGCCAAGACATTCGACTACATCAACCGCGTCACTAGACGCTTCCGCTTTCAGTCTACGAGGGTACGTAGACACACTCTCCCCTCTCGTTGCTATGCATCTAGTAGATAGATCTTGTGTGATCGTAAGATTTTTTTGAAATACTACGTTCCCTAACACGCTGATGAGATGGCAACATTTTTAGATACTAGGTAGAAACTGTGACACCGTCTTAATCACATCCAGAATAACATAGCACAGTGAGAGTGTCTGAATCACATATAACAAGTGATTTGTAACAACGAAGGTGGGGCTAACCTTCTCTGCGCATGCCAGAAACTTCCTCCCACTGTCCACAGATTCAAAGCAACTAACTTCATGCATGGAGATTGATGGTGACAACGAGTAGGCAGATCTTCAACCACCCCCGCTCCATTCATTGCAACTGATGGTCCTAGGGAGCTACAAGAGGAAGAACTGACCCAAATCGACTGCTGGGTTAAAATCCTTCATTCCAAATCATAAACTGAGAGAGAGAGAGAGAGAGAGAGAGAGAGAGAGAGAGAGAGAAGGGAGGCATACATGGGTGGTGAAAGAGTCGTCGTCGGAGGAGGAACCGTTGGACAGGTCATTGAAGAAGACCATGCCGACCGCAACGGTCGGATGCAAGACGGTGAGAGCGAGGAAGCAAGCCAGGAAGCGGCTATAGCTTGGGAAGGAAGGAATGAGGAAACAGGGAAAATGTGACTTGTGGTCGGGGATAAAAGGGGGTGGGGTTAGGGGGAGTTAGATATTTCGGCGGTAGTCAAAATTTTCCAAAAGGTGGAGGGAAACTTTGCGCGCGGTGCCGGATATCATATCACTTTGAATGAATGTGTGCATTGCAAACGATTCTTCTGCTTTACGCGCATGCAATGAGGTTGATCATTCAAATATTGGTGGAAATTTCCCTGGGAACTGTCCTCATCAACGCCATTGCATAATTTAACATTGCTTGCTAATTTGGGCACACAAAAGAGCCTACAGCACACATACCACACTTACTGAATCGAGCAATTTTAGTAATTAAAAAGAGCGAGTTAACCTAAACATTGCTCTAAGAACATACCAGTACTATAAAAAAAGTCTAAGTACGCATAATTTTCACAAAGTTGCCGCCGCGCCGCTTGATGTCTACTACGCAACTTATTCTTGTAGACTCGTGTTGGGCCTCCAAGCGCGAATTTTTGTAGGACAGTAGCAATTTTCCCTCAAGTGGATGACCTAAGGTTTATCAATCCGTGAGAGGCATGAATATGGTCTCTCTCAAACAACCCTGCAACCAAATAACAAAGAGTCTCTTGTGTCCCCAACACATCCAATGCAATGGTAAATTGTATAGGTGCACTAGTTCGGCAAAGAGATGGTGATACAAGTGTAATATGGATAGTAGATATAGATTTTTGTAATCTGAAAAATGTAAAAACAGCAAGGTAACAAGTAGGAAAAGTGAGCAAAAACGGCATTGCAATGCTTGAAAACAAGGCCTAGGGTTCATACTCTCACTAGTGCGAAATCTCTCAATAACGATAACATAATTGGATCATATAATAATCCCTCAACATGCAACAAAGAATCACTCCAAAGTTCCTATCGTGGAGAACATAAGATGAAATTATTTGTAGTATACGAAACCACATCAAAGTTATTCTTTCTAATCAATCTATTGGGCTATTCCTATAAGTGTAACAAACAACCCTAGAGTTCGCACTAAAATAACACCATATGACACGCATCAATCAACCCTAATGTCACCACAAGTATTTGTGGGTCAATTATACGATGTGCATCACACAATTTCAGATTTATAATATTCAATCCAACACAAAGAACTTCAAATAGTACCCCAAGATTTCTATCAGAGAAAGGAATAGGAAAACGCGTACCAACCCCTATGCATAGATTACCCCAATGTCACCACGAGAATCCGCAAGTTGATAACCAAAACATACATCAAGTGAATAGATAGAACATCCCATTGTCACCACGGATATCCCGTCGCAAGACATATATCAAGTGCTCTCACATCCAAAAGATTCTATCCGACATAACAAAACCTCAAAGGAAAAGATTCAATTAATCACAAGAAGGTAGAGAAGGAAGAACACCATAAGATCCAAATATATCAACAAAGCTCACGGTACATCAAGAATATGCCAAACCAAGAACACGAGAGAGAGATAAAACACATAGCTACTTGTACAAACCCTCGGCCCTGAGGGTGGACTAATCCCTCCTCATCATGGTGGCCGTTGAGATGATGAAGATGGCCTTCGGTGATGATTTCCCCCTCCAGCAAGGGTCCTGGAACGGGCTCCTGATTGAGTTTCCATGGCTACAGAGGCTTGCGGCGCCGGAACTTCTCATCTAGGGTTCTTTCTTGGGGGGGGGGTATTTATAGGATTTTTTGGCGTAGGTTTCATATCAAGGGGTCCACGAGGCGGCGACAAGCTCAGTTTCCCCTCCCTGGGGCCAGGCGTGCCTATCGAGCTTGTCGTGTCCTCGTGGGTCTTCTAGTACTCCCACAAAGCTTCGGGGGTTGAAAGTGCAACTATCCCTAGGTGGTTTTGGTAATTACCGACAACATATAGCTCATTGAACTAATGCTATCTCAAGATAAATATTTCAGGAAAGTTCAATGATTGGCATGGCATGGATTATAAATGTGGACCCCCCAAAATGCGAAGGACACATATTGGCTCAAGCTCAGGACTCTACATTTTCTATTTTAGTGATCCAAGATCACATTGAGTCCATAGGAAAGCCAATACTATTAAAAGGGGATGAGGTGTTGCTTAATTGGTTTCTTGCTCAAAATGCTTAGTGATATGCTCCAAAACCCTCAACCACTTTCTCACATCCACATATGTCCCAAACCAAAACTCAAACTCGTCCCCACCAAAACCTTCTATCCGGTGCCACCGAGTTCTCTTGACATAGCCATTGCCACAAACCCTAGTCACTTCGGTCTCACCGATAGGGATATCGGTCTCACCGAGATGGGATTGCAAACTCTCTGTTTCCCGTCGTAACATTTTGGTCTAACCGAGATGAGCGATCGGTCCCACTGAGTTCGCAATGCAAACTCTTTGTTTCCCCTTCGTAATGTTTCGGTCCAACCGAAACGAGCGAATCGGTCCCACCGAGTTTGTCTGACCAACTCTCTGGTTAGCTTATTACCAGAATTGGTCCTATCAAGTTTGTGTAATCGGTCTCATCAAGATTACGTTATGCCCTAACCCTAATGAAATTGGTCCTACTGAGTTGATCATATCAGTCCCACCGAAATGCCTAACGGTCACATTATGAACTAAATCAGTCTGACCGAGTTCTCTGATTCGGTCCCACCAAGTTTGGTAAATTGTGTGTAACAGTTAGATTTTGTGTGGAGGCTATATATACCCCTCCACCCACTCTTCATTCATGGATAAAGCCATCAAAACATGCTACACTTCCAACATACATTTTCTGAAAGAGAACCACCTACACTTGTGTTGAGGTCAAGATATTCCATTCCAACCACATAAATCTTGATCTCTAGCCTTCTCCAAGTTGTTTTCCACTCAAATCATCTTTCCATCAAATCTAATCCTATGAAATAGAGTTGAGTGTTGGGGATACTATCATTTGAAGCACAAGAGAAAGGAGTTCGTCATCAACACACCGTCTATTACCTTTTGGAGAGTGGTGTCTCCTAGATTGGTTAGGTATCACTTGGGAGCCTCCGTCAAGATTGTGGAGTTGAACCAAGGAGTTTGTATGGGCAAGGAGATCGCCTACTTTGTGAAGTTCTACCCTAGTGAGGCAAGTCCTTCGTGGGCGATGGCCATGGTGGGATAGACAAGGTTGCTTCTTCGTGGACCCTTCGTGGGTGGAGCCCTCCGTGGACTCGCGGAACCGTTACCCTTCATGGGTTGAAGTCTCCATCAACGTGGATGTACGATAACACCACCTATCGGAACCACGGATAAATATTTTTCCGTGTCTACATTACGTTTGCTCCCTCAAACTCCTCCCTTTACCTTCATATGCAATTGCTTTACATTCTGCTGCTATACTCTCAGAATTGCATGTGTAGGTTGATTGCTTGACTTGTGCATAATTGCTAAAATCTGCCAAAGACTTAATATTGGGAAAAGGCTAGGTTTTTATTTGGTCAAGTAGTCTAATCACCCCCGCTCTAGACATGCTTTCGATCCTACAAGTGGTATTAGAGCTAAGGTCTCTATTTGCCTTAATTCCATAGCTTTTGGTGATCATAGCCTTGGTTTCACAACCTATGATAGTATGGTGTCTAGCGAGGGAAATTACCACCATAGAGGTCCTTACTTTGATGGTACTAATTTTGCTAGTTGGAAGCATAAGATGATAATGCATATTCTTGGACATAACCCCAACGTTTGGGCTATTGTGTGTGTTCGTTGCAAGGTGAATTCTTTGATGGGAGAGAACCAAACCGTGAAGCTACCGCAGAAGAGTTGAAGATGCTGCAATACAATGCTCAAGCTTGTGATATCCTCTTCAACGGATTGTCCCCCGAAGAATTCAACAAAATCAGCCGTCTTGAGAATGCAAAGGAAATTTGGGATACTTTGATTGATATGCACGAGGGTACTGACTCTGTCAAGGAATCCAAATTGGATGTGCTTCAAAGTTAGCTTGACAAGTTCAAAATGAAGGATGGTGAAGGTGTCGCTGAAATATACTCTAGGCTTACTCTCATCACAAATGAGATTGCCGGCTTAGGAAGTGAGGAGATGACCGACAGATTCATCATCAAGAAGATCCTAAGAGCCTTGGATGGAAAATATGTTATCGTGTGCACATTGATCCAAATGATGCCCAATTACAAAGATCTCAGGCCTACGGAAGTCATTAGAAGAATTGTTGCTCATGAGATGTCACTTAAGGGTAAGGAAGAGCTCCACAACAAGTCAAGTGGTGCTTACAAAGTCTCATGTGATGCTACCACATCATCAAGTGAGAAACAAACCTTCAATGAAGAATTGAGCCTAATGGTGAAGAACTTCAACAAGTTCTACAAGAGTAGAAGCAATGAGAGAAGTTCCAAGTCAAGGTCCTACAATGACAAAAGATCTTCAAGTCGTGAACGAAATTGCTACAATTGTGGAAGACCCGGACACTACTCCAATGAGTGTACGGATCCATACAAAAGAAGAGAAGATTCTCCCAAAAGAAGGAGTAGGAGAGAAGAATCACCACCAAGAGAGAGAAGGAGTAGAGATGATCATTATGAATGAAGAACCTCTCGGAGAAGAAAGGATTCGGAAAGGAAAGACAAGTCATCAAAGACCTACACAAAACGAAGACATCAAGCTCACGTTGGTGAATGGGTATCCGGCTCCGACTCCGACCATCACTCCGAAAGAAGTTATCACTCCGACTTCGAATATACTGAAGATGAAGGTGTTGCCGGTCTAGCACTTGTGTCAACAAACTCCTACAACATATTTGACTCACCAAATGAAGGAATTTGAAGATGCTTCATGGCTAAAGGCCCAAAGGTACCACACCCCGAGTATGTTGATTTCAATAGTGATGAAGATGATTTGCTAGGAGATGATGATTTACTTGTTGACAACTCTAGTTATGATAACTATGATGAACTTGCTATTAATCATGCTAATCAAGATAAAACAAATGACGATGATAAGAAGGAGATTGAGCGTCTAACTAAAGAACTAAACACTCTTAAGTTAGCTCATGAAACTACCTTGGAAGATCATCGAGAACTTCTAAAGACTCATGAGTAGTTACGCTTTGGAAAGCTCAACCTTGAGCAAGAGCATGAGTTCTTAAAATCAATCAATGATGATCTTCGCAAGGAAAGTTCTTCTTACATTTCCAAACGTTTACTCTTGTCTACTTACATGCCACCAGTTAAATCTAGCAACAAGAACTAGATAGATTCTTCATCTAGTAGTAACAACAATCATGCTAAATCAAATATTGTTGCTTCTAGTAGTACTCTTGATTCCAATAATGATTCTCTTATCCAAGTTACACTTGAGCAAGAAAATAGCCTATTGAAGGGAATTATAGAGAAAGGTGTTTACAAGAGCCTTGCTGGAAGTAAGCAATTTGAGGAGATTGTACGCAAGCAAGGAAGACACCGGAAGAATCAAGGTGTTGGTTTTGAATGAAAGTTCAATGCCAATGGAGTTGAGTGGGAAGAAGATCAATACCCCAAGACGAAGTTTGTTCCTCAACAAGAGAAGTATGATCCTACTTCTTTCCAAGGAACACAAGCTCAAGATGATCTTCCACCACTAGACCACAAGCAAAAGGGCAAGGACAAGCTTCAAGAGGATATTGATGCATTTGAAGAAGCTCCCAAGGCCTTGGTCAAGTGGATTCCCAAGACTACATCGAGTTCTACTTCATCAAGTACAACTACAACTCCAAGGATTCCCATTAAGATGGTGTGGAACCCGAAGAAGAAGAACTAGAGAGTTCTTGAGGGTGACTCCGCCAACATACTTCACTCATATCATTTTGGCGAGGACAAGTGCAAACAACTTCCATATCTTGCACTAGTTCAAGGAGTCACAAACCCTCTTGTTGGTAAGACGAGGGACAAGGTAACCAAATACTTTCATGGACATCATCTTATGTGAACATCACTCTATGTCTATGGATATCCATGTTTGTTCCTTGTGGGACTAACCTGTTGTTGGGGAACGTTGCATGGGAAACAAAAATTTTCCTACCGTTCACCAAGATCAATCTAGTAGATGCAACTACGAGGGGAGAGTGTGATCTACGTACCCTTGTAGATCGCTAAGCGGAAGCGTTATGAACGCGGATGATGGAGTCGTACTCGTCGCGATTCAGATCGCCGAAGACCTAGCACCGAAGCAACGGTGCCTCCGCGTTCTTCACACGTACGGCTCGGGGACGTCTCCTCCTTCTTGATCCAGCAAGGGGTGGAGGAGAGGTTGATGGAGAACCGGCAGCACGACGGCGTGGTGGTGATGGTGGAGAAGAACTTCAGCAGGGCTTCGCCTAAGCACCGCGGGAGAAGAAGATGTGACGGGAGAGGGAGGGCAGCACCGAGGCACAAACTGTGTTGGCTGCCCTCCCTTTGCCCCACTATATATAGGGGGGGTGGAGAGGTGAGGGCGCCCTAGGGTTTCCCCCTAGGGGCCGGCGGCCAGGGCAAGGGGAGGGGGCGGCGGCCAGGGCAGGGGGGGCGGCCAGGCCCTAGGGTTTCCCCCCCTAGGTGCCTTGCCCCCCAAGTCCAAGGGGTGCGGCCAGCCCTAGGGGGTCCCACCCCCTTAGCCGCATGAGGAGAGGGCCCAGGGGGGGCGCACAGCCCCCTGAGGGCTGTGGTGTTCCCCCTTGTGGCCCACTAGGCCCAGAACTTCTTCCGGACCCCCTGAAAACCTTTCCGGTACTCCGCCAATTTCCCGATGCTCCCCGGAACACTTCCGGTACTCCGAAACCTTTCATCCTATATATCAATCTTCGTCTCCGGACCATTCCGGAGACCCTCGTCATGTCCGGGATCTCATCCGGGACTCCGAACAACCTTCGGTAACCATACACTTTTCTCACTAACAACCCTAGCGTCACCGAACGTTAAGTGTGTAGACCCTGCGGGTTCGGAAACCATGTAGACATGACCGAGACACTCCCAGGTCAATAACCAATAGCGGGATCTGGATACCCATATTGGTTCCTATATGTTTCTCGATGATCTCATCGGATGAACCACGATGTCAAGGATTCAGGCAATCCCGTATACAGTTCCTTTTGTCTCGTCGGTATGTTACTTGCCCGAGATTCGATCATCGGTATCTCTATACCTAGTTCAATCTCGTTACCGGCAAGTCTCTTTACTCGTTACCGTAATACATAATCCCGTGACCAACCACTTAGTCACTTTTGAGCTCATTGAGATGACGTATTACCGAGTGGGCCCGGAGATACCTCTCCGTCACACGGAGTGACAAATCCCAGTCTTGATCCATGTCAACTCAACAGACACCCTCGGAGATACCTGTAGAGCACCTTTATAGTCACCCAGTTACGTTGTGACGTTTGGTACACACAAAGCACTCCTACGGTGTCAGTGAGTTACATGATCTCATGGTCATAGGAACTTATACTTGACATGCAGAAAAACTATAGCGATAACTGACACGATCAAAAGCTATGTTAACGTTTGGGTCTCGTCCATCACATCATTCTCCTAATGATGTGATCCCGTTATCAAATGACAACTCATGTCTATGACCTGGAAACCGCGGTCATCTTTGATCAACGAGCTAGTCCTGTAGAGGCTCACTAGGGACACAAAAACTGTCTATTCATCCACACGTGTATCTGAGTTTCCAATCAATACAGTTATAGCATGGATAATAAACGATTATCATGAACGAGGAAATATAATAATAACTCCTTTTATTATTGCCTCTAGGGCATATTTCCAACACCTGTGTAGGTATTGAAAGTGCGACTCACTCCAATGGATTGCTCCAAATGATCTACATCAACATTGAGCATCTACATCTTCAACACCTACATGAAGTCATCATCGACAAAACCTAAGGTTAGTTCATCCCTCTTAGGGGGCTATCACATCTAGGGGGAGCTTTACTCTAATCAATTGAGCTAAAACAACTCTAATGATGTGAACACAACAACGCTTTATGTAAAAGTGGTAACCCCACTTGTGCTTAAACGATGAGTATGACCTATGATCAAATGTTCTCCTTTGACTCCTAAGTCAATATACTCATATATAGATGACCTAGTCATTGCCAAATTGCTTGATAAATGCTAGAGTGATTGTGCATGCTTTGTCACATATTTCATTTGTCATCTTATTGTGTGAGCATGTTGGATACGTATTTTACTCATTTGAGGACATCCATTTGTTTCTTTGATTGTTTGGCCCTTTCTCTTCTGCCAAATGGATGGACAAGAATGCCTAAGAACTCCCTCTAGCTATCTATGCTTTTCTCGTCTCAAACTCTATACATGCTACATCACAAAGTTTGATCAAGTCAGATTCGAACCACTCTGTGTGAGGAGCACTCGGAGTCCCCGGATCATCATAGACTTAAACTTCCAAAACCTATTTGTGCATTTCGGTATGACCGAGTCATCCGCTTGGGTCACACCGAGTTCACCAAGTTGATCTAGGTTTTCAATCTTGGTGCAACCGATTTGAACTTTTCAGTCACACCGAGTTGCAGTAACCGCTTGCGATTCTGCATCTCGGTGCCACCGAGTTGTTCCACTCGGTCACACCAATAGGGTCGGGATATATATACCCACGGGTGAGATTTTGGAAATTTCTTCAAACTCCTCAGCCCGTGCGTGTGTCCTGCTCTTCCTCCTCAGGTCTTCGGATCGTATCCTCGCCGCCAGCAACCTCCCGCCGCTCATTCCCATCGCCGTCAACGGAAATCTGCTCCGCCGTTGTCGCCGTAGCGAACTCCCGTCGAACTAGGGTATGGGTTTGACTCTATGTGCTATTCCTTTAACTCTGATTCATAGCCCATTACTTTGCCATGATCTTTACCACGTATGCAAACTATCTATCCACTGAAAAACATCCTTAGATTAGATTTGATCTGAAAATTTAGGGTTAGGTCTCCGCCGAACTCATCTTGGACCGACCGAGTTGTAGAAATCGGTCTCACCGATTTGGCTTAGGCCACATGCGATTTTGGGTCTCACCGAAAACTGCAAATCGGTGTGACCGAGTTTGACTCTCTATGAAACCCTAGCAATCTCGATGCCACCGAACTGTGACTCAGTATGATCGAGTTCACTAGTTTAGGTTCCAAAATAGCTTCGGTATCACCGAGTTTAACAAATCGGTAGCTCTGAAATGTTTTCTATGGAGAACTAAAACTAAGTTTTTGAGTCAACTGTTTTGCAAAAAAAACTCTGCACTTTGTGATGCTCATCCACTCTATCTCATCTACATCTATTCACAGGGTCAGCTTTCAGTTTGCAGTGTCAACAATGTCTGATCAAAGTGACAGCCAGAACAGGTCAGAGGAGCAAGCATAGTTGAGTGAGGGCTCTAGTCCCTCAAATAGCAGCTACTGTGAGAGTATTAGGAGCACTCCAAGTAATCTTCCAAAGGCTGCTACCAAGACAGGGAAGAATAAAACTTCTGTCAGCAATGATGAGGATTTTGTGGTTGATGAGGCCACTTCAAAGAAGCAAGCTGTGAAAGAATCAACTAGGGCTGTCAAGCCAGGTTTGAACAAGAAGACCCCTGCCAAAAGAGCTCCAGTGTCAAAGGCCACGGCATCAACTCAAGAAACAATGGTGTTCACTCTTGAAACCAGTGATGATGAGCCAGAAGGAACAAAAAAGAGAGCTAGAAAGACCATAGCCAGAGTGATTAGCAAGCCATCTATGAGAGATGATGATTATGATGAAGCAGCAGCAGAAGAAGAGGATGCTGCACCAGCACCTAAATCTCAGAAGCTGATGGGGGATGCCATTAAGTCAGGGGTTGCTCCTTCAAAGCCCAAGACTACCCCCAAAGCTACTGCTCAAGCCACCAAGTCTACACCCAAGAGAAGCACAAGGAACATTCCAGCTGCAGAAAAGAACAAGGCCCCAGTGCCTAAGATTGATGAAGATGCTGAGGTCCAAGTGCTCAGAACATTGAAGCCCAAGATTCCTGATCATGATGATAATCATATTGTTGCTGAGGACATGAAGTTGAGGAAGGATGCATGTCTCAGAAGATGGAGACAATCTGATCCATATGATGTGATGAGAAGGACTAATGTTGATTATAGGTTCCACACCAGAGAGCAGCATGATTTCTACGAAACCATTCTACTTGACAAGAAGCCCATAGTGCGTGATATGAAGTGGGTGGACTGGAAATTCATTGATGAGAATGAAGATCATTTTCCAAGTGTGCATGAAAATTTCAAATCATGTGGTGTTGACAAGTTTGTGGGTCATAAGCTGACAAAATGGAATGATGAACTCATCATGCAATTCTACTCCACATCTTATTTTTATCCAGATGGTAGAATTGTGTGGATGTCTGAAGGTACAAGGTACGAGTCAACTGTTGATGAGTGGGCCAAGTTGATAAAATCCCTTGAAGAGCATGAGGATGACTTGGATGTCTAGGCCAAGAAGAAGAAAGGCCACAATTCTATTGCCAACATGTACGAAGAGATCCCAGACAAAGCATTGGAAACACATAAGCTTGGATCTGTACATTACTTGTTGTCTAGTCAGTGGTCTAGCTACAATCAACACTATATTGATGCATACATTGTTACCCAAATTTGGAGATCATAAGATGATCAGAGGACACTCAATCAACTTGCTGCACATTTTTTATGTCCCTCAAAAGTTCAAGGTCATGAGCCTGATTGTTGAAACAATCAAGAGGACTGATGCAGAGTAGAAGAGATCATGTGTGTATGCTCCACACATCCAGATGCTCATCAACTCCAAGATGGGCACATGCACATACTTATTGGACAAGGAACATCTTCCCCTATTGCCTGAATTTGAGGGCAACACAATTGTCATGGATGAAGAAGATCCCACATCTGTGCAAGCACAAGAAAAGAGAGAGAAAGCTAGAGCTGAGAAAGCAGCAAAGATGCCAAGTGTTGAAGAGGCATCTCAAGTGTCCCTCAAATCTAAACAAGATCAAATGGCATATATAATTCAAGCAACTTTGAGGATTGAGAAGGGCTTGGCCACCCTGACTCAAAACTAGGATAGCTTGGAGAGGATCATATAAACCAAATTTTATGATCTTGATCTGAAGGTTACTGAGATACAAACAGCAGTTGAGCAGCTCCAGGAGGAAGCAAAAGAGAGAAAAGGGAAGGCAACTACTGATGCATTTCAGCTAGTGCCTAGAGGACAGAGGTCTGTTGCAGTGCCTGTACCTGATACAAGAGCAACAACATCAGCACCAGCAGCCACAGCTTCAGTGCCACCTCCATCAGCCACTCCACCAGCTCCAACTACATCAACTGATGCCTTCGTCCTTGGAGTTCTCTCTACACCGCCTCCCAAAGACCAAGCCTAAGAGACGCATATCACTATGCATATTTGAACTTTTTGGTAACATGTTGCCAAAGGGGGGGAAATATGTATAGATCATAGGCTTTGAGAGAGAGTGTTTTGCTTCTTTGTCTCTCTTGCTTTTGGTTGAACTTTATTGTGTGAGATACTTGTTTGATCATGTGATTGATCGTATGCTACTTTAATGCTTGCTTGAATGATATTATCTTTTATATCCCTATATGATCATTCACTTTGCTTGGTGATGACTGCATGCATTTAGTTTATATCATTTTGAGCGCTCCACCAAGATGTATGTGGCATGGAAGATTAACCCATGATCCTAAATGATTGTGTATCTGCATTCAAAAGCAAATTTTAAATAATACACAAATTTAGGGGGAGCTCTTGCTTATCACATACTTCTCAAAGCGACGATGTATTTTTATCTTATTATCATTTGTCGAAGCTTTGATCTATATGTTGTCATCAATTACCAAAAAGGGGGAGATTGAAAGTGCAACTATCCCTAGGTGGGTTTGGTAATTACTGACAACATATAGCTCATTGAACTAATGCTATCTCAAGATAAATATTTCAGTAAAAGTTCAATAATTGGCATGGCATGGATTAGAAACGTGGACCCCTCAAAATGCTAAGGACACATATTGGCTCAAGCTCAAGACTCTACATTTTCTATTTTAATGATCCAAGATCACATTGAGTCCATAGGAAAGCCAATACTATTAAAAGGGGATGAGGTGTTGCTTATGGGTTTCTTGCTCAAAATGCTTAGTGATATGCTCCAAAACCCTCAACCACTTTCTCACATCCACATATGTCCCAAACCAAAAGTCAAACTTGGCCCCACCAAAACCTTCTATCCGGCGCCACCGAGTTCTCTTGACATAGCCATTGCCACAAACCCTAGTCACTTCGGTCTCACCGATAGGGATCTCGGTCTCACCGAGATGGGATTGCAAACTCTTTGTTTCCCTTTGTAACGTTTCGGTCTAACTGAGATGCGCGATCGGTCCCACCGAGTTCGTAATGCAAACTCTCTATTTCCCCTTCGTAACATTCGGTCCAACCGAAACGAGCGAATCGGTCCCACCGAGTTTGCCTGACCAACTCTCTGGTTAGCTTATTACCAGAATCGGTCCTACCAAGTTTGTGTAATCGGTCTCACCGAGATTACGTTATGCCCTAACCCTAATGAAATCGGTCCTACCGAGTTGATCATATCGGTCCCACCGAAATGCCCAATGGTCACATTATGAACTAAATCGGTCTGACCGAGTTCTCTGATTCGGTCCCACCGAGTTTGGTAAATTATGTGTAACGGTTAGATTTTGTGTGGAGGCTATATATACCCGTCCACCGACTCTTCATTCGTGGAGAAAGCAATCAGAACATGCCTACACTTCCAACATACATTTTCTAAAAGAGAACCACCTACACTTGTGTTGAGGTATTGATATTCCATTCCAACCACATAAATATTGATCTCTAGCCTTCTCCAAGTTGCTTTCCACTCAAATCATCTTTCCACCAAATCCAATCCTATGAAAGAGAGTTGAGTGTTGGGGAGACTATCATTTGAAGCACAAGAGCAAGGAGTTCATCATCAACCCACCGTCCATTACCTTTTGGGGAGTGGTGTCTCCTAGATTGGTTAGGTGTCACTTGGGAGCCTCCGTCAAGATTGTGGAGTTGAACCAAGGAGTTTGTACGGGCAAGGAGACCGCGTACTTCGTGAAGATCTACCCTAGTGAGGCAAGTCCTTCGTGGGCGATGTCCATGGTGGGATAGACAAGGTTGCTTCTTCGTGGACCCTTCGTGGGTGGAGCTCTTCGTGGACTCGCGCAACCGTTACCCTTCGTGGGTTGAAGTCTCCATCAATGTGGATGTACGATAGCACCACCTATCAGAACCACGGATAAAAAAAATCTTCGTGTCTACATTACGTTTGCTCCCTCAAACTCCTCCCTTTACCTTCATATGCAGTTGCTTTACATTCCATTGCTATACTCTTAGAATTGCATGTTTAGGTTGATTGCTTGACTTGTGCATAATTGCTAAAATCTGCCAAGACTTAAAATTGGGAAAATGCTAGGTTTTTATTTGGTCAAGTAGTCTAATCACCCCCTCTAGACATACTTTAGATCCTACACGGGTCTCTTTTGTTCTAAAAATTTCACCAAAAAGTTCCAGCCCATTTCGAGAACTTTTATTTCCGCACAAAAAACGACACAACGGTAGTCTGCTGAAAACAACGTTAGTCCAGGTTAGTTCCATTCAAATCATATCAAAACCATATGAAATTATTGTAAATATGGCATGAATACTTCATATATTTTAGATACGTTGGAGACATACCAACATTCCCAAGATTAATTCCTGCTCGTCCTCGAGTAGGTAAGTGATAAAAGAAATAATTTATGAAGTGTGAATGCTAGCATAGTGCATAAGATTGAACAATTATAGTTCCAAACATTTTTTTTCTAACATCACTATATATCATAAACAGTAGCTCATCTCATAAAACTTCTCATGATCAAGTAGCAAGCTATTCACAAGTTAAAGTATACACCACAAAATTTCTTGAAAACTAACAAACTATGTTCTGAGTCATCAAACAATTGCAATTCATCTTATTTTCAGGAAGGGTCTATGTAAGAGTTTTGATTTAGCAGATTCCACATACTCAACTATCGTATAATCTTCCATGATTGCTACCACTCAAAGCATATTTTTAGAACAAACAGGATCAATCGAACATAGAGAAAGGTAGGGGCTTAATGTTTCGCCTCCCAACTTATTTATCATATAGACAATTTCAACAATAATAATTCATGATCAAATATATTTGAATGGCCATATGTGCCTAGATCTTTCCCCACCACTTGATGCTTGCCCAATTGAAGAATGGTTGAGGTTGAAATGAGAAACCATAGTATTGACTCTTGCATAAAAGTAAATTCATAAAGTAAAAGATAGGCCCTTCGCAGAGAGAAGTAGAGGTTGTCATGCGCTTATTATTTTTGGATGTGCGAACTCTTAATGCAAAGGAACATCACTTTACATTGTCCCTTGTGACAGCAACCTTTATTATGCAGTTCGTCGCTTTTATTTCTTCACCATCACAAGCTTGTTTTCCCTTACAATAAAGACCATACTATTTAGGAGCAATTTTTATTGCTTTTTGCACCGATGACAACTAACTTGAAGGATCTTATTCAATCCATAGGTAGATATAGTGGACTCTCATGCCAAGAAACTAGGTTGGAGGATCTATACTTAGTAAAAAAAAATTGGCTACCAAAATATCCTAAGCAAGCACCATATGTTGGAGGATCCATAACAATATAACTTCCATACAAATATACCCAAACATAACTCATTATGTTGCCTTTCTTGTCCAACTTCAACTAATTTGATCAATTTTGAAAATAATTAATGGTGCTCACAATCATAGAAGATGTCCAAGATAGTATATTCATATGTGAAATCTCTCGTCCTTCAATATTCTTTCATGAATTGTTCAAGTGACCAATGATGTGTTTGCTAACTTTCAATCAATTTTACCACCTCTACTTCTTATATGTGAAGTCATTACTCCCCATTGGATAAACATATGAAACATATACAATTTCATATATACGATATGCAATGCATTCAACCATTTACTCATAGGATATAAGTGAAGCACGAGAGTAAATGACAAACTACTCCAAAAAAAGATAAAAGTGAAGATCAACGAGTAGTTGAATAATTATGTAGCTATGTGAAGATCCTCTCTCATTTATAAATTTCAGATCTTGGGATGTTATTAAAACAACAAGAAAAATAAAATAGAATTACATTCCAAGGATAGGACACATCACGTGAAGAAGCAAAAACTTAGGCTCAAACGATACTAACTGATGAATGTTGATGAAGAAAGGTGGGATGCCTACCGGGGCATCCCCAAGCTTAGATGCTTGATATTTCTTGAAATATTATCTTAGGATGGTTTGGGCATCCCCAAGCTTGAGCTCTTGTGTCTCCTTAATTCCTCTTATGTCACAGTTTCCCTAAATCTCAAAAACTTCATCCACACAGAACTCAACAAGAACTCGTTAGATAAGTTAGTATAAATCAATGCAAAACTTTATCATTCTCTACTGTAGAAAATAACTAAAATTATAATTTAACATTTCATAGTAAATGCCTCTGCATATTTAATACTCCCATCCTCAAATAGAATCATTAAATATGTTTAGGACAAGTGGTAAATCATGAAAAGAGTGTAGTTTTCTTCTCCCCTAATACACCGGAAGATAGGAGACATGCGGTAAAACTTGTGTTGGGAATTCTGGTAGAGGCCTTATGTAACAGGTATCTTGGTCTCCCAACAACAGTGGGGAAGATAACCAGTGGCACATTCGATCATATGGGAGAAATATCGAGGAGTAAGATGAGTGATTGGGCAGAGCGCTTGCTGGCTTGTGCATGTAGAGAGACATTAATAAAATCGATCATCCAAGCAATCCCAACTTTCAGCATGAGTTGCTTTCTTTTGAGAAAAAAGTTGGCAAGAGCTTGACATCTGCTATGGCAAAATTTTGGTGGAGTGGATCCCTTGACATAAGATCTTTGCATTGGGTGTCATGGGACAAACTTGCATCACCTAATACTTGAGGTGGCATGGGTTTTTGTGATCTCGAGCTCTTTAACTTGGCATTGTTGGGAAAACATGGATGGAGGTTCATAACCAATCATAATTCATTATGTGCAAGGGTCATGAAAGGACGATATTTCTCTTATTGTGACTTAATGGAGGCCACATTACCACAATCCTCTTCAGCTATTTGGCAAGCAATAATGGACGGAGGAGAAGCTCTTCAGTTTGGTTTGATCAAGAGAGTGGGCGACGGAAGTACTATATCCATCTAAAAGGACCGGTGGATACTGGGTAGACCTACGTTATCACCTATGGTTATGCCTGGGGGAACTACTTTGGGTTTCGTCAGGGGGTTGATTGACACGGAAAATTGGACGTGGCGGGCTCAGCTAGTTTGCAATGTGTTTATTCTACCTGATGTGGATGCAATACTTAATATTCCTCTTCGTAACGGTGGGGGGCATCTACTTCGTAAAATCTGTGTACCGTGCTCTAGTGAATCATAAAGAGCGTGTCGCTCTAGATGAAGGGACGGTTACCGATACTTCACAAATTGATGAATAAATGTGGAAGCTATTGTGTAAGCTCAAAGTTTTGCCAAAGGTACGCATCTTCTGGTGGAGGGTGGTCCAGGGCATACTTCCTGATGAATGTACGCTCAAGTATCGGCATATACATCAAACTAGCAGATGTAATGCCTGCTTCGCGATGGATGAGGATTTGATGCATGCTCTAGTGCATTACTCTCATGCCAAATTGTTCTGGGAACAAGTACATGCTCTTATTGGTGTTCGTAGACCTCGGTTGCACCCACATACATGGACCAAAGATATAATTTGTGACATTTAGTTCACAGAAGTTGAGAGAGCTCAAATGATCTCCGTTATGGGGGTAATATGGCATTCCAGGAACAGAATTACTCACGATGGAGACCAAACTGACCCTCTTATAACAGTGATACACACTAGAGAAGATTTGGTGGTGCTTGATATTCCATCTACACATGCTTCGGTCCTCCATGGACATTGTTGGCGTCCGCCAGAGGAGGGCTTCGTGAAAGTAAATACTAATGTGGCTCTCATCATGGATTCAGACAAGGTAGGGGCGGGAGGTGTGGCACGTTCTGATACAGCCTTGTTGGGAGCTTGGAGTAAACCCCACGTTGGGGTGATGGATGCATTCATCGGTGAGACCCTAGCACTCTGTGATGGTGTCATCTTTGCAAGTTTGCGGGGTTTCTCACATGTGATAGTGGAGACAGATTGCCTGGAGGTCGTTAACCTCTGGAACACTCGCCACAATAGTGTTTCTATCGTGGCACCTTTATTGTTATAAATTGGAGAGCTATCTTCCTCTTTTTCCTCTTTTGTTATTCAACATGTAAATAGATCAGCCAATGTACCGGCCTGTCTCTGTGTGAAGCATGCTTGCTCGTTGATGGTCACCAAAAGTTGGACTGATTCTAGACCTACCTTCGTGCTCACGATCCTATTAGCTGATGATGCTAGGAGCTCCTTCGTTGAATAAAGGCTCTCAAGTTTGATAGAAAAAAAAATAGAATCATTAAACCAGCAAATATATGCAAACAATGCAATCATAACAACAATCTGTCTAAACATAACAGTCTGTAAAGGATTAAGGAAGATCCATACTTATTTAACTCAAAAAATTCTGAAAAGTACCACACTGTAGAGAATTTAGCATTGCATATTGTGTCAAAATTTCAAGCTTTTCTCACATTCTGATGTTTCTCAAGAATTTTGCAATAGCGATAAACTTTCTGTTTTGAGACATCAACTCATATACTTGCAAACTAAGCATGGTGAAGGATATCCTTGACACTTTTTATTGAAATGAAAGATACAAAACCTTTAAATAACAACAAGAAAATCTAAACAAACTAAAATGCGCTCCAAGCAAAACACATAACATGTGATGAATAAAAATATAGTTCCGAGTGAGGTTACCGATAATTTCGAAGACGGAAGAGATGATGGGCATCCCCAAGCTTAGTTGCTTGGATCTTCCTTGAATATTACCTTAGTTTGCCTTGAGAATCCCCAAGCGTAGTGTATTTCCACTCCTTATTCTCCTCATATCGATATCTCACCAAAACTTGAAAACTTCAATCACACAATACTTAACGGAACTTCGTGAGATGGGTTAGTATAATAAAGCAAATCATGTACTTGGGTACTGTCAAAGACAATATTAGTAATTGTTCTCACACAATGCCTACTGTAACTTATCATTTCCACAATTTATATCACTTAATATAAGCATTGGAAACACTAAAGCAAGCAAACTATGCATTGAAAACAAAATCTGTCAAAAATAGAACAGTCTGTAATGATCTGGACAGTGACCATACTTCCGCAATCCTAAAAATTCTGAAAAATAGGAAAACATATGCAATTTGTATATCAATCGTGTCTACAAAAATCATCTAAATATCATGTTCCAATGATTTATTGAATTTTCTGTCCTGCACGCAAAACTTTCTGTTTTTGCACAGAATCAATTCAAATATCATCCGCACTACCCCAAAGGCTTTACTTGGCACTTTATTGAAACAAAAGCTATAAAACATGATTACTATAGTAGTTTAATCATGCGGACACACAAAAACAACAGGTATAAGTATGGGAAATGCTTCTTTGTTAGACAGGTCATGTGTCGTTGATTCTTTCCTAATCCAACGATCCACATTTAGAAGCAAATCTTCAATCAGTCAATTAATCCCTTTATTAGCCATCCCGAGTTAATCTCGCCTCCTCCCATGTGCCAACCAACGCACCGCAGTCAGGGCGAGAAAAAATCGCCCCGCCATTGTCCCAACAAACTCATCCCGGAGCTCGCTGCTACGGCTACCTCCGCCACCATTCTCTGCACCCAAAAATCCTCCATAGCTACAACTCATCCATGTTGATGGAGCGGCGTCCCTCCTGTGTCTGCTCCGGCCTTCCTTGACCTCACGAGACCGGGTAACCCCCATCATCGTGAAAAAACTATATTTTGATTAATCTCATCTTTGACCAATTTTAATAAATTATTTTGATTTGCGTTACTTTTGATCTGGGTGTGATTTTGCTCCTATATCCCATTTCCCTGCAGGATTGTCGTCTGACTTATTCGTCTACTTAGGCTCTCAATAGAGACACACTAATGACGGCTTGATGTTGCAGGTGGCTGCCACCAATGTCCCCTTTATCCAACGACGATGACCATCACCAATCTGTACCAAATGGATCCTCAACTCGTCTCATCTCCCCTAGCTGATTCATTTTTATCTCTATTTCGTATATACGAATTCACTGGATTATTCACTAATTTTGGTGAATTTATGCTAATTACATTTTCATTTTTTTATGCTTTCGATTGAGATGATTCATTTTGAGAAAGCATTGTTTTCTATACTCAAATATATATGCTTCTTATCTAGTTTTTTTGCTTCCACGTTGCAGTAGTTGTCAAGATTTGCATGGATACAATGCTCCCAAATCACCATGCTTCATGCATATCATACTTGTGTTTCGTAAGTGCATACAATTTATTCATTATTAAATACCATGGTTATAAAGCTTCCCTTGTGGGTGTATCATTTGCTTCATGCATTTTTAACTTGTGTTTCTACAGTACTTTCAATTTGCTTCATTTCCATGCCACATTTCTTTCTAGGCTTCATGTTTGTGCTTGATTCTGAAAAATCCCATGCTTCCTAAAATTCTCATATAGACTGGACAAAATTCCTATCACCCCTTCTGATCTTAATCTCAAGTAGTAGAGTCAAGTTTTCTTACCAGCTTTTTTGTTGTCGAACCGTGCGATTCATGCTGTATTTTTATTTCTTCTTTCTTATTTCATGTCCAGTTATGGTTGCAAGTGACATATGTTTGTATTTGCTAATGTACATATGATTATTTATTTTCAGTAAAAAAATCATGAAGAAGAAAATTGAGTGTATTTTAAAGAGTCGTTTTGCGGAAGATCGATTCACTGTGTAGTTTTAGGACCCAAAATTCAGTTGGGAAACCTACATCGTTGGTCGTGGGTGCCATCATTCTCTAGAAGTTGGCCCTTTTATCAGCCTTGAGGGGCTAGGACCATGATGGCTGTGTGATCTCCTCGATGCCTGGAGGAGCTGCGGCGAAGTCAATTTGATGGTTTCCCATAAAATGTGTAGAGAAACAAGTAGGAAGCGATTACCAATTTGTTTCAAAGCGGACGTTTGACAGATGGAAGCGAATTAACTTACGACGTCCAGAAATCATACTCCATTGGATAGTAGCATATTTTTATTTTCAGACAAATCCCAAATTTGGTTGAAGGATTTGTAATAGTGACAGTGGAAATAGTTTTCTCTTTGGCAGTAAATACTATTTGATGGAAAAAATTCTCTAGTCGATGGAAACAAGATAGCGATGTTTCCAAAACATGTAATTTTTTCTTCTCTTTGATGGAAGCGAATTAATATTTTGTTGGAAGTAATTCGCTAGTCGATGGAAACAAGATAACAATGGTTTTGAAACGTATCTCTTTATGCGGACATAATTGTCTATTAAATCGAAGCATATTTTTCATTCACCATGGAAGCAAATTCTTCGGTGAGTAGAAACACAATTTTGTTCTAAAGGAAGCAAATTGTTATGCGACATTACAAACTAAGGAGGAAGCAGATATTATTTGCGTCCAAAGGAATTTTGAATCAGATTAATTAAAAGATTTGATTCCTACAAATCCGTTAGTAGTTTCCTGAAACTAAGCAATGAAGGTGCAGATTGGTAGTTAATCCCACGTAATTAGGGGTGCCGTGTGTGCTAACAAGAAGCAATTATTATGAAGCAATCAAACCACCATGCACAGCCTAGTAATAGATCCAGGGACCATCTTACATCTTATCCTATGGCTTAGCATTGGTCTGATAGGAAGCAAGGATCAGTAGTCTGATGCCTAGTGCTTCCCTATAAGTATTGGGTTGCCTACCAACAATCACTTTTCTTTAATGCCTTTTTAGCTAGGCATGATGATTTCAATGATGCTCACATAGAAGTAAAGAATTGAAACACAAATAGAGCATCATGAATCACATGGCAAGCACATTTAACTATAACCCACTTCCTATGCATAAGAATTTTGTGAGAAAACAATTTATGGGAACAATAATCAACTAGTATAGGAAGGCAAAACAAGCTTGACTTCAAATCTTTCAACACATAGAGAGGAAACTTGATATTATTGCAATACCTACAAGCATATTTTCCTCTCTCATAATAATTTTCAGTAGCATCATGAATGAATTCAACAATATAACTATCACATAAAGCATTCTTTTCATGATACACAAGCACATAAATTTTATTACTCTCCACATAAGAAAATTTATTCTCATTCATAATGGTGGGAGCAAATTCAATGAAATAACTATCATATGACACTTGATTAAAATCATGATGACAAGTTTCATGGTTATCAGTATTCACTATAACATAGGTGTCATCACAATAATCATCATAGATAGCAATTATGTTATCATAATCAATAGTAACCACTTCTGAAATAGTGGAATCATCATTAAATAAAGTCATGACCTCTCTGAATACACTTTCATAATTATTACAATAAGATTCAACACCCTCAAAATAGTGGGATCATTCTTACCTAGAGTTGACACTCTTCAAACCCAACTTTCATCAGTATAATTATCATAAATAGGAGGCATGCTATCATCATAATAAATTTGCTCATCAAAACTTAGGGGGGCTAAAAATATCATCTCCATCAAACATAGCATCCCCAAGCTTATGGCTTGGCATATCATAAGAGCCATGGATATTCAAATAATTCATACTAACAACATTGCAATCATGCTCATCATTGAAAGACTGTATGCCAAACATTTTATTGAATTCTTCTTGGCACAATTTCTCTTTCCATCGTTTTCACAAAAGACATTATAAAGATGAATAATATGAGGCAACCTCAATTCCATTTTTTGTAGTTTTATTTTATAAGACAAACTAGTGATAAAACAACAAACTAAAAGATTCAATTGCAAGATCTAAAGATACCTTCAAGCACTCACCTCCTAGGCAACGGTGCCAGAAAAGAGCTTAATGTCTACTACGCAACTGCGCCCCGGTCAGTGACTCATCGACAAAACCAGACCCAGACGGGGGCCTCAAACCAGCCAGGGTTGACTAGAACCCCTCATATGTAGCCCAAATATGGGGCGGACATGGGGAGGCCTAAGCGTGACTAGGCACATCCGACACGTCGAATCCGGCCAAATATGGCCCACCCGATCCCACATATATTCGTCCCCATCCGCTCCCTAGACCAAACCCTAGCCACTCCACTCCACTCTACTCTGCCACCCAAGCTCCCATCCAGCGATCTCCAACCTTCTTAGGCATGGTGAGTGGCGGATCTGAATCCTACACCTCGAGTTCCGTCGACCTCGAGCTGATCCCACACGACACCAAGGAGGAGATTACCGTCCAGCTTGCGCTCCACCTTTCCCGGGAGGAGGCCGAATAGTGGCATTGCTGGGACTCCTTCCGTCGTGAATCCATTATATCCGCCCAAATGGCACATGGATCCACCGCAAGGTGTGGAATCATTACCTCACTAGAGGCGGTGTGGTCAGTCTGGCATCCGAACGCAGTGGCGGACACGCAACCCCTATGTTGGCATGCCGAGGCAGAGGTGAACGCACCATGGGTGTCATTCGATGCGAACATGGCACGACTTGCCCATCTAGCAAGGTAGTGGGCGTGGGAGATTGCCGCACCCCTCATGGTGCTGGACGTTGGCGAGGAAGAGTCGCTTCCTCTAATGCCATGTATGGTTCACCAGTCTGAGCGCCACTACCGCATCACGGTGGATGTCGCCTACTCCTCCCAGTACGTATCCATCATCAATCTCACGTTCATCGTCTCGGTCGGGATTACGGGATACGACGAGAAATATTAGAGAACGGGATACAACGACATCTTGAGTCCGGTGAGCTAGCTCGTGTCCCATGTCCCACTATACAACGCTTGCAACCGGACGAACCCTCTGAGGGGTGGATCCGACTACCAAGCATGGGAACAACAAAGTTGGATGAGCTCCGCTTGAGATTACATATATGTTACATCTAATAGTATGGATTTGAGGTTTCTAATTTAAGGTATTCGGTTATGGAACCGATTATTTGAGGCATTACCGGTCACCGTCCGCGGAAGCGTCCGCGGGCGTTCGCGGAGCCGGATTTGCCAAGTATGGTTGTAGATGCTCTAACTCACGTGCTCCTAGGGGGAGGTTGGTAGGAGATAATCATCGCACGCCCCCGATATAAGCAACACAAAGGATATCAATCAATGATAAATCATCCTCCAATTTCCTCACCGTGCGAAGGACTAATACTTTCATGTATAGGGACTCACAAACCTTCATGATACGTCTCCAACATATCTATAATTTTTGATTGTTCCATGCTATTATATATTCTATTTTGGATGTTTAATGGGCTTTATTATACACTTTTATACAATTTTTGGGACTAACCTACTAACCCGAGGCCCAGCGCAAATTGCTGTTTTTTTTGCATATTTCAGTGTTTCGCAGAAAAGGAATATCAAACGGAGTCCAAACGGAATGAAACCTTCGGGAGAGTTATTTTTGGAATGATATCTTCACGGGAGACTTGGAATACAAGCCAGAGAAGAAGTGTGGTGCCCACAATGGGGCAGGGCGCGCCCCCACGCTCATGGGCCCCACGTTGCTCCACCGACATACTTTTCCTCCTATATATATCCATGTACCTAAAAACATCGAGGAGCACCAAGAAACCCTAATTTCACCGCTGTAACCTTATGTACCTGTCGTGGTTTTGTCGCGGAAGATGTCCTAATAAAAGGACTTAGTCGTGGAGCCATCACTACGGGTTAGCTTAAAGGGGTTAAAGCGGACAAGGACGCAAGGGATTTTATACTAGTTCGGCCCCTTCGATGAAGGTAAAAGCCTACGTCTAGTTTGGTGTAGTATTGCTCGGGTTTCGATGACCAGGGAGTGAATCCGCTTTGCCTGTGTCTCGAGTTGTTGTTCTCTGTCCTTGAACCGTCGCCGGGTCGTCCCTTTATATACACAGGATGATGCCCGGTCCGGTTTACAGAATCCCGAGGCCGGCTCATAAACGTGCGCGGCTCGGTCTCTATCTTTCCTATCTTACAATACAAGTTACACGTCGTATGGCGGTTTACACTTACGGGCCCTAACACCTCTTGGGCCCTGGATCTCTAGTATTTAATAATAAAGCGCCATGTTCTACGCCTTGCTGGGCTTCAGTAGAAGTAATCCTTATAGGCATAAACTGGCCCCTTCCTGGGCGGTTTATACGTAATAGTTATATCCCTGACATTAGGCCCCAGATTGATTTGAACCTGTTCATGTCTTTCTTCAATGCCTTGTAGAAGCTTGGTCCGCCGTGGCTTCAAATATTTCGTAAACCGCCATGACATCATCTTCCTGGATCATATTGAACCGTCGTGACGTCATCAGTTCATTTAATACTTGTACCTGTTTTATTCTTTACTTATTAAAATCTCTGAAGATCGAGGCGATAGTATCGTCTCATATCCACCTTTCAGGCTCCTTGATTCCCGCACCTGCCGTTTAACCTTTCGGCTTATAAATAGGGCGAAGAGTCATTACCTTTCCCCCCCTCGTCTCTTCGCTTCTTCTTCTTCCTCACGCTCTCCCATGCTCAAGCACTGCCGCCGCCGTCGACCTTTGCATCTTCGTCAACTCAGGCCGCTGCATCGACCTGTTCGGACCAGAAACTCGCCAGCGCGCCTCCGCTCTCGTCAGCTCCGGTACGTTCCTTCCTTATTTATTATATAGATCTCATTAGGGTTTCTCCTGTGAGTTCGTCATGGCTAGGGCGCTATTCTTCGTCGTAGCTCCGATAATTAGTGTAGATCTGATGTCTCCGCCTGCGACTGTATTTAATAACTCCACTAAGTTAAATTCTTATCCTCCTTTAAAGTATTCCCCTATCTAGATCTGTCTGAACTGCTGCAGCGTCTGAATATTTCTGAATTTCTGACATGCCGTAGATCTGTAATTTTTGTTGCTGATTTTGCGAAACCTGTTTTTCCATAACTTTATATCTGCACCTTTTATATTCTCCCCGGCGGTTTAGCTTTAGAAAAAATCATAAACCGGTAGATATCATTAGGCCCCGAATAACCGCCGTCTGTAGTTAACCTTGAAACACTTCTGTTTTATCATTGCATAAATCATAAATCGACCCTTCACTATGTTTTCAGCTTTTTCCTTCAAAATGGCAAAGCAAGCCAAGCAATTTACTTCCTGCAACTGGGTCCAGTCTCGGGTTACCGAAGAGGAACTGCATGATCGGGCTGAAATTGGCGCTTTAGGCAAGAAGGATGTCCTCCGTTGGAGAGTCCCTGGATCGGAATGTCCTCTAGAGCCCAAAGATGGAGAGGTTATCGTATTTCTGGATCATCTATCCCGAGGGTTCAGTCCTCCCGGATCAAAATTCTTTTGTGACGTGCTGGCTAGCTTCCAGCTCCACCCTCAAGATATCAGACCGAATTCTGTGTCCAACATCTGCAACTTCCAAGTATTCTGTGAAGCTTATTTGCAAGAGGAACCTTCAGTTGAACTGTTAAGGGATTTCTTCCAATTAAACTGCCGCACAAAATTTTCGGATGGGCCCAACACTGAAATTGGCGGAATGTCCATCCAAAAGAGAAAAGATATTAGCTATCCTCACGCCCAACATCACAGCCATCCTAAAGATTGGAACCAGACATGGTTTTACTGTATAGACACGTCTCCAGATGACGAAAATCCTCTGCCGGGTTACCGTCCTCATCGTCTTCCTGATAGTCATCCTTTCCCCCAACGGCTAAGTGCCCAGGAGCGAGCCCAATACGCCCCGCAGCTTTCAAAGCTCCGGGCCTTCAGCACAAATGGCTTGACAGGCATTGACTTTGTTTGCTGTTGGATTTCTTGGAGTATTCTACCGCTAAGCCGGCGTTCTGGTTTGATGTGTGAATATACCGGAAATCCCAAAGATCCTCTACGGCATACTGAAGCTGTACAGTCAGAGAATGAAGTCAATGAGTCTGTCGAAAAGATATTGAATGAACCGGTGGATGCCTGCAGCAAAACTGGACTGGCCCCTTTATGCTAGTTCAATAAACCGCCATCGGTAAATCTTCTTACATTGTTGTGTTTTATTTCAAACTGTCCTTAGTATCCTTTTTGAATGACCTCACAATCTTTATCAGGGTAATGATCCGTTTTGGAAGAGGAAAACCCATGATTAACCGGTAAAGGCAGCCCGCCAGAAAACCAAGGCTGTTAAGAAAACTGTTAAGAAGAAAACCACTGAAGCATCTGAATCCAATCTTGATGATGATGAACCAGCCTCAGAGGTATCACTTGACTCCCTTGGCTCTTTTTTCTTGCATCTTATTGACAATGATTGTACTCAGGGAAACGCTGAAGGCAGCAAGGCTGATCACGTCGAGGTAATTACCCTTTCCTTCGGTTCAGATCATCTGCCAACACCAAAAATTCGTCGAGCAATCCGTAAAGTACAATTTTCTCACCCTTTCGCTTACTTGGACCCAAACTTTATTTTGGAAAAATAAGAACATGAAGCTCGCCGCCCAACGTGACATAGTGGTCAAGTTATGGAATCCACCGGTTTACCACAGACACCAGCCCGGAGATGTCGATCAGAGGTCTTGTATACTCCAGATGTTCTTTATCCCAAAGCGGGTCATATTCGCCAGCCTCTTAATCCATCTGATTCAAATTATCAGAATACTCCTCGTTCGTCATCCGGCAAGTCAACAGTTACACATCTTCCTCCTCTCAAAACTGTTCCTGGGTAAGTATTTATTTTTCTGTTAATCTTTTCCTTTCACTCCACTGATTTATCTTTACCTTTAAATTTCGCAGTAAGCCAAAGCCTAGCAAGAAGGCTAAATTGAATAAACCGGCAGGTGGTAATACAACCCTGAACTGGAAAATAATCCTGAGCTAGCCGAAGAGAATGCTGATGTCTTGCATGATGATCCTCCTCCAATGGATCATGAAATCCTTACTGAACAAGAAGCTGCACCAATGGACCTTAGCGATAATCCGACTAGCCCAGTCCGGGCCAGCAATACTCCGACCAGTCTTGCCAAAGTCGCTGTCGCTTCAACAGAAGATGTCCAAATTATTGGTTTTGGCTATATTGCCCGTGGAGAACCCATTGCTTTAACCAAACATACTGCTAAAGAAGAAGTCTCTAGGAAAGACAAAGGCAAGTGGAATGCCGATTTGTCAAGCTATGCTCAACTCAGCGCCCAGGACCTTCATTCCAGATATTTGAATCGGTTGTATACCAACCGTGATTATGAAGCCGGTTCAGTGACTCTTATGAAGGAACGTTATGAGGTAAATTTCTGCTTAATTTCCTTCCATCTTATTCCTGAATAAGCCCAATAGCTTGTCTCAACTCCACTGTAGCCCCCAAGGGTCGGTTTATTCATTCAGGATGAACCGGGACTTCAGAATGCCCATTATATATTTTTTCACATGTGTAGTCCCCAAGGGCCGGTTTATCTCTTCAGGATGAACCGGGACTTTTATTTTGTAACCCTCTTTGAACAATAACGCATTAGCCCCCAAGTGCCAAGTGTATAACTTGTTATGTGCTTGGGACTTTATTAAAAATGCCTGATAACTACAAATATGCATTAGCCCCCAAGTGCCAAGTGTATAACTTGTTATGTGCTTGGGACTTCCAATATGCTTTACCAATATATGATGTGTGCTTTTCTTTGCAGGCTGATCTGAATCAGAAAGAATCTCAAGTGGCTGAGCTCCAAGACAACCTGAAGTTCCAGCAAACCATCGCTTCCGAGACTAAGGATGAGCTGACCCTTGCTTTAGCCAGTATGGAAAGATTGAAAAAGACTTCCAGAAGGAACAGGTGGATTGGGATGCAGAAAGAGCCGCTTTGCAGAATAGGGCAGTTGATGCAGAGGCCGCCCTTAATCCAGTGTCAGAGGAGCTATCTGTCTTAAAGCGGCAGATAGACGCCATGACTACTGCTGTCTTTGGTAAGTAATCTTGTCAAAATTCTGAATATGATATCTCTACAATCTTCCAGTTTAACCCTAGTTTCATTGACACAGGAAAGCGTACTGCTCATCTTGGTACTGACATGCAGAAGAAATTAAAAGCTGCTTATACTCTTATAGAGCAGTTGTATACTGGCGCTCAAAGGATTATTTGTGCTGCCACTCATAATAAACCGTCTCCGAAGTTGATCAAGGAAACGTTGGAAAAGTTATCAGTGCTACCCGCCCGGTTTGGAGAACTCAAGAAATCCGCTGCAAGGGCGGGCGCTTTAACCGCATTAACGCGGGCAAAGGCATGGGTACCTGATCTTGATTCGACCGATGTGATAAACGGTTATCCAAGCATGAAGGAGGACAGACCAGAATTCACCAATGAAGATCCGCGAGCTCTGACAAGAGAAATGCGGCCTTTGTCCAGCAAATTAGCTGATGAAGCTGATTTGTCCCGCTATAAAGCGAGTTATGATGCTGACAATCGTCGTGTCAATGCGTCGGTCCATGAAGTTGAGGATCTCATCCCGCCCGTCCATAAGCACACATATGCCCCTGATGTTGAACCGCCTGAGCTCATAAGCGATGAAGCTATTTTCCAGGCTCTGACAAAGATCAATTGGGCAACCACTGACTTCCAGCTACTGGATGAAAATGAAGAAGAAACGGCGCAGGATGATCCACAACCGTCTAACCGAGCCGATGCGGAGCCATGAACCGGTGCCGGTCTAACATTTATTATGTCGCAGTACTTGGCAAGGAACATATATTCTTTTGGGCTGTAAAACGCCTTGTAATAGGGTAGCTGAAACATTTGGTTATGTCCTCATGCGTATTCCCTTTACATAACATTGCTCAATCTTGTAACTTCATAATATTTCTGCCTATGATGCCTAACAGTTTTATTCCACCTGTTTCTGCATAAGACAAAATTTAAAGGGTCCTGGCGGTTTATTGCCGAACGGGTCATAATGCCCAAATACATGATCTAGGTTTATAACCTGAGCTGTATTTAAAATATGAAACACATATCATACCTGTGATAGAAAAATATGTCATTGGCTTAACCAATATTTTGCAGTAAGGGCGATGATCCCAATTTTTGAGTATTGATAACTCCTGCAATATTTTGCCGGTTCATGATGAAACCATACCGGGTTGTAATGAACACCGGTTTAGCTGTAAATTGTACTAGCGATTAGTAATCAAACCAGACCAGGTTCTGTGAACGCTGGTTTTTTAATGGTGGCGACTTGTAGTCAACCACTCTACCGAATCAATAGATACTGTATTAATAATCTCTTTGAGAAGTAAAAATTCAACAAGCAAAACAAACAAAAACTTGTAGTCGATGCTTTTTACGAGCTACCAGGCTCCAAATTCGAGGCTTTTCATGGGCTGCTAGGCCACTGAGTTGAACCATTTCACAAAGCCTGTTAAGATGGTCCTCAATCCTTAACCAATCGTTGTTTTAACGTTGACAAGTCCAGGGTCTGTTATAAGATTGACTTGTCAATCGTTCGACGGGTCATACCAGGTTTACCTGGGTGGAGTGACTTACTTGATGCAGGCAGGTTAACCCGGGGTTTTAGGTGTATACACCAGGCTTCCAAGCCGTGGCTTGATAGCCTATTATAAGGGCCTTAAAAGCTCGTTGCCGCTGTGCGACAGGAGCCCCCAAGTAACATTGTGAGCTGTGCTCATCGGGTGCCTATGTTTGAGTTGTGCTATGCATCAAACTCTCTTTTGCCCCTTACCATCATGTTGGCTTGATAGCCGGATTACCGAAGTAACCAGAGATGTGCTCTTATGATGATATTGGCTTCATAGCCGGCCTAAGAGGGCCATAGGAACTCTGTCTTTACACACATAATCCCCCATGTGACAAACTCTTATGAAAAAAGCAGCAGATACCCCACTTTAACGGGGATGCCGGTTTATTATATTGATCATAATATATACATTGCGAATATATGTACATAAAGCGGAGCCTATGGATCAGGTGTAGTAAGGCCGAAGATGAGCGATGTTCCACGGCCGTCGGGTCTCCTCCTCCTCGGTACGTGAGTCCTTGTGTTCTCGAACGTCGACGAGGTAGTATGACCCATTGTGTAGATTCTTTCTGACCACAAAGGGTCCTTCCCAAGGCGGGGATAGCTTGTGCATATCTATCTGGTCTTGGATGAGCCGGAGCACTAGATCGCCTTCTTGAAACGTTTTGGTTTTAACTCGACGACAGTGATATCGACGTAGATCATGCTGATAAATCGCCGATCGAGCTGCTGCAATGTCACGCTCCTCATCTAGCCGGTCCAACACGTCTTGCCGCGCCTTCTCATTATCAGCTTCAACGTAAGCCGCCACCCGAGGCGAATCATGACGGATGTCACTTGGGAGGACCGCTTCAGCTCCATATACCATGAAGAAAGGCGTGTAACCCGTAGACCTGTTAGGTGTGGTGTTGATGCTCAATAACACAGAGGGTAATTCCTCCACACAACAACCCGGTGTCCTCTGCAAAGAACCATGAGCCGGGGCTTGATGCCTCTCAAGATCTCTTAATTGGCTCTCTCAGCTTGACAATTGGACTGGGGGTGAGCCACCGAAGATACGTCAAGCCGGATGTGCTCTCGTTGACAAAATTCTTCCATAGCCCCCTTGGACAAATTGGTGCCATTATCAGTTATAATACTGTGTGGAAAGCCAAACTGGAATATCACCTTCTTGATGAATTGAACCGCCGTTGCTGCATCACACTTGCTGACTGGCTCCGCTTCGACCCACTTGGTAAAATTATCCACATCCACCAAAAGGTGGGTCTTCTTATCTGGAGATCTCTTAAAGGGCCCAACCATGTCTAGCCCCCAAGTCGCCAACGGCCAAGTAATTGGAATCATCCTCAATTCTTGAGCCGGTATATGAGCACGCCGTGAATTTTTTGGCAAGCATCACACTTCTTGACCAGGTCCTCTGCATCAGCATGAGCCGTCGGCCAATAGAATCCATGACGAAAAGATTTAGCCACCAAAGACTTTGAACCGGCATGGTGACCACAGTCCCCTTCGTGTATCTCTCGAAGAATCTCGCAGCCCTCTTCCGGTGATACACAACGTTGAAACGCCCCGGATACGCTGCAATGATGCAGCTCTCCATTGACAATAGTCATTGATTTGGATCGCCGGATTATCTGCCTGGCCAAGACTTCATCCTCTGGTAACTCACCTCGGTACATGTACGCCAGATACGGGACTGTCCAATCCGGAATAACATGAAGCGCCGCCACTAATTGAGCCTCCGGATCAGGAACTTCCAAATCCTCTTTTGAAGGTAATTTTGCCGATGGATTATGCAATACGTCCAGGAAGACATTAGGTGGAACCAGTTTACGATGGGAGCCTAGACGGCTTAATGCATCGGCTGCTTCATTCTTTCACCGGTCCACATGGTCCACCTGATAACCCTTGAAGTGTCCAGCGACAACGTCCACCTCTCGATGATATGCTGCCATGAGCGGGTACTTCGAATCCCAAGTACCAGATAGTGTTGGGCCACCAGGTCCAAGTCACCGAAACATTTAACCCGGCTTAAATTCATCTCCTTAGCCATCCGAAGACCATGGAGGAGAGCCTCATACTCAGCTGCATTGTTAGTACAAGGGAACATTAAATGGTGGACATAACAAAACTTATCACCTCGTGGGGAAGTTAATACGACTCCAACCCCCGAGCCTCCAATTGCCTGGATCCATCAAAGTGAATAGTCCAGTACGTGTGATCTGGTTTCTCCTCCGGTGCCTGCAACTCCGTCCAATTGTTGATGAAATCCACCAGTGCTTGAGATTTGATTGCAGTACGAGGCACATACTTTAGACCGTGGGGACTAAGTTCAATGGCCCACTTGGCAACCCGGCCAGTGGCCCACTTGGCAACCCGGTCAGTCGCTTCTCTGTTTTGATTATATCTCCCAGAGGGGCAGAACTGACCATAGTGATCGGGTGGCCCTGGAAATACTGCTTAAGCTTCCGGTTTTCCATGAAGACTCCATATACCAATTTCTGCCAATGCGGGTATCTCTGCTTTGACTCAATGAGCACCTTGCTGATATAGTAAACCGGCCTTTCAACCGGATATTCCTTTCCCGCCTCCTTGCACTCCACTACAATGGCAACACTTACGGCTCGGGCATTAGCAGCCACGTATAACAACAGCGGCTCATTATCAACTGGTGCAGCAAGGATAGGCGGCTCTCCCAACTACTTCATTAAGTCTTCGAACGCAGCATCAGCAACATCACTCCAGACAACGTCGTATGTCTTTTTCATCATCTAATAAAGCGGGATGGCCTTCTCTCCCAAACGGCTGATAATCCGGCTCAGTGCCGCAATGCGGCCTGCCTAGCGCTGGACATCATTAATGCACGCCGGTTTAGCCAAGGAAGTAATAGCCTTGATCTTCTCCGGATTAGCTTCAATTCCCCTATTTGACACCAAGAACCCCAGGAGCTTGCCTGCTGGTACACCAAAAACGCACTTGGCCGGATTAAGCATCATCTTATAAACCCGAAGGTTATCAAAAGTTTCCTTCAAGTCAACTATCAATGTCTCTTCCTTCCTAGATTTTACCACAATGTCATCCACATATGCATGAACGTTCCGCCCAATCTGCTTATGAAGACAATTCTGCACACAACGTTGATTGGTCGCCTGGGCACTCTTGAGCCCAAAAGGCATGAATACATAGCAGAAGGCTCCGAAGGGAGTTATAAAGGTTGTTTTCTCCTGGTCCTTAACTGCCATCTTGATCTGATGATAACCGGAATATGCATCCAAAAAACTTAAGCGCTCACATCTCGCCGTAGCATCAATGATTTGACCAATACGGGGAGGGCAAAAGGATCAGCTGGGCAAGCCTTGTTCCGATCTATGTAATCAACACACATTCTCCAAGTGGCATTCCTTTTAAGCACCAGCACCGGATTAGCCAACCACCCAGGATGAAACACCTCCACTATAAAACCTGCCGCCAAGAGCCTGGCCACCTCTTCACCAATAGCCTTGCGTCTCTCTTCATTGAAGCGGCGGAGAAACTGTTTAACCGGTTTAAACTTGGGATCAACATTAAGAGTGTGCTCAGCGAGTTCCCTTGGTACACCTGGCATGTCAAAAGGTTTCCATGCAAAGATGCCCCGATTCTCACGGATGAACTCGATGAGCGCGCTATCCTATTTCGGATCCAGGTTAGCACTGATGGTAAACTACTTGGATGAATCACCAGGAACAAAGTCAACCTGCTTGGTCTCATCAGCTGATTTGAACTTCAAGGCAAGATCATGCTCTGTAGTTGGCTTCTTCAACGGAGACATGTCTGCCGGATCAACATTATCCTTGTAAAATTTCAATTCCTCGGTTGCACAAACCGCCTCAGCATAGGCTGCATCACCTTCCTCGCACTCCAAAGCAATCTTACGGCTCCCATGGACCGTAATAGTTCCTTTATGACCTAGCATCTTGAGCTGCAGATAAACGTAACAAGGCCTCGCCATGAACTTAGCATAACCGGCCGCCCAAACAAGGCGTGATACGGGCTCTTGATCTTTACTACTTCAAAGGTCAAAGTTTCCGACCTCGAGTCATGCTCATCTCCAAAAGTGACCTCCAGGTCTATATTACCGACCAGATACGCCGATTTACCAGGTGCCACGTCGTAAAAAATAGTGTTGTACTGTCTGAGCTTCTTGTCTGTCAACCCCATGCGACGAAAAGTCTCATAATACAGAATATTGATGCTGCTTCCTCCATCCATGAGCACCTTAGTGAACTTATAACCCCCAACCTGAGGCACCACAACCAGAGCCAGCTGACCCGGATTATCAACCTGGTGCGGATGATCCTCTCGACTCCACACAATGGGTTGTTCTGACCAGCGTAAATAACGAGGCACCGCCGGCTCAACAGAGTGCACTGCCCTCTTATAAACCTTCTGATCACGTTTACATAAGCTTGTGGTGAAGACGTGATATTGCCCGCTACTCAGCTGTTTCGGGTTGCTCTGATAGCCTGATTGTTGTTGTTGCTGATGATTGCTCTGATTATTATAACCACCCTGGCTGTTTTGCTGGTTATGCCCGTTCTGATTGCTGTGGCCGCCCTGGTTACCTTGGAACCCTGGACCGGAACCACCACCTTGATAATTCGGCCCGTGAAAACCAGAGCCTGAACCGCCAGACGATCCGTGATCATATTGAAACCGGTTTCTGAACTCCCTCATAATAAAGCAGTCCTTCCAGAGGTGCGTGGCTGGCTTTTCCTTCGTGCCGTGCCTGGGGCAAGGCACATTAATCTGGCATTCCAGATTAATGTTCTGTCCTCCACCCCGTGGGGGCGGTCTACCTTTACAGCGCTGGCCATCCACCTGTATACTGGTGTTAGCTACGAAATCTGAGTTGTTATCTGCTTTACGCTTATCGCTGTATCCCTGATTCGCCGGATTAGACTATGGCGCTTTACCATTCTTCTTTCCTTTACCTGACTTCTCATCATCAGACTCTGGATATTTGGCACTATCCGACTCGGCGTATTTTACCAGGGCCCCCATAAGTGTCTCCATGTCATTACAGTGATGCTTGAGCCGTCCTAACTTTAGCTTCAGAGGTTCGAACCGGCAATTGCCTTCCAATGTGACCACTGCTGTGTCCGAATTGATGTGGTCTGAGGAGTGCAGGATCTCTGACACCCAACGCACCCAATGACTTGTTGATTCGTTCTCCCCTTGAACGCAGGCCGCCAAGTCTATAATGGACATGGGCTGCTTGCATGTATCCTTGAAGTTATTGATAAACCGGCATCGTAACTCGGCCCATGATCCAATGGAGTTCTGCGGTAAGCTTTTTAACCAGGTCCGAGCCGTGCCCTCCAGCATCATGGTGAAGTACTTCGCACACGCTGCATTGTCCACATCCAGCATCTCCATTGCCATCTTGTAGCTTTCAACCCATGCTTCGGGGGACAGATCCGCGGTATAGTTGGGCACCTTGCGCGGTCGTTTGAAGTCTTTAGGTAGCCGTACATTGCGTAAAGTGGGGGTGAGACACGTCACTCCCAAGGAGCTGGAAGTAACCCCCGGCTCGACCGTGGTAGATGGACGAACTGGCGTAGGCTGACGGGCTTCATACTGTGCTGCTAATTCGGCCTCTCGGCGTTGTCTGCCCTGATCCACCACATCTTGAGCGTTTGCACCTCCTCCCGCCGGGTTATCCCTCCGCGGTGGGTTACGATTCCGCACACTAGTTGACACAGCCGGTTCTTCCAGGTGCCTGCTGTAACTCCGGGTTGGGCGAGGGGTGGAATGAATCCTCTCGCAGCTGTGAGAATAATCCTGCTACTGAGTTAAAGTTGTGTCCAGAAACTCCCTAGCTCGTCGCGCCTCCACTGCTATAGGGGACCCCCCCTTCAAGGGGAAGGGCTGCCACCGTGAAGCGACCGGAACTATGTTATCCAAAGGGTTGGAGTAGTGACCAGGAGGCGTTGCCGCATGCTGTGATGGAACGACCTGATGGGCTGGATCCGCGGCCTGTGGCTGGACCGATGCCCCTGTACCAGGCACCTCTCCCCGGTTTACCCCCGGCTGGTTGCTGGTTCCTGCTCCTAGCATACTGAAGAGGTTCCTCGCTTCGTAAACCGGCGGCCGGTGAGACTTGCGCCTTCTCCTCGTTACGTCGTTTGATGCAGTTTGATCCAACAGGAGCCAATAGGCCTGAGCATCTAGCTTGGCCTGCCTTGCGATCATCCTAGTATTCTCAGCAGCCAGGTCCAACTTAGCTTGATCTATTTGGCCCCTCACCTTAGCAACTTCCGCGTCGTGTTGTACTTTCTCGGCCTGGCCGACCTCTGTGGTTAGCAGCGCTGTCAAAGTGTCAACTAAAGCGGTCAGAACTTGAGTCGATGGCTGAACAGGGCCTCCTGCCCCAGGTACTACTGCCGCCGCCAGGTCGGACGTTAACGCCGCCGCAGTAGAAGAGTGCTGCACAGATTGTGATCCGACCATGAAGACTGCGACCCGGCTCGGCGGATCAAGGGTGTCCGGAATACTGTCACCATCGGAACAGCCCCCAGCCCGGCCATCCTGCAACAGGTATAAAGACTTAGTTTCCCCAGTGGATGACTCGTCGCCGGAATAAACGACGGTCTCGCCACCGGATTCTGATCCATCCTCAGCTTGCGCTCCGTGAACCGCTCCCACGAAGACACGCTTCATGGCAGGCCGAATCCGGATAGGTCTCGCATGCTGAGCCGACTCGACGATGTTGGGGCAGATGTCCGGCTCAGGGCCCGGTTCGCCGATCTTGCCAATGAAGACGTCGATGCCACCAAAGGGGACCCGGTACCCATACTCGATTGAATCGGCCTCGGGACCCCAGCCTGCATCGTCGATGTAGATCTTGCCATGACGACTCTTAGCCATCCGACCCACTGCGTAGCCCTTGAGTCCTTCAAAGCTACCCTTCAAGAACTCGAAACCATCATGCGATAGCCCCACGGTGGGTGCCAGCTGTCGTGGTTTTGTCACGACAGATGTCCTAGAAAAAGGACTTAGTCGTGGAGCCATCACTACGGGTTAGCTTAAAGGAGTTAAAGCGGACAAGGACACAAGGGATTTTATACTAGTTCGGCCCCTTCGATAAAGGTAAAAGCCTACGTCTAGTTTGGTGTAGTATTGCTAGGGTTTCGATGACCAGGGAGCGAATCCGCTTTGCCTGTGTCTCGAGTTGTTGTTCTCTGTCCTTGAACCGTCGCTGGGTCATCCCTTTATATACACAGGATGACGCCCGGTCCGGTTTACAGAATCCCGAGGCCGGCTCATAAACGTGCCCGACTCGGTCTCTATCTTTCCTATCTTACGTATGGCGGTTTACACTTACGGGCCCTAACACCTCTTGGGCCCTGGATCTCTAATCTTTAATAATAAAGCGCCATGTTCTACGCCTTGCTGGGATTCAGTAGAAGTAATCCTTATAGGCATAAACTGGCCTCTTCCTGGGCGGTTTATACCTAATAGTTATATCCCTGACAGTACCCGTGAGATCCCATCTTGGGGCCTGTTCCGGAGTTCCGCTGGAGGGGGCATCGATCACGGAGGGCTTCTACATGAACACCATAGCTCCTCCGATGAGTTGTGAGTAGTTTACCACAAACCTTCGGGTCCATAGTTAATAGCTAGATGGCTTCTTCTCTCTCTTTGGATCTCAATACAAATTCTCCTCGATCTTCGAGGAGATCTATTTGATGTAATCTTATTGCGGTGTGTTTCTTGAGATCCGATGAATTGTGGGTTTATGATCAAGATTATCTATGAACAATATTGGATTCTTTTCTGAAATCCTTTATGTATGATTATAATATCCTTGCAAGTCTTCGAATTATTGGTTTGGTTTGGCCTACTAGATCTATAGTTCTTCCAATGGGAGAAGTGCTTGGCTTTGGGTTCAATCTTGCGGTGTCATTTCCCAATGACAGCAGGGGCAGCAAGGCACGTATAGTATTGGTGCCATCGAGGATAAAAAGATGGGGTTTATATCATATTGCTTGAGTTTATCTCTCTACATCATGTCATCTTGCTTAAGGCGTTACTCTGTTCTTATGAACTTAATACTCTAGATGCATGTTGGATAGCGGTCGATGTGTGGAGTAATAGTAGTAGATGCAGAATCGTTTCGGTCTACTGGTCACGGATGTGATGCCTATATATCATGATCATGCCTAGATATTCTCGTAACTATGCACTTCTCTATCAATTGCTCGACAGTAATTTGTTCACCCACCGTAGAATACTGCTATCATGAGAGAAGCCACTAGTGAAACCTATGGCCCCCGTGTCTATTCTCATCATATTAATCTTCCATCTACTTTACTTTGCTTTATTTACTTTCTGTTTCTATACCAAAAATACCAAAAATACTATCTTATCATATCTATCAGATCTCACTCTCGTAAGTGACCGTGAAGGGATTGACAACCCCTTATCGCGTTGGCTGCGAGGTTCTTATTTGTTTGTGCAGGTGCAAGGGACTCGCGCGTGGTCTCCTACTGGATTGATACCTTGGTTCTCAAAAACTGAGGGAAATACTTACACTACCATGCTGCATCACCCTTTCCTCTTCGAGGGAATACAACGCAAGCTCGAGAAGTAGCACTTCACACTGATATTTATACTGAACCATAATAATTCACTAACACACCCACATATTACCATATCAATGTCGCAAAAATATTGCAAGGAAACAAATATATCATGTTCAATGATCAACAAGACCATGCAAGATTTTATTATACCACCGTAGTATACCTGCCATTTTTGGACCCATCATATAACTAATGAAAATTACTACTTCCTATTGAACTCTCAAAAGGATAGGTGAAGCAAGAGAGTACAAATAATTCATATAAGACATATTTCCATGCTCAAACAATTATAAGTGAAGTACTGGAGCAATTGACTAAACTCAAATAGATATAAGTGAAGTACGCATGAGCATTCTATAAATTTAAGATGAATTTGTGTCCCTATCAATAAATGTGTCCTAGAAACGATGATTGCAAAGATCAAAAAGCAAAACTAAAATAAAAGCAAAGGTGCTCCAAGCAAAACATATATCATGTGATGAATAAAAATATAGCTCCAAGTGTATTTTGCCCATAGTATTGAAGACGAAAGAGGGGATGCCATTCGGGGATCCCCAAAGCTTAGACGCTTCAGTATTCATGAATATTACCTTGGGGTGCCTTGGGCATCCTCAAGCTTAGGCTCTTGCCGCTCCTTGTTCTTCTCATATCCCGAACCCACCCAAAACACGAAAAGGGCATTCACACAAAATTTAAGGCGACTCATGAGATAGGTTACTATAATAAAATAAATTATTAACTTGGGTACTATCAAGACAAGATTCATAATTGTTCTTACATAATGCCTACTGTGTTCTATCATCTCCACATTTTAGATACCCCTATATAAGGCATGGAAAGTACAAAAGAAGCAAACTATGCAATCCAAACAGAATCTGTTAAAAACAGAACAACACACAAAGGTCTATTCTTTTCATACTTCAGTAACTCAAAAAATTATGGAACATTAAGGAAACATATACTTTTCTTATAGAAGTGCAGTGTAAAATTTTCCGCATTTGATAATGTTCCAATATAGATAATGCATATATTGGATGCAAAGGTTTCTATTTTTGCACATAACCAAATAACAACCATCCATATCAGCCTAAATGCTTTACTTGGCACAAAGATTGAAATAAAAGATACAAACTTAGGTACTACAGTAGAAATAATCACGTAGACTCACAAAAATCAAAAAGGAAAAATAAAGATAACTATTGGGTTGTCTCCCGACAAGCCCTTCCTTTATAGCCATGAAGATAGGCTTGAGATTTTAAGATGCTCACATGAATAAAAGAATTGAAGCACAATGAGAGCATCATAAAGCATGTAACAAGCACAATTATGTCTAACCCACTTACTATGCATAGGCATCATATAATTAAACAAGTTATGAAAGCAAGCAATATTTAGCATATGCACGAAAGAACAATGAAACATTAACAATTTCAACATAAATATATGTAACTTATTAATATGGAGATTTACATAATCATGCTTGACTCTCTAGAAATAATTAAATGTAGGATCATACTTAAGTTCAATAATGTAGCTATCATATAAAACATTCTCTTTATGAACTGCATGCATACAAATTTTATAACCTTCCAAAATAGTGAGACTAACATCAACTAAAGGCATGACCTCTACAAACCCACTTTTATAAAAAAACATATAATTGATCATTCTATAGAATAGTGGGATTATTTTTACCTACATTTGAAACTCTTCAAAACCCACTATCAATAGTTTTGCAAATTTTATTATAAGGAAGATATTCATCATGCATCTCAAATAAATTCTCAAGATCGTAAGAAGCATCATAATAATCACCCCAATCATGATCATTATAAAAGGGGTAGGCTTAACAAAATCATCATTAATAGTGACTACAGACATGGTGTCACCATAAAAAGAAATATCAAGTGTGTAATTTTCATTATTTGAATCATATGTGGCACCCCGGCTCAAAGGAACCGAAACACCCCGTATTCCAGCCCAGAGATCAAGTCTTCTGGAATACGGCATTACTTGACATAGAAAAAATCGACTTTTATTACAAATACTCGGAGATACAATGGTTTCGATATAAAACAGTGAATTACATCGGCATGACGACACTACGCCTGCTCAGGTAGTTCTATCTGCTAGCAGCAGAACAACTCGAAGCAGCGGAAAAGCTTCTAGGAGCGGAACAGCGACAGCGGTGATGGACTCCACTCCGCTAGGACACTGGCTGGAACACGTATCCTAGCTCGCAAACCCGGGATCCTCGACAAGCAAGCAATCACGGCATGACTTGAAAACTGGCATGACACGCCAGGTGAGTACTTTGAATGTACTAGCAAGCTCACAACAACCAAAAGCAATCAAGACAAACAACAACATGGCATTTATAGATTAATTATCCATGATGAGCATGATACTACTAGAACAACATGAGCATGGCATGTACATATGATTCATGAACATGATGATACCAACACTATATGCATCATGTTGGGTGGAGGTTACCTTGTAACCACCATAAATATCCATATTACTTACCATCATGATCACATTATCATAATCAAGAATACCATCATGATCACATTATCATTATCAAGAATACCATCGTGATCATCTCAAGATCACCTTATCAATTACAAGAATTCCATCGTGATCAGCTCGTGACCACATAAAGATCAACCAACTTCTTTCCTCAACGAACCAGGGTTGTATATTAGTCAGGTTATTATGACTTTTGACCCACAGTGTGACCTACTATGAACTGGGCCCATATCCGCAGGTGCGATTGTCGATAGATTATACACTCTATAGAGGTTAGTGCATTGTACCCACCCTATGGAACCCATGGCCTCGTGCTCCCATTCGGGTGGACCAACGGCGTTCCGACAAAACTGATCTATTGCATGACACTATCCCGACCACTCCAACCAACTCCCTTTTGGGCTAAGTCATGGGTGGCCTCGATGCCACTCTAGACATCCAACGGCCACTATCGTGGCAAAACAAAAACTGTCCCAAACAGAGACAAAGGGCCCTACAACAACTACGGGCACACAAGGCTGACGAGCGCCTACATGTCCAGGGTAGCGCGCGCATAAAACCTTCCCTAGTTGGAGACACCCGCGGGAGGCATGACAATAGACCGCATTAAGACCTTCACATACATGCAAGTGTGGCTGCACTGGTCAGCTCGACTCGATGGCAGTATGACTCAGCCAACAGGTTTTCAAGTTCGATTAAAGTCGGGTTTAACTTGAAGGGTTTTTTACATCTGTGCCTCTAGTTCCTTAGCTCTACTCATTCATCCCTGCGCCCTTAACTTTTGCTCAGTTTTCCCCACTCCCTTGCCCGAAACCCTCAGAACGAGTCACATCGAACGTTGCTGTCGGGTCAATGGCTTGACCATTAACTCTGACGAGTGGGGCCGTGCTGGACTGTGTCGTGCGTTGGACCTGACAAGTGAGGCCGCGTTGGGCGGTGTCGCTGTTCTTGGGCCGTGGTTTCGTTGGGCCGTTGTCATGGTACTAAGCATGACAGTAAGAGTAGGGGGTACGTATGAGGAGGCAAGATCCTAACTACGGCGAGGTTGTATACACGAGTTTACGAGTTCAGGCCCCTCTCGGAGGAGGTAAAAGCCCTACGTCTCGGTGCCGTGAGGTGGTCGACCGAAATATGAGTGTGTAGGTTACAGGGGGTGCGAACCCTTGTACCAGAGGAGGGGGGTGGATTATATAGAGTGCGCCAGGACCCTAGCCATCCCCCGTTACATAGGGTTCAATGTACATTAAGACATGACATTACTGATAATGCCTGCTATAAAGAGCTATAAATGGCCTTTAAGACTACATAGTGAATGCCTGACCGTTGTCATCCTGAGTGACTTTAGATCTTCTGTACTCCGAGTGGTTTCTTGTATGGTCGAGTGACTTCGTCTTGGTCGAATGGAATTGGGGTATCCGAGTGAAATAAGCGGTCGAGTGGATTGCATTCCGAGGTTAATTCAGTCGGTATCATTTGTTATACTTTGAATGTCCTTGACTCTAGGGTAGTGTCCTTGGGTAGGGTGTTTAGGTCACGCCTATGACCCTACCCTAGGTTCATGGCATCATCATTAGCCCTCGAATGGGTTGAGGTCCAAGTGAAAAGAGAGTTGAAGTCGATTCCGACCTGATTCTTCATGCTTCGGAGGCATTTTTCTTGAGTCTGTGGATCATGATGAACCTTCAACTTTATTTCTGTCGCCTTGATCGATTTAGAAGTCGTCAAGTGAACTATATCAATAATCTTCGATTGTTGATGTGGCACAAAATCTTCGACACGATTGGTTACGCTGTAATTCCCGGATCTCACGGGATTCAAAATTTTGGAGAAGCGCGCGGGACGGAGGGCACCGCAGTAAACAGAGTGGATTGACAGGAGCGCCTCGATTCTTGTGCCACCTTTTCCACCATGTATCGGGCGCGCGACTGTTGCGGGGTTTGATAGGATTGTTGGGGCCCACAAGTCAGCCACTCGAAAGAAGGCCCATAAAACGGCGTCGAGGCCGATGCGTTTGCACAGTGTGCCTTATTCCCCTTTTTCCTCCTCTGCTTCTCTATCGTGTCCTTCTCCACTCTAGACGCCCGCTTCGCCCGTGCGTAGTCCGCCGCAATGGGAAAGGACAAGACGGCAGCTCTGGAGCGTGCAAAGAAGGCGCCGACGACGGCGAAGGGTGAGAAGACGAGTCGGGGGTCATCATCGAGATCCGGCCTGCCACCTGGTTGGATCTAGGGGGACTGGATTCGATCCACGATCCTGCAAGAAGACTTGGAGGATCTAGTCGATGGGGGCTTCATTGCCCACGAGTCCTCGAGGCTGCCGAGGAACGAGACCGAGCCTCAGCCGCAGGAGGGTGACTGCATCCTCCTTGCAACCCATGTTGATCGCGGTTTCTCCCTGCCTCCGCATCCTTTTTTTTCGGGGTTTCTCGAACTTCTTTGGTGCCCAACTTCATCATTTCTCTCCCAACACAATCACATACGTCGCTGCGTATGTCTCTCTGTGTGAAAACTTCTTGGGTTGTCGACCGCATTGGGGTCTGTTTAAGGACATCTTTACCTGCCGCTCTCAAACTGTGAAGCAAATTTGACTGATGAGAAGACGCAAGTGATCCAAATGTGCAGGGGTTCAGGGATTGAGATGAGGGGTAGGAGTACTCTCCTGCCATCATTCTTCCCGAGTCAGTTACGGGGTGGCACTCGACCTGGTTCTATTGCAAAGACGTTCCGACCCCTGGTCAGTCGACTAGCCTCCCACCCTTCTCCTCAGACCGAGTCCGCCAACCTTCTTCATTGACCATGACTCCAGCAGAGAAAGTAGAGGTGGATATGTTAGTTGACCGAGTAGTTCAACTAGTCCGCGATGGAGTGACTGGCATGGATTTGCTGGAGGTATTCCTTAGTTGATGCATCCAACCTCTCCAAGCCCGCGATCATCCAATGTGGATGTATTCGGGCACCAATAACAGCGCTAGGATCCACCCGGATGAGGTCGCCAAGAAGACGGTGGAACAGTGGTTGCGGAGCATCACTGGAAACAAGGACAACCCTAGGGGGACCATGAGAGTTCTTCCATTCGACACAACCAATGAGCCGGACAAGGTCTGACCTTTGTTACCGAGTGCCTTTTTTGTTCCGATTTGTAGCTGTTTTTGAATCTGATTGATGTTTGTTCAAGTCTTTGCCTTGCAGATTTATACAGAGATGTACTTGATGCCCAATGAAGAGCAAGTCCATGAGGGAGTGGAGGGCGGAGGCAAGATTGCCGACTGGAGATCCATTGATGAAAGCGAGGAAGAATGAGAGGACTCGTACAATACCGAAGAAGTCGACTCACCACCTCGTTCCAAGAGGCGCTCCAAGCAGACACATGATCCGGTAGGTGTACGCGGCAAAGCGGTTCCGCCAAGTACGGTGGTATCGAAGTGCACTCACACATCTACCCCCGATCCGACTGAGAAGGCCACTAAGCATCTCAAGGTTGCGCCTGCAAAGCTTCGGAAGACTCTGCCTAGGATAATGGTGGACGTTCCTATTGCCTTCACGTAAGTCTTCCTCTTCTTTGCTCTTCTTTTGTTTGAGAACTACTATGCATGTTTTTGACAGAAAGACTGTAAGGGAACCCCCTACAGTATAATTGGTGCAACAAACCCAAATTGCAAGTACCATGCCTTGAACCTGGGTGGGTGGGAAGGTGTCAGCCCCTTCCCACCACTAGGTTGTGCCTTAGTCTGCAACTTCTGTGCATGTTGCCGATTCATTCGCCTGTTTGACTGAGTGAACTCTGAAACTTCCAGTGATGCTGCTGCCAGGACCTCCATGGACATTGACAAGGATCAAGATGATGAGGAGACTGAAGACGCGGCCACTTCCAGAGCGAGTATAGCTCCACAACCATGTCCTTACTTTGCCGACTGTTCTGTCGGTCGACTGAATGTTCTTTCGATTGAATGTTTTGTAGCACCACCCAATGTTATTGAACTGCCAGATGATGATGAGCATGATGAAGTGCTCTGAAGGAACACAAGAAGGAGGGGCAAGAAGGTGCCTGCTATTCTAGCTGCCCAGCAACTTGGTGATCCAATTCGAGCTTCTGTTTCTTTTGCCAACCTTGTGTCGAGTGATCGTCCTTCGGCATCAACTGCCCAAGTCCTTGCCCCATCCGTGCAACTCCATGCTTTAGACCCTCTGGCTGCTTCGACTATTCCACCAACTTCGCTCTTTGTTACGCATCGTGTCCTAGAGGACCCAGTGAGTGTGGCTAAGGAGGCTATACGCCATGCAGGCCTGATGATGGAACAAATGAAGGTGGGGCACGAAGCTAGCAAGGCTGTCTACAATGCCAGCTCTGCTATTCAAATCAATGTCCAGGTGAGTTGTTTTCCGATTGATTTTCCAGCTTGATCTTTACTCTGCTAGGATATTCTACCTGAAAACTGATGCTTTGTTATTTGCAAGATGATGTCCATGGATGAGCGTTTGAAACCTTTAATGTGCATCTATCATGAGTCTGCTCTTTGCAACCATTCACCCACTGGTGCTTTAGCCTTTGATGTATAGTTCTTGCACTTGAGTCGACCAGGTCGTGTCGAATGTATCCTTGAATCAGTGGAGGCACGCAGAGTGCACCCAATGGGTGTAGTCCCCGAGACCATGGTCGACTGCGAGCAGTCGGCTGTGGTCTAAGAACGTATGTTGTTGTTGTTGTTGTTGTTGTTGTTGTTGTTGTTGTTGTTGTTGTTGTTGTTGTTGTTGTTGTTGTTGTTGTTGTTGTTGTTGTTGTTGTTGTTCTCTCTCTCTCTCTTTTTTACTCCTTCCACTCATACTGGGCGGATCGCGTCGAGTAGGATATCAAACCAGTGGGGGCACGCCAAGTGCACCCACTAGGTGTAGTCCCCGAGACTACTTTTGAATGTTTGATTCGGCAGTAGTCTTAGAACACTTTTGGCGTAATAATTTAATCTCTGCACCTTATCACTCGGAAGCGACTCTAACTTGCTTTTGTTGACCGACTTTTCTTATTTGTTGACTTTAGAAATCTTGTGAGTTTGGAGCTCAGTTTGCTGAATTGGAGAAGAAGCAGATCCAACTCAATCTCGACCTGGAGCTGGCCAGGGAGAACTTGCAGAAGGCTAAGGGCGAAACAACTGGTATGAAAGGTACGAAACTTGTCGACTGTCCTTGAATAGATGTGCATAGTGAAAACACACAACTCCAAGCTCGTCTGAAGAGTGGTATTTTTTTAGGCGAAATGAAGCAGGCTCTAGAGGAGAAGGACCTCGACCTTGCAGCTGCGCAACAGAAGGCGCAAGAGAAATCAGAACTTGCCGACAAGAAGCTGGCTTCAGTTGGCCAAGTTAGAAGAAGAAAATGCTAAGGTGAAGATTGCCCTTGACAAAGCCAACAAAGAAGTGACGCGGCTGAAGAAGGACAAGGCGGCTCTGACAGACAAAGTTGGAGACCTCACTTGGAGAAGGGATGAGATGGAGACTTATATGGGAGGACTCTCCAAGAAGATGTTCCTTATGCTTGAAGGTACTTTCCTTTGTCCGACTGATTTGTAACTGTCGACTCATCATACAACTGTCGACTCACTATTTCTTCGTGTGTGCAGAGATCTGTCAAAACTTAGAGTAAGAGACTGTGCGGATTGAGACGAATCTGGTTCCCGTTAACTCCCCTGTCAAGGATGAAGCTGCGATGAATGTGCTGCGACTGGAATCTCACCTCGCCAGCGTTATGGACTATCTTGCATGACTGAAGGTGGCGGTGCCGCAGATTGATAGGGAGCTCTGGCGGGGTGCGATGTTCCAAAATGACCTCGAGTCTCTGATGACTCGACTTAATAAAATCCCTGGTCGAGTGTAGGCATGGAAGAAGTCATCTGCTCGGTGCGGCACTGACGTGGCTATGTCTCTGGTCCATGTTAATTGCAAGGAAGTTAAAGATGAGAAACTAGCAGCTCTCAAGGTCGCCAATGCCAAGAAGCTTCAATTCCAGTCTTTCATGGAGACCTTCATCGACGCTGCCACTCGTATCGCTGACGGAATCGACCTGGATGAGTTTATCGAGCCTGCTAGCCGTCCTCCTGCGGAGTGAACAAACTTTATGCCTTTATTTAACTTGCCTCAGAATGCCGAGTGATTTTGTAACCATTAAACTTCTTCGGGCTTGATGCCCGAGCATTTCCGTCGGAACATTATGGGTTTTATCTGAACTTGGTTTTCCTTGGAATATGATTGCTTTGTTTTAACCACTTTTAGATTTCTTAATTCCGAGTGGAGCTTGGTTCTTCACTCGGAACAGATGTTGTACTTGTGATGCAGCGCGGAGTGCAACCACACGTTGTACTTGTGGCGTAGCTCGGAGTACAACCATATGTTGTACTTGTGGCTTAGCTAAGAGTGCAACCATACATTGCACTTGTGGCGTAGCTCGGAGTAAGACCATACGTTGTACTTATGGCGTAGCTCAGAGTGAAACCAAGCCTCCCAGTGAGAGGGTTGCTCTTCACTCGGAGTGATTTTGAAACTTAGGCAAGTACGAGATCGCAGCTAAGCCCCCGAGTGAGAGGGTTGCTCTTCACTCGGAGTGTTTTCGAAACTTAGGCGAGTACAGGGTCGCAGCTAAGCCCCCGAGTGAGAGAATTGCTCTTCACTTGGAGTGATTTTGAAACTTAGGCGAGTACGAGATCACAGCTAAGCCCCCGAGTGAGAGGGTTGCTCTTTACTCGGAGTGTTTTTGAAACTTAGGCGAGTACGGGGTCACAGGTAAGCCCCCGAGTGAGAGGGTTGCTCTTCACTCGGAGTATTTTTGAAACTTAGGAGAGTACATGGTCGCAGCTAAGTCCCCGAGTGAGAGGGTTGCTCTTCACTCAGAGTATTTTTGAAACTTAGGCGAATCAGGTTCGCGGCTAAGCCCCCGAGTGAGAGGGTTGCTCTTCACTCGGAGTGTTTTTGAAATTTAGGCGAATCGGATTCGCGGCTAAGCCACCCACTGGGGGATTTGAACACATGTGTTTACGGGATAACAATCATTAAGATACTGCCAAATCTTGTCTTTTATAAGCAAACTGAAGGATTCTTATTACAACTCGTCAATCCGAGTGTCTAGGTATAGAAACGACGGAGCAGCTCCGCATTCCACGAGCATGGCTCATCTTCTTTCTTGGCTATGTTGTAGAGGTGATACACCCCGTTGTGGAGCACCTTAGTGATGATGAAGGGACCTTCCCAGGCCGGAGCGAGCTTGTGAGGTCGTTTCTGGTGCACTCGGAGCACAAGGTCTCCTTCTTGGAATGCTTGACATTACGGGCATGGAATCGACACAGGTCTTGTTCATAGATGGTCGACCCGATTAGAGCCATCTCATGTTCTTCCTCCAGGAGATCAACTGCATCTTGGCGCGTCTATTCTGCCTCAGCTTCTGAGAAGAGTTCCACTCGAGGAGCATTGTGTAGCAAGTCACTCGGGAGCACTGCCTCAGCGCCATACACCATGAAGAAAGGAGTTCGGTTAGTCGACCGATTTGGAGTTGTTCTCAGTCCCCATAAGACAGAAGGAAATTCAGTCACCCAAGCTCTAGCAGCATGTTTGAGATCACGCATCAGTCATGGTTTCAGCCCTTGAAGGATCAAGCCATTCGCACTTTTTGCCTGCCCATTCGACTGCGGGTGCGCAACAGATGCGTAATCGACCCGAGTGCCTTGGGAAACACAGAATGCCATGAACTCGTCAGAATCAAAATTGTAGCCATTATATGTGATAATACTGTGAGGGACTCCATATCTGAATATCAGCTATCTGACAAAACTGATGGCAGTCCTTGAATCAAGATTCTTGATGGGCTTGGCTTCGATCCATTGGGTGAATTTGTCGACTGCCACAAGCAGATGACTGAAACCACTTCTATCAGTCCTAAAGGGTCCAACTATATCCAACCCCCAAACAGCAAACGTCCAGACCAGTGGAATCATCTTCAAGGCAGAAGCAGGCTTGTGAGACATGTTGGAGTAAGACTGACAACCTTCGCCCTTGTCGACTATATCCTTTGCCATCTCATTTGCTCATGGCTAGTAGAACCCCGCTCGGTATGCTTTGGAAACAATGGTCTGAGAGGACGCATGGTGACCACAGGTCCACAAGTGGATCTCATTTAGAATCATTCGACCTTCTTCCCGGGAGATGCAGCACTGAGCAACTCTTGTCACACTTTCCCTGTAAAGCTTCCCACTTATCACGGTGAAGGCTTTGGATCAACGAACGATGTGGCGAGCCTCATCTTCGTCTTTTGGGAGTTCCTGCCTGAGCACCTATGCGATATATGGCACCGTCCAGTCGGGGGTGATCACTAGAACCTCCATGATCAAGTCGACCACAACTGGGACTTCAATCTCAATTGGTTTGGTTGAGCTTATCGGTTGTAGGGGCTCTTCCGTGAAGGGATCTTCCTGAACTGACGGGATGCGGAGATTCTCCAAGAACACATTACTTGGGATAGGCTTCCAAGTGGAACCTATCTTCGCCAGATCATCAGTAGCTTGATTCTTTATTCTAGGTATGTGGTGGGGCTCTAACCCCTCAAACTTCTTCTCTAATTTTCTTACTGCGTTGCAATAACCGGTCATTGCTGGGATCCTGATGTCCCATTCCTTCATCACTTGATTGACCACCAAGTCCGAGTCGCCGTAGACCATCAGGCGACGGACACCGAGTGAGATGGCCATACGCAACCCATACAAAATTGCTTCATACTCAGCTTCATTGTTTGAAGAATCAAAGTGAATTTGGAGGACATAGCTGAGCTTGTCACCTCTAGGGGATACCAAGACCACAGCTGCACCAGACCCATTCAGCATTTTGAATCCATTGAAGAACATCATCTAATGTTCCGAATGAATCTGAGTCGGTTGCTGTTGTTCAATCCACCCGGCGAGGAAATCTGCTATTGGTTGGTACTTGATTTCTTTCTTTGCCTCAAACTTGATATCCAACGGAAGGAGTTCAATCGCCCACTTTGCCTCTCGACCAGTTGCATCCCTATTGTTCAAATTTTTTGATAGTGGAGCGTCGCTGACGACTGAAACTAAGTGGTCTGAGAAGTAGTGTGCAACTTTCTTCGTGGTCAAGTAAATTCCATAAACAAGCTTCTGATAATGTGGATATCTTTACTTGGACGGAGTCAAGACTTCAAAAATATAATATATTGGGTGTTGAACCTTGTAGTCTTTGCCTTCTTCTTCCCGCTTGACCGTGGGGACTGTTGCGGCGTCCTGGGAACCAGGGTACCCAGACTTGCCTGTGTGCGGGCCGCGACGCGCTCCTACAAGCGGCCTGGTACAGCCCAGCTGATCGACCAGCTGTCCAAGACCCTCGCGAGGGGGCTAGGCCTCGCGAGGAGAACAACATCAAGACCTCCTCGGGAGCGGCCTCATCAAGGTGCTCCGGAGGGGCGGAGAATCCAAGGCAAGCCTGCCTTAGGAGGAGGCAGTGATGTCAGTAGTGATGCACCGCGCCAGCGGGTGCCAGCATCCGCCAGTGGCACAATTACCATTTCGGTGCAAAGGGGAGAGCGCAGCCGCTGGTTTCCGAGGAGCGGGGCAAAGGTTCCCACTTTGGTGCAACAAGACCGAAGACTGCAAGGACGACAAGGAGGATGTCACCATCGAGCCCACCATCGTGTCACCGCCTGATCCTTTTGCAGGCGAAGACCGCTTTTGTCAGGATTAGAACGTCCTTGTGTTCCTTCTCCAAAATGGCCATTGTGGGATCCCTTCCCGCCTAAACATTTCGGGGAAGAGGACCGTGGCCGCCTATATAAGTAGCTAGGATTCCCACTGAAAGGGATCGAGTCATACACTCTGCCACCACGTAACGAGCAAGAACACTTGCCTCCTGACCTTCCTGAGCTCGCCTCTTGAGCTCAGGAACCATTGTACTAGTTCACCTCCCAGCTTGCCTGAGGCTAATCCACCAAAGTAGGAAGTAGGGTCTTACACCACGCGGTGGCCCGAACCTGGATAAAATCTTGTGTGTTCTATCTGTTGTGTGCTTGAATCCCCCCACCGAGACGAGAGCGAGATGCTAGGTAGACGTGAGTGGGAGAAATCTTCGTTCATGCCCATGTGTTCGAACTTCTTGGGTTTTGCGGAGCCCTAAATCCAACATTTGGCGCGCCAGGCAGGGGGCGTGTCGAAATCTCGCCTCTTCGACGACATCGTCGCGTTCTCGTCGTCGACTCTGCTCCACAACCATGGTGGACACACGGCGAGCTCGCGCCGCTCGCCGCGCTACGAACGTCGCTCAGACGGCGCCCGCGGGCAACGGCGCACCGCTTCGCCCCAACTCACCGGTCGCTAACGCCGCCACCGACCCGACTGTCCACGAGCAGCAGGACTCGTCGCTGCCACCGTCCGTGCGGCGGCAATGCCTTCACCCTCGCCGGCCGCGACGTCGTCCTCGCTGGTCCACCGCGGGCCGGTCTACCAGCAGCCTGCGCTGCTGATGGCGTGGGAGGTCTTGCGCTACCGCCCAGCAGATGACCTCTACGACGAGTGGCTCCACCGCATCACCGAGCTCATCAACGCTATTGGGGAAGCACCCGCACCAACCCACTCCTGACGTCCTCCATCGCACCCAGCGGGGATCGAAGGCCACGGGGTCCCGCCCCCGCCTCTACTCCACCACGCCGGTCAGGAGGTCCGGCACGAGGCCCCTCGACGTGGGCAACCCCGCACAGCCCACGCGCGCGACGAGGAGAGCTATCGGGTGATTCTGCATCCTCATGCAGGGGCTCGCGGCCCCCTGGCCCGCAGCGCCCAGACCGCGCGCCACAGGAGGTGGTGGTGCCAGCACCTCAAGAACCAGCACCACAGGCGCAGGGGCCGCCTACGATCATGAGCGTGGCTGGGTGTCGCGCCCTAGCTCCTGAGCTACGGCGCCTCGTCTGGCCCGGCAAGTTCAAGCCGGACCTGCCTCCACGCTACGATGGCACCACCGACCCCATGGAGTTCCTCCAACTCTACGAGCTGAGCATCGAGGCGTTTAACGGCATCGAGCAGGTCATGGCGAACTGGTTCCCATGGCTCTGAAAGACGGCGCACGCTCCTGGCTCCTGAACCTCCCCGTGGGATCCATCTCCTCCTGGGAAGAGCTTCGCGAGTGTTTCGTCGCCAACTTCAAAGGCACCCGCGATCGAGCCCCGGCAGCTGCTGATCTGCGCCGCGTGAGGCAGCAGCCGGGAGAAAGCCAGCAAAAGTACATCCAACGCTTCAACACCATGCGCCTCCGGATTCCTAGGGTCTCACACGAGGCCATCATCTCCGCGTTCTCCGATGGCGTCCGCGACGTCAGGATGAGGGAAGAGCTCGCCATTCACGAGGACCTGTGCACAACCCTCGAGATGTTCAAGCTCGCGGCAAAGTGCGCCAGGGCGGAGGAAGGACGCCTCTCCCTCCAGGAGCTGCCTGAGGCGGAGGTGGAAGACAAGAAGACCAAGGCCAAGGAATCAAAGCACAAGGGACCCACCGTGCTGGCTGCGGAGCCAGAAGTGAAGCGTGGCTGCGGCTATGATGACCTCCCCAGAGACAACCGACCATACTGCGTCTTCCACAACGTCCATAGCCACAACACTAACGACTGCCAGGAGCTCAGGGCGATGCGCGGCGGGCGAGTCGGGCAGCGCCCTGAGCGCGACAACCGTGGCTACAGCCGTGGAGGAGGCCGAGGAGGAGGACGTTGGGATGGCAGGAACTCGCGCCAAGGGTGGCGCGAGCAGCCTCACGAGGACCACTGGCAGGAGCAGCCTCGTGACGCCCCCTGGCACGACCAGCCTCGTGAGGGTCGCCCTCACGGCAATGGATGCCTGCCTCCGCTGCCACCACCGCCAAGGAGGAACGACGACGACCGCCAGGGAGATGGGACAGGGGGCTTCCAGGAGCCGCGTGCAGTTGCATGCATCTTGGGAGGAGCCCATGCCCCGACTTCCCATCGCGTCTTCAAGCAGTTTTCCCATAAGGTGAAAGCGGCGCTTCCTAGGCCTGACGCCGCACACAACCTCAGGTGGACCAAGCAAGTCATCGCTTTCGACCCTAAGGACCAGCTCAAGTGCACGGCGGCCCCAGGTGCCCTCCCGATGCTCTGCACCCCGACCATCAGCAACGTCCTCGTGACCAAGACCCTCATCGACGGCGGAGCAGGACTCAACGTCCTCTCCGTCCAGACCTTCGAGACACTCCAGGTTCCCTACGATCAGCTCCACCCGACCAAGCCATTCTACGGGGTCACGGATGGCTCCACTCTCCCGATGGGACAGGTCTGCCTCCCCGTCACCTTTGGCGACCGTGAAAACTACCACACAGAGCTCATCGACTTCGACGTTGCCAACATCCACCTCCCGTACAATGCCATCCTAGGGTATCCTGCCCTCACCAAGTTCATGACGGCGACCCATCACGGCTACAACGTCCACAAGATGCCCGAGAGCGGCGGAGTCATCACGATCGCCTCCGACGAGAAGGATGCGGTGCATTCCCTGGAGCGCGCCTACCAGACCGTGGTGGTCGAGTGCTCCGATGAGGATGGAGCCGTCCTCGCCCTGCAGGCCGCCCCCAAGAAGAAGAGAACCTACCCGTCAACGGACCTCAGGGCGCAGCGGCTCCCGACGGCCTGGCGTCAAGACTTGCGTCTGCTGACGAGGCGCCCTCCACCCTCGCATAGGGAGGCGCGCTCGACGCCCCTCTCGTGACGGGCTCGGGGGCTCTGCTCTGGAGTGTCCCCGGGCTGACCGACGTCTCGAGGAAGGTGTTCGAGCACCACCTGCAAGCGTGTCTTGATGCGCGTTTTTGTGAGCCCAGCGTGAGCCGTTCAGCGCTGGGGGCTCAGGACTTCATCAACCAAGTTACCGAGAAACTTCAGTACGCAAGACTCATCCGCGGTGGGCGTAACCGCACAACCCCAAGTTCACCTGCCCGCAGCCCAAGCGACCGCTTCCGCGTCTGCGTCGACATCGCGAGTCTCAACCGAACCGCCTCTCAGGAGGCCTTCTGGCCGACGGCGGTCGGCCGGAGGAGGGACCTCCCCTCCAACTACATCCGCACACTCTTCAGCTTCCGCAACGCAGCTGCCACGTTCCAGCATCTCGCGCAGCAGGCCTTGGGGGCTCGGGAGGCTCAGTGGCAGGCGGTCCGACGGAGCGAGAACCGGACCGGCGTGACCGCTGAGAGCCTCGAGAGCCCCTAGGCCCAAGGAGCCCAACGATCCTCAGGAGCGACCCGCGTGGCTCGTGTCTTCAGCTACCCCAATGTGACACCCCGAGACCGGTGTGCCAGGTGTCAGCTAGTTATTCGTTGCCGTTGCCGTGTCATCTTCTTGCGTGTTGCATCTTGCCATGTCATCATGTGTGTTGCATCAGCATGTTTTCAAAACTTGCATCCGTCCGAGTCCGCCCGTCCTTTCCGTTGTCCGTTCTGAGCCCAGACACACTCACACGTGCCCGCGGTGCCTCCGAATATTTATTTGATTTGTGGCCCAAAAACGTTCTCGGAATGGGTTGAAACTTGGCGTGTGGTTTTATTATAGCATAGGTAGACCGCCTGTCAAGTTTCGTCGCGTTCGGAGTTCGTTTGATAGACCAACGGTTAACCGTGTTAACCGCCGGAAGCCTTTTGTCTTTTGGCCCAACACCCCTTTCTCACAGCCCACCAAGCCTATTCTAACCCCGCCATGCTCTTTGCCGTTCGATCACGATCGCGTGGCCGCGAACGGCTCCTCATTTGGACACTCCTAGCTCCCTCTACCAATAAATATGTGGCTCCTCCCGAAATTCCTCGCAGATGAACCCTAGCCCCGCTCTTTTAGCGCCGCCGGACATGTCCAACCCCGCCGAACATGTCCAGCCAGACACATCACCCCGACCAATCAGACGTTGCCACATCACTCCGCCGCCCCGCTCAGCCAACCAGGCGTCGCCACCTCACCCTCTCTCTCCTCCCACCTCGCCGCGGCCCGCCTGGGCCCGAGCCGCAGCTCCTCCGCGCCTGAGCCGCCGCCGCCAGCCCGCAGGCACCCGATCTCCGCGCCTCCCGCCGGCCGCACCTCGCCGCCGCATGCCTCCACCGCCGGCCGCCGGAGCGCGATGCGCCTGCCCGGCCGCCTCGCCAGGAACGCCGCCGCCCCACTACTCCTCTTCGCCCCGCGGCCTCCAGCCTCGTCGGCCTTGCTGCCACTGGAGATCCGGCCGCCCCGGCCTCCCCCCCACCGGATCCGGCGGGTCTCCGGCGACCCGTGCCCCGGCAACCGCCCCTTCGCGCCATCGACCGCCGCCGGCCGCTGCCATGGCCGCCTCGCCTCTGCTCGGGAGGACAAGGACCGCAGCCTTCTCCCTCCTGGGCCCGTTCCAGCCGGCCCACTCCTCCAGCGTGGCCCAGCCTCCCATCGCCGTCGCGTGGGCCGCCTCGTCTCCGTTTGGGCCGGCCCGCTCAGCCCCCTCCTCCTCCTGGCCCAATGTGAGCATCTCTCTATTATTCCTCACCCGAGCGTGATATTGTTATATTGCGCTCACCTGTGTTTTTTTCCTAAGTCAAAAACGGCCAAGTCCCTAAAACTGCTAAAGATGTTGCATGTTTGCATGGCTGTAAATATTTGTGCGTATGTCCAAATTGAGTGTATGAGATGTCAAAATGATCGTGGTGATATGCTCTACACGTTGTTCCATTGTGCCATGCTTGTTTGAGTTCATCTAGATTCCCCAATCTCTGTTGCAAGAGTGCTACTTGTTATAAACTGTTGTTACTTGTTATTTTGTTGCCATGTTTGAGATATGATAACTTGATGCATGTTTATCCAAATGATGCATATGATATGTCAAAATGTTCATTGTGAAGTGTACTACATGATGGTTGATGCAGCATGCTTGTTTGAGTTCATCTTGCCATGTTAATCTCTGTTGCAAAAGTGCATTTGGCTGTTAAGTTCTGAAACTCGTTATGAGATGCTGATTTAAATTGCTCTTTGCTATTCATGTGTTCGTCTTCATGCCACATGTTTAGATGTTTTAGAAGCACCATAATATGGTATTTGCTGTGGTGCATTTAACTTTCCATGATATGCCTTGTGTTGACTTAAACATGCTTGTAAACATGCCATGTTTTTATTGCTATTTTATACTTAATGAAAAACTGCTAAGTCTGGAATCTGTTATATCCTGATGCTATGTTTGCTTGATGGCCTAGTCAAATTCATGCTTGTTTTGAAGTGGCCAATGATCATACCTGGTTGTCCATGTTATTGTCTATCCATTCATGCGCTTACTTGCACATATGACCTGCTGTAGCTTATTTATTTCTTGCTCTCAAGTTGCTATAAAATATATCTGTCAGGTTTTTAACAGCATGTTCAATTTGGTGTAGCTTGTTGCTATTGATCCATGCCTCCTATGGAGTTGCTCCAATGGAGTTGTTTGCTGTAGGTTATGTCTACTACATGTCCATGCTCTTTATGTTCTTATTAGAGTTGATATGCATGTTGTTTTATGCCCCCGAGGGAAGCATCGTGATGATGTTTTTGCCTTCCCAGATTTTGTGCCCCCAAGTCTGGATAATTTTATTGCAACTTGCCTTGCTTGTTTAAATGTGTTCCGGCAAGCTTTTGGGTGTGTTCTAAGTTCATACTTGTTAAGTAACTTGTGTACTTCAGATCCATGCTTCTTGTTATGATGTTTGGGTGATTTAGCTTATATATATCTTGCTCCAAAGTTGCTATGTGGCGGTTAATTTCAGCTTTGCATTGAATCTTGTTTCATGTGTATCTTTTAGCCCGTTGCTCCGTTTTGAGTGTGCCTTACATGAAACTTGTGTGATTTTGCATGTAGAATCATAATATCATGTTTTTTTTTCATGCTTGGAGTGTGTTTGCTTGATGTTTGGGTGCATCTTGCACCGTTGCCATGATTGTCTTGTTTTGCTCATATCTTCTAGACCGTAGCTCCGAATAAACAAACTTTATATGAAACTTGACTAAAATTTCATGTACATCATCATGGTGCATGTTAACCAGCTGTTTAACAACTTTAACATAAGGTTTGTTCAGATCTGGACTAATTTCAAATTATGCATATGAGGGCTTACCGGATTTGTCATGTGTAGTTTCAGGCCTCATTTAAACTTGTTGACTTCTGTTATTTTTTAGTGCTTCCTGCCTTGCCATGTTTTGCATCATATATAGACTTGTCTTGCATCCTACTTGGTTGAGCATATTGTCATGTTCTTGTGTTGTTTTTGAGTGCTTCCTGCCTTGCCCTGTGTTGCATCATATATAGACTTGTCTTGCATCATACCTTGCCATGTATTGCATCATATATAGACTTTTGTTGTTCTTGTGTGCTTCCTACCTTGCCATGTATTGCATCATATATAGACTTGTCTTGCATCATGCCTTGCCATGTATTGCATCGTATATAGACTTGTCTTGCATCATACTTGCTTGAGCATATTGTCGTGTTCTTGTGTTGTGTGTTTACCGTATTGCATGCTTCTTCTCGTTAGTGCTTGTTCCGTTGCGATCGTGAGGATTCGTTCGTCTACCCGTGGTTCGTCTTCAAGGATTCTTCTTTGTCTTCTTCATGGACTCATTCTTCTTCCTTGCGGGATCTCAGGCAAGATGACCATACCCTTGGATACCTTTGCTATCATTGCCATTGCTTAGTGTCTCGATGCTATCGTTACATGTCGCGCTACCCATCTTTATTGTCAGCCCCTCTCCTTGTTGCCATGAAACCTCTAACCTTTGACACCTTCCTAGCAAACCATTGTTGGCTATGTTACCCGCTTGCTCAGCCCCTCTTATAGCGTTGTTAGCTGCATGTGAAGATGAAGTTTCATCCATGTCGGATCTTGTTGTTGGAATATCATAATATGTCTTATCTATACCTAATAATAAAGCACGGAACGAGTCCGTCGGGTTCACCGTCACAATACGCTTTTACCCAGTCGTAATACGCTTTTACGATTTGTATATACAAAATTGTAATATAAACGAGGTGGTACTACTCATCCACGCGAGTCCTCGATGAGTAAAGAAAAAAAACGTTTCACAACTGAAAAAATAGAAGACCCAACCCGAGCCTCCCCACCTATCCCATCCTCCTCTTGCTCCGACTCCAGGACACGAGATGCTCCCCGCCAATGGCTCCGCCCCGCGCCTCCTGGCGGCTATGCCGCCGGCGATGTACGCTGCCTGCACAAAAGACCCTATCGTTTGCAGGAATCAACGCGCAATCCATAGTAGCCCGACTGTAAGTGAAAAAAAAACGTTTCGTATGCAGCCCTGACTCACCCGTCGTTGACATTGCTGCCGCGCACGAGAAGAAGACGGTTCTCTGCCGCCGCCGCTGCGCCCCCATCATCCTCTCCCCGGTGCTCGTCCTCTCTCCACGGTCACCGAATACGGACGAGATCGGTAGGATCCGCCGCATCTCGCGCAACACCCGACCGTTGTGCTCCACCTGTCGCCGGCCTCCGTCCGGTTCCCTTCGTCGCTAACGACGAGCACGCACCAATGAGGAGTTGTTCCCCAACCGAAGGAATGGATCAAGGCTGTGGGATCCAGCCGGCGAGTCAAATAGAATAGAATCGAAACAAATTGAAGAATTTGAGATAGATCCGCCCAGTGCTCGGTGCGTGCAGCCAACTGAATCGAGGGAGCGGGTGAGGGCGAAGGCCAGTGTACAGATCCTCGAGTTGTCCATGCTGCTGTCAGATGTGTGGACGTCGAATCCGGCGTTCATGCAACCGGGGAATGATGGAGGAATTGGACCTCTCCCTCGATGACTTTAACGCTGCAGCGCTGGAAGACTGGGAAAATCTTGCTAGCTGACAGTCGGAGGAGCGCTTGTTGCCTCGACCTTGATATAGGAGGGCATATGCGGCTGGGGGCGTCTGTGGTGACCGGCCGGACGCTGCCACAGGCACACAACACACATGGATCCTCCGTGTCTAACATGCCAATGAGGGGATGAAAGAAAAACAACCCAAATACCATATAGAGAAATTCCTCCGTCCAAGCCAAAGCAGATATCAGATTTTTGTCTATTCTGGTACACATTGGAGTCAGATTGACGCAGTTGTAGCATATCTCCACATGATGCGTACCTGCTTGCGTGCGACTGGTTAGGCTTCAAACAAATGCTGCCGGTGCAGTTCATGTAAGACATGTCGTTTCAGATCGGGCATTTTCTTTGTAGGTTTGCCGGTTGGTTCAGTTAGCTGCTTGCTGTACGTAACTGGGGAGCAGGGGGCAGAGCAAGAGTAGGGAGAAGTTGGACCATGGAGAAAGAGAGAGGGAATTACTTCTGTGCTTGCTACGTATTTGGGCTTGACATAAAAAAAGATTTTAGACCACAACATTCAGCAACTGATGGAAGAAGTGAGTCTTTATATATTTAGTGCTTCGTTTTCTACACCAATGTGGACGGCAATGGATGGATCGAGTATGAGGAGTTTGTACTGCAATGGTGCATATGAACATAATGAATAAGGAAGAGAACCTCTCTACTGCGTTCCAAAAATTTGACATGAACAGAAGTGGGTAAGTTTAGCACCAAGAACAGATAATTAGTACATCTCAGGTACCTGGTCGTGCAATGCTGTTTGATTTTGGCAAGGAACTCAATTAGCAGCTATACAAGTCAAATAACACCTACTAACTCTCTGCTTTGCTCACTGAACAGTTAGCTGCCAAATGGCTGAAATTAAACTATACCTTTTGTTCTCCAAGGCACGGAATTCTGAGCTTACACGAGTATATGTAGCTAAACATATGCAAGCTAGGCTAAATAATGACCATGTTATTGACATTGAACATTTTACTGTGCCTGAATAGCACACTGTGAAATATCTAGGAATGTTTTGGTTCATCGCTTGGGATACAACAGACTTAGAAGAGTTTTGCACTTGGATCATGCATTTGAAAGAAAAACGGGTTCAACTCCTTTTGCGTTCTGCTAACTTCGCCCCAACTACGTCCACCCGTGCTCCACCCGAGGTACGCCATTCAGTGCTTTCAAGTGTTGAAAGCTAGGAATGCTTCACTCTTTGTTCTGCTCTCTACATCGGGAAGAATGGCGGTAAAGGCTTAAGATATGATATCTCACTATATTTGATTGTCTTGATGTCATGTTTCCTTCCTTTTTTCAAATAGGACTTCCATTGTTTTTTTTAATTGTGAAATTGGAATTCCACTTTTATCAGGTGATTTGACACCGAAGGCAGAGTACATTTTCTCCCTCCAGAGAAGTATGTTGCTCTTGCTTTACAATATTTTGTACCCATGTATCTAAACTTGCAATAGGCTACCTACCAAATATGACCTTGTATAGGACGAAAGCAGGTCTTGGAAAAGGTCCAGCCATTCAATCTTTGACGTGAACAGGACGAGGTCTGCCTTTGCATTATAGTGGGGGAAAAGGTTTTCGAACTTGACAGATCCAAGCCAAGTATTTTCTTTGTCTATGTCAAAATATGATTCTAATAACGCTGATACGTTGACTTGCTTCAAGTGCAAATAAGAAAACCTTCAGCTACTGGGCATTTTAATGATGGTGTTAATCTATCTAAAGTTGAAGGTACAGTCATATATAAACCACTGACGGGTGACCAGATGGACGCATTTGGGCTATGTTCAGTTTTTCGTCCGTTTTTTGTTAAATTAGCACTGATAGGTGACCCAAAGTAAAACAAAATAATACCCTTACCATGCTTTACCAAGCTATCGCTCTTTGAGACATGCGTGAGAATTATAAAAACATTTGAGGTGGAAAAACATTTATTCTTAAAGACCTTATTTTAGAAATTTCTACAACTGGCAAAAGATACCAAAGATAGATTTAGAAGAAGTTGATTTTAACTCATTTTAACTTATCATTTGAGGTGGAAAAACATTTGATATGGAAGCATTTTAACTTGCATAATGAAATATATGCCTCATCTCTGTATTCTTCAGATTCCCACAATATCCTATATTGACAATTGATGTTCAATTTGCATGCGCCAGATGGTCATACGTCGGCACTGAAAATGATGCAGGGCAAGAAGGGCGCGGCGAGGAGGTAATTAAATACTCATCATTGTCGACGAGGGCGAAAAGGAGGATAAACAGTAAAACAGTGCAGTGTTGTGTTGAAAATAGAGGACATGTACCAGTGGTAGATTTTTTCCTCCCGGTGCAACGCACGGGCACTTTTACTAGTAAATATTAACACACCTATATACTGGGCATGGGTGGAAGGCTTGGCCTTTTGCTCGGTGTTTTGTTCCACTCATGCCGCCTTAGGCGCCGATAAACCGGCATTATGTTCCTTGATTTTGGGTTCCTTACACGGTTGGGTATATGGGGACCCCTTGACACTTCATCTTTGAATAAAACTCCTCCAGCAAGGCCCAACATTTGTTTTAATTTGCCTCATAATAACAACTTAATTAATTAATTAAATTTGCATAGGGGGTCGCGCCCTCGGGATTCTTTTCTACATAGCATGGGGGCCAGTGCTGATGGTGTTGGTCCCAAATGGGGAGTATGCGGGGCCACCTTGGGGAAACCCGAGGGCTGGTTTTACTCGTATAATCGCCCATCCGGACGTGGCCTGAGACGAGATACGTGCGGCTACTATCAGGGTGTCGGCATGCTGGGAGGTCTTGCTAGACTTGTTTTACCATTGTCGAAATGTCTTGTGCACCGGGATATCGAGCCTGATCGGATTTCCCTAAGATAAGGGGTAATAATTATTATTACTTCAGCTGATCGTGAGAGCTTGTGATGGGCTAAGTTGGGACACCCCTGCATGGTTATGATCTTTTGAAAGCCGTGCCCGCGATTATGTGGTAGATTGGAATTTGTTAATGTTGGGTTGTAGAAAACTTGACAGAGGATCCGAAGTAAAACACACAACTGAGTGAGTAACCGTGACTGTCTCTTTTCACTTTGAGAAGAGAACACGGTGGGGTTATGTCTGACTCGTAGGTAGTTCAGGATCTTTAGCGATCATTACTACCGTTTGCGTAGATGCTCATCTTATTCTTGTACTCGTAAGTTAGCCACCATATATTTGCTTAGCCGCTGCTGCAACCTCACCACTTTACCTCTTACTACCCAGTTAAGCTTTGATAGTCTTGTTACCCATGGTTATGGGATTGCTGAGTCCTCGTGGCTCACAGATACTACAACATCAGTTGCAGGTGCAGGTTTCCGATGTCTTGACGTGAGAGCATTGATCGTTGTGTTGGAGTTCTTTCTTCTTCTTCTTCAGTCTTGGGTTAGGTTCCGGGTCGGCAGCCTGGGATAGCAGATGGATGTCTTGTGTTTTTCTTGTTTGTATCCGTAGTCGGATACTTTGTATTGATGTTGTTGTATTCATGTGACTTGTATGTATTGTTGTATCCCCCATGTATGTATGTAATGGTACGATAAAATGATATCCATCTTGCTAAGCGCCCGAAATGCGGTTGTGCTCCAATCACATAAGTGTCACATGATTGGGATAGAATCGCATCTTGGACCCGACAAGTTGGTATCAGAGCCTCGACCGACCATAGGTGCCCCCTTGATTGATCGTAGAATGGCTGTTGTTGAGTCTAGCAGAAAACTTTTTCAGAGTCTAGTTATATCGGAGAGTAGGAATTCTTTTACTCCTCAGTCCCTTCGTCGCTCTGGTGAGGAATCTTGACGTAGGTGTTTTGAATTACTCCTCTTCCCCTTCAAAGTTTTTTAGGATCGTGTGGTTAGTTTTCGTTCGTTGCGTTGTTAGTTCTTGTCATCTGATGCATCTCTCGTCAAGTGGATTCAACCCTCTTCTTCTTGCAAGTTCAACCTCAGTTCTTTTCAACCAACGTTGTTTCACCTTCTGATGTGGTCTTTTCTTTTCCCACCCGCCCACCCTTTTGCTTCTCGGACCAGAGTCCTTAATCGAGTGTCCATCCTACTCGTGTGAATCCTTTGCTTTCTTTCCTTAATTGTTTTCAACTAGTGAATTCTCGTCTAACTCGTCATCATTCTTCTCTTTTCTTCCCCGATGAGTTCTTCTCTTGTTTGATATTCTTCACCTCTTCTTCTTTTCCGGTGGATTTCAATTTATGTTTTCGGTGCTCATCATATTCTTTTCCCTCGGCTCAGATGTTTTTCCCTTCCTCGTTTACCTCTCGCCTTTTAATTATTCCGGAGTTCCGAAGATATCTCAGGAGATTCGTCCGCCTTTCACTTAATTCGAGGTCGTCACCTCATTCGAGTCATTCAATCATTTCGATGCATCATGTCCTTTTCAATTCCTTACAACGGAGTTTTCTCTTTGGTGGGCTCATAACCCACAAGTCTTTTCCCAGGATTTTACCTGACTCTTTTATATTTCCCGTAGTGTTCCAAAATTCTTTTCAAGTGTGACGTAAGTATGGATTCCATGAGTCATATGCCTTCTTCAAGATCGCTTTTAATTCTTTTCATCGTTGGTTCAACCTTAATTCTTTTCATTCTTCTGGAGTATTTCATGAATTCTTTTCTTGTGTTCCTCCGAAGGCCATCATTTCAGAAGATTTCTTTGTTCTCAGTTTTCAACTTCGTCCTCCAAATATTCGTCATCGATGCCTCTTCGTTCGTCTCACATTCATCCGGTGCTTCGTTCAAGTATTCTCTAATCAGTTTGCGATCTCTTCGTTCTCTTGTATCTAAATTTCGCCAAGTGCTCTATTCTTCCGGCGATTCCTTCTCCTTTCTTTGCTCATTTTTCAATTGTTACGGTGGTTTATTCTCGTTCTTCACTCGATTTAAATTCTTCACGGTGGTTTGCTCTCATTCATCACTTGATTTTAATTCTTCCCGGTGGTTTGTTCTTTTTCTTCACTCGGTTTCAATTCCTTACGGTGGCTCGCTCAAGAGTTCTTTTCCGGTGTTATCATATCAATTCATTCATTTTATTCCAATCTTACCGGTGGTTCATAAAGATTTAGCAAGTTCGCGATATATCCCTCTTTAATCATTTCAACGTGAATAAGTGGTGCGCAAAATCCATTGTTTCTCATCAATTAAATTGGTGGAGGATGAGCATACCATAATTCTTATTCATTCTTGTCAAGTTGATTTATTCCTTTCTTCGGAGTTTATTCTTTATGAATAAATTCTCTTCCAAGTGTTTTCATTTCTTTTCTTCTTCCGGAGTTCAAATTTTCTTGGCTGTCTCATCGGACCCTCGTCTAATTCACCGCAAGGCTTTAATCTTATTCCTTTCATCCGTCATTTCTATATCATCACCCTTTTGTTACCGGAGTTCTTCATGGTGGTTCTTCATCATTTAATCCATTCTTCAAATATTGATCAATTCTTCTGGAGCAGCTCAAGCATTCTTATTCTTTTGCATCTCGAGTGCAAATAATTCTCCGTATTCTTTTGAAGTGGAGTTTTGCATTTCTTTCTTCATTCTCATCTATTAAATATTTTGGTTGTGGCATAATTCGCTTCAAGTTTTGGGATGAATTTCATAAGTCCACAAAAAGTTAATTCTTTTCGTTGTTGATTTTTCCAACAACTCCGTTCAAGTCTTCGTCTTGAAGATCCTCTTTCAAATTCATTCGCGCTCGAAGTTGTTCTTCTCTTATCCGTTTGTTTCATTCAACTCTTTCAATCCTTCCGGAGGCATTATCTTGTTCATTTCGTCATGTTTTTATTCCTTCTTTTCAAGTTCTTGTTCCATTCCATTCATGTTCAACCGGTGTGCTATTTCTTTCAGTTTCAGTCGGAGTGCTTCCCGATTTCCTTTGGGGATATTCCTTTCTATCTCTTTTTAACCGGAGTGGTTTCGAATTCATTCTTATTCCTTCAACCTTTTGGGTTCTCGTCGAATTCCTTCTTCCTCTTGTCTAACGAAGTCTTTGCAGCTTCGTTCATCTCCGTTGTAACCTTTTTCCAATTGTTCAACCTCTCAATATTCTTGGTTTTACTCTTTTGTCCTCGAAGAACTTTGTTCTTCCTTGTTCTCTTCCGTCTCGTTCCTAAGATCTCGGGACGAGATCTCTTGTTAGTAGGGGAGTGTTGTGACACCCCCAGACCGGTGCGCCAGGTGTCAGCTAGTTATTCGTTGTCGTTGCCGTGTCATCTGCTTGCGTGTTGCATCTTGCCATGTCATCATGTGTGTTGCATCAGCATGTTTTCAAAACATGCATCCGTCCGAGTCCGCCCGTCCTTTCCGTTGTCCGTTCTGAGCCCACACACACTCACACGTGCCCGTGGTGCCTCCAAATATTTATTTTATGAGTGGCCGAAAAATGTTCTCGGAATGGGTTGAAACTTGGCGTGTGGTCTTATTATAGCATAGGTAGACCGCCTGTCAAGTTTCGTCGCGTTCGGAGTTCGTTTCATAGCCCAACGGTTAACCGTGTTAACCGCCGGAAGCCTTTTGTCTTTTGGCCGAGCACCCCTTTATCACAGCCCACCAAGCCCATTCTAACTCCTCCATGCTCTTGGCCGTTCGATCACGATCGCGTGGCCGCGAACGGCTCCTCATTTGGACACTCCTAGCTCCCTCTACCTATAAATATGTGGCTCCTCCCGAAATTCCTCGCAGATGAGCCCTAGCCCCGCTCCTCTAGCGCCGCCGGACATGTCCAACCCCGCCGGACATGTCCAGCCGGCCACATCACCCCGACCAATCAGACGTTGCCACGTCACTCCGCCGCCCCGCTCAGCCAACAGGCGCCGCCACCTCACCCTCTCACTCCTCCCACCTCGCCGCGGCCCGCGGAGCCCGCGTCCGGCTCGCCCGGGCCCGAGCTGCAGCTCCTCCGCGCCCGAGCCGCCGCCGCCAGCCCGCAGGCACCCGATCTCCCCGCCTCCCGCCGGCCGCACCTCGCCGCCGCATGCCTCCGCCGCCGGCCGCCGGAGCGCGCCGCCGGCCGACGGAGCGCGCCGCGCCTGCCCCGCCGCCTCGCCAGGAACGCCGCCGCCCCACAGCTCCTCTTCGCCCCGCGACCTCCGGCCTCGTCGGCCTTGCTGCCACCGGAGATTCGGCCGCCCCAGCCTCCCCCGCATTGGATCCGGCGGGTCTCCGGCGACCCGTGCCCCGGCAACCGCCCCTTCGCGCCATCGACCGCCGTCGGCCGCTGCCATGGCCGCCTCGCCTCTGCTCGGGAGGACGAGGACCGCAGCCTTCTCCCTCCTGGGCCCGTTCCAGCCGGCCCACTCCTCCAGCGTGGCCCAGCCTCCCATCGCCGTCGCGTGGGCCGCCTCGTCTCCATTTGGGCCGGCCCGCTCTGCCCCCTCCTCCTCCTGGCCCAATGTGAGCATCTCTCTGTTATTCCTCACCCGAGCGTGATATTGTTATATTGTGCTCACCTGTGTTTTTTTTCCTAAGTCAAAAATGGCTAAGTCCCTAAAACTGCTAAAGATGTTGCATGTTTGCATGGCTGTAAATATTTGTGTGTATGTCCAAATTGAGTGTATGAGATGTCAAAATGATCGTGGTGATATGCTCTACACTTTGTTCCATTGTGCCATGCTTGTTTGTGTTCATCTAGATGACCTAATATCTGTTGCAAGAGTGCTACTTGTTATAAACTGTTGTTACTTTTTATTTTGTTGCCATGTTTGAGATATGATAACTTGGTGCATGTTTATCCAAATGATGCATATGATATGTCAAAATGTTCACTGTGAAGTGTACTACATGATGGTTGATGTAGCATTCTTGTTTCAGTTCATCTTGCCATGTTAATCTCTGTTGCAAAAGTGCATTTGGCTGTTAAGTTCTGAAACTCGTTTAGATGTTTTAGAAGCACCATAATATGGTCTTTGCTGTGGTGCATTTAACTTTCCATGATATGCCTTGTGTTGACTTAAACATGCTTGTAAACATGCCATGTTGTTATTGCTGTTTTATACTTAGTGAAAAACTGCTAAGTCTGGAATCTGTTATATCCTGATGCTATGTTTGCTTGATGCCCTGGTCAAATTCATGCTTGTTTTGGAGTGGCCAATGATCATGGCTTGTTGTCTGTGTTATTGTCTATCCATTCGTGCCCTTACTTGCACATATGACCTGCTGTAGCTTATTTATTTCTTGCTCTCAAGTTGCTATAAAATATATCTGTCAGGTTTTTAACAGCATGTTCAATTTGGTGTAGCTTGTTGCTATTGATCCATGCCTCCTATGGAGTTGCTCCAATGGAGTTGTTTGCTGTAGGTTATGTCTACTACATGTACATGATCTTTATGTTCTTATTAGAGTTGATATGCATGTTGTTTTGTGCCCCCGAATACAGCATCATGATGATGCTTTTGCCTTCCCAGATTTTGGCCAAGTCTGGATAATTTTATTGCAACTTGCCTTGCTTGTTTAAATGTGTTCCGGAAAGCTTTTGGGTGTGTTCTAAGTTCAAACTTGTTAAGTAACATGTGTACTTCAGATCCATGCTTCTTGTTATGATGTTTGGGTGATTTAGCTTATATATATCTTGCTCCAAAGTTGCTATGTGGCGGTTAATTTCAGCTTTGCATTGAATCTTGTTTCATGTGTATCTTTTAGCCCGTTGCTCCGTTTTGAGTGTGCCTTACATGAAACTTGTGTGATTTTGCATGTAGAATCATAATATCATGTTGTTTTCATGCTTGGAGTGTGTTTGCTTGATGTTTGGGTGCATCTTGCACCGTTGCCATGCTTGTCTTGTTTTGCTCATATCTTCTAGACCGTAGCTCCGAGTTAAACAAACTTTATATGAAACTTGACTAAAATTTCATGTACATCATCATGGTGCATGTTAACCAGCTGTTTAACAACTTTAATATAAGGTTTGTTCAGATCTGGACTAATTTCAAATTATGCATATGAGGGCTTACCGGATTTGTCATGTGTAGTTTCCGGCCTCATTTAAACTTGTTGACTTGTGTTGTTTTTAGTGCTTCCTGCCTTGCCATGTTTTGCATCATATATAGACTTGTCTTGCATCCTACTTGGTTGAGCATATTGTCATGTTCTTGTGATGTTTTTGAGTGCTTCCTACCTTGCCATGTGTTGCATCATATATAGACTTGTCTTGCATCATACCTTGCCATGTATTGCATCATATATAGACTTGTGTTGTTCTTGTGTGCTTCCTACCTTGCCATGTATTGCATCATATATAGACTTGTCTTGCATCATGCCTTGCCATGTATTGCATCATATATAGACTTGTCTTGCATCATACTTGCTTGAGCATATTGTCGTGTTCTTGTGTTGTGTGTTTACCGTATTGCTTGCTTCTTCTCGTTAGTGCTTGTTTCGTTGCGATCGCGAGGATTCGTTCGTCTACCCGTGGTTCGTCTTCAAGGCTTCTTCTTCGTCTTCTTCATGGACTCATTCTTCTTCCTTGCGGGATCTCAGGCAAGATGACCATACCCTTGGATACATTTACTATCATTGCCATTGCTTAGTGTCTTGATGCTATCATTACATATTGCGCTACCCATCTTTATTGTCAGCCCCTCTCCTTGTTGCCATGAAACCTCTAACCTTTGACACCTTCCTAGCAAACCATTATTTGGCTATGTTACCCGCTTGCTCAGCCCCTCTTATAGCGTTGTTAGCTGCAGGTGAAGATGAAGTTTCATCCATGTCGGATCTTGTTGTTGGAATATCACAATATGTCTTATAAATATTAACACACCTATATACTGGGCATGGGTGGAAGGCTTGGCCTTTTGCTCGGTGTTTTGTTCCACTCATGCCACCTTAGGCGCCGATAAACCGGCATTATGTTCCTTGATTTTGCGTTCCTTACACGGTTGGGTATATGGGGACCCCTTGACACTTCGTCTTTGAATAAAACTCCTCCAGCAAGGCCCAACATTTGTTTTAATTTGCCTCATAATAACAACTTAATTAATTAATTAAATTTGCATAGGGGGTCGCGCCCTCGGGATTCTTTTCTACATAGCGGGGGGGCCAGTGCTGATGGTGTTGGTCCCAAATGGGGAGTATGCGGGGCCACCTTGGGGAAACCCGAGGGCTGGTTTTACTCGTATAATCGCCCATCCGGACGTGGCCTGAGACGAGATACGCGCGGCTACTATCAGGGTGTCGGCACGCCGGGAGGTCTTGCTGGACTTGTTTTACCATTGTCCAAATGTCTTGTGCACCGGGATACCGAGCCTGATCGGATTTCCCTAAGATAAGGGGTAATAATTATTATTACTTCAGCTGATCGTGAGAGCTTGTGATGGGCTAAGTTGGGACACCCCTATAGGGTTATGATCTTTCAAAGGCCGTGCCCGCGGTTATGTGGCAGATTGGAATTTGTTAATGTCCGGTTGTAGAAAACTTGACAGAGGTTCCGAAGTAAAAGACACAACTGAGTGAGTAACCGTGACTGTCTCTTTTCACTTTGAGAAGAGAACACGGTGGGGTTATGTTTGACTCGTAGGTAGTTCAGGATCTTTAGCGATCATTACTAGTTTGCGAACGTTTGCGTAGATGCTCATCTTATTCTTGTACTCGTAAGTTAGCCACCATATATTTTCTTAGCTGCTGCTGTAACCTCACCACTTTACCTTTTACTACCCAATTAAGCTTTGATAGTCTTGTTACCCATGGTTATGGGATTGCTGAGTCCTCGTGGCTCACAGGTACTACAACATCAGTTGCAGGTGCAGGTTTCCAAAGTCTTGACGTGAGAGCGTTGATCGTTGTGTTGGGGTTCTTTCTTCTTCTTCTTCAGTCTTGGGTTAGGTTCCGGGTCGGCAGCCTGGGATAGCAGATGGATGTCTTGTGTTTTTCTTGTTTGTATCCATAGTCGGATACTTTGTATTGATGTTCTTGTATTCATGTGACTTGTATGTATTATTGTATCCCCCATGTATGTATGTAATGGTACGATGTAATGATATTCATCTTGCTAAGCGCCCGAAATCCGGTTGTGCCCCAATCACGTAAGTGTCACGTGATCGGGATATAATCGCATCTTGGGCCTGACACCCAACTCTCCTTCGGCAAGTATCAGGTGACGCTTCAGGTATCCAATCGAGGGCGCCCCTCGGGCTGCATCATCCTCGGACTGCTGGGGGCTGTTCCCCCGTAGTTGTCTCCCTTTTTGCATGATCAAGGCTAGTTGTTTATTTCCATTTGCATTATCTACATGCTTGGCGTTCTCACCGCCACTAAGGTCATGAGCCCTTGTGAGCCCGCTCGCGACCGCCTATTATTAAGGACTGGCATGATGTCTGTGCTCGGGTCCGTCCCTAGAGCGTCGCTAAACCCAAGGGTTGAGCTCTGTCTTGCGAGCCATTCCCGTGACGTCACCTCCCATGGTCCTTGGTGCCTTGTTCTCGTATGGGCTAATCGTGGATGGGTAAGTAGGGGCCCGTGGTAGGTGCCTCGCTCACGCGGGAACCGTGCGCCGGTTGTTTTTCTTTTGGATCGTTGCATGAGAAGACTGGGCACGACATTTGTGCTCGGGTCCGTCCCTGCAGCATCGACAAATCCAGTGGCTGAGCTCTGTCTCGCGAGCCATTCCCGTGACGTCACCTCCTAGGGTCGCTGGTGCTGCGGCCTTCTCATGCGATACCCTCTAGAGATGCACTCGGCGTAGGTCGACACAACACCTCTCTTTTCACATTTTGCAGAAGAAGACTCTGGCGCAACCCGCCTCAGGGTAGGGTCTCGTGAGTGATGCGTAAGCTCACGAGAACTTCCTCAGAGTCGTTCAGCTCGTCCTGAGGAGGGCCCATATACACCTTGGCTGTCCTACCGTGCAAGCCACATGTCAGGACGAGGCTGTACACGCCCCAGAGTCTCTCCCGGTGGGAGGCTCCCTCCCACGGTCTAGTGGAAGCAACAAGCTCCGCGCTGGCCGCTACGACCGAGGCGCGGTTATGCCCACATTCCGCACAAGTGTAGTAGCTCTATGCTCCGCGCTAGTTATAAACAACTGAGGGTGGCCCCCAGTGGTCGCACCAACCTCAGGGAGCTTTTTAGCTCACGACGCTCATAGCTTCTCCTTGCATGGGTGTCGCGAGGGGGGCTAGGCACGGGGGCTATGCTCAGGTCACGCCTGGCAGACGTCACCCTACCAGGTGCCTAGACACCTGGCCTTCTCGTGCCCCCATCCCGGGCGAAGGCTCGTGGGCAAGGTATGGTGCTCATTCTCCTTCATGAGAGCCGTTTGTACGTCAAGGGGGACCCCTGGGCATCGCGACCCAGGGGCCTAACTGGCCACGTAGCCCCCCATCCCTTGAGTCTAGTTATGACGATAACCCAGGTCATCCGGAGGGCTCAATGGCGATCGAGGTTTGTGCGGGGTTGGGCCCTGTCGACGCAGAACAAAAACGGGATCGCTTGAACGTCAAGGGGGACCCTTGGGCATCGCGACCCAAGGGCCTCACTAGCCACGTAGCCCCTCATCCCTTGAGTCTAGTTACTACGGTAACCCCGGTCATCCGGAGGGCTCAACGGCGGTCGAGGTATGCGAGGGGTTGGGCCCTGCCGATGCAGAGCACCTAAGCAAACATGAAAGGAAGCAAGCATGGAAATCATCTAGCTATTACAATAATGCCAAGTTTTTCAAATTCAAGCAAAGTTCTTACGCCTCCTCGAGGCACTCGCAGTTCTCTCACTAAACAGGAACGGATCAGGCATTGCCAAGCACGTCGTCATCGGTCTCCACCTCCTCGGCTGCGGTAGCAGTAGCCTGGAGGAACGCCTCCACCAGCGACGTGACCTTCACCCTCAGGGCCTCGGCAGCCGCGCCCTCCATGACTTTGGTCACGGGCTCGGACAGCGAGGCCAGGTCAAGGGTGGGGTCGCGAAGACTTAGGTGGCTGCACACCTGCGTCATGACCAAGGTAAGGAGCGTGCGGCTCTCGACATCGGCTAACTCGCCAATTGCGGCCGCAACATCTTGCAAGGACTTCACAAGCGCAGCAAGGAGCCCGGCGGGGCCTCCCTCCGGGGCGGCCAGCGGTTCCTTGAACCCCTCCCCATCGGCGGCATGCAGCGCCTCGCGAGCCTTGAGGTCAAAGGTGACAAGGGCCTCGGGACTCACCAATGCCGAGGCCGCAAGGGCTTCCTCCTTGTCACGAGCAGCTTGGGTCGCCTTGGCTGGCTCGACTTCAACCTTCAGCTTTTCCAGGGCCGCACGGTCGGCAAGCTGCTCCTGTTGCAGCCGGGACGTCTCAGTCCTTTGCGCCTCGAGGTCCTTCTTCAACCTTTTGAGCTCCAGGGCGCGCACAGTGCCTTCCTCGCGGAGGGCCCCCAGCTCGCTCTCCGCCTCAAGGCAGCACTTCTCGAAGGAAACGGCGTCGGCTCGCGCGGCGTCACGAGCCAGTGTGGCCGCCACAACTTCCTCTCGACACTTAGCAGCGACCGCCGAGGCATGGTCCCAGGAGGACCGCGCAGACTCGTCTGCCAGAAGCCACCCGCGGATCAGCCCCAGGCGCCCTTCTATCAGGTGGCCACCGCCATCCTGCAGTTCGACGCGAAGACGACCCAGCGCAGCGGAGGCGGCCTCCAAGGTCTCAGGACTAGGCTGTGTTGGCTGGCGCACGGGCACCAGCAAAACCGACTGCTCGACGAGGGGCTTGGGGGCTCCGGCCCCCCTAGCTAGAACAGCCGGAGCAGAAGCCATCGCAACCTCGCAGGAGGTAGGGACGCCCTTGAGCGGCACCACTGCCGCATGCTCAGTGGTCTGGTCGACAGAGGCACCCAGCATCGTGGCGTCCTTCCCTGAGATCGCATCAGCCGCAGGAGGGGCAGGGCATCACGGCGTGACCTCCCCCTTGCCTTCTTCATCACTCCTCCCAGGCTGCTGCGTCAAGGAAAGCACATCAGAGACACGACAACTAAGGATAAGCTAAAAATTGCACACTTACTCGTCAGAGGCGAGGCGCGCCCTTCTCTTCGCCAGCAGGACAGCCGCAGCCGCTGGCATGCCGATAGCCTGGGCCTGGGCGAGGCGTGAGGCCACAGTCCTGGACGCGGCCGCGGTCGCCGGGTTTGCTGGCACGGTACTCCTCGGCGACGTCGCCATCTTGCTTCCCCCGGACGCAGCGCGTCCGGATCGACGCGGAGCGGCCGCCTGGGACCGTCCGGCAATATCGGCACCGGACGCCATTGCTCCGGCAAGCGTCTCGGAGGAATCCCCCTCGTCGTCCAGGGTATCCTCCGAGCCCCCCTCATCACTCTCATCGTCGGCACCAGAAGACACGTCAAACGTGGGTGGGGTGCCCATGGGCGCACCAAAACCCGACACGGCCTTCAACAGCTCGGACTTGTCAAGGCGACTGTACAACAGCAGGTGGGTCTCGGGGAGATCCTCCGGAACCATTCCCAGGAGAGTCCCGGAGGTGAACTCCAGATCGGCCTCGGCCAGCACCCCTGAGTGCAGCCGGAGCCCGTCGTCATCGCCCATCAGCTCCCACATGGGGTGCGAGTGAGCCTACAGCGGCGCCAGGCGCTGCCTCAAGAACTCCTTCACGATCTGGCCCCCTTCGAGCCTCGAGCTCAGGTCGGCCTCAATATTTGCCAGGACAGGCCCGACAAGGGGGTCGGTGAGCTTCGCGTAGCTCCAGCCAGTGCGCTTCGCCGGACGGGCAGTAGGCAGCACCCGCAGAGGATGGACGCGCTGGGCATCCAGATAGACCCACCTCTTCCGGTGGGACTCTATATTCTTCCCGGCCATCATCAGCCAATAGCACTGGCGCTGGAAGACAAAGGAAATGCGGCCCGAGCACGGGCCATCGACGTACCGGCGCACGGAGAAGAAATGGCGGAAGAGGGTGACGGTCGGCCTCACCCCCACGATCACCTCACAGTAAAAGGCGAAGAGCGACGGGACGAAGATGGAGCGAGGTTGGATGTGGAGAGCGTGCACCTGGTAATGTTCCAGGATGGCGTAGAAGAACTCGGAGAAAGGTGGCATGAGCCCCACGGAGATGCTGTGGAGGAAGAAGGGGTAGCATGACTTCGACAAGGTCCGCACCATGGTGGATCCGGCCCAGATCCGCGTCGGGTCGTGCTCGTTGTGGGTGCTTGACAAGAAAAGTTGGACCTCTGAGTAGATCTCCTCCCTCGTGATGGAGCACTCCTCGAGCGCCGCATCGAGGGAAGAAGCAGATCCAGGCGCCGGCGCGACATTCTTGTTCCTCTTTGCCATGGTTGAGGGAGCCGGAGGACGCAGGCGATTCAGGAAGGCAGGAGGCGTAAGGGGAAGAAATCTGAGCAGGAAGGAAATAGAGCGATCACTCCCCCAGCGGAGAAGGCCCCCTTTTGTCAAGACGCGCGGTTGCCGAGATGGAGTGGGGAGTGGGATCGCCCGTGTCCCATCCAACCGTCACGCGCCAGCCTGGCCCGCAACCTTTTTGGGGCCCGCGGCGCTTCGTCCTCGACTAAGGCTTCGCCCTGAAGCCAACTCCGCACGCGCCTTGGGCCCAGGGGCTACTGTCGGCGTCCTGGGAACCAGGTTACCCAGACTTGCATGTCTGCGGGCCGCGACGCGCTCCTACAAGCGGCCTGGTACGGCCCAGCTGATCGACCAGCTGTCCAAGACCCTCGCGAGGGGGCTAAGCCTCGTGAGGAGAACGACGGCAAGACCTCCTCGGGAGCGGCCTTAGCAAGGTGCTCCGGAGGGGCGGAGAATCCAAGGCCAAGCCTGCCGCAGGAGGAGGCAGTGATGTCAACAGTGACGCACCGCGCCAGCGGGTGCCAGCGTCCGCCAGTGGCATAGTTACCATTTCGGTGCAAAGGGGACAACGCAGCCGCTGGTTTCCGAGGAGCGGGGCAAAGGTTTCCCCTTTGGTGCAACAAGACCGAAGACCGCAAGGACGACAAGGAGGATGTCACCATCGAGCCCACCATCGTGTCATCGCCTGATCCTTTTGCAGGCGAAGACCGCTTTTGTCAGGATAAGAACGTCATTGTGTTCCTGCTCAAAAATGGCCGTTGTGGGATCCCTTCCCGCCTAAACATTTCGGGGGAAGAGGACCGTGGCCGCCTATATAAGTAGCTAGGATTCCCACTGAAAGGGGTCGACTCATACACTCTGCCACCACGGAAGGAGCAAGAACACTTGCCTCCTGACCTTCCTGAGCTCGCCTCCTGAGCTCAGGAACCATTGTACTAGTTCACCTCCTAGCTTGCCCGAGGCTAATGCACCAAAGCAGGAAGTAGGGTCTTACACCACGCGGTGGCCCGAACCTGGATAAACTCTTGTGTGTTCTATCTGTTGTGTGCTTGAATCCCCCCATCGAGACGAGAGTGAGACGCTAGGTAGACGTGAGTGGGAGAGATATTCGTTCACGCCCCTGTGTTCGAACTTGGGTTTTGTGGAGCCCTAAATCCGACAATTGTGCTAACAACTTGTCCAGTGGCTGCAATGTATAGTAGTAGAGGCTCTTTGCTGATTCGGGCAGCAAGCACCGGCTGGGTGGAAAGCAGGGCTTTGAGCTCTACAAACGCTGCTTCGGCTTCACGAGTCCACTGGAACTTGTTAGACTTTTTCATTAGTCGGTAAAGAGGCAAATCCTTTTCACCGAGATGAGATATGAATTGGCTCAATGCAGCCAAACAACCAGTAAGCTTCGGAATGTCGTGCACATGCTTGGGGCATTTCATTCGAAGAATTTCTCCAACTTTTCCGGGTTTGCGTCGATTCCTCGTTCGGAAATGACGAAACCGAGTAACTTTCCACTAGGGACTCCGAATGTGCACTTTGACGGATTAAGCTTGACATAGTACCTTCTCAAGTTGGCAAATGTTTCAGCGAGATCAGTCAGTAGGTCCAAACCTTTACGTGACTTGATCACGATGTCATCCATGTATGCTTCCACATTCTGACTGATTTGTTTGAGCGGACACTTCTGAATCATGCGCATGAATGTGGCGTCAACATTCTTGACGCCAAAAGGCATGCTAACATAGCAAAAACACCCGAATGGGGTGATGAAAGCTATTTTTATTTTGGCGGGCCCTTACAGTCGGATCTGATGGTACCCGGAATATGCGTCCAAAAAGGACAAACGCTCCCATCACGCAGTTGAGTCGATAATTTGATCAATGTGGGGGTGAGGAAAATGATCTTTTGGGCTGGCCCGATTGATGTGCTTGAAATCGATGCACATACGAAGCAAATCATCTTTCTTGGGGACCATGACAACGTTGGCGAGCCACTCGGAGTGGTATATCTCGCGGATGAACTCAGCTACCAGAAGACGAGCCACCTCCTCGCCAATTGCCTTCCTCTTCTCCCCGGCGGACCGACGGAGATGCTCTTTAATGAGTTTTGCTTTCGGTTCGACTTGCAAACTGTGCTCAGCCAGTCCCCTGGGTACACCCGGCATGTCCGATGGTATCCATGCAAAGATGTCCCAGTTCTCACGGAGGAACTGGATGAGCGCTTCTTCCTATTTGATGTCGAGTGTTGTTGAGATGTGAGTCGGAGCAGCATTGGGATCCGTCAGATGAATATGCACAGGCTTTGTCACCCCAGCCGACTAAAATGCAGACTCTAAAGCAGGTTTCTTGGCTCACAACAAATCACTCAGATCTCCATTCTTCTGATATTCTTCCATTTCTACTGCTGCCATCTGTTCATCGGCAATCTTTGAGCCCTTCTGGAAGCACTCTTCTGCTTTCTGCCGATCTCCAGTGACTGTGAGCATGCCTTTGGGACCAGGCATCTTCAACTTGAGGTACACGTAACACGGTCGATCCATAAAACGGGCATATGCGGGCCTGCCCAGAATAGCATGGTAGGCACTGTAAAAATTAACCACCTCAAACGTCAACTTTTACTTGTGGTAATTCTTTGAATCACCGAAAACCACATCAAGAGTGATATGACCGAGTGAATCGACTTTCTTCCCAGGGATGACACCGTGGAATCACATGTTGCTTTCACTGAGCTTGTACATCAGAATGCCCATCCCTCGGAGGGTCTCAGCATACAAGATGTTCAAACCACTGCCACCGTCCATCAAAACCTTGGTCAGTCGGGTGCCCTCAATAACTGGGCGACCACCAACGCGTGCTGGATGGTCAGACTGGTCGAATGTAATGGGAGTCTTTAACCACTTCAAATACGTCGGTGTTGCCCGAGCAACCATGTTTACTTCCCTGTTAATGACTTTCAGTCGACTTTTGCTCTCGATGTCAGCAAAAATCACTAAAGTGGTATTGATATTGGGATAACCATCATGCTCCTCCTTGTCCTCGTCCTTATCAGATTCCTTTTGTTTCTCGTTGGGCTGACCCTCTTGGAAGCTCTGAATTAGGAGTCGACACTGTCGAGTGGTATGCTAGGTGTAAATAAAGTTCCCCTCTTCTTCCTTCTATGTGTGTATATGACACGGTAAATCAAGCACATCATTGCCCGCTTGATCTTTCACTTTCTTGGGGATCCAAGGACCCTTTGGCTTTCCTTTGAACTTTCCTTGGTTCACAACTGCGGCCTCACCAGGACCCGCAGATTCAGCTTTGCGCTTCCGTTTCTGACTGGAATTCCCTCCTCCGTCGTCCTCGGTGACTGGTTTGTTCTTGCCACTCCGGAGTCGGTCTGCTTCTTCGACGTTGGTGTACCGAGTGGCTATTTCCATCATCCGAGCCTGAGACATGTCTCCTGTTCGACCGAATTTCAAGTTAAGCTCTCTGTACCGAATGCCCTCCTTAAAGGCGCAAACTGCTTGATGTTCTGACACATTCTCCACGGTATGATGAAGAGTGGTCCACCTCTGGATGTAATCTCTCAAAGTTTCATTCTGCTTCTGGACACAATGCTATAATTCAGCCAGCCCTGCAGGTCGTTTGCAAGTGCCTCCAAAGGTTCTGACAAACACTCGGGCCAATTCTTCCCAACTGAAGATGCTACAAGGAGCCAACTGATTCAACCAAGCTCTGGAAGAGCCCTCCAGCATGAAGGGGAGGTGCTTCATGGCTACATCATCATTGACACCACTAATCTGCACAACCACTTGGTAATCCTCGAGCCAAGTGTCCGGCTTCGACTCACCAGTGAACTTGCTTACCCCCGTCGCCAACCTGAAGTTGGGAGGGATCTCAGCAGCCATGATGGCTCTGCTGAAACATTCAGGCCCAGAAACATGCACTCTGCTGCCAATCGGACGATCCATGTCCTGTCCTTCTATGTATGCTCGGTTCTTGTTGACCAGACCTTACACAAGAATCGATCTCGCATCAAATCCGGGCTCTCTTGGGTCGACTGGGATCCTTCGCTCATCGCAATACGGGCGCCTCTCATCATACTACCGGGCACATATGACCCGCCCCTCGGAGGTGGTGTAGGCACTTGATGGCGGTCATCACAGTCGACTCGATGATCGTACTGCTCGTAGTTCTGACCCAGATACTGCTCTTGGCAATGTCCACGACCCTCACGTTGCGGAGGCGATCTTGTGCTGTGAGCCGACTGGACTGTGTCCGCCACCATGGACCTGCTGTCGATCCTGTTGCACGACTGAGAAACGACTGTGTTTTGCTCACCTGCCGCTCGAAGTAGTGCTCTGATCTGCATCAAACCTCTTCCAGCCTCTGATTGGGACGGCTGAATCAACTTTGCTATATGGGCTGCAGCTGTAAGATTCTAAATCGGTGTGCGGTATACCTGGGGCTCAGGTGGAAACAACTGATGTTGCCGTCGACTGGATTCGGGGATTAATCGACGGGCAAGCTCGTCGAGTGAATGCAGAAGGTTCTCCAGACGTGCGCGTTCGGCCAAAGTGGCCAAGCATACGGCCACCAAGGCCCAAGCCTCGGAAGTCTCTCCCATGATGGGGGTCTAGAGCGCCTCGACATTACGGTGATGCAGCTCTTCCCTTTGCTCCGCAGTGAGGGCTTGAGGTTCATACTCATCGTGACGATATGACGGACCATCACTGCCGCCGCCGCCCCCGCCGCGAGGATACCCAAGTGGGCTGCGACGGGAATCGACCATAATGACCTCCGCCGTAGGGTCGCTGTTTCCACACTCAAAAAGCGTTTCTATGGAGCTAGTTGACAGGTCGACTAGACCATAGAGAGATTCGTCGGGCTCAATTGCCGCAACTTGGGGGTGGCAGACTGACCGGCCACCGCATGTTTCACCCAGCGCTGAAGTCGCGATCGACCGGACCGCTTGCGATGGCGTACAATGGGGAGAGTGGATGATGAAGGAGCCGACCGATACTGGGTCGACGGCTGCCGCAGGAGGACGCCACAGGCACTCGCACGAAAGTGCGCCGCCCCGCGGACGGGAAGGGCCTCGATGTCGAGGGGGGCCTCCTGGAGCCAGGCGTAGTCATCGGCAATGAAGACGAGCACGCTGGGTCAGATCTCGCGGCCCAAAGCCAGACCGTCACCGGAAACCATGTTGATAAAGATTGGAAAAATTGCAACCTCGCCGGAAGTCGCTAAAACACCTGCCCCATGGTGGGCGCCAACTGTCGTGGTACTAAGCCTGACAGTGAGAGTAGGGGGTACGTATGAGGAGGCAAGATCCTAACTACGGCGAGGTTGTACACACAAGTTTATGAGTTCAGGCCCCTCTCGGAGGAGGTAAAAGCCCTACGTGTCGGTGCCCTGTGGTGGTCGACTAGAATATGAGTGTGTGGGTTACAGGGGGTGCGAACCCTTGTACCTAAGGAAGGGGGTGGCTTATATAGAGTGCGCTAGGACCCCAGGCATCCCTCGTTACATAGGGTTCGATGTACATTAAGACAGGACGTTACTGATAACGCGTGATATAAAGAGCTATAAATGGCCTTTAAGACTACAGAGTGAATGCCTGACCGTTGTCATCCTAAGTGACTTTAGATCTTCTATACTCCGAGTGGTCTTGTATGGTCAAGTGACTTCGTCTTGGTCGAATGGAATTGGGTATCCGAGTGAAATAAGCGGTCGAGTGGATTGCTTTCCGAGGTTACTTCAGTCGGTATCCTTTGTTATACTTTGAATGTCCTTGACTCTAGGGTAGTGACCTTGGGTAGGGTATCTAGGTCAGGCCTATGACCCTACCTAGGTTCATGGCATCGTCAGCCATCCCTTGCATTAAATGCCTGTGCACGCCACCACGACAGAAGCCTGCTATGCATGCACCCAGCAAGCCTGCCTGCATGCCACGATGCGCCGACCGAGACTGCATGCACCGATGTGTGCTGCCACAATGCACTGACCGAGCCGCTTTCGTGCATGCCAACATCCACGAATGCAGCAACGGTCATTGCTGCTAGTTCCTATCTTCTCGCACGCTTGTCTCCTCCATTTAGAGCATCGTTTTTACGATCAGTTTCAGCCTTTTCGATCCACTCGCATCTGCACCTGTTTTGCTGCGACAAATAAATTGAACAATATGTTTTAGGGTATTTTTGTGGCTGCATGCACTAGCTAGGTGGCTATATATTTGTGACTTGTGTAATAAAAGGGTTCGTTGTGGCTGCATGCACTAGGTGGTTACTAACAAAGGGAGCTCTCTAAGAAAACAATCAAGAAATATGTAGATAGGGCCAACAAAACCATAGCACGATCACATAGCCCAAACTAGGAAGAACTTAATAATAGAATAGATAGAAAACTTAATAATATAACTTAATAAAAGGGCCACAAGCCCATAGCATCTCCAACGTAGTTCAATTACAACTTAACATAACATAGACTCAAAAAACAGATAGGGGGTTTAGAACCCTAGCCGCCGCCTTCTCCACCTTGCTCCTCCTCCGGGCGCCCTTCACTGCTCCTCCGGGGCGTTGTCGATGGGGTACGGAAGAGTGTGCATGTGCGACATGGTAGGGAAGATGTTGTTGTACTCCGTGAACATGTTCTGTGTGGTGAAAGTGATGAACTCGCAGCCACACCAAAACACCCGGCTGAGGAGGTAGAAGGTGTCAAATGTGTTGGTGAAGTGGGCAAGGAGAGAAACCACCACCCCGTTTTGGATGACCTCCTCGACACGGAACATAGTTGGAGATCCCCGAGGGAGGTGATGTCTACTACACAACCTTCTTCTTGTAGACGTTGTTGGGCCCAAGTGCTGAGGCTTGTAGGACAGTAGCAAATTTCCCTCAAGTGGATGACCTAAGGTTTATCAATCCATGGGAGGCGTAGGATGAAGATGGTCTCTCTCAAACAACCCTGCAACCAAATAACAAAGAGTCTCTTGTGTCCCCAACACACCCAATACAATGGTAAATTGTATAGGTGCACTAGTTCGGCGAAGAGATGGTGATACAAGTGCAATATGGATGGTAGATATAGGTATTTGTAATAAGAATATATAAAAACAGCAAGGTAGCAAGTGGTAAACGTGAGCATAAATGGTGTTGCAATGAGAAGAAACAAGGCCTGGGGTTCATACTTTCACTAGTGAAAGTTTTCTCAACAAGGATAACATAATTGGATCATATTACTAGCCCTCAACATGCAACAAATAGTCACTCCAAAGTCACTAATAGCGGAGAACAAACGAAGAGATTATGGTAGGGTACAAAACCACCTCAAAGCTATTCCTTCTGATCGATCTATTCAAGAGTCCGTAGTAACGTTCAATCTATCATAGAGTTCGTACTAGAATAACACCTTAAGACACAAGTCAATCAAAACCATAATGTCACCTAGATACTCCAATGTCACCTCAAGTATCCGTGGGCATGATTATACGATATGCATCACACAATCTCAGATTCATCTATTCAACCAACACAAAGAACTTCAAAGAGTGCCCCAAAGTTTCTACCGGAGAGTCAAGACGAAAACATGAGCCAACCCCTATGCATAGATTCCCAAGGTCACGGAACCCGCATGTTGATCACCAAAACATACATCAAGTGAATCACGTGATATCCCATTGTCACCACAGATAAGCACATGGAAGACATACATCAAATGTTCTCAAATCCTTAAAGACTCAATCCGATAAGATAACTTCAAAGGGAAAACTCAATCCATGACATGAGAGTAGAGGGGGAGAAGCATCATAAGATCCAACTATAATAGCAAAGCTCGCGATACATCAAGATCGTGCCACCTCAAGAACACGAGAGAGAGAGAGAGATCAAACACATAGCTACTGGTACATACCCTCAGCCCCGAGGGTGGACTACTCCCTCCTCGTCGTGGAGAGGGCCGGGATGATGAAGATGGCCACAGGTGAGGGTTCCCCCCTACGGCAGGGTGCCGGAACGGGGCCTAGATTGGTTTTTGGTGGCTACAGAGGCTTTCGGCAGCGGAACTCCCGATCTAGGTTTCTTTCTGGAGGTTTCAGTATATATAGGAGGTGTTGGAGTCGGGGCCAAGCAAAGGGGGGCTACGGGCTGTCCATGAGGGGGGGGGGGCACGCGCCCCCACCCTCGTGGGCAGCCTGTCACTTCCTGGGCTTCTTTAGGTCCAAAAACAGCCTCCGTTGATTTTCAGGTCAATTGGGCTCCGTTTGAAATTCCTTTTCTGTAAGCCCTAAAACAGGAGAAAAACACAAACTGGCACTCGGCTCTAGGTTAATAGGTTAGTCATAAAAATAATATAAAAGTGTATAATAAAGCCCATAAAACATCCTACAAGGACAATATAATAGCATGTAACAATCAAAAATTATAGATACGTTGGAGACGTATCAACATCCCCAAGCTTAATTCCTGCTCGTCCTCGAGGAGGTAAATGATAAAAACAGAATTTTTGATGTGGACTGCTAACCAACATAGTTTTTCAATGTAATTCTCTTAATTGTGGCATGAATGTTCAGATCTGAAAGATTCAAGACAAAAGTCTATATTGACATAAGAAATAATAATACTTCAAGCATACTAGCAAATCAATCATGTCTAGCTATGCCCCCTCTTCATCACACAGAATATTCATATCATGCACAACCCTGGTTTCATCCAAGCACTTGTTTTCATACTCTATTCTTTCAAACCTTTCAACTTTCACGCAATACATGAGCGTGAGCCATGGACATAGCACTATGTGGAATTGAGAGGTGGTTGTGGAGAAGACAAAAAGGAAGGAGATAGTCTCACATCGACTAGGCGTATCAACGGGCTACGGAGATGCCCATCAATAGATATCAATGTGAGTGAGTAGGGATTGCCATGCAACGGATGCACTAGAGCTAAAAATGTATGAAAGGTCAACAAAAGAAACTAAGTGGGTGTGCATCCAACTTGCTTGCTCACGAAGACCTAGGGCATTTGAGGAAGCCCGTCGTTGGAATATACAAGCCAAGTTCTATAATGTAAATTCCCACTAGTATATGAAAGTGACTAAACATGAGACTCTATATCATGAAGAACATGGTGCTACTTTGAAGCACAAGTGTGGAAAAAGATAGTAGCAATTGTCCCTTTTTTTTGGATCTTTCTTTTTTTTCTTTGGCCTTTCTCTTTTTTTGGAGGGGCTTTCTTTATTTAGCCTTTCCTCACATGGGACAATGCTCTAATAATGATGATCATCACACTTTCATTGAATTACAACTCGATACTAGAACAAATTATGACTCTATATGAATGCCTCCGGCGATGTACCGGGATGTGCAATGAATCAAGAGTGACATGTATGAAAAATTATGCATGGTGCCCTTGCCACAAATATGATGTCAACTACATGATCATGCATGGCAATATGACAATACGAAGCGTGTCATATGAACGGAACGGTGGAAAGTTGCATGGCAATATATCTCGGAATGGCTATGGAAATGCCATGATAGGTAGGTATGGTGGCTATTTTGAAGAAGATATATGGTGGCTATTTTGAGGAAGGATATATAGTGGGTGTATGATACCGACGGAAGTTGCGCGGTACAAGAGAGGCTAGCAATGGTGGAAGGGTGAGAGTGCGTAATATCCATGGACTCAACATTAGTCAAAAGAACTCATATACTTATTGCAAAAATTTACGAGTCATCAAAACAAAGCAATCAACGCATGCTCCTAGGGGGAGGTTGGTAGGAGTTAACCATCACGCGCCCCTGACCTCCACACAAAGGTTGACACTTTACAAATACCTCATGCTCTAACTTCGTCACATAGCGGTTCACCATACGTGCATGCTACGGGAATCACTAACCTTAACACAAGTATTTCTCAATTTCATAATAACTCCACTGGGATGACTCTAATATCACTATCCTCATATCTCAAAACAATTATCAAGCATCCGACTTCTCATCTTATTCAATGCACTTAGTGTGAAAGTTTTTACTACATTGATCTTGGATGCCTATCATGCAAAGGCTAGTTTTCTAGCCAATGCACATTACCATGTTGTTTTAATAGACTCTCAAAAGGATATAAGTGAAGCATGAGAGTTCATATATTTCTTCAAAATAAAACCACCGCCGTGCTCTAAAAGATATAAGTGAAGCACTAGAGCAATAACAAACTACTCTGAAAGATATAAGTGAAGATCAATGAGTAGTTGAATAATTATGTAACTATGTGAAGACTCTCTAACATTTAAGAATTTCATATCTTGGGAGATTATTCAAACATCAAGAAAAACAAAATAAACTAAATTGACGCTCCAAGCAAAACACATATCATGTGGTGAATAAAAATATAGCTCCGAGTATAATTACTGATAGATGAAGACGAAAGAGGGGATGCCTTCCCGGGGCATCCCCAAGCTTAGGCTTTTGGTTTTCCTTGAATTTTACCTTGGGGTGCCTTGGGCATCCCCAAGCTTAGGATCTTTCCATTCTTTGTTCCATAGTCCATCAAAGCAATACTCAAAACTTGAAAACTTCACAACACAAAACTTAGACAAAAATCTCGTGAGCTCCGTTAGTATAAGAAAACAAACCACTACTCAAAGGTACTGTAATGAACTCATTATTTGTTTATATTGGTGTTAAACCTACTGTATTCCAACTTCTCTATGATTTATACTTCCCAATACTACTCATAGATGCATTGAAATAAGCAAACAACACACGAAAAACAGAATCTGTCAAAAACAGAATAGTCTGTAGTAATATGTAACTTTCACATACTTCTGTAACTCCAAAAAAATTGAAATAAATTGGTAAACGTGAGGAATTTGTCTATTAACCATGTGCAAAAAGAATCAACTAAATATCACTCTCCAGTAAAATCTGGTGACTATTCTAGTGAGCGCCAACGTTTCTGTTTTTTACAGCAAGATCATGTAAACTTCACACAAGTCTTCCCAATGGTTCTACTTGGCACAAACACTAATTAAAACATAAAACCACATCGAAACAGAATCTAGATGCAATATTTATTCCTAAACAGAAGCAAAAAGCAAAGAACAAAAATAAAGTTGGGTTGCCTCCCACAAGCGCTATCGTTTAACGCCCCTAGCTAGGCAGGATGATTTCAATGATGCTCGCATAAAAGATAAGAATTGAAACATAACGGGAGCATCATGAATAATATGACTAGCACATTTAAGTCTAACCCACTTCCTATGCATAGGGATTTTGTAAGCAAAAAACTTATGGGAACGATAACCAACTAGCATAGGAAGGGAAAACGAGCATAACTTCAAGATTTTAAGCACATGGAGAGGAAACTTGATATTATCGCAATATGTATTAGTATATGTTCCTCCCTCATAATAATTTTCAGTAGCATCATGAATGAATTCAACAATATAACGAGCACATAAAGCATTCTTTTCATGATCTACTTGCATAGAAATTTTACTACTCTCCACATAAGCAAAATTCTTCTCATTCGGAATAGTGGGAGCATCAAATTCAACAAAATAACTATCATGTGAAGCATAATCCAATTGCAAACTAAAATCATGATGACAAGTTTCATGGTTATCATTATTCTTAATAGCATACAAGTCATCACAATAATCATCATAGATAGCAACTTTGTTCTCATAATCAATTGGAACCTCTTCCGAAATAGTGGATTCATCACTAAATAAAGTCATGACCTCTCCAAATCCACTTTCATCAATATAATCATCATAAATAGGAGGCATGCTTTCATCATAATAAATATTATCATCAAAACTTGGGGGACTAAAAATATCATGTTCATCAAACATAGTATCCCCAATCTTGTGGCTTTGCATATCATTAGCATCATGGGTATTCAAAGAATTCATACTAACAACATTGCAATCATGCTCATCATGCACATATTCTATGCCAAGCATTTTATGTAATTCTTCTTCTAGTACTTGAGCACAATTTTCCTTCCCATCATTTTCACGAAAGATATTAAAAAGATGAAGCATATGAGGTAACCTTAATTCCATTTTTTTGTAGTTTTCTTTTATAAACTAAACTAGTGATTAAACAAGAAACAAACAGATTCGATTGCAAGATATAAAGATATACCTTCAAGCACAAACCTCCCCGGCAACGGTGCGAGAAAAGAGCTTGATGTCTACTACACAACCTTCTTCTTGTAGACTTGTTGGGCCTCCAAGTGCAGAGGTTTCCAGGATGAGTAGCAAATTTCCCTCAAGTGGATGACCTCAGGTTTATCAGTCCGTGGGAGGCGTAGGATGAAGATGATCTCTCTCAAACAACCCTGCAACCAAATAACAAAGAGTCTCTTGTGTCCCCAACACACCCAATACAATGGTAAATTGTACAGGTGCACTAGTTCGGCGAAGAGATGGTCATACAAGTGCAATATGGATGGTTGTAAGTGCATCTAGTGCCACCCCTAGTTGATTTTGGAGTATTGACGACAAACTTGGTTGAGGGACTAATGTGTTTGTGAGAATTGCAGGATAACACAGGTAGTAGTCCCTCATTGATTCAGTTAACCTGCTGGAGATGACCCCTAAAGATGTATGAAGACATTGATATGAGTGGTGGTATATGAAGATAATCATATTGAAGACTATGACTTGAGAAGACATTGTGTGAAGACTATGGAGAGCGAAGACGTAGATGTTTCGTTGTTTCCTTTTCTTCTTTGTTGAGTCATAGGAACCACCGTACTGTTAAGTGGGGTTCAAGTGAACTAGGTCAGAGTGACTGAAGTGATGCTCAACCAAATCCTATGTCTTCGAGCGAAGACTATGAGAGCAAATCTTATCAAGAGGCGGACGAGTCAGCTTTACTTGGAGCTCAAGTAAAGTTGCCGTGTGTGTTTGAAATCTGACCGTTGGAACACGTGTCAATTCCTTAGTGACCCAGGGTCACTTCGGACAAATCAGGTCGGGTTGCCCAGTGGCTATAAATAGCCCACCCCCTACACCATAAATTGGTGGCTGCTCAGAGTTATTGCACGGCTTTTGTCGTTTGAGAGCAACCCACCTCCGAAGCATTTGAGAGAGAAATCCTTGCGAGGACAAAGCCCAAACACCCAGAGCCAAAGAGTGTTAGGCATCACTGAAGTCTTTTTGTCTGTGTGACCTGAAGACTTATTACACTTGAGGACTGTGTTTCCTCCAGCCGGTTAGGCGTCGCGTTCTGAGCATCCAAGAGTCATTGTGGATCGCCGGTGAACGAAGCCTGTGAAGGTTTGGAAGTCTACCTTGAAGACTTACCAGAGTGATTGGGCGACGACTAGGTGTCCTTAGCTCAAGGGGAACAAGGTGAAGACGCGGTCTTCTGAGTTAAATCTCAGCCTCCCTAACCAGACGTACAGTTGTCATAGCAACTGGGACTGGTCTAACAAATCACTGTCTTCCCCGAGCTACTGGTTCTATCCTTCCCTTCCTTTTACTTACTGCTATACGTTGTGAAGTCATTGCATGCTTGCCTTATCTGATTGTCTTCACTAAGTATCTACTTGTTGTGATTGGCTTCATTCCTTCTTCCTTTATGATCACTACTGCCTAGTTGCTATTAGTCTTCATGCTTTCACTTCATTGAATACATGACTATGTCTTATCTAGTGTAGTCCACTTTCCGCTGCATACTAATAGGCTTGAGCTTATCGTTTGTCTTCGAAACTACTATGTTTTGAAGCATTTCATAAAAATCGCCTATTCACCCCCCTCTAGTTGATATACTGCACTTTCAATTGGTATCAGAGGAAGGTACTCCCTTGTTCTGTGTGATTCGGTTTAACCACCTGGAGTTTTAGCTATGTCGACTGCAGGGATAATCAAAGTCTCCGTTGCGTGCTCCTTCTTCGATGGCACCGAATATCCCTACTGGAAGAACAAGATGCGCATGCACCTTGAAGCCATTGACGTGGACCTCTGGTTTATCGTCAAGAAAGGCGTTCCCAAGACTGGTGAAGGTATCACCCCTGCTGATGTCAAGAGGCTCGTTCAATTGGATTCAACGGCCAAGAACATCATCTGTGGTCATCTGACCAATAGACAGTATGGTCGTGTAAGTGCTCTGGACACGTCAAAGGGAGTTTGGGACTGGCTCTCAAAGGTCAATGAAGGAGTCTCTACCCAGAGAGATCAAAGGATCAGCGTCCTTCACAATCTCTTCAATCGCTTCAAGAGACATGACAATGAGAATGTCTAGCACACTTTTTATCGTCTCACTGACATCACAAATGAGCTTCAAGCACTTGGCGCCACTGAGATTACCAAGCATGAAATCGTCAAGACCCTCTTGAGATCACTCGACGACTCATTTGATATCCTTGCCCTGATGATTCAAGAATGCCCTGACTTCAAGACTCTCGATCCATCTGATATACTTGAGAGGCTCAACACACATGAGTTCCAGCTATCTGAGAAACATGACATCTATGGTCCCAACTATGGCCGATCTCGCGCCTTAAAGGCAAAAGTTGTTTCTTCATATGAAGAAGAATCTGACAGCTGTTCTGATGATCCTGAAGACATTGGAAAGGAGCTTGCCATGCTTGTGAAGAAGTTCCAGAAATTCACTAGGAAGAAAGGCTTCAGAAAGTCTTCACGATCCAGCTCAAGAAATGATGAAGCTTCTACTCATGACTACAAGAAGAGAACATGTCATAAGTGCAAGAAACCTGGTCACTACATCTCTGAGTGTCCTCAGTGGGAAAATGAGAAGAAGAAGAAGAAGAGCAAGGAATATGATTCTGATGACAAGAAAAAGAAGAAATACTCAATGTCTTCTTCAAAGTCTTCATCAAGGTATTCATCACACAAGAAGAATTCATCTGGCAAGGCTCGCACATTTGTTGGCAAGTAGATGGATTCTGAGGAAGAGTCTGCTTCTGAAGAGGCGTAGGTGGAGTCGGAGGAGGAGTCTTATTCCGGTGCTGCAAGTCTGGCTTTAGCCACTGCCTACGTGGGCAAGTCCATCTTCAACACTGAAGACAATGGCCCCGTCCCCAACAATGATGATGAGGACGACGACTCTGCTCCCACCTTCTGCTTCATGGCACGCGGTGCCAAGGTAAAATCACGCGATGCTTACTTTCAAACATCTAGTGAAGATGACTCTGATTGTGAATCAAAACCTAGCTACAAAACACTTGCTAAAAATTGCCACTAAACAGCAGAAAGCCATGGAACATATTCAAAAACTGTTAGACAAAAGCGATGACATGTTGGACGCGAAAATGACCCGTTCTCAGTCCTTAATTGAAGACATAAAAAATCTTCATGTTAAGTACAAGGAACTTGAAGGTCTTTATGAATCGCTCTCAAAAACTCATGAAAAGCTTTCCCACGATTACATTCAAAGGAAGAGGGAACTTGAGAAATTGAAAGCGGCTCATGAAGATCTTCAAAAGGAGAATGAGTCACTCCGCGCGCAACTGATCAGCTCCACTCACGAAGAGTTTGAACCACCATGTCTAAAATGCATTGAACGTGATAATGCTTCATCTGTTGATGAATGCTCTACTGCTGCCACTGTTGCAATATCTTCAACTATTGATGTGGTAACTAACCCCTCTGCTGAGGAAACCACTACTATTGCTGATGAAAATGCTAGGTTGAAGACTTTGCTTGAAACAGGGATGTACAAAAGCCTCAAAGGGCATCAGACTCTATGTGATGTCCTCAAAAAGTAGATACTGAACCGAAATCCTAGGAAAGAGGGTGTTGGGTTCGACAGGAAAATGAATGTTGATGGTTCATACTGGAAGCCTGAGCAGTATCCCAAAACCACATGGTTTGCTGCAAAGGAACCTACAGTGGATCCATCTACCTTATCTGGCTTCATTTGTGCTAATCCTGCTATCATTGATGAATCCTTTGATGCAAACTATAAACTGTTTAAGAATCAAAATGGTGAAGTGTTTGCCAGGTATATTGGTACTAACTGCAGGAATGGACCACCTATGAAGAAGATCTGGGTACCCAAAGGTTGTCTTGAGAAGCTTCCAGCAAATACTATCATGACACCTCCTGGGATGAAGATAAACCCCAGACCAAAGGCTTCATATGGTCCTAAGGCTTCATACAGACAAAGGACTCATCTGAGTCACCCTAACGCGAATGTTTTGCAGGGAAACCATACTCAGACCCATTAATATGAGCATGTTTCTTCAAAACGCTGTATTCATAAATAAAAGAATTTTTCTGCCTATTCTTATGAGTATTATTCTCCTCATGCGAGACTGTTTGCTAGGGTTCCAAAGCCAAAATTCTCAGATGCTGCTCTTAGACTCATTGCTTCTAAGCCACCCCTGAAAATGTGGGTGGTTAAGAAGAACTAACTTTCTCTTGCAGGGAAAGGTCTCCAGCCGATCAAAGGCTTCTGATGCTATTGTTGGGGACCTAAAACACTTGTAGGGCACAAGATCAAATGCCCAAAATGACTTACTGCTCATACTAATCATAAATCACTTGCCAAACATCTTATCATTCCTGATCTTCATCTAAAGCTTTCATAATACACTTATGCATCAAATGCTTATGCTTTATAATGGCTTTTGGTGAAGCCTATCCTCCTAACTGCATTGTAGGGAGTGACACCAAAGTCTTCAGAATGGATTATGGATAGCGGATGCACAAATCATATGACTGGTGATCAAAATCTTCTCATGGACTCAACTTTACGTCCATCTATCAAGAGTCACATCACATTTGCTGATACTGGTAAAATCAAAGTGTTGGGTCTAGGTAGCATTGCAATCTCAAGGGATCAGCACATGGATAAAGGCATGCTTGTTGAATCTCTTGGCTTCAACTTAATGTTTGTCTCAATGCTTTGTGACTTAAACATGATTGTGATCTTTGGTAAATTTTGTTGCCTTGTACTAATGGAATCTGACAAGTCTTTAGTATTTGAAGGACACAGAAAAGGTGATCTGTATATGGTAGATTTCTCAGCTGGACCGCAAATGGCCGTATGTCTTCTAGAAAAAGCTTCAAAGTGCTGGCTCTGGCATCGGAGGCTAGGACATGCTGGCATGAGGAACTTGCACACTCTCGCAAAGAAGAAGCATGTCATATGCATCGAGGAAGTCAAGTTCAAGAAAGATCATCTATCTGGTGCCTGTGAAGCTGGGAAGATGACTAAAGCCAAGCACCGCTCGAAGACAATCATGACGACATCCAAACCCTTCGAGCTGCTTCACATGGACTTATTTGGCCCTACTCACTACTCCACATTCTCTACCACAGCCTATCTCTATGGCTTCGTCATTGTTGATGATTATTCAAGATACACGTGGGTGCACATAATACTCTACAAGACTGAAGTGCAAGATGTCTTCAGACGCTTCGCCAACCATGCCATGAAAAACTATGGCATCAAGATCAAGCATATCATAAGTGACAATGGCACTGAATTCAAGAACACTATCATCGATCTTTATCTGGATGAGATGGGAATCACTCATGAATTCTCAGCCCCATATACACCTCAGCAAAATGGGATCATTGAGCGCAAGAACAGAACTCTAATTGAGATCGCTCGAACGATGCTCGATGAATACAAAACACCAAGAAGGTTCTGGCCCGAAGCTATTGATACTGCATGCCATATCATCAATCGTGTTTATCTTCACAAGCTTCTGAAGAAAACATCCTATGAACTCCTCACTGGAAAGAAGCCAAATTTAAGCTACTTCAGAGTATTTGGAGCTAAGTGCTGGATCAAGGATCCACATCATAAGTCAAAATTTGCACCCAAAGCTCATGAAGGCTTCATGCTCGGATATGGAAAGGACTCACACTCCTATAGAGTCTTCAACATTTTTCTCTATAAAACTGTTGAAACTGTGGATGTGCGGTTTGATGAGACAAATGGTTCACAAAGAGAGTCCCTATCAAATGTGCTAGATGAAGCCTCACCAAATGAATCTATGAAGCGAATGGGAACTGGTGATAGTAAAATCAACGGGAACATAATTGTCATTGACAATGATAAGAACATTGTCGATCTTCCCCAAAGGTTTCTTTATGGAAGAATCAACAAGACGAACACCAAAAGAACAAGGATCAAAAGATTTCAATTTAAACATATCATATATTCTTTTGGGCATAACGGAGGTACTAGCTCCAACATCACATAAAGCATAGCAAGAGAAGTTATTCAACTTAATTTTAATCATGGGATCCCAACCATCTTCTAGCTTTCTAGGTATGGAGGCTTCTACCCTAAGCTTCTCCTCCCTAGCTTTGATGAGAGCATTAGTGATATGCTCCGTGAAGGCAAGATTGAGTGTGCTAGTGTGGGGATCTCTAGACATCTTGTGAAGAAAACCAATAACTTCAGAAAGGGTGCAATTATCAAAATCAAGGTCACTACTATCAAGTAAAGTGGTAGTGGTGTCCTTTAGGCTCACTTGTTTGGTAGCTTCTATGGTCATAGGAGTTTCTTCTTCTACGGTTGAGGTCATAGCATCACCATTAATAGGTCCAATGGGACTAGGAGTGCATTGGGTGCTAAGAGTTTTGATATCCTCAACAACTTGGATAGTAGCAACAGTGTGGTGGGTAGGAAGGCTCTTAATTCTATCTTCTTCCTTCTTTTCTCTAGCCCATCTCTCTTTAAGTTTAGCCATCATCCTAATGTTTTCATTAATTTGCACTTGAATAGCATTCATAGGAGTGGTCTTCCTCTCCTCAAGAGGAGAAGTTCTAATTTTAAGCAACTCTACCTCATGGGCTAAATTGTCTACCTTCGAAGAGAGATTATCTAGTTTTTCTTGTTTTTCTTCTACACTCTTATTGAAGGCCTTTTGGGTAGTGATGAAGTCTTTAAGCATAATCTCTAGTTCAGAAGTGGAGTTCTTGGTGCTAGGATAAGCATTGTTGTTCCCATAGGAATTAGAGGGGAACGGTCTAGGGTTGCTACCAAAATTACTCCTATAAGCATTGTTAGTGAAGTTGTTTCTAGAGATAAAGTTCACATCTACTTGATCTTGAGCAATCAAAGAATTTAAAGGAACATCATGAGGATCAATAGAAGATTGCTTGGAAAGTAGAGACATGATCAAGTCAACTTTTTCATTTAGGGAGGAAATCTCCTCGACAGAGTTTACCTTCCTACCTGTTGGAGCACGTTCGGTGTGCCATTGGGAATAATTGGTCATCATCTCGTCGAGAAGCTTCGTGGCAGCACCAAGTGTAGTTGACATAAAGGTTCCTCCCACGGCCGAATCTAACAATTTCCGCGAGGTAAAGTTCAAGCCTGCATAAAAAGTTTGGATAACCATCCAAGTAGTCAAACCGTGAGTAGGGCAGTTCTTGACAAGAGATTTCATGCGTTCCCAAGCTTGGGCAACGTGTTCATTATCCAATTGTTTAAAATTCATTATGTTACTCCTTAATTGGATAATTTTAGCAGGGGGATAGTACTTCCCAATAAAGGCATCCTTGCACTTGTCCCAAGAATCTATGCTATTCCTAGGCAAGGATTGAAACCACATTTTAGCTCCTCCTCTCAAGGAGAAAGGAAAAAGCTTAAGCTTAACAATATCACCATCTATTTCTGTGTACTTTTGCATATCACAGAGCTCAACAAAATTATTTAAGTGCAAAGCAGCATCATCTCCAGCACTGGAGAATTGATCTTTCATAACTAGGTTCAGTAAAGCAGGTTTAATCTCATAAGAAGGTGCTGAAGTGGCAGGTGTAGCAATAGGCGTGCAGATAAAGTCATTGTTGTTATGACTAGTGAAGTCACACAACTTGGTGTTCTCGGTGGAACCCATAGCAGCAGCAAGCAAGATAACTATTTTTATGATTTTTGGTAAGGGACACTAAAGCAAAAACTGAAAGGTAAACTAACAAGACTAAAAAGCAAAGATAAAAGATAGCGTGCAACTCCCCTATCTTGAAGAGTGGAGTCCCCGGCAACGGCGCCAGAAACTTTGCTTGATGGCTTCTCGCCCCTCGTTGGTTACCCCAAGTGGAAGGTTTGAGATGTAGCGTAGCAGCATGTTTCCCTTGGAAAAGGTACCAAGGATCGAATCCCGTGAGACTCCGAGGGTCGACAAGAAGGTGTCAACGGCGCCAGAAACTTAGCGGTTGACAGGACCTGCACACAGATACAAATAACTTTGCTCCCAACGAGTACAGAGAGGTTGTCAATCCCTCCGGCCTTGTCGTTTACAAAGGATCAAACACAAGAGATAATAATGATAGGTATGACTGCAACTAGGAAATAAGAACAGGAAGTAAATAGCGGGTGTGATCAGTGATGCTAATATGGACCGGGGTCCCATGATGTTCACTAGTGATGTCTCTCTCCCAAAAGACGATAAAACAGCAAAGCGAGGTAAACAAATTACAGCTTGGCAATTGACAGGATTAGGTGCGCAAACCAATGCTAACTATGTTGTAAAGAAAGGTAGAGGCTCAAAAGCATGGGCGGTACGCCAAGGCAAGTAGACCGAAATCCATCTGCATCTACTACAAATCATCCACCTTGAGATATCTATCCAGAACATCTCGCTGGTATTAAGTTGCGAATCCCACCCAAAGTGTAGACTCAAAACAACAGACAACTGCATTAAAAGAACTTTGCGTAAAGTAAACAATCCTTGCACCCGCAAGTACAAGCACCGTTGTTTTCCCCCTTGTGGCAACAACACATCCCCTAGACTCATGTTTCTGTCACTCAAGCTAGTCATCAGGGGGCATGAACCCACAATCAAGCATAACGTTCCCTCTTGGAGTTACTACCTACTACTTGGCCAAAGCAATAAACAGCAACGGAGAACATGCAAGAATTACTCAAGAACATAAATATAAAAGAGGTGAATCAAATATATTACTCACACACAATCTGAACATAATCTCATAATCCATCGGATCCCAGCAAACTCAGCAGAGCAACAGCATAAAGATTACATATGTGCCTCGATCATGTAGGGCAGCTCACGAGGTCTAAACCATGAAGAACAAAGAGGGGAGGAGAACATCACATAGCTACTGATCATGGACCCATGGTCCAAGGTGGACTACTCACGACTCATCCGGGAAGCGTCCATGGTGGTGGAGAAGCTCCCGGTGGTGGTTCTCCCCTCCGTCAGGGTGCCGGGACTCTCGATCTTGGAAGCGCGGCGGCGGTGGAACAGAGGCGAGATCGCGAAAAAGGGTTCCGTCCTCGAGGGTTTCTGGACGCGAGGAATATATATGCGAAGGGGGGTCACCAGAGGCGGAGCCGGGGCCCCAGGCACCCCCTAGCGCGACCAGGGGTGGGGCCGCGCTAGGTGGCCGCCTGGGCCACCCCTGGCTCCCCTCTGGCCCTGCTTTGGTTTTTCTCGAAGCTTCCTGTACGCTGATTTTTCCTGTATTTTTCCCGGAATTTTTGGAGCACTTTTAATATGGGGGAAACCTGAAATAGAAAAACGGCAGAAAACAGGAACTGGCACTGTGGTGCACTGAGTTAATAGGTTAGTCCAAATATGATCAAAAGTGTATGGAAGTGCATAAATATCATAGCAATATCACACAAAAGAATCATGGAGCAAGCAGAAATTATAGATACGTTTTGGACGTATCATTGTTTGCATGTGTGCTCGATATCAAGCGGCACCAAAGGAGTCGCATCACTTAGCTGTGAAGCGAATACTTCGATATTTGGCTTACACCCCAACACTAGGATTATGGTATCCAAAGGGCTCAGAGTTTGATCTAGTAGGATTTTCAGATGCTGATTATGTTGGTGACAAAGTTGATCGCAAGTCCACATCACGCACATGTCACTTTCTAGAACGATCACTTGTCTGTTGGTCTTCAAAGAAGCAGAACTGTGTATCTCTCTCCACTTCTGAATCTGAATACATTGCTGCTGGATCTTGCTGCGCTCAGCTTCTCTGGATGAAGCAAACACTCAAGGACTATGGAGTCCATCTGAAGCATGTGCCACTCTACTGTGATAATGAAAGCGCCATCAAGATTGCCAACAACCCAGTTCAGCACTCGAAGACAAAGCACATTGAAATTCGTCATCACTTTCTTAGAGATCATGTTATGAAGGAAGATATTGATATCATACACGTCAACACTGAAGAGCAACTGGCAGATATCTTCACAAAGCCCTTGGATGAGAAAAGGTTTTGCAAGTTGCGGTGTGAGCTAAATATCTTAGAATCCTCAAATGTCCTGTAATCAGGCACACATCCTAACACTTATGCATATTGATGACTTAGATGTGCAACACACGAAGTAAAGTATATCTTCAATCAATGAAGACTTACATTCTAAGTGTGAATACATTAACATGGAATTTGACTTCGGAGCACCACGATAATTGTGCGCCGTGTCTAGGTCTAATACTTCCTATACGGTGGGTAACGCCACCACCAAATTCTTGTTTGAAGTGTTTCTCGTGGCGTTACATTTGCAAAGTCTTCGCACTTGGTTTGTCTTCATATAGGACATGTATATATGTAGAATTGTGTTATGTCCTCAACATCATTCACTTATAGCTATGTCTTCGTATTTGAATCTTTTGGACTAAGTGAATGTGATCGGACCCTAACCTCTCTATGCTTTCTCATCTCACACTCTGTCTGTCCAAATCATATGCATTCTGTTGAAACTGTCGAATATCTTCTCTGCGTCCTTGTCAGCAGAAGATATGGAGACAAACTTTAAATCTGATTTTAATGCTCCATCCGTTATGCCTGAAACCTGGAGAAGCCGGAACGACCACTCCGACAGTCGTGGTGTACATGGGATCGTGGGACAACCCCCAATGCATTACATGACCGCCATGTGTCACTCGTACGTGAACCGTCAGGGGCACCTGAGTAATTAGTTATGCCGTCTCCCATGCCTATAAATGCACATCCCATCACGGTCAAAAGCTCTTCTACCACCTCTCCACCTCGACCAACCCTAGCGCCTCCGCTAGCTTTTGACGACGCCGGCGACGAAGCGCTTCGCTGCCGCAACTTTGTCGACGCCGTCCTCACGCCGGCCGCGGACATCTTCTACTCCGCCGTTGCCGTAGCTGTCCTCCGTCGCCAAGTTAGGGCACGGAAGACCAAACTGCTGGGCATCCAACTCCTCTCCGTCTAAGCACTTCATCGTGTGGTAAATAAAACTTGCTTTTTACCATCTTCTAGATCCATAAAGATTCATCTACTTTACCAAAAGAGGTTTTTGCCTACATAGATAAATAGATCTATCCTTTCTGCATCTCATATCTTGCCTAGTACATTCACATATGCTTCAACCATAGTTCGATTCCTCACTTGTACCTATTCGTGGATTCGTACAAATATGGAACCAACTCCCATGAGTGAATGTCTTCGCACTATGAGGTTAAAGTCTTCAAAATTGTTTTAATCTTCAAAACTCCTGAGAATGCATATGAACTCTTCCCCTTCCCTCGCATCTCTAATGCTGTCACGGGTACATGTCCGTGGGAGAATCCCTTGGTTCTCATAGTCTGCATTCATTTGCAGAGTTTTTGCAGCGTCACATTCACTCCCCTAAAGACAGTTCCTGTCTGACTAGCAGACCGAAGCATTTGCCTGTTTTGAAGCCATTCAGTTTGGAGCCCTTTAGGTTGAAGCAAATGGAAACTGACAAGACAGTTAGAAAGGGTGGCAGACAGCGCCGTGGCAACACATCCATTGATTTGCCTCCTGATCTCAGTGAAATATACAAGACTGATTCAGAGGAGGATTACAATCAGAGGAAGACTCGAATCCAATGGATTCGAAGATACTGGGCTGAACAGTGGTTTAAGTACAGGTTTGTGACCCAAGAGTATGCTGAGAAGAACGCCATCAAGCATCCATGGGGAGATATCACTTATAAAAATCTTCCCCCCAAGACTCGTGCTGAAGCCATTGCTCAAGGCTTCTATCCTTGCATGGTCAGAGGGCCTCAGCCCGCTGATGCTGATCCAAGGTCGCTGCTCTGGTGTCGCGACGACAATCTGTTCAAGCAAAATCTTCAATTCGCCAAGAACTAGGACAAAGAGAACAAGAAGCTTTGGGGATTAGACTTCAATCCTGGCCCCTCTGCGCCCCGCGCTGATGGCACGCGCGAAGCTGAACCGAATCTGGTTGGGCCCTTCTACAACTTAAAAGGCCTCATCAGTCACATAAGGGTTCAAGGGGCGAATGTGGATCAGCCCGAAGCAGATGCTGATTCTGAAGAAGCACCTGCAACGCCGAAGCCCAAGAAGAAGAAAACAAAGGCTTCGATGACAACTCCTCCAATTGCTTCTAGAGTGAAGCCCTTGGCCACTGCTCCACCTGCACCAAGTGTGCAATCTGAGGAACACTCTCGTATCTCCAAGAGCAGACAGTTGTAGAGGAAGCCATCACGCAACCCCAGTCCAGCTCTCACTCCTGATGCAGTGCTGAAGACTGCCAATGATGCCCTTGATCTCTCAAGTGATGAAGATCTTGGTGATGATGCTCTGGAGCTATTGATCAAGAGCAAGCAAGATGCTGAAATCTTCAATGATTTGCCGCTCTTTGACGTTGAAGTGCTCAATAACTTCATTGACAAATGGTTTGACACACCCAACCTGAGCTTCGATGATCTTCAACTTCCAGTTGGCCTCAGCGTCTCCTTCCATGGCGCCATTGCTTCTGAGCTGGCTCTGGCTCACAGAATTGTTGAGCTGAAGCAAAAGATAGACTATGAAAAGGCTCAGTTTAAGAAGCATGTGGACAACCTCAGCGTGCAAGAAATTCAAAACTTCAAGGTTATGATGCACGAGCTCAAGGAAGCCTTTCGCCGGCGGCGTGATGAAGCCAAAGGTTCTCGTGAGCGAATCAAGGACTTGGCTGCCAAATGCGTTCAAGCGTTCAATGAAGCTGAAAAGCGCAAAGCTCTTGGGCGTCCTGGCATTGACCCACGGATGGCTGCCAAGAAGAAGAAGAAGCAACCTGCGCCCGAAGCTGAAGAATCAGGGCAGGAAATGCCTCGCATAGTCTTCCCTGCTAGCATGACTGGCACGAAGCCTAAGGCAACCCCAACCGCTTCAAAGCTCAAGAAGACTAAGGTGGCTGAAGCTGAAGCTCGCAAGCGTAAGCAATCTACTGATGAAGCTCCACCCACCAAGAAGCGCAAGACCAAGAAGGATAAGGCTGCTTCCAAAGAGCCTATCTTTGTCGAGCCAATCTCTGTTGCTCGCCCTGCATCTGCCCAAAGAGAACGTCGTCTGACTATTCATGAGCCTGCTCCCATAGAGGCTGAAGACATTCCAGCTGTTGACACCACCGCAGCTGAAGACATTGGTCCTCAAGACAATGTTGAAGATGATGAAGTCCTTCCTCAGATCAAATACAACATTGAATCTTCGCTTGTTCTTACGAACAGCGAACGCATCAGCATTGGTCGTCCATTGACGCCAATTGCACAGGATGACTCGTGGGCTGATCACCCACAGGATACACAAGCCACACCTCAGCAAACTCAAGACACCAGTACGGTGCTTGAAGATGACGACTTTAAGGCCCAACAACCTCCATCTCCACAGGCGTCGCCAGCTTTTCACAGGCTACGCAAAGGACCAAGGCCTCAAGTCATCGCCCCAAGTGTTCCAGAAGGAGTAGAGCAACCATCTGCACCTGATGCTGCTCCTACTGTGAACCCCTCATAATCTGAAGCCAAAGCGGCTGAAGATATTCTGGCTTCATCAGCCGAAGAAGAACCACCCCAAGAAGAAGAACAACCCCAAGTTGAAGAAGAATGTACTACCACACCCCCTGTTCTCGAGCAGAACGTGTCCGACCCTCCAGCTCCCGAAGTGGAGGCTACAAATTCAGAGGCTGCCACCACCAACACTGAAGCCAATGACGTGGTCATGGCTGAAGCTAATGTGGCACCTGAAGACACAGTGGCGCCTGAAGTGACTGCGCCTGAAGTGACTGCTCCTGAAGCCAGTACTGTGCCTGAAGCCAGTGCTGCGCCTGACGCCAATGCTGCACCTGAAGCAAATCTGCAGCTTGAAGATAATGCCTCTGCTCCTGTTCCGCCTCCACGGCCCCACACCATTGAGCAAGCATACAACAAGGATGATCAGCTTGTTACTGTCCGGTGGCCCATTCTGATTCCGCCACCTACAACTGAACCGCGTGCTACTGGTCCTCAGTTTGATCATCATGTTGCGCACAGGCCCCAAGTTCAGAAGCCTAAGCCAAGACTACCAAGGTTTCCAGGTATTGCAACCTCTTCAGGGTCATTCAATGCCTATAGCTTCACTGCGCACAACACCTTCTTTGACAGCGCCAAGAACCCATATTCCAAGCCAAAAATATCATCAGATAGGTTCTGCAGCCATCAGCAGCGCAACTACTACTCAAGAGTACTCTATGATCAAGGGCGCATTTCCCCTCATATGCGTCTTGACACTGAAGCTATTGCTGGTCTGCCTTGCCTGGAGGAAGCTCTTGACTGCTTCCGTGATGCTGGCCTACTCAATTTTGTCACAGACAAACAGCATTGGAATGAAGAGCTGCTTCTACAATTCTATGCAACACTCCACATCCGAGGCTACAACAGGGATCCGAAGACATGGGTCCTTGAGTGGATGACAGGCAATGTGTGTCATGAAGCTAAAGCCTTTGATCTTATTGAGCTTACTAGCCTGCCCACTCCAGGAGATCTGTATGAGCCTGGCTGTCAATTGCACACTGAAGCCTTGGAGAGTATATTTCAGAAGCGCCAGCCCAACATGAGCCAAATGCTAAGCATGATGAAGCCTCTGCCAAGTGATGATGAATATCCTAAGGAATTCTTTGTTGAAGACCTAGAGTACCTGCCGCGCACCACCTATCATATCATCAGGCGTACTCTATGGCCCGTCAAAGGACATTCTTCATCAGCCAAGCTTGAAGGCACTATGAATACTTTGGTCTTCTATATCTTCAATGGCATCAGCTTCAATGTTCAAGATTTCTTCATCGGGTAAATGGCTATGTCTGGAGCTGATCTATTTGGTGTGAAATTTTATGCCCCTTGGATAATGCGCCTCATCAAGTTACATTCAGCTGTCACCTATCAACCCTCTGCTCGCAACCATCAGATTTTCTTGCCTGAGGTTGATATGTCAGCTGAAGCCACCTACCAAGAGCCTGCTAAAGAGCCTGTTAGTCTTCACAACACTGATCACCAGAGCTTCACTCAGCAGATTGAAGGGGTTCCAGCAGTCTCACGCGTTTATCCTCTAGCTGGCCGTACTCGTCTACCTCGACACGTTGAAACCGAAGCCACTGAAAGCACCATCGCTCAAAGGCCTCAGAAGCGATCTCATGTCCTGAATAACCGAGAGCTTCTGGTAGCCCTTCATCAGAAACAGGACAAGCATCACCTCTGGTTAAAGCGTCAGATGCAAAGCCTCTTGGTGGATGTCAATCGCATTCGCAATCTTGCCACCAAGAATGCCTTTGTTGCTCATGAAACATGTCGGAGGTCTTGGAAGAGCTTGACCTTGCTGAGTGCAGAAGCGGATCTTCAAGACGATGGCTTCACAGAGAGATTCAAGTTTGACAACACTCCGCCAAGTACTGCTGTTATGCGTCGAACTCCATCTCTTGAAGATTCTGAATACTCCTCCTCCGCTGCAACAATTGACGCCAGGGTGATCGATGATCAAGATGATGCTACTTCACCGCCACCTACTTCAGTGTGCATCGACACTGCACCAACCACTTCTGCACTGCCAAACAACAACACCGACCCTGCATCCTCTTCTGCTCCAACTGGGAACGAGTAGAAGCTCTATGTCTTCAAACCTTTTTGGTCCTTACTGACAAAAGGGGGAGAAGCATATGAGTTGATACTCTTCAAGCGGGTCCATATGGGCGAGTGCTTTATAATTTGCCTAGTGTTTACAACTCTCGTTTTGCTACATTTGGTTCTTTGAGTTGTAAATACTTAAACGGATGGTCGTCTGCTACGTTTATATGCTACTCTGTAATGCGATGATAAATTCCGCATCTGCTATCTTATATTCCGCACTTAGTCATTATTGCAGACGTCCATCTTTCATTATGCATGTCATTATCTTCGACATATCAATTGTGCATGATGAATTGTCTTCATAAGTTGAAGAGAATCTCCACAAGTACAACCTGCCATGTGCATTTGCATTCAAAGGAAAATCAACTATATGCACATCTTCAGGGGGAGCCTTTTGCTACTTACGAACATAATACCTTTATCCTTTACAATTTCACATATCTTTATCCCCGTTGAAAACTTCAACCAGTTTTTCATCAATCACCAAAAAGGGGGAGATTGTAAGTGCATCTAGTGCCACCCCTAGTTGGTTTTGGAGTATTGACGACAAACTTGGTTGAGGGACTAATGTGTTTGTGAGAATTGCAGGATAACACGGGTAGTAGTCCCTCATTGATTCGGTTAACCTGCCGGAGATGACCCCTAAAAATGTATGAAGACATTGATATCAGTGGTGGTATATGAAGATAATCATATTGAAGACTATGACTTGAGAAGACATTGTGTGAAGACTATGGAGCGCGAAGACGTAGATGTTTTGTTGTTTCCTTTTCTTCTTTGTTGAGTCATAGGAACCACCGTACTGTTAAGTGGGGTCCAAGTGAACTAGGCCAGAGTGACTGAAGTGATGCTCAACCAAATCCTATGTCTTCGAGCGAAGACTATGAGAGAAAATCTTATCCAGAGGCGGATGAGTCAACTTTACTTGGAGCTCAAGTAAAGTTGAGTCAGCTTTACTTGGAGCTCAAGTAAAGTTGCCGTGTGTGTTTGAAATCTGACCGTTGGAACACGTGTCAGTTCCTTAGTGACCCAGGGTCACTTCGAACAAATCAGGTCGGGTTGCCCAGTGGCTATAAATAGCCCACCCCCTACACCATAAATTGGTGGCTGCTCAGATTTATTGCACGGCTTTTGTCGTTTGAGAGCAATCCACCTCCAAAGCATTTGAGAGAGAAATCCTTGCGAGGACAAAGCCCAAACACCCAGAGCCAAAGAGTGTTAGGCATCACTGAAGTCTTTCTGTCTGTGTAACCTGAAGACTTATTACACTTGAGGACTGTGTTTCCTCCAGCCGGTTAGGCGTCGCGTTCTGAGCATCCAAGATTCATTGTGGATCGCCGGTGAACGAAGTCTGTGAAGGTTTGGAAGTCTACCTTGAATACTTACCAGAGTGACTGGGCGAGGACTAGGTGTCCTTAGCTCAAGGGGAACAAGGTGAAGACGCGGTCTTCTGAGTTAAATCTCAGCCTCCCTAACCAGACGTACAGTTGTCACAGCAACTGGAACTGGTCTAACAAATCACTATCTTCCCCGAGCTACTGGTTCTATCCTTCCCTTCCTTTTAATTACTGTTATACGTTGTGAAGTCATTGCATGCTTGCCTTATCTGATTGTCTTCACTAAGTATCTACTTGTTGTGATTGGCTTCATTCCTTCTTCCTTTATGATCACTACTGCCTAGTTGCTATTAGTCTTCATGCTTTCACTTCATTGAATACATGACTATGGCTTATCTAGTGTAGTCCACTTTCCCCTGCATACTAATAGGCTTGAGCTTATCGTTTGTCATCGAAACTACCATGTTTTGAAGCATTTCATAAAAATTGCCTATTCACCCCCTCTAGTCGATATACTGCACTTTCAATGGTAGATATAGGTTTTGTAATAAGAAAATATAAAAAACAGCAAGGTAGCAAGTGGTAAACATGAGCAGAAATGGTGTTGCAATGATAGGAAACAAGGCCTAGGGTTCATACTTTCACTAGTGAGGCGTAGGATGAAGATGGTCTCTCTCAAACAACCCTGCAACCAAATAACAAAGAGTCCCTTGTGTCCCCAACACACCCAATACAATGGTAAATTGTATAGGTGCACTAGTTCGGCGAAGAGATGGTGATACAAGTGCAATATGGATGGTAGATATAGGTATTTGTAATAAGAATATATAAAAACAGCAAGGTAGCAAGTGGTAAACGTGAGCATAAATGGTGTTGCAATGAGAAGAAACAAGGCCCGGGGTTCATACTTTCACTAGTGAAAGTTCTCTCAACAAGGATAACATAACTGGATCATATTACTAGCCCTCAACATGCAACAAAGAGTCACTCCAAAGTCACTAATAGCGGAGAACAAACGAAGAGATTATGGTAGGGTACAAAACCACCTCAAAGCTATTCTTTCTGATCGATCTATTCAAGAGTCCGTAGTAACGTTCAATTTATCATAGAGTTCGTACTAGAATAACACCTTAAGACACAAATCAATCAAAACCCTAATGTCACCTAGATACTCCAATGTCACCTCAAGTATCCGTGGGCATGATTATACGATATGCATCACACAATCTCAGATTCATCTATTCAACCAACACAAAGAACTTCAAAGAGTGCCCCAAAGTTTCTACCGGAGAGTCAAGATGAAAACATGTGCCAACCCTTATGCATAGATTCCCAAGGTCACGGAACCCACAAGTTGATCACCAAAACATACATCAAGTGAATCACGTCATATCCCATTGCCACCATAGATAAGCACGTGCAAGACATACATCAAGTGTTCTCAAATCTTTAAAGACTCAATCCAATAAGATAACTTCAAAGGGAAAACTCAATCCATTACAAGAGAGTAGAGGCGGAGAAGCATCATAATATAAAACTATAATAGCAAAGCTCGCGACACATCAAGATCGTGCCATCTTAAGAACACGATAGAGAGATCAAACACATAGCTACTAGTACATACCCTCAGCCCCGAGGGTGGACTACTCCCTCCTCGTCATGGAGAGCGCCGGGATGATGAAGATGGCCACCGGTGAGGGTTCCCACCTCCGGCAGGGTGCCGGAACGGGGCCTAGATTGGTTTTTGGTGGCTACTGAGGCTTTCGGCAGCGGAACTCTCGATCTAGGTTTCTTTTTGGAGGTTTCAGTATATATAGGAGGTGTTGGAGTCGGGGCCAAGCAAAGGGGGGCTACGGGCTGTCCACGAGGGGGGCACGCACCCCCACCCTCGTGGGCACCCTGTGGGTCCTCTCGTCCCCCTCCGGCACTTCCTGGGCTTCTTTAGGTCCAAAAATAGCCTCCGTTGATTTTTAGGTCAATTGGGCTCCGTTTGAAATTCCTTTTCTGTAAAACCCTAAAACAGGAGAAAAACAGAAACTGGCACTGGGCTCTAGGTCAATAGGTTAGTCCTAAAAATAATATAAAAGTGTATAATAAAGCCCATAAAACATCCTAGAAGGATAATATAATAGCATGGAACAATCAAAAATTATAGATACGTTGGAGACGTATCAAGAGGTGATGGTAGCCGGCCCCGAGGAAGAACTCGGTGAAGTTCCTTGCGGTCCTCCACCTTGATATCACCCACACACATAGTGTGTGCTCAACGTACACGCCGGTAGGGTAGGGCCTCTCCAGCATGGTGGGTAGGAAGCGGTTGGTTGGTCCGATGTACTGCATGGCTGAGGGATGTACAGAAGAAGGAGAAGGGGTCGAAGAGCAAGAAGGGCAGATGTCAGAGGATGGGAGATGGATGGGGGATGGCAGAGGCAGAGGGTAGGTTAAATAGCCGTAGTGCTACTTGTTATTTCGACGTGGCAATAACGGTGTCAAATGTGAAATATCCCATTTTCACAACCGCCGTGGCATCGGGAGTGTACACGCGTGGGAAACCGTGGTTTGAAAAGAATAAGAAGAAGAAGAAGAAGCTAATTACACACGTGGGAATCCATGGTCATATATTTTATATGAACAAAAAGAGACAAAATTTGAATAGTTTGGTCAATTTGCATTTGTATTGAATAAAAAGAGCTAAATTTTCTAGGCAATGCAATGGTTGTGTAATTTCAAACGATGCAAAAATAGAGAGCCAGCACGTTCACAAAAAACAGAGCCAACGATGCGAAAAAACGACGCAATTCGACGGCCCAACCAGTGCTTGGTTTCCTTTTGGGCCCAATAACTATGTTTTTTTCGCGGAGTCAGTGGTGGGCGAGTAGCCAAGCACAACCAACGGGATCGCCTCTCGCCGATCGCCCCACGATCCAACGATGCGGAGCCGTCCATGTGATCCAACGACGCGGTGCCTGCACACAGCCTGCCCACCCTCTAGTAGACCACATCCGAGGGTTGTAGCTTGGCTCCAGGGTATGATCGGAGGACTGACGTTCAGAGCTAGGGTTATGCGAAACCCCACGGGGTTTAGAGGGGCTTTGAGCTGGTCAATGGAGTTTCCAAGGCTTTAACTAAGCATAACTAATTTTAAAAAATCGAAAAAAATATGAAACATTCGTCGTTCGTCATTTTATAAGACACACTAACTAGGAAAAATACTAAACTTGGTATATGTACATTTAAAAAAAAACTAGCTGGCATGATCGAAGTCAAATGATCACCATTAATTTAAAAAAATAAAAAATATATAAAACATGCGCACAATGTTGTCTTATGCGACATGTTACCAACAAAAAATCATAAACTTGGACTATGGTCATTTTCATGAAAAACCTTCACACATATGAGCTATCACGTACAACATTTCATAGAGTTCAAGGAGAGGAGGTAGGGTTACCTTCTGTTTTTGAAAAAAAAACACCAGTGAATAAGAGGGATCTAAACTTAGTTTTCCATTTTCATATTTTAAATGTGTTTTTATAGTTTTTATATTAAAGCATATTTTTCAAAAGAAAATGTAAAAATATGAAGATTAATTCACAAAATAGTGTGACTTCGAATCTACACTATATAGATTGAATAGGTGTAAATAAAAACATTTTGCTCATTTGGAGTAGGTCCAAAAAAACTTGATTAGCAATGGAGCTGTTTACCCTAGCCTAGGAGCTCATTTGGAGCACATTTCTCAAATTCAAATTTCTTTGACCTCGTCTAAATCACCTTAAATTTTGCACACATGGTCTCCTACACAAACATAGATAGGTTGCCAAGGTTTTTTTTCTTCATTTTTTTGAATTTATGCTCTCCTGTCGAATGTCACTTCAAAACATCAGATAATGAGACATGTTGGTGGGAAAAAGCATGCATTTGATTATAAAACATGAGACAAATAATTTTTGCTCCTTTATTACAAAAATAATTACATCTTCATTCAAATGTTGTTTTTTGCTCTGTTATTGGAATATTTGATAAAATGATGGACCATTTGTTTTTTCCTATCCTTTGTAGCATGTGTGATCCGTGAAGCAACACTGAAACAACATGTGTGATCATTGCAGCACCTAAACTTTGGAAATAAACACTAAAACAAATCATAGTAGACAAATTTAAAAACACATAAATAATCAATATAGATAGCCACATGCATATATAGAAGACCACATAGTACCATACCATCCATAGAACACATTTAGTTCACACACAAAGTTCCCCAAACAGCCAAACACACAAAGTTCACCATACATCCAATTAAAACACATCATCACATCATCAATTAGTTGGGAATGTGAGTCAGGACTTTCGCGAGGGCAGCATGCTGCCCCCTAATCTTGTAGTCCTCGCCGTGGATGGCTACATCTTCTGCATGAGCTAGAAGGTGAACGAAGCGGCATGACTTTGGCTTTGGCTTTGTGGTGCAGTAGGGACAGTGCCAAATTTTGGTCTTGCTCTTGTAGTAGTAATCGTCTCCCTTGGCCCTGTTCTTCTCCTCTTCCTTCGCTTTGATGGACGCGAAGTTTCCCTCGTCCACATCCACTTCTTCTCCAGATATGTAGTGCATATACGAATGGATTTATATATATACATTATAGATTCGTATACACCATGTTAAAGGAACTAAATGAACAATCTAAATTTCAAGCAGGCTTACCTCATACTCTTCGTCGTCAATATACCCTGGATCGAACGGGTCCTTGTAGTCAGTAAGGTCCAGCTTCCTCTTTTTTTCCAACCAACATCCTCCTGAATATACAATCACATCCCATTGAAAATTTAGATATGCATTTTACATTGATTATAGGGCTAATATACTATGATCATATTTGCATCTTCCATTGTCATGCACACACATTGAACAACAGAGCTAATGTAACTACATATTGTGGACAAATTTATATACTAATGAATCAAATAACTTCTTAATCAATGGATTCCATTTGGGCATATGACATTCAAAAACTACAATCTACGTAGCATTCAAAAACAAATCTAACAGAGACCCAATCTAATAAGCATACATGTATGTAGCATTGAAAACCCCAATCTGTGATACTGCTACTCTAACCCTAGTACATTAAAAAAACATTATGTGATACTGCTACTCTAACCCTAGTACAAAAACCCCATCCCCCCATACAGAAAACCCTGGCCCATCGATCAAATCAACTACTCTAACCATCTGTACTACCATAATATGCAACTAACTCTACAAGCTAATATCCTAACTATTGCAACTAAAAGCAAGTGCATATACCTCCCGCTCCTCGCGAGGCTGCGCATCGGGATGGACTGCGCCACTCGACACCGTCACCTTCTGCTCCGGCAGCGCTGAGGCGGAGCCCGCCACCTCCTTCTCCACATTCGCAGCAGTTGCGAGTTTCCCCGCACCGACGTGGACGCCGCCAACATCCTTCACTTCTTTCACGGTCTCTGCGCCCTGCAGCTCCACTACATCTCCGGCCGCTGCACCGGCGTCGCCATGAGCGTCCGCCATCGGACAGATGGAGGCGATGAAGGTGAGGAAGAGGATGCGGTGGGTGAGAGCGATACGGTGCGGTGGAGCCACTGGAGGAGAGCGAGACGACGCAGTGCGGGAGGGGAAGACGATGCGGCAGGGAAGGGATTTGGGGGAGATGGTAGGGGCGATGCGCCGGGAGGTGGTTCCCCCTCTTTTGTACGATGGGACATTTTGGGCATGTCCCATGGACACGTGCTACCCCACGACCATGGTCAGTTACATGCTCCCACGTATATCAATACCACTGTACGGTCAGCATACGAACCCACTATATGGGAGTGGCCCCACTCGTCAGAGTTAACGGTCAAACTCATTGACCCGGCGGCAACGTCTGTTGTAACCTATTCTAAGGGTTTCGGGCAAGGGAGTGGGGAAAAGTGAGAAATAGTTAAGAGCGTGGGGATGAATGAGTACAACTAATGAACCAAGGGCACAGAAATAAAAAAGCCTAATTGTAAACTAATGAACCTGCTAAATGGGTCATGGGACTTTGCAAACGGTTCTAGCAGTAAAGCGCTTGTGCTGGATAGCCCAATGCCACACGGATTTCTTCATCAAATCGTGTGTGATGTAGTTGAATAAAAGCAAACGGTTAACCGAGGCAGAGAGTGTGTGATAGTTACACCTATCACACATGAGCCTATACATAAAACTATGTGGGATGTACATATGAACGGAAAAGTTTTCCCTGGATTGACTGTGTGGGATGTACATATGAACGGAAATGTTTTCCCTGGATTGACTGTGTGGGATGTACATAAGAACGGAAATGTATTCCTTGGATTGACTATGTGGAATGTACATAACAAACAGTAATATTTGTTTGGGACTGACTGTGTGGGATGTACTTACAACCGGAACCGGTTGGGCCTGTATAATCGTATTTGATGGCTACCTCGTCACACACAAACTCAATTTGCCAAGCGTGTGTGCCAGGAGAGCCTATCCCCGACGGTTTATGGGTCATGTGAGAAGGACCCCCCCCCCCTTGGCGACGGTTCCAAATGCTGCCGCGGAAAGGGCTTCAAAACCGTTTGTATAGCACCTCACTGTACCAGTGTATGTAGTTAACTTCTCAGAGCGATCCACCAAGACCGCGACATGCCTAATGGCTAAAGGTGATGTGGAATGGCTTTGGCTTCGCCGACTAGCCCAAGTCAATATGAGATCTTTGCATAGTCTCCTCAAAGCGGATCACGTTCGTGGACTAATAAATGTGAGTTTTTCCAAAGACCGTGCTTGCAGTGCTTGTATCAAACGGAAGCTTCATGAGATGGCTCACTGACCCACGACTATCATCTACTCAAAGAGGCCCTTGGAGCTCCTTCACATGGATCTCTTTGGTCCTCTATTCTTTTATAGTCTTGGAGGAAGAAAATATTTCTTGGTGATTGTGGATGATTACTCAAGATATACATGTGTATATTTCTTCACGAGGAAGAGTGAGACCCAAAATACATCATCGACTGTGCTAATGAAGCTCAACGTCAACATGAAGCAAAGATTTTGATGATTAGAAGTGACAACGGCACCGAGTTCAAGAACTACACCTTGGGTTAGTTTGGTGATGAGGGGATCAAGCATCAATATGCCACACCTTATACCACTCAACAAAATGGTGTTGCGGAAAGGAAGAGTCAGACGTTGATGGATGCAGCAAGGACAATGATGGCGGAATTCAAGTATCAGCATAACTTTTGGGCCGAAGCCATCAACACTGCATGTCATGCATCCAATCAGCTCTACCTCCGCAAAGGCTTGAACAAGACTCCATATGAGATACTTACTGGTAAGAAGCCCAACCTCAAGTATTTCCTGGTGTTCGATTGTAAGTGTTTCATTCTCAAAAGGGTGTTTGTCTAAGTTTGAACCGAGAGCTCAAGAGGCATATTTGTTGGCTATGGTACAAACTCTCTGAAGGAAATATGCCCTAGAGGCAATAATAAAATGTTATTTGTATTTCCTTATATCATGATAAATGTCTTTTATTCATGCTAGAATTGTATTAACCGGAAACTTAGTACATGTGTGGATAAATAGACAAAACAGTATGTCCCTAGTATGCCTCTACTAGACTAGCTCATTGATCAAAGATGGTTATGTTTCCTAGCCATAGACATGAGTTGTCATTTGATCAACGGGATCACATCATTAGGAGAATGATGTGATGGACAAGACCCATCCGTTAGCATAGCACTATGATCGTTTAGTTTAACTGCTATTGCTTTCTTCATGACTTATACATGTTCCTATGACTATGAGATTATGCAACTCCCGAATACCGTAGGAACACCTTGTGTGCTATCAAACGTCACAACGTAACTGGGTGATCATAAAGATGCTCTACAGGTGTCTCCGAAAGTATTCGTGGTGTTGGCATAGATCAAGATTAGGATTTGTCACTCCGAGTGTCGGAGAGGTATCTCTGGGCCCTCTCGGTAACACATATCACAATAAGCCTTGCAAGCAAAAAGACTAATGAGTTAGTCACGAGATGATGTGTTACGGAACGAGTAAAGAGACTTGCCGATAACGAGATTGAACTAGGTATAGAGATACCGACGATCGAATCTCGGGCAAGTAACATACCGTTTGACAAAAGGAACAACGTATGTTGTTATGCGGTTCTGACCGATAAAAGATCTTCGTAGAATATGTAGGAGCCAATATGAACATCCAGGTTCCGCTATTGGTTATTGACCGGAGATGAGTCTCGGTCATGTCTACCTAGTTCTCGAACCCGTAGGGTCCGCACGCTTAACGTTTGATGACGATCGGTATTATGAGTTTTTGAGTATTGATGTACCGAAGGTAGTTCGGAGTCCCGGATGAGATCACGGACATGACGAGGAGTCTCGGAATGTCCGAGACATAAAGATTGATATATTGGACGGCTATATTCGGACACCGGAAGTATACCGGAAAAGTTTCGGATTTATCGGGAATGCCGAAGGGGGTTACCGGAACCCCCTACGAGAGGGGATGGTCCATAGTGGGCCTAAAGGGTGAGAGAGAGGCAGCCCATAGGGCTGGCCGGCGCCCCCACCTAGGAATCCTAGTTGTACTAGGATTGGGGGGGCGCCACCTCTCCTAATCCTTTCCCCCTTCTTCCTTCCGGTGAATCCTACTAGGAATAGGATTGCAATCCTATTCCTAGTAGGAGTCCCCTCCCTAGCCGCACCATAGGAGTTGGCCGGCCCCTCCTCCCTTGCTCCTTTATATACGGGGGCAGGGGGGCACCCAAAGACACACAAGTTGAATTGTTTTAGCCGTGTGCGGTGCCCCCCTCCACAGAATCACACCTCGGTCGTACCGTCGCGAAGCTTAGGAGAAGCCCTGCGCCGGTGAACACATCATATCCGTCACCACGCCGTCGTGCTGACGAAACTCTCCCGTGAAGCTCAACTGGATCAAGAGCTCGTGGGACGTCATCAAGCTGAACGTGTGCTGAACGCGGAGGTGCCGTACGTTCGGTGCTTGATCGGTTGGATCGCGAAGAAGTTCGACAACATCAACCGCGTCACTTGACGCTTCCGCTCCCGGTCTACGAGGGTACGTAGACACACTCTCCCCTCTCGTTGCTATGCATCTGGTAGATAGATCTTGCGTGACCGTAGGAAAATTTTAAAATACTACGTTCCCCAACACTCTCATGCTTACCATGTTCTCAACAAGTCCACCAGACTCATTGAGGAGACATGTAACATGGAGTTTGATGAAAATAATGGCTCCCAAGTGAAGCAAAGTGGTCTTTGTGATGTAGGTAATGAAATTCCTCCTCAAGTCAAAAGAAGAATGGGGATTGGTCAAATACTCCCTGTTGAGGAACCCCTTGTGGATGGAGGAGAAGGAAAATGCTCTACTCAAGTGGAGCCATCACCAACATTAGACCCACACGCTTTCAAGGAACAAAGTGAAGGCCCTCAACCAAGTAAACAAGATCAAGTGCAAGATCAACCTTATCATGACGGTGGCTCACCAAGTGATGGCCAAGATCAAGTTCCTGACGCTAAGCAAGCTCAAGATCAAGAATAAGCTCAGGACGGTGCTCAAGATGATGGTCCTCAAATTCCAATTGAGGAACTTTTGGAGCGTCATTCTGCTAATGTCGGAATTTGGGTTCCACAAACCCTTGAGAGGTTCTAACTCTGGGGTGCGCACGAAGAACACTCCCTCCCCTGCGCGCTCGCCCTACGAGTCCACAACCTAGCTCGACGAACTCAAAGAATAAGGGACATTGTCGTGGTTTTGTCACGGCAGATGTCCTAGCGAAAGGACTTAGTCGTGTCGCCATCGCTACGGGTTAGCTTAAAGGGGTTAAAGCGGACAAGGACACAGGGATTTTATACTAGTTTGGCCCCTTCGATAAAGGTAAAAGCCTACGTCTAGTTTGGTGTAATATTGCTAGGGTTTTGATGACCAAGGAGTGAATCCGCTTTACCTGTGTCTCGAGCTGTTGTTCTCTGCCCTTAAACCGTCGCCGGGTCGTCCCTTTATATACACGAGGTGACGCCCGGTCCGGTTTACAGAGTCCCCGAGCAGGTTCATAAACGTGTCCGACTCGGTCTCTATCTTTCCTATCTTACATTACAAGTTACACACCATATGGCGGTTTACAAATCATGGGCCCTAACGCCTCCTGGGCTTTAAGCTTTCCTGGACTAAAGCGTCTTGTTCCATGCTTTGTTGGGCTTCAGTAGAAGTAATCTCGATAGGCATAAACCGGCCCCTCCTGGGCGGTTTATAACTAGTAGTAATATCCCTGACATTAGGCCCCAGATTGATTTGAACCTGTTCATGTCAATCTTCAACGTCTTGTAAAGATTTCCCTTTCCACAGCTTCAAGTGCTTCATAAACCGGCATGACGTCATCTTCCCAGATCGTATTAAATCGTCGTGAAGTCATCTGCCCACTTAACACTTGTACCTATTTTATATCTATTATTCATTAAAGGCTCCGAAGATCGAGGCAACAGTATCTTGCCATATCCGCTTTTTTGGCTCCTTGATTCATGCGCCTGCCGTTTCATTTTGCGGCTTATAAATAGGGCAAAGGGGTATCTCTTTTCCCCCCTTGCTCCCTTGCCTCTTCTTCTTCCTCGCGCCTGTTCATGCTCAAGTTCCACCGCCGCCGTCGAGCTCCGCATCTTCGTGGAGGCTTGGCCGCTGCATCAACCTGGTTGGTTCAGAAACTCGTCGGCGCATCCCCGCACTCATTCACTCGGGTAAGTCTTTCCTTATCCCGTACATAGATCTCATTTAGGATTTCTTGTTTATACGAGCTTGCGGGTAGGCGTTGTTCTTCATAGTTCTTCCTCACGGCCCCATTAATCAATGTAGATCTAGTCTTCTTGTCTCACCGCCGTAACAGTAGTTCCACTTCGTTAGTACACTCCTGTTTCTCCCAATACTACTAGTTTAGATTGCATCTGCTAGAGCCTTCGTTGCGTCTGTTGAATATAAATTGAATATTTATGAATTTCCCGCATGTCGTAGATCCATATTTTCAATACTGTCTATGCGAAAACTGTTTCTTCATAACTTCATATATGTATCTTGTATACTCTGGTTGGCCGTTTAGCTGCTTTAGACACTATAAACCGGTAGATACCATTAGGCCCCTACCTAAACCGCCGTTAGACAAGTACCTTTGGAGATGCTGCCGGTTTAAGCTTACTTTAGATCATAAACCGGCTCTTCATTATATTTTCAGACTTTCCCTTCAAAAATGGCAACTCAAGCCAAGCACTTTACCTCCTGCAACTGGGTTCAATCCCGGGTTACTGAAGAAGATTTAGAGAAACTGGCCGAAATTATCGCTTTAGGCCCAAAAAATGTCCTTCATTGGAGGGCCCCGGATCAGAGTGTCCTCTAGAGCCCAAGGAAGGAGAAGTTATCGTCTTTCTTGATCACTTAGCCCGGGGATTCAATCCTCCCGGGTCGAAGTTCTTCCGTGACGTGCTAGCCAATTTTCAACTTCATCCGCAATATATTGGTCCCAACTCTGTGTCAAACATTTGCAACTTCCAAGTCTTTTGTGAAGCTTATCTGCAAGAGGAGCCGTCAGTTGAGTTGTTCCGGGATTTCTTTCATCTGAACCGTCGCACCGAATTTCATGATGGTCCAAACACTGAGCTCGGTGGGATGTCTATTGAGAAAAGAAAGGACGTTTGTTTTCCTCACGCCACTCTCCACAGCCATCCAAAAGAGTGGAATCAGACTTGGTTCTACTGCTTAGATACTTCCCCGGAAGATGAGAATCCATTGCCGGGTTATCGCTCCCACCGTCTTTCGGAGAACCACCCCTTTCCACAGCGGCTAAGTGCCCAGGAACGAGTTTGTTATGCTCCTCAGCTCTCAAAGCTCAGGGCCTTTACGGCCAATGGTTTGACAGGGGTTGACTTCGTCTGCTGCTGGATTTCTTGGAGTATTCTGCCGCTAAGCCGGCGTTCTGGTTTAATGTGCGAGTATACTGGGAACCCCAAAGATCCTTTGCACCATACAGAGGCGGTGCTATCAGAAAATGAGATCAACGAGTCCGTCAAGAGACTGCTGAATGAACCTATAGAAACTTGCAGCCAAACCAGATTGGCTCCCTTCTGCGCGCTCAACAAACCACCATCGGTAAACATTTCCTTTCATATTGCTTTGATCTGCTTTAATCCATCTTCAATATTTGTCTTGACTATCTTCATTCTCTTCAACAGGGCAATGATCCATTCTGGAAAAGGATGGCCCACGATAAACCGGCGAAGGTGCCTCGCCAAAAAACCAAAGCTATTAAGAAGGCCATCAAGAAGAAAACCACTGGAGTGTCTCAATCCAATCCCGAGGATGATGAACTGGCCTCCGAGGTACTATCTGATTCTCTTGATTTCTTTGACTTTCTTTATCTGCATTTTATTAACAATGATTGTGCCCAGGGATGCGCTGAAGGCAGCAAAGCAGATGATGTTGATGTAATTACTCTTTCTTCCGGTTCAGAACCTCTACCAACACAAAAAATTCGTCGAGCAAGCCGGAAAGCACAGTTTTCTCATCCTTTCGCGTACTTGGACCCAAACTTTCGTTTGAAGAAACAGCAACACGAAGCTCACCGCACCAAGCGGCATAGTGGCCACGCCATTGACTCCACCGGATTAACACACACTCCAACTCGGAGGCGTCGTTCCGAGGCTTTACACACCCAGACGTTCTTTATCCTAAAGCAGGTCTTATTCGATAACCTCTTAATCCGTCTAATTCGACAACTCCTCATTCATCTTCTGGCGAATCAACAGCCACACAGATTCCTCCCCTCAAGGTTGTTCCTGGGTAAGTTTTTTTTTCACGTGGCCGGTTTAATTTTTTGTCTTAACTCTTCTGATTTTCACCATCTTTAACTTTCCGCGGTAAACCCAGGCCTAGCAAGAAGGCCAAATTGAATAAGTCGGTAGATGATGACGCGATTCTTGAACCGGCAAAGGATCCTGAACCTGCTGAAGATCCTATTGACACTTTGCATGACGATCCTATTCCCACGGATCATGAAGTCTTTGTTGATCAAGGGAGTGATCCAATGGATCGTGACCCTGAACCGGCCAATCCTGCCCAAGCCAGTACTGCTCCTGCTAGTCCGGCTAAACACACGGCCGCTTCAACTGGCGATGTTGAAATCACTGGGATCGGCTATACTACTCCTGGTGAAACTGTCACTTTGTCCAAGCATACTGCAAAGGATGAAACTCCCATCAAGTATAAAGGAAAATGGAGTACCGATTTATCCAGTTATACTCAGCTCAGCGCCCAAGAACTCCATTCCGGCTATCTAAACCGGCTGTACACTAGCCGTGATCATGAAGCCAACTTGGTAAACATGATGAAGGAGCGCTACGAGGTAACCTTTTCTGTTTTTTGACTTGTAGCTTATCTGTACTCCATCGTAGCCCCCAAGTGTTGGTTTAGCCCTTTAGGGTGAACCGGGACTTCAGTAGATCCAGTAGATAGTTTGTTTTTTCACATGTGTAGTCCCCAAGGGCCGGTTTACTCCTTTAGGATGAACCGGGACTCCAACTTGTATTCTGTCTTTAAACAATGTCACATTAGCCCCCAAGTGTCAAGCGTATAACTTGTTTATGTGCTTGGGACTTGACTGAAAAAAAAATCATGTTTAACTGCAAATACACATTAGCCCCTAAGTGCCAAGTGTATAACTTGTTATGGGCTTGGGACTTTGCTGAAAAAATGTCTCATGAATATATACTATGTTTTCCTCTTTGGCGGACTGACTTAAACCGGAAATATTCTGAAGTGGCCGAACACCAAGATACTCTGAAGTTTCAAGAATCCGCCGCCTCCAAAGTCAAAGATGAGTTGGTACTTGCTTTAGCAAATATAGAAAAGCTGAAGAAAGACTTTGAAAAGGAACGGTCGGATTGGGATGCTGAGAAAGCTATCTTGGAGAAGAGGGCAACTGATGCAGAGGCTGCTCTTAATCCAGTGACAGAAGAATTTTCCAGATTAAAATAGCAGATAAACGCCATGACCACTGCTATCTTTGGTAAGTGTTGTTAACATAGTCCTGAATATTGCAGTCCTGCACTTTTCCAGTTTAACTCATACTTTTTGAGGCAGGAAAACGTATTGCTCATCTTGGTAATGATATGCGGAAAAAGTTGAAGGCTGCATACACTCTGGTAGAACAGCTGTATTCCGGTGCCTAGAGGATTGTTTGCACTGCATCGCACAATAAACCGGCTCCCACAACGATCAAGGGTACTTTGGAAAAATAATCCATTATCCCTGCCCACCTCTGTAATGCCCCGGATGTAATACTTTCCCTTTTGGGCAATATATATATCTCTGGCTCCATCTATTCCATTTCGGGTTCTTTGTCTTTTCAGGTTTTCGTCGTTTTGTTGTGTGCGTGTGTGGCATTCATTCATATCATGTAGTCATGTGCATCGCTTTGCATTTGTGTTGTCGTTTGCATCCGGTCCCACGCGTTCCTTCCCGTTGTCCGTTTCGAGTTTCGGAGCTCTCTCACGTGTCCGTGGCATCCCCGAGGCCTTTTGGTGTTTGGCCGTGTAACGTTTCCGGTTTGGCGTGAGACTTGTCGTGTGTTGTTGTATTGGTGTGTGTAACCCGCCTGTCAAATCTCGTCGCGTTTGGAGTTCGTTTGCTACCCCAACAGTTATTCTCGTGGGCTGAAAGTACCCCCTCTTTGAGGCTCAAGTCACCCCTCCAACAGCCCACCAAACCAACCCAAACCCCTCCCTTCATCTAGGCCATCTAATTGTGATCATGTGGCTGAAAACCTCACCTCATTTGGACAACCCTAGCTCCTTGTGCCTATATAAACGTCCATCTCCCCCAAAATTTGCGTCCAGAAAACCCTGTGCTTCCACAGTGCGCCGCCGGTGCTTCCACCGTTGATCCGCGGTGCTTCCACCGTTGAAAATTCGTGCTTCCGACGTCCAAAAAACCATGCTTCCGAGGCTCGTCGCCGTGCTTCCGTAGTGCCAGATCCGTGCTTCCGACCCGACGCGCGGGCCCCGCGGGGTCGTCTTCAACCTCCCACCGCCGCCGCCGGTCTTCTTCTTCGCCTCTGGCCGCCGCCTCGCCGGAGGACCTCACCGCCGCCATCTCCTCCTCCAACTCCGGCCACCGCCGCCGCCGCGGCCTTCCGCCGGTCAGCGCCACCAGCCACCGCCTCCACCCGCCGGCCCCGCCGCCGAGCTCGCAGGGCTTCACCACCTCGCCGGCGGCCATCCGACCCCGCCGCCCCGCTGCTCCCAGGCCGTCGGGCCCCCCGACTCCGGCCGCCCTCCTCCTTGTCGGGCCGAGACCCCAAGGCCGCCGCTCCGCCACTTCCTCCCGACGACGGGAGCGAGCCAGGCCGCCGCCGATCGGGAAGCCCCGATCTCCTGACCCCCGTTCCGGATCGGATCCCGCGGGCGAGGCCCGTTAGCGCCCGGGATCCGTGGCAGATCCGGCCCGCTTCGCGCCGTTGACCCGATCCACTTCACCGCGGGTCCGTCAGCCCACTCCGGCCCGATCCACTCCCGAAGACCTGTTTGACTTCCGCGCCTGGCCCATTGACCAGATTCTCTGAGGTTGTTTTTTTACTAAGTCCCTGGGTGATTTTAATCTCTGATGCAGTTCTAAAATGTGGATAACTTTTTGTGTGATGGTCCGTTTTGAGCAAATGATATGTCAAAATGATCGTGGAGACTTGTACTACGTTTTGTTCCATTGTGCCATGCATATTTGAGGTCATCTAGATGTCTTAATCTTCATGAGAAGAGTGCTACTTGTTATAAACTGCTGTTAGTAGTTGTTTTCATGCCATCTTTGCAATCTGATAACTTGGTGCATGTTTATCCAAATGATGCAAATGATATGTCCACGTGTTCGTCATGAAATGCTCTACATGTTAATTGCTTTAGCTTGCATGATAGATTTCATCTTGCCATGTTTATCGCCTTTGCAAAGTGCTATGTGGTTGTTATGTTGTTGAACTTGTTACGAGATGCCTCGTAGAGGAGCTCATTGCTATCGTTGTGTTTGTCCCCTTGATGCATGCTTAGATGTTTTGGATTCACCATCATGTGTACTTTGCTGTGGTACTTACCACTTGCCATGCTTTGCTTTGAGGTGACTTAAACTTGCTCTCAAAGATGCCATGATGAAACTGCTGTTTTAACACTTAGTGAAATTTCACTAAGTCTGGAATCTGTAATATCCAGATGCCATGTTTGCTTGTTGTTCTAGGCCAATCCATTATAGTTTTGGGGTGACTCTTGATGATTCCTTGTTGTATAAGTTGTTGGCTATCCATTCATGCTCTCACATGCTTATTTGAGTGGTTGTAGCATATTTAACTCTTGCTCCCAAGTTGCAACAAATTACTGCTGTCAGGATTTTGTTGTCAAGTTCAATATGTCTTAGCTTGTTGCTATTGATCCATGGCTCCTTTGGGGATGCTCCAATGGATTTGTTTGCTGTAGGATATGTCTAGTTTATGTCCATGCTCATTGCCATGATGTTTGAGTGCTGTAGGCCAATTATCTCTTGCCCCGAAGTTGCTATGTGGCTGTTATTTTCAGCTTGTGCATGTTTATTGATTCGGGTGTAACTTTTAGCCCGTTGCTCCGTTTTGAGCAAGTCCTATATGAAACTTGTGTGATTTTGCATGTAGATTCATAATATCCTATTGTTATCATGTTTTGAAGCATTTTGCTTGATGCATTTTTTTGTGTTGTTACACTGTGCTTCCTAAGTAGACTTGTTGTGCTTCCATAGTGCATCTGTTTTGCTTCCATAGTGCATCAGTCATGCATCCAGTAATTTTTCTGCGCATTGCATCTTGTTTGATTCGTTGCCTTGTATTCTTGTGTTTGAGTAGCGCCGGAAGCTGAGACCGAGTACGAGTACGAGCACGAGGTTACTACCGAGGTTGAGAACGAGGACCCCTCTTACGTTCCCTTCGACAACTCTTCAGGCAAGATGACCGAACCCCGATAACATTACTATCTTTGCCTATTGCTAGAAGTCTCGATCTATAGTTTTGCCTCGATGCCCATGTTTTTCCTGTCAGCCTCCTATTGTAACCATGAACCTGTTTAACCACCCTACCTATGCAAACCATTGATTGGCTATACGTAGGCTTCGCTCAGCCCCTCTTATAGCATTGTTAGTTGCAGGTGAAGATTGAAGATTCTTGCTTCTTGTTGAAGCTTGTTGGGATAACACACTATAGTAATTATTAAATGAACTCATCTATATATTGGCAATGGGTGGAAGGCTAAGTGTTTTGCTTGGTGTTTTGTTCCACTCATGCCGCTAGGAACCGTATAAACCGGTGTTATGTTCCTTGATTATGCGTTCCTCACACGGTTGGGGTTATGGGACCCCCTCGATAAACCGCTAAGTGCTAAGTCTTTTCCAGCAAGTCCCAACATTGGTACTATTTGCCTAATAACTAAAAACTTGCATAGGGAGTAATTAACCCTCTTTCTTAATCAACTACCCCGGGCCAGTGCTCCACATGAGTGTTGGTCCGAACTGGGGGTCCTGCGGGGCCACCTCAAGGAAACTCGAGGTCTGGTAAAAACCCGTAGCATCACCCATCCGGTCGTGGCCTGAGACTTGATACGCGCGGCTACTGTCAGGGTGTCGGCACGCCGGGAGGATTTGCTGGATTAATCTTACCTTAGTCGGAGTATCTTGAGCACGGGATTCCGAGGATACTCGGGCCTTCCCACCTTGGAGTTGCGACTCCGCGGATCGTGGGCTTGTCATGGGCCAAGTTGGAACACCCCTGCAGGGTTATGAACTTTCGAAAGCCGTGCCCGCGGTTATGTGACAGATGGGAGCTTGTTAATATCCGGTTGTAGAAAACTTGACACCATGTTCCAATACACTACCAGCGTGTGTACCGTGACGGTCATTTTTCGAAAGGGATTTGGGAAGTGAACACGGTGGGGTTATGTTTGACTTGATTAGTTTAGGATCACTTCGTGATCATCTCTCGACCGAGGCACCTTCTCTTCTCGCTCTCTTTTACGTAAGCTAGGCTAGTGTTGCTGCAGACTCTTGTTCTTTCTTCAGCCTTGTTCCACACCCAAGGCTGGGATAGTCGTGTTACCCGGGAACAGGATTGCTGAGTCCTCTGTGGCTCACAGTTACTTCAACACACCAGATGCAGGTACGATGGTGAGCTACACAGGCGATGGCACTGAGCTAGACTGGGAGTACGACGAGGAGCGTAGCCGCTACTATGTGAACTATCCGGTTGATCAGTAGAGCTTCTACTAGGATTCGATCTAGACCTGTGGTTTAATGTTATGTTTGGTATCTTGTCATTTGGATCTTTACCCTTAGATGGGTTGTGATGTTTATTTGAATGATGTTTGATCATGTAATGAATTTGTGTGACGTGGCGAGTGTAAGCCAACTCTTTTTATGTTTTCCATCCCCATTTTTACATGAGATGTGCAAAGATACCGAACTTGCGATCATTCCAGAATGGGCTTATATCTTTAAGTCGTGCCTCGACACGTAGGAGATATAGTCCCATCCTGGGCATTACAAGTTGGTATTCAGAGCCTTCTCCGACCTAGAAGCCCCCACTGTTTGATCGAATCGTTGACGGTCGAGTCTAGGCACACACTTAAAATGTTTTGAGTCCTATATTTATATCGGAGAGCAGGCTTTCTTTGCTCCTCGTCTCTTTTCATTCTGGTGAGGACTCCTGACGACTACTCTTGCCTCTTCTACTTTCAAAAATTGCACCAAATTTTTTTAGGAATCTCGCGAGTATTATTTGGATTGTTTCGATGTTCTTGTGACGAGAATATTGTTCTCGATGCCTCCTGACATTAGGGGTTGTGGCAGTGTCCCGGGGAGTTGAGCTTCGGGGTATTGTCGTCACAAGTATATCGCGACAGTACTAGAATACTTAAGATGGCCGACATCGAAAACTCTCCTATACGATTAGTGGCAAGATAACCCCGACATCACCTAGTACTGGGGAGGTAGTTCGGGAGTATTGCCATAGCTTTATATAGTGGATACTTTTCAAAGGTCCGAGGTAGACGGTTTCCGAGAACAACTGGTTATGTGTTGAAGGATGGATACAGCTGGATGTAGGATTAGAGTTGATTGTGCGATGCTTCCCCTGTATCCCCAACACCTGATTGCATAACTGGAAACTTTCGGAAATTCATAGGTGGGTTTATCCAGTAGATCGTAGGCATTCTTCCAACGAATGCAGGTTAGCGAGTTCGGGGTTCTACATTGAGTGAAGTGGTTTTATGGCCGATGTTCTGATTGGGAGTTGCATCTTAAAGGGTCCTTGGCTATGCTGATCCGGGGATTGCAAAACTCTTTCGTAACGCGTTCATAAGCTTACAGCACAAAGATGTCGAACGAAGCTCCTATCTTGTGTTTGGTCCATCCGTACCTTGTTGTTTTCTTATTTACCTTTTGTCCCCTATGTGGCTTCTCGTGAAGATTGTTGTTATCATTAACTGAGAATTTCATCCGTTCCTCTTGTTCGAATGATTCTTGTGAAGACTATGTTGCATTTCAATCCGTTGTTTCAGCTTATACCTTCTTTCAATCAAATTGCTGATTGGTGGTCATCTATTTCAGGATGGCTCCGAAACGGGTTCCCAACGCTAACCCAGAGGCTGAAGAGGTTCCAGATCGTCCTCCTTCCCCTCCTCCTCCGTCTGAGGCTTGGAGAGCGATTATGCAAACTACAAATCAGAACACCCAGATGTTGATGCAGATGATGCAGTAGATGCAAGCAAATCAAGCAAATCAGGGTGCTCCAGGGAACCAAGGTAGTTTCTTCAACCAACAGCACCATGCTACTCTCAACCAGTTCTTGGCCAATCAACCAAAGGCTTTCAGTTACTGTGTCGACCCTCTCGATGCTGAAGATTGGATAACCGATATCAAGAAGAATTTTGAGTGCAGTAATGTCAGGCCCGAGGACTATGTGAAATTTGCAGCCTTCCAACTCAAAGACCAAGCAGCTGACTGGTGGCAGCAGTACAAAGACTCCAGAGAAGGGCGTGTGATCTCTTGGGATGATTTCTGGAAGGACTTTCGCTCTCACCACATTCCAACAAGTATCATCGAGGGTATGCGTGAGCAATTCCGCAACCTAAAGCAAGGCTCAATGACTCTCTACCAGTATAATGTCAAGTTCCAGAATCTTGCCCGCTATGCCAAGCAAGACATACCAGATGCCAAGAGCAAGATCTATCAGTTCCGTGGAGGTCTCAAGGATGAACTTCAACTTGCTCTCACCTTGTTCGAGCCCGATGAGTTCGACAAATTCTATAACATGGCGCTTAAGCAAGAGGCAGCCCAGCTCAAGATGGAGGCTTCCAAAAAGAGGATTCGAGATGCCGTTCACTCCTCCTCATCTTCTCAAGTCGTCACGAAGCAACAGAAATTTTGGCTTCCTCCTCCTCCAGTGATTCGAGCTCCCTACAACAACAACAAGAACTCCAGTGGTCGTGGTTTCTCCCACCCACCCAACCCGAGCAACCAGTCCAAGAATCAGTTTCAGTCTCAAGGTTCCAAGTCAAGTGGTTCTCATTTCCGTCCTCTCTCAGAAGTGGTCTGCAAAAAGTGCACTTAGAAAGGTCACTATGCTAACAAGTGCCCCAACCCAAGGCGCCTTCCGCCTCCTCCACCTGTCAGTACAGCTATTGTCAAGCATAATCCAAAGGCAGCAAGGGTGAATCTAATGAATGCAGCGCAAGCGGAGAATTCTTCTGATGTGATTTTGGGTAACCTTTCAGTTAACTCTTTTCCAGCTAAAGTGTTGTTTGATTCGGGTGCTTCATGTTCTTTCATGTCTCAACCATTTGCATCCAAGCACAATTTTGACATCAAAAGTCTGCCAAGGGAGTTAGCAGTTATTTCTCCGGGGAGACGAATGCATTCCAGTATATATGCTCCGGATGTTTCTATTCGCATGGGTGATTATCGATTTCTGGCCTCTCCGGTGGTTCTTGGCAATTCTGACATCAATCTTATCCTCGGAATGGACTGGCTTTCTCAGCATGATGCTCAAATTGACTGTGCACAGAAGGAAGTCAAGATTACTCATTCCGATGAAGATGTGATTATCTTCGCCTCCAGGGATAACACAATCAGGCTTTTCTCTCTCAATGACAAGGGCGAAATGAATGCCATATCTCAAATTCCGGTGGTTAACGAATACGAAGACGTCTTTCCTGAAGAACTTCCAGGCATGCCTCCACACCGTCAAGTGGAATTCGTCATTGAACTCGAGCCGGGTACTGAGCCAGCATGCCGGCGTCCGTACAAGCTCTCTCCTAAAGAGTTGAAGGAGTTGAAGAAACAGCTTGATGAACAGGAGTGTATGGGTCTGATCAGGCCTAGTACGTCTCCTTAGGGCTGTGGTGTCTTATTTGTCAAGAAGAAGGATGGCACGGAGCGCCTCTGCGTTTATTACCGGCCATTGAACAAGAAGACAATAAAGAACAAGTATCCGCTCCCCAACATCAACGAACTGTTCGAGCAGCTCAAAGGAGCTAAAGTGTTCTCTAAGCTCGATCTCCGAATGGGCTATCACCAAATTCGCATTCGCGAGGAAGATATCCCGAAGACTGCCTTCAGAACGAGCTACGGCTCATATGAGTATACAGTCATGTCTTTTGGTCTCGCCAATGCTACACCTACCTTCTCGAGAATGATGCACTACATTTTCAACCCCTACACCGGCAGTTTGTGCTTGTGTATCTGGATGATATTTTGGTATTTTCCAAGAATGAAGAGGATCAAGAAAAGCACCTCCGTCTGGTTCTCGACAGACTCCGTGAACATAAGTTCTATGCCAAGTTCTCCAAGTGCGAATTTTGGCTCGATAAGGTCTTGTATCTGGGCCATATCATCTCCGCTGACGGTATTGTGGTGAACCCCGAGAAAGTTGAAGCAATTGTCAACTGGGAAGCTCCTCAGAACGTCAAGCAACTCCGAAGCTTCCTTGGTCTTGCCAGCTATTGCAGAAGGTTCGTTGAGAACTTCTCCAAGATTGCCAAGCCTCTTTCCAACTTGCTGCAGAAGAATGTTAAGTACTACTGGTCTACGGATTGTGAAGTGGCATTCAAAACACTCAAAGAAAAGCTCGTCTCTGCTCCAGTTCTCACTCCTCCAGATGAGTCCAAGCCCTACGAAGTATTCTGTGATGCTTCTCTTCAAGGACTTGGTGGTGTGCTTATGCAAGACAAGAGAATTGTGGCATACACTTCACGCCAGCTGAAGCCAAGTGAGAAGAACTACCCCACACATGATCTTGAACTAGCAGCTGTGGTACATGCTTTGATTACGTGGAGACACCTTCTGTTGGGCAGAAAAGTCGACATCTTCACCGATCACAAGAGCTTGAAGTACATCTTCACACAGCCGAATCTGAACCTCCGCCAGACTCGTTGGGTCGAAATGATCCAAGAGTATGATCCCAGCATCGAATACACACCTGGCAAGGCGAATGTGATTGCAGATGCTTTGAGCAGAAAGGCATATTGCAACAGCCTTCTTATCAAGCCGTTCCAGCCTGAGCTTTGTGAAGCATTCAGGAAGCTCAACCTCCAAGTTGTTCCGCAGGGCTTTCTTGCAAATCTTCAAGTTGCTCCTACCTTGGAAGATCAGATCCGTGAGGCCCAACTCAGTGATGCTATGGTGCAGAAAGTGAAAGATGGTATTGCAAAGGGTACTCCTAAATACAAGTGCTATCGCGTTGATGAGAGAGATACCTTGTTCTTCGAGGACAAACTCGTGGTTCCAAAAGGTGATCTCAGGAAGCTCATAATGGAAGAATCACATGATTCCCTCCTGTCCATTCATCCTGGCAGTTCAAAGATGTACCAAGACCTCAAGCAATCTTACTGGTGGACTCGCATGAAAAGGGAGATTGCCCAATTCGTGAATGAATGTGATGTCTGCAGAAGAGTGAAGGCAGAGCATCAATGTCCAGCCGGTCTTCTCCAACCTCTTCCTATTCCCAAGTGGAAATTCGACCACATTGAAATGGATTTTGTCACTGGCTTTCCCAAGTCCAAGAGAGGGAATGATTCTATCTTCGTGGTGATTGACAAGCTTACCAAAGTCGCTCACTTCCTTCCAGTCAAAGAATCAATCAATGCAGCTCAACTGGCAGAGTTGTACACTTCCAGAATTGTGTCCTTACATGGCATCCCTCAAGTTATCTCCTCAGACCGTGGAAGTTTGTTCACTTCTAAGTTCTAGGACTCCTTTCAGTCTGCCATGGGCACTAAGATCAGGTTCAACACTGCTTTTCATCCTCAGACTAGTGGTCAAGTCGAGAGAGTGAATCAGATTCTAGAAGACATGCTCAGAGCCTGTGTCATATCTTTTGGCATGAAATGGGAAGATTGCCTTCCATTTGCCGAGTTCTCTTACAACAACAGCTTTCAAGCAAGTGCAGGCAAAGCTCCGTTTGAAATCCTCTATGGCAGGAAGTGTCGTACCCCTCTCAACTGGTCCGAGACAGGTGAACGTCAACTTCTTGGCAATGACTTGATCTCAAAAGCCGAAGAAATGTGCAAAGTCATACGTGAGAATCTCAAGGCCGCTCAGTCGCGTCAGAAGAGCTACTATGACGGCAGACATCGTGATTTGGCCTTCAACATTGGGGATCATGTCTATCTCCGTGTTTCTCCGATGAAAGGCACCCAAAGATTCGGTATCAAAGGAAAGCTTGCTCCTAGATACGTCGGGCCTTTCAAGATCCTTGGCAAAAGAGGCGATCTAGCCTATCAACTTGAGCCCCCTTTCAACTTCGCCAATGTTCATAATGTGTTTCATGTGTCTCAACTCCGCAAATGCTTCAAGACTCCTGAACGCATGATTCCGTTTGAAGAGATTGATCTTCAACAAGACTTGTCTTACCGAGAGCATCCCATTGCTATTCTCGAAGAAACCGAGCGCAAGACCCACAACAAGTCCATCAAATTCTTGAAAGTCAAGTGGTCACACCATACCGACTGAGAAGCTATGTGGGAACGAGAAGATCATCTTCGTTCCGAGTACCCTTCCTTTTTCCAGTCCTAGATCTCGGGACGAGATCTTTTTGTCATGGAGGAGAGTTTGTAATGCCCCGGATGTAATACTTTCCCTTTTGGGCAATATATATATCTCTGGCTCCATCTATTCCATTTCGGGTTCTTTGTCTTTTCGGGTTTTCGTCGTTTTGTTGTGTGCGTGTGTGGCATTCATTCATATCATGTAGTCATGTGCATCGCTTTGCATTTGTGTTGTCGTTTGCATCCGGTCCCACGCGTTCCTTCCCGTTGTCCGTTTCGAGTTCCGGAGCTCTCTCACGTGTCCGTGGCATCCCCGAGGCCTTTTGGTGTTTGGCCGTGTAACGTTTCCGGTTTGGCGTGAGACTTGTTGTGTGTTGTTGTTTTGGTGTGTGTAACCCGCCTGTCAAATCTCGTCGCGTTTGGAGTTCGTTTGCTACCCCAACAGTTATTCTCGTGGGCTGAAAGTACCCCCTCTTTGAGGCTCAAGCCACCCCTCCAACAGCCCACCAAACCAACCCAAACCCCTCCCTTCATCTAGGCCATCTAATTGTGATCATGTGGCTAAAAACCTCACCTCATTTGGACAACCCTAGCTCCTTGTGCCTATATAAACGTCCATCTCCTCCAAAATTTGCGTCCAGAAAAACCTATGCTTCCATAGTGCGCCGCCGGTGCTTCCACCGTTGAAAATCCGTGCTTCCGACGTCCAGAAAACCATGCTTCCGAGGCTCGTCGCCGTGCTTCCGTAGTGCCAGATCCGTGCTTCCGACCCGACACGCGGGCACCGCGGGGTCGTCTTCAACCTCCCACCGCCGCCGCCGGTCTTCTTCTTCGCCTGCGGCCGCCGCCTCGCCGGAGGACCTCACCGCCGCCATCTCCTCCTCCAACTCCGGCCACCGCCGCCGCCGCGGCCTCCCGCCGGTCAGCGCCACCAACCACCGCCTCCACCCGCCGGCCCCGCCGCCGAGCTCGCAGGGCTTCACCACCTCGCCGGCGGCCATCCGACCCCACCGCCCCGTTGCTCCCAGGCCGCCGGGCCCCCCGACTCCGGCCGCCCTCCTCCTTGCCCGGCCGGGACCCCAAGGCCGCCGCTCCACCACTTCCTCTCGGCGACGGGAGCGAGCCAGGCCGCCGCCGATCGGGAAGCCCCGATCTCCAGACCACCGTTCCGGATCGGATCCCGCGGGCGAGGCCCATTAGCGCCCGGGATCCGCGGCAGATCCGGCCCGCTTCGCGCCGTTGACCCGATCCACTTCACCGCGGGTCCGTCAGCCCACTCCGGCCCGATCCACTCCCGAAGACCCGTTTGACTTCCGCGCCGGGCCCGTTGACCAGATTCTCTGAGGTTGTTTTTTTTACTAAGTCCCTGGGTGATTTTGATCTCTGATGCAGTTTTTAAATGTGGATAACTTTTTGTGTGATGGTCCGTTTTGAGCAAATGATATGTCAAAATGATCGTGGAGACTTGTAATACGTTTTGTTCCATTGTGCCATGCATGTTTGAGGTCATCTAGATGTCTTAATCTTCATGAGAAGAGTGCTACTTGTTATAAACTTCTGTTAGTAGTTGTTTTCATGCCATCTTTGTAATGTGATAACTTGGTGCATGTTTATCCAAATGATGCAAATGATATGTCCACGTGTTCGTCATGAAATGCTCTACATGTTGATTGCTTTAGCTTGCATGATAGATTTCATCTTGCCATGTTTATCTCCTTTGCAAAGTGCTATGTGGCTGTTATGTTGTTGAACTTGTTACGAGATGCCTCGTAGAGGAGCTCATTGCTATCGTTGTGTTTGTCCCCTTGATGCATGCTTAGATGTTTTGGATTCACCATCATGTGTACTTTGTTGTGGTACTTACCACTTGCCATGCTTTGCTTTGAGGTGACTTAAACTTGCTCTCAAAGATGCCATGATGAAACTGCTGTTTTAACACTTAGTGAAATTTCACTAAGTCTGGAATTTGTAATATCCAGATGCCATGTTTGCTTGTTGTTCTAGGCCAATCCATGATAGTTTTGGGGTGACTCTTGATGATTCCTTGTTGTATAAGTTGTTGGCTATCCATTCATGCTCTCACATGCTTATTTGAGTGGTTGTAGCATATTTAACTCTTGCTCCCAAGTTGCAACAAATTACTGCTGTCAGGATTTTGTTGTCAAGTTCAATATGTCTTAGCTTGTTCTATTGATCCATGGCTCCTTTGGGGATGCTCCAATGGATTTGTTTGATGTAGGATATGTCTAGTTTATGTCCATGCTCATTGCCATGATGTTTGAGTGCTGTAGGCCATTTATCTCTTGCCCCGAAGTTGCTATGTGGCTGTTATTTTCAGCTTGTGCATGTTTATTGATTCGGGTGTAACTTTTAGCCCGTTGCTCCGTTTTGAGCAAGTCCTATATGAAACTTATGTGATTTTGTATGTAGATTCATAATATCCTATTGTTATCATGTTTTGAAGCATTTTGCTTGATGCATATTTTTGTGCTGTTACACTGTGCTTCCTAAGTAGACTTGTTGTGCTTCCATAGTGCATCTGTTTTGCTTCCATAGTGCATCAGTCATGCATCCAGTAATTTTTCTGCGTATTGCATCTTGTTTGATTCGTTGCCTTGTATTCTTGTGTTTGAGTAGCGCCGGAAGCTGAGACCGAGTACGAGTACGAGCACGAGGTTACTACCGAGGTTGAGAACGAGGACCCCTCTTACGTTCCCTTCAACAACTCTTCAGGCAAGATGACCGAACACCGATAACATTACTATCTTTGCCTATTGCTAGAAGTCTCGATCTATAGTTTTGCCTCGATGCCCATGTTTTTCCTGTCAGCCTCCTATTGTAACCATGAACCCGTTTAACCACCCTACCTGTGCAAACCATTGATTGGCTATACGTAGGCTTTGCTCAGCCCCTCTTATAGCATTGTTAGTTGCAGGTGAAGATTGAAGATTCTTGCTTCTTGTTGTAACTTGTTGGGATATCACACTATATTAATTATTAAATGAACTCATCTATATATTGGCAATGGGTGGAAGGCTAAGCCTTTTGCTTGGTGTTTTGTTCCACTCATGCCGCTAGGAACCGTATAAACCGGTGTTATGTTCCTTGATTATGCGTTCCTCACACGGTTGGGGTTATGGGACCCCCTCGATAAACCGCTAGGTGCTAAGTCTTTTCCAGCAAGTCCCAACATTGGTACTATTTGCCTAATAACTAAAAACTTGCATAGGGAGTAATTAACCCTCTTTCTTAATCAACTACCCCGGGCCTGTGCTCCACATGAGTGTTGGTCCGGACTGGGGGTCATGCGGGGCCACCTCAAGAAAACTCGAGGTCTGGTAAAAACCCGTAGCATCACCCATCCGGTCGTGGCCTGAGACTAGATACGCGCGGCTACTGTCAGGGTGTCGGCACACCGGGAGGATTTGCTGGATTAGACTTACCTTAGTCGGAGTATCTTGAGCACGGGATTCCGAGGATTCTCGGGCCTTCCCACCTTGGAGTTGTGACTCCGCGGATCGTGGGCTTGTCATGGGCCAAGTTAGAACACCCCTGCAGGGTTATGAACTTTCGAAAGCCGTGCCCGCGGTTATGTGGCAGATGGGAGCTTGTTAATATCCGGTTGTAGAAAACTTGACACCATGTTCCAATACACTACCAGCGTGTGTACCGTGACGGTCATTTTCCGAAAGGGATTCGGGAAGTGAACAAGGTGGGGTTCTGTTTGACTTGATAAGTTTAGGATCACTTCGTGATCATCTCTCGACCGAGGCACCTTCTCTTCTTGCTCTCTTTTACGTAAGCTAGGCTAGTGCTGCTGCAGACTCTTGTTCTTTCTTGATCCTTGTTCCACACCCAAGGCTGGGATAGTCGTGTTACCCGGGAACGGGATTGCTGAGTCCTCTTTGGCTCACAGTTACTTCAACACACCAGATGCAGGTACGATGGTGAGCTACACAGGCGATGGCACTGAGCTAGACTGGGAGTACAACGAGGAGCGTAGCCGCTACTATGTGAACTATCCGGTTGATCAGTAGAGCTTCTACTAGGATTCGATCTAGACCTGTGGTTTAATGTTATGTTTGGTATCTTGTCATTTGGATCTTTACCCTTAGATGGGCTGTGATGTTTATTTGAATGATGTTTGATCATGTAATGAATTTGTGTGACGTGGCGATTGTAAGCCAACTATTTTTATGTTTTCCATCCCCATTTTTACATGAGATGTGCAAAGATACCGAACTTGCGATCATTCCAGAATGGGCTTATATCTTTAAGTCGTGCCTCGACACGTAGGACATATAGTCCCATCCTGGGCATTACAGCCTCGTAGAGCTGAAGAAGTCATCTGCAAGGGCGGGTGCTCTGATGGCCTTAACTTGAGCGAAAGCTTGGGCGCCTGACCTTGATCCGGCAGAAGTGATGAACGGCAACCCAAGCATGAAGGAAGACGGATCAGCTTTCTCAAATGCCGACTTATGTGCGTTAACCAAAGAAATGCGGCCTCTGGCCAGCAAACTAGTTGATGAGGCTGATCTATCTCGATATCATCCGGGTTATGATGATGAGGACATACTGGTCGACCCTTCGGCGTACGACATTGAAAATATCATCCCGCCCGTTCATAAGCACACTTACGCTACTGACATTGATCCATTTGAACTCGTGAACGATGAAGTTGTTTTCAGAGTGCTGACCAAGATCGATTGGACAACTACTGACTTCCAGCAGCTAGAAGAGAAAAACGGGGAGACGGATCAGGGCGATCCGCAACCTTCAAGCCGAGCTGATGCAGAGGCTTAAACCGGTGCTGGTTTAAATGTTATCTCCCAGCACTTCAGGAAAAACTGTTATTCTTTTGGGCTATCCAGCGCCTTGTAATAGGGTAGCTGAAAATACTTTATGCTGTCACACATACTGTCCTTTGTATGAGATTGCTTCAACTGGCAACTTTCACAACTATTCCTTGCTTATAATGCTTTTGACGGTTTACTCCATTTGTTTCTGCATAAAACAATGTTTAAAGTGTCCTGGCGGTTTATCGCCGGACGTGTCATGATGCCCAAACACATGGTCTAGGTTTATAACCTGAACTGTGTATAAAATATAAAGTATATATCATACCTGTGATTAAGTTTTCACGAGTAGCCTTAATCAATAATCGGTAGTAAAGACAATGATCCAAGTTGCAAGTGTTGATGATTCCCTTGATCATTTACCGGTTTATGATGGAACCGGACCGGCTTATGATAAACTCCGGTTTAACTGTAGATAACATTTGGCGATTTATAATCAAACCAGAATAGGTTCTGTAAACACAGGTGTAGTAGCAACTTATAGTCATCCACTCCCTGAATCAATGGACTTGGATAAACACCAATGACCTTGAAGATAAAAACTTTAGAAAAAATAAAAAAAAGTTTTGGCAAATAAGACCGTGTAGTCGAGGCTTTTTATGAGCTGCCAGGCTTCTGTCATTAACCATTTCACAAAGCCTGTTAATATGGTCCTCAATCCTTAACCAAATCATCAATTGAACGTTACCAAGTTCAGGGTCTGTAAAGATTGACTTGTGTATGCGTTCGATGATCGTCAATTTAACGTTACCAAGTTCAGGGTCTGTAAAGATTGACTTGTGTATAAATTCGACGGGACGTACCAGGTTTACCTGGGCGGAGTGACTTACTTAATGCAGGTAGGCTAATCCGGGGTTTTAGGTGTATACACCAGGCTTCCAAGCCATGGCCTGATGGCCTACTACAAGGGTTGTCAACTCGTTGATGCTATGCATCAGGAGCCCCCAGGTAGCATTTGAGCTATGCTCGTCGGGGCCTATGTTTGAGTTGCGCTATGCATCAAACTCTCTTTTGCCCCTCATCATCATGTGGGCTTGAATAGCCGGATTACCGAAGCAACCAGAGCTATGCTCTTATGATAGCCTTGGTGTAATCGTGGGTATAAGAGGCCATAGGAACTCCCTTGCACACAGAAGCCCCCATGTGACAAACTCTTAGGAAAAAAGTGGCAGATACCCCGCTTTATCAGGGACGCCGGTTTATTATATTGATCATAATATATACATTGCAAATTTATGTATATGAAGTGGAGCCTATGTCTCAGGTGTAGTAAGGTCGAAGAAGAGCGATGTTCCACGACCATCTCGTCTCCTCCTCCGCAGTACGTGAGTCCTTATGTTCTCAAATGTCGACGAGGTAGTATGATCCGTTGTGTAGGTTCTTGCTGACCACAAAGGGTCCTTGCCAAGGTGGGGATAGCTTGTGCATGTCTGTATGGTCTTGGATGAGCCGGAGCACTAGATCTCCTTCTTGAAACGTTCTAGTTTTATCCCGGCGAGTGTGGTACCGGCGCAGATCTTGCTGATAAATCACCGATCGAGCTGTTGTCGTGTCACGTTCCACATCCAGCCGGTCCAATGCATCTTGTCGTATCTTTTCGCTATCAGTTTTGACATAAGCCGCCACCCACGGCGAATCATGACGGATATCACTAGGGAGGACTGCTTCAGCTCCATACACCATGAAGAAAGGCGTGTACCATGTAGATCTGTTAGGTGTAGTGTTGATGCTCCATAGCACAGAGGGTAATTCCTCCACCCAACAACCCGGTGTCCTCTGCAAAGGGACCATAAGCCGGGGTTTAATGCCTCTCAAGATCTCTTGATTGGCTCTTTCAGCTTGACCATTAGACTGAGGGTGAGCTACTGATGATACATCAAGGCGGATGTGCTCTCGTTGACAGAACTCCTCCATAGTCCCCTTGGATAGATTGGTACCATTATCAGTTATAATGCCGTGTGGAAAGCCAAACCGGAAAATCACATTTTTGATGAATTGAACCGTCGTTGCTGCATCACACTTGCTGACTGGTTCCGCTTCAACCCATTTGGTAAACTTATCCACTGCCACCAAAAGGTGGGTCTTCTTATCTGGGGATCTCTTGAAAGGTCCGACCATGTCAAGCCCCCAAGTCGCAAACGGCCAAGTAATTGGAATCATCCTCAACTCTTGAGCTGGTATATGAGCACATCGTGAGAATTTCTGGCAAGCATCACATTTTCTGACCAAGTCATCTGCGTCGGCATCAGTCTTCAACCAGTAGAACCCATGACGAAAAGCTTTAGCCACCAAAGATTTTGAACAGGCATGATGACCACAATCTCCTTCGTGGATCTCTCTAAGAATATCACGGCCTTTATCTGGCGACACACAACGTTGAAATGCCCCAGAGACGCTGCAATGATGTAATTCTCCATTCACAATAGTCATTGACTTGGATCGCCGGACTATTTGTCTAGCCAAGACTTCGTCATCTGGTAATTCACCTCGGTTCATGTACGCCAGGTAAGGGAGCGTTCAATCCGGAATAACATGAAGCGCCGCCACCAATTGAGCCTCCGGATCAGGAACAGCTAAGTCATCTTCCGAAGGTAACTTCACCGACGGGCTATGCAATACGTCCAGAAAAATATTGGATGGAACCGGTTTACGCTGAGAGCCCAGCCGACTTAACGCATCGGCCGCTTCATTCTTTCGCCGGTGTATATGATCCACTTGATAACCCTTAAAGTGTCCAGCAACAGCGTCTACCTCTCGTCGATATGCTGATATAAGTGGGTCTTTAGAATGCCACTTACCAAACACGTGTTGAGCCACCAGGTCTGAATCGCCAAAACATTTAACCCGGCTTAAGTTCATATCCTTGGCCATCCGCAGACCATGGAGGAGAGCCTCATACTCAGCTGCATTGTTAGTACAAGGGAACATTAAATAGAGGACATAACAGAACTTATCACCTCGTGGGGAAGTTAATACGACTCCAGCCCCCGAGCCCTCCAATTGCCTGGATCCATCAAAGTGAATAGTCCAATACGTGTGATCCGGCTTCTCCTCTGGTGCTTGTAGCTCCGTCCAATCGTTGATGAAGTTCACTAGTGCTTGGGATTTGATTGCAGTACGGGGCACATATTTCAATCCATGAGGACTAAGCTCAATGGCCCACTTTGCAACTCGACCAGCCGCCTCTCTGTTCTGGATTATATTGCCCAGAGGGGCTGAACTGACCATAGTGATTGGATGACCTTGAAAGTATTGCTTCAGCTTCCGGTTTGCCATGAAGACTCCGTATACCAACTTCTGCCAATGCGGGTATCTCTGCTTTGACTCAATGAGCACCTCGCTGATATAGTAAACCGGCCGTTGAACCGGATATTCCTTTCATGCCTCCTTGCGCTCTACCACGATGGCAACGCTTACTACTCGGGCATTAGCAGCCACGTACAGCAACGGCGGCTCATTATCAACTGGGGCAGCAAGGACCGGCGGCTCTGTCAATTGCTTCTTCAAATCTTCAAATGCAGCATCAGCAGCATCACTCCAGACAAAATGGTATGGCTTTTTCATCATCTGATAAAGCGGGATGGCCTTCTCCCCCAAACGGCTGATGAACCGGCCGAGCGCCGCAATGCGGCCCGCCAAGCGTTGGACGTTGTTGATGCACGCCGGTTTAGCCAAGGATGTAATCGTCTTGATCTTCTCCGGATTAGCTTCAATTCCCCTGTTTGACACCAGGAATCACAGAAGTTTGCCTGCCGGAACACCAAAAACACACTTGGACGAATTAAGCATCATCTTATAGACCCGGAGATTATCAAAGGTTTCTTCCAAGTCTGTTATCAACGTCTCCTCTTTCCTGGATTTTACCACAATATCGTCCACATAAGCGTGAACGTTCCGCCCAATCTGACCATGAAGACAATTCTGCACACATCATTAATAGGTCGCCTGGGCACTCTTGAGCCCAAAAGGCATAGACACGTAGCAGAAGGCCCCAAATGGAGTTATGAAGGTTGTTTTCTCCTGGTCCTTAACTGCCATCTTCATATGATGATAACCAGAATAGGCATCCAAAAACTTAAGCGTTCACAACCCGCCGTAGCATCAATGATTTGATCAATACGAGGGAGGGCAAAAGGATCAGTTGGGCAAGCTTTGTTTAGATCTGTGTAATCAACACACATTCGCCAAGTGCCGTTTTCCTTAAGCACCAGTACCGGATTAGCTAACCACTCTGGATGAAACACCTGAATTATAAAGCCTGTCGCCAAGAGCCTAGCCACTTCTTCACCAATTGCCTTGCGCCTTTCTTCATTGAAGCGGCGGAGAAACTGTTTAACTGGTTTAAACTTAGGATCAATATTGAGAGTGTGCTCAGCGAGTTCCCTCGGTACACCTGGCATGTCAGAAGGTTTCCATGCGAAAATGTCCCGATTCTCATGGATGAACTCGATGAGCGCGCTTTCCTATTTTGGATCTAGGTTAGCACTGATGGTGAATTGTTTGGATAAATCGCCAGGAACAAATTCAACATGCTTGGTCTTATCAGCTGATTTGAACTTCAAGGCCGGATCATGCTCTGTGGTTGGTTTTTTCAGCGAAGACATATCTGCCGGATCAACATTATCTTTATAAAATTTCAGCTCCTCGGTCGCACAAACTGCCTCAGCATAAGCAGCATCACCTTCTTCACACTCCAAAGCAATCTTACGGCTCCCATGGACCGTAATAGTTCCCTTCTGGCCCGGCATCTTTAGCTGCAGATAAACATAACAAGGCCTCGCCATGAACTTAGCGTAAACCGGTCGCCCGAATAGGGCGTGATACGGGCTCTTGATCTTTACCACTTTGAAGGTCAAAGTTTCAGATCTAGAATCATGCTCATCTCCAAAAGTGATCTCCAAGTCTATCTTACCAACTGGATACGCTGATTTACCGGGCACCATGCCATGAAAAACTGTGTTGGACTGCCGAAGCTTTTTATCTGTCAGCCCCATGCACCGAAAAGTCTCGTAATATAAAATGTTGATGCTGCTACCTCCGTCCATAAGTACTTTGGTAAACTTATAGCCCCCCACCTGAGGTGCCACCACTAAAGCTAGCTGACCTAGATTATCAACCCGGGGCGGATGATCCTCCCGACTCCACACAATGGGCTGTTCTGACCAACGCAGGTAGCGTGGCACCGCCGGTTCAACAGAGTGTACTGCCCTCTTGTAAATTTTCTGATCACATTTACATAAGCTCGTGGTGAAGACGTGATACTGCCCACTACTCAACTATTTCTGATTACTCTGATATCCGGACTGCTGCTGCTGTTGATTGCCCTGATTGTTATAACCACCTTGGCCATGTGATGGGCCTCGAACCCCTCGTTGGTTACCCCAAGTGGAAGGTGTAAGATGCAGTAAGTGGAAGTGTTTTCCCCTAGCAAAGATACCAAGGATCAAATCCCCAGAGACTCCTAGGTTCAACAGGTAGGTGTCAACTGCTAACGACGCAATTAGCAATCAACGTGGACCTGCACACAGATACAAATAACTTTGCTCCCAGCGAGTACAGAGAGGTTGTCAATCTCTCCGGCCTTGTAGTTCACAAAGGGTTAAAAGCAATATGATAGTAGTGATAGATAGTGTTTTGCAATAGTAAATAAAATAGCGGAAAGGTAAATAGTGTATGTGATCAATGATAGTAATATGGACCGGAGTCTCATGATGTTCACTAGTGATGTCTCTCTCCCAAAAGACGATAAAACAGCTATGTGAGGTAAACAAATTACAGCTGGGCAATTGACAGGACCACGAACGCAAACCAATGCTGACTACATTGCAAGAAAGGTTGAGGTTCAAAGCATGGGCGGTACGCCAAAGTAAGTAGACCGAAATCCATCAATATCTACTACTAATCATCCACCTTGAGATATCTATCCAGAACATCTCGCTGGTATTAAGTTGCGAGTCCCACCCATAGTGTAAACTCAATGCAACAGACAACTGCATTAAAAGAACTTTGCATAAAGTAAACAATCCTTGCACCCGCGGGCACAAGCATCGTTGTTTTCCCCCTTGTGGCAACAACACATCCCCTAGACTCATGTTTCTGTCACTCAAGCTAGTCATCGAGGGGCATGAACCCACAATCAAGCATAACGTTCCCTCTTGGAGTCACTACCTACTACTCGGCCAAAGCAATAAGTAACAACGGAGAACATGCAAGAATTACTTATGAACTAAAATATAAAAGAGGTGAATCAAATATATTACTCAAGATCAATCTGAACATAATCTCATAATCCATCGGATCCCAGCAAACTCAACATAGCAACAGCATAAGGATTACATAGGTGCCTCGATCATGTAGGGCAGCTCACGAGGACTAATTAGTGAAGCACAAGAACGGGAGGAGAACATCACATAGCTACTGGTCATGGACTCATGGTCCAAGGGAGACTACTCACGAGTCATCCGGGAGGCGTCCATGGTGGTGGAGAAGCTCCCGGTGGTGATCCTCCCCTCCGGCAGGGTGCCGGGAAGAGTTCTCCTGGTGCTCCCGATCTTGGAAGCGGTGGCGGCGGCGGAACAGAGATGGGATCGCGAAAAGAAGTCCTGTTTCGAGGGTTTCGGAGAGTCCTTTAAATATATGCCAAAGTAGGGCACCGGGGGACTCTCGGGGGGCCGAGGTGCCCCCCCGGCGCGGCCCAGGGGGGGCGCCCATAGGGCGCCTGGAGCCCCTGTGCCCCCCCCCCAGGCTGCCCTTCGGACGCAGTGTTGTTTCCGATACGATGATTTTTTATATAATTTTTCTAGATTATTCTGGGCAGTTCTCGAAACGTGAAAACCTGAAATACAAAAACAGCCGAAAACAGAAACGGACACTGGGGTGCACTGGATTAGTAAGTTAGTCCAAATATGATCAAAAGTGTATGGAAGTGTATGAATATCATAGCAATATCACCCAAAAGTGGCATGGAGCAAGCAGAAATTATAGATACGTTTTGGACGTATCAACATCCCCAAGCTTAATTCCTGCTCGTCCTCGAGTAGGTAAATGATAACAAGAATAATTTCTATGGTGATATGCTATTAACCATATAGGACTTTCTCATAGTCATATGACAAAAGCTTACTGAGACAATGATTCTAAAGTAGTTAAGTTGTCTCAAGAGAAAATCACAAATGACTGAAAGTTTTACAACATGAAACTGAAACATCAAAAAGATTTGCAATGAACATGATGTGCAAATATGATAAAGTGATATCTAGCTTGCCCCCTTTAGTGATGCAAAACATAAGTGCAGGGGCACCTTCAAGGTTTAAGTGATGACTAGATACAATCATTTCAGAATAAACGATATCACAATCATGCAAAAGACAATGCTACTTTGGGACAATGCACATTACACTCAGAATGACAATCATGCTCCCAATAGTTGGTGCTTGAAGTGCTAGAGATTTTTATTTTGAAACATGGAAGCAATTGTGTCAACGGTAGTTGTACTTCATATGTGTCATGTATAAAACATCCTATAAGTTGCAAGCCTCATGCATCGAATACCAGTAGTGCTCGCTCCTTGTCCTAATTAGCTCGGATCCCCATGGGTTATCATTGCATTGCATATGTTTTAACCAAGTGTCACAAAGGGGTACCTCTATGCCACCTGTACAAAGGTCCAAGGAGATAGATCGCATTTGATTTCTCGTTTTTGATAGATCTCAACTTGAGGACATCCATACCGGGACAACATATAAAATAGATGATGGACTCCTCTTTAATGCATAAGCATATTCTCATGAGAGATTGAGGATTAAGGTCCAAGCTAAAACTTCCACCATGATGCATGGCTTTGGTTGGCGGGCCAATGTTCTTCTCTAACAATATGCATATTAATTCAACCCACGGTAAATCACCCTTACTTCAGACAAGACGAACATGCATAGCAACTCACATGATATTCAACAAAAGTGTGATAGTTGATGGCGTCCCCAGAAACATGGTTACCGCTCAGCAAGCAATTCATAAGAAATAAGATACATAAGCAACATATTCTTTACCACAATAGTTTTTAGGCTACTTTCCCATGAGCTATGTATTGCATGGTTAATTTGCTTAGTGCAGGTGGAGGTTAGCAAAAGACTGGGAGCGACCAACTAAGAGAGCAATGACAATCATAATCATGCAGAGCGACAAAGCAATATTGAATCAGGCATGGTAGTTATATCGCTACTCAGAAACAAAAGATCATCAAGGCTTGACAGACTTTCTTTACAGTCTTGAATATGCGTGAGCATACGCCAAGTCAATCAAAATAAATTCTCGAAGGAAGATATTACTAAACCATACCACATCATAGGCAAACAAACCAAGTTGGTACTCCAATAACATATTGGGAACCCCCCAGCTATTTGAGATTAACCAAAAGAAAACCTGAACTACTAAGCACCATCATGAAAGTAGCATCTTTATCATAGACACATTAACCCATGCAACGGAAGCAAACTCTCTTAATAAGGTGAGCATGGTAATTAAAGAGAGTTCAAGCAACCAACTAAATAAAATCTCTTGAAAAGATAAGCATGAATACTAAGAGCAAAGCATGATAGTAGCTATTAAAAGACAAAGAACACACACAGCATAGATAGACATGAAAATTCTATGTAATGTTCTAGGTAGAGGTGGAGCGTGTTTCTCTCCCACATAAAGGAATGCTGGGTTCCGACTCGTTATGAAAAACTAAAAAGAAAACTAAAAGTAAGACGCTCCAAGCATAGCACATAACACATGAAGTGATAAAAATATAGCGGAACGAAAGACGAACTGATAATGTTGATGGAGAAGGGGATGCACGGGGGCATCCCCAAGCTTATATGCTTGAGTCTCCTTGAATATTTCTTGGGGGTGCATGGGGGCATCCCCAAGCTTGAGCGCTTGACACTCCTGAATCTTTTTATCATCTTCCCTCGCACACTTGAAAACTCCCTTCATACACAACTCATCATAATCTGATTAGTGAGATTAGTACCCTTAATAAAATAATTATACATTGCTGGAAATAAGGATATTCTTGAAGTTCTACTGTTTCTCAAGATTTCCAAAAGGTTTTTGCAAAGAAAAAGCAAGTTCTTAATTTGCAAAGTGAAGGTAAGGCAAAACAGGAAAGAATCTGTGAAAAACAGAACAGCAGGCAGTAATTGACCTGTTCGGGATACTTCTGCAACTCAAATAAAAAACTCAGAACTGACGCACGAAAGACAATTATATAGAGAACGCTGTCGAAAAAATTCAGACCAAAAAGATGATCTGGTGATTTTATACGAATTTTTTTATCCAAGGACAGAATCTGTTTCCTGGACAGCACCTCACAACTTTTGAACTTTCTAGCAATCAGAGGCTATACTTGGCACAAATATGAAAAGTAAAGATACAATGATGATGCTACAGCAGTAAACAGCATCAAGACACAACAAAAACAAAAATTTATTCATGTGGGCTGCCTCCCAAAAGCGCTTTCTTTTATGCCTTTAAGCTAGGCATAATGCATAGATCAAGTTGTATCAATTGAACCATCATCAAGATCATCAAAAAGCTCTTCAATAATACAACTAGTCTTAAGAGGACTCTCAAATAAAGGCCTCATAGAGATACTTCTAGGTAGAAGACCAAAAGGATAAAAGTCAAGGGAAGATTCATTTATAAATTCATCAACGATAGGTGTTTCTTCCAAAGTCTTTACGGTTTCAACCCCTTTGGCAATAGGTGGATTGCTTTTAGAACGGGGAGCCTTAGGAACGTGAACGAACTTAGGCTCCGTCTTTGCCGGAGTTTCTACCTTTTCGGTTTTGATCGAGGAGAAAGTAGTTCCTAAGGTATCAAATATTTCCTCAATCTTGTCCATCCTAGAAGAGTCAGAATCATGGAATTTGACGGTCTCCAAAATTTTGAAAATTTTATGCATGGAGTTATCAAGTCTATTCAAATTCCCTTGGATCTTTCGATCCAACTCATTCATCTTATTAATGCTTGGCATCTCTAGCTCTGTTTTTTCAAGTTTTTTCATAATGTGAGCTAGGGTGATGTCCTCTCGAATGCTAACAACAGGGGGACTCCCAACAAGATTTTCAATAATACTAAGAGACTCCCAAACTGGGGCCTCTAGGAAATTCCCATTGATAGCAGTATCTAGAATAAACCTATTCCAAGAAGTGATTCCAACATAAAAATTTCTAAGTAAGATAGTAGTAGGTTGCTTCTTGGTGGCTCTTTTTTGTGAATCATTAATTCTATACCAAGCATCTTTCAAACTTTCCCCACCTCTTTGTTTAAAGGTGAGAACTTCTGCCTCGTCAAAGACAAAAGGACCCGACATAATGACAACTAAAGAACAAGATAACTATTTTTGTGATTTTCGATAAAAGGAACTAAAGCAAATATGAAAGGTAAACTAACAAGACTAAAAAGCAAAGTTAAAAGATAGCATGCAACTCCCCTATCCTGAAGAGTGGAGTCCCCGGCAACGGCGCCAGAAAATACTCCTTGATGGGCCTCGAACCCCTCGTTGGTTACCCCAAGTGGAAGGTGTAAGATGCAGTAAGTAGAAGTGTTTTCCCCTAGCAAAGATGCCAAGGATCGAATCCCCAGAGACTCCTAGGTTCAACAGGTAGGTGTCAACTGCTAACGGCGCAATTAGCAATCAACGTGGACATGCACACAGATACAAATAACTTTGCTCCCAACGAGTACAGAGAGGTTGTCAATCTCTCCGGCCTTGTAGTTCACAAAGGGTTAAAAGCGATATGATAGTAGTGATAGATAGTGTTTTGCAATAGTAAATAAAATAGCGGAAAGGTAAATAGTGTATGTGATCAATGATAGTAATATGGACCGGAGTCTCATGATGTTCACTAGTGATGTCTCTCTCCCAAAAGACGATAAAACAGCTATGTGAGGTAAACAAATTACAGCTGGGCAATTGACAGGACCACGAACGCAAACCAATGCTGACTACATTGCAAGAAAGGTTGAGGTTCAAAGCATGGGCGGTACGCCAAAGTAAGTAGACCGAAATCCATCAATATCTACTACTAATCATCCACCTTGAGATATCTATCCAGAACATCTCGCTGGTATTAAGTTGCGAGTCCCACCCATAGTGTAAACTCAATGCAACAGACAACTGCATTAAAAGAACTTTGCGTAAAGTAAGCAATCCTTGCACCCGCAGGCACAAGCACCGTTGTTTTCCCCCTTGTGGCAACAGCACATCCCCTAGACTCATGTTTCTGTCACTCAAGCTAGTCATCGAGGGGCATGAACCCACAATCGAGCATAACGTTCCCTCTTGGAGTCACTACCTATTACTCGGCCAAAGCAATAAATAACAACGGAGAACATGCAAGAATTACTTATGAACTAAAATATAAAAGAGGTGAATCAAATATATTACTCAAGATCAATCTGAACATAATCTCATAATCCATCGGATCCCAGCAAACTCAACATAGCAACAGCATAAGGATTACATAGGTGCCTCGATCATGTAGGGCAGCTAACGAGGACTAATTAGTGAAGCACAAGAACGGGAGGAGAACATCACATAGCTACTGGTCATGGACTCATGGTCCAAGGGAGACTACTCACGAGTCATCCGGGAGGCGTCCATGGTGGTGGAGAAGCTCCCGGTGGTGATCCTCCCCTCCGGCAGGGTGCCGGGAAGAGTTCTCCTGGTGCTCCCGATCTTGGAAGCGGTGGCGGCGGCGGAACAGAGATGGGATCGCGAAAAGAAGTCCTGTTTCGAGGGTTTCGGAGAGTCCTTTAAATATATGCCAAAGTAGGGCACCGGGGGACTCTCGGGGGGCCGAGGCGCCCCCCGGCGCGGCACAGGGTGGGGCGCGCCCACAGGGCACCTGGAGCCCCTGTGCCCCCTCCCCCCCAGGCTGCCCTTCGGACGCAGTGTTGTTTCCGATACGCTGATTTTTTATATAATTTTTCTGGATTATTCTGGGCAGTTCTCGAAACGTGAAAACCTGAAATACAAAAACAGCCGAAAACAGAAACTGGCACTGGGGTGCACTGGATTAGTAAGTTAGTCCAAATATGATCAAAAGTGTATGGAAGTGTATGAATATCATAGCAATATCACCCAAAAGTGGCATGGAGCAAGCAGAAATTATAGATACGTTTTGGACGTATCACCATGCTGCTGGTTATGCTGATTCTGCCCGTTCTGGTTGCCGTGATTACTCTCGTTACCTTGGAACCCTGAACCGGATCCACCACCTTGATAACCCGGCCCGTGAAAACCAGGTCCTGAACCGCCGGACGGTCCATGATCATACTGGGACCGGCTCATGATTTCCTTCATAATAAAACAGTCCTTCTAGAGGTGTGTAGCTGGCTTTTCTGGCGTGTCGTGCCTTGGGCAAGGTATATTCATCTGGCGTTCTAGATTGATATGTGGCCTCCCATTCCGTGGGGGCGGTCTACCCTTGTGGAGCTAGCCATTCTCCTGAGCATTGGTGTTAGCCATGAAATCCGAATTACTATCCGCTTTACGCTTATCGCTATATCCTTGATTCGTCGGGTTAGGCTGTGGTGCTTTACCGCTCTTCTTTGCTTTCCCCGACTTCTCATCATCAGAATCTGGGTACTTGGCGCTATCTGAGTCTGCATATTCCACCAAGGCTCCCATGAGCGTCCCCATGTCATCACAATTCCGTTTGACCTGTCCCAACTTCAGTTTTAAAGGCTCAAACCGGCAAGTGCCATCCAAGGTTATAACCGTTGTGCCCGGGTTGATGTTGTTGGAAGAATGCAGGATCTCTAACACTCGACGGACCCAATGGCTTGTTGACTCGTGCTCTCCTTGAACGCAGGCAGCTAAATCAACGATAGACATTGGTTGTTTGCATGTATCTTTAAAGTTATTAATGAACCGACGATGCAATTCGGTCCATGATCCGACGGAATTGGGTGGCAAGCTTTTCAGCCAAGTGCGAGTTGTACCCTCCAACATCATAGTGAAGTACTTAGCACATGCCGCATCATCTACATCCAGCATCTCCATTGCCATCTCATAGCTTTCAACCCATGTCTGAGGGGATAAATCCGCAGTATAGTTGGGCACCTTACGTGGTCCTTTGAAATCCTTGGGCAGTTTTACATTGTGTAAAGCGGGAATAAGACAAGGCACTCCCGAGGAGCTAGACATAACCCCCCGTTCAACTGAGGTAGAAGGACGAACCTGCGTTGGCTGACGGGCTTCGTACTGTGCTGCTAACTCGGCCTCCCGGTGCTGCCTGCCCTGATCCACCACGTCCTGAGCATTCGCATCTCCTCTTGCCGGATCATCCCCCCGCGGTGGGTTACGTCTTCGCGCGCTGCTTGACACAGCCGGTTCATCCAGGTGCCTAGTATAACTCCGGCTTGGGCGAGGGGTGGAGTGAATCCTCTCACAGCTGTGAGAATAAGCTTGCTGTTGGGTTAGCGCCGTTTCCAAAAACTCCCTGGCCCGCCGTGCCTCCACCGCTATGGGGGACGTTCCTTCAATGGGAAGGGCGGCCAGTCGTGAAGCGGAGGCAACTATGTTGTCCAATGGGTTGGAGTAGTGACCGGGAGGGGTAGGTATATGATATGATGGGACAACCTGGCGGGTTGGCTCCGCAGCCTGCGGCTGGACTGAAGCTCCTGTGTCCGGTGCTCCTCCCCGGTTTACCTCCAGCTGGTTACTTGTTCCTGCTCCTGGCGTGCTAAAAAGGTTCCTTGCTTCGTAAACCGGCGGCAGACAAGATCGTTGCCTTCTCTTCATTACCTCGTGTGAAGCGGTCTGATCCAACATGAGTCGATAAGCCTGAGCATCCAGCTCGGCCTGCTTCGCAGCCATCCTGGTTTTCTCAGTAGCTAGGTCCAATTTGGCTTGATCTATCCGGCTTTTCACCTGAGTGACTTCCGTATCATGTTGTTCCTTATTGGCCTGGGCTACCTATGTTATTAACAGTGCTGTCAAAGTATCGACCAAGGTGGACAAAGTTTCGGCCGGCGACGGATCAGGATCTCTGGCCCTAGCTCCCGCCGTGTCCGATGTTAACGCCGCTGTAGTTGATGACTGCTGCATAGGTTGTGATCCGGCCATGAAGACGGCAACCCGGTTCGGCTGGATCAAGGGGGTCTGGAATACTATCACCATCGGAACAGCCCTCAGACCGGCCATCATGCAACAGGTATAAAGATTCTGTCTCTCCAGAGGACGACTCATCACCGGAATAGACAACAGTGTCACCGCCAGAGTCCGATCCATCTTCAGCTTGTACTCCATGAACTGCTCCGACGAAGACGCGCTTCACGGCGGGCGAATCTGGGCTGATCTCGCACGCTAAGCCGGCTCGACGATGTTGGGGAAGATTTCCGGCTCAGGGCCCGGTTCGCCGATCTTGCCAATGAAGACATGGATGCCGCCAAAGGGGACCTGGTACCCGTATTCGATTGAATCGGCTTCGGGGCCCCAGCCTGCATCGTCGATGTAGATCTTGCCGCGATGACTCTTAGTCATCCGGCCCACTGCGTAGCCCTGGAGTCCTTCAAAGTTGCCCTTTAAGAACTCGAAACCATCGTGTGATAGCCCCACGGTGGGCGCCAACTGTCGTGGTTTTGTCACGGCAGATGTCCTAGCGAAAGGACTTAGTCGTGAGGCCATTGCTACGGGTTAGCTTAAAGGGGTTAAAGCGGACAAGGACACATGGATTTTATACTAGTTCGGCCCCTTCGATGAATGTAAAAGCCTACGTCTAGTTTGGTGTAATATTGCTAGGGTTTTGATGACCAGGGAGCGAATCCACTTTGCTTGTGTCTCAAGTTGTTGTTCTCTGCCCTTAAACCGTGGCCGGGTCGTCCCTTTATATACACGAGGTGACTCCCGGTACGGTTTACAGAGTCCCCGAGCCGGTTCATAAATGTGTCCGGCTCGGTCTCTATCTTTCCTATCTTACATTACAAGTTACACACCGTATGGCGGTTTACAAATCATGGGCCCTAACACCTCCTGGGCTTTAAGCTTTCCTGTACTAAAGCGTCTTGTTCCATGCTCTGTTGGGCATCAGTAGAAGTAATCTCGATAGGCATAAACTGGCCCCTCCTGGGCGGTTTATACCTAGTAGTAATATCGTTGATAGACATAGAGGATTATACTGGTTCGGGCCACCATGTGTTGTAATACCCTACTCCAGTGTGTGTGGTGGATTGCCTCGTGGGGCTGAGGATGAACTTGTACAAGGGATGAACAACCTCCGGAGGAGAGGTGTTCTTGGGCTCGGATGAGTTTGTGATGTATGAAGGGTGGAATGGATTTCTCTCTACCCATGGTGGTGGCTAGGTCCTATTTATAGTGGCCTTGGTCCTCTTCCCAAATATTGGCGGGAAGGGATCCCACAACGGCCAAATTTGAAGGGGAATAGCTAGTACAAGTTATCCTGACAAGAGTGGTCTTCGCCTGCCAAAGGCTCTGGTGGTGACGCCGCGCCGGGCTCCACGATGACCTCCATTCTACCATCCTGACGGTCCTTGGTCTTGTTGTATCGGTATGGAAACATTTGCTTGATTCCTCGGGACTCCGCGCCTGCGCTTGCCCCCTTAGCACCAAAGGGGAGACAGGTACACTACGCCCGCTGGCGCCCGCCTAGCCTTGGTCGTAATGGCTCACATCACGTGCACCTCGCGAAGTGCGCCTTGCATAGATATCTCCGCACCTCGGCAGCCAGCCTAGAGAGGCTACCCCCAAGGAGGTCTTGTTGTCGTCCGCCTCGCGAGGCTTGGCCCCTCGCGAGGGTCTTGAGCTGTGGTTGCTGATGTTGAGCCGTACCAGGCCGCTGATGGAGCCACGTCATGGGCCACAGGCAGGCAAGTCTGGGTACCCCCGTTCCCAGAACGCCGACAGTAGCCCCCGGGCCCAAGGTGCGCTCGAATTTGGCTTTGAGGCGAGGCCAAGGGGCATGTGCGGAGCGCCATGGGCCCCAATCGCCTGTGACCTTGATCAACGCATGGCGACTGATTGGACGTGGGCGTCTCCGCTTCCCCACGCTGCCTCGCCAACTGCCCGACTTGACGAGACCCTGCTGCATGCATAGAAAAACCATCATTACGTCCAATAATGGAGGCCGACGGTTGGCCTCCTCCTGGCTATAAATGAGGAGGGGGCGAAGCCCCCGTCGCTCATCTCCTTCTTCTCGCCGCCTTCTTTTGGGGAATCCAGTATTTCAAAAAAAATCCTACGATCACGCAAGATCTATCTAGGAGAAGCATAGCAACGAGCGGGGAGAGTGTGTCTCCGTACCCTCGTAGACCGAAAGCAGAAGCGTCTATTGACACGGTTGATGTAGTCGAACGTCTTCACGATCCAACCGATCCAAGCACCGAACGGACGGCACCTCCGCGTTCAGCACACATTTAGCTCGATGACATCCCGCGAGCTCTTGATCCAGTTGAGCGTCACAGGAGAGTTTTGTCAGCATGACAGCGTGGTGACGGCGATGATGAAGCTACCGGCGCAGGGCTTCGCCTAAGCACTACAACGATATGACCAAGGTGTGTATCTGTGGAGGGGGCACCGCACACGGCTAAAACTGATGTTAACTTGTGTGTTCTAGGGTGCCCCTGCCCCCGTATAGAAAGGAGCAAAGGGGAGGCCGGTCGGCCCTTGTGGCGCGCATGGAGAGGAGGAGTCCTCCTCCTAGTAGGAGTAGGATTCCCCTTTCCTAGTCCTACTAGGAGGGGGGAAAGGAAGGAGAGAGGGGAAGGGAAGGAAAGGGGGGCGCCCCTTCCCCTTGTCCAATTTGGACCCAAGGGGGGCGCGCGGCCAGCCCCTCCTGGCACTTCCTCTCTTCCCACTAAGGCCCATAGAGGCCCAATAGTTCTCCCGAGGGTTCCGGTAAACCCTTCCGGCACTCTGGCTTTATCCGAAATTCTCCGGAACACTTCCGGTGTCCGAATATAGTCGTCCAATATATCAATCTTTACGTCTCGACCATTTCGAGACTCCTCGTTATGTCTGTGATCACATCCGGTACTCCGAAATACCTTCGGTGCATCAACACTCATAAGCTCATAATACCGATCGTCATCGAACGTTAAGCGTGAGGACCTTACGGGTTCGAGAACTATGTAGACATGACCGAGACTCATCTCCGGTCAATAACCAATAGCGGAACCTAGATGCTCATATTGGTTCCTAGATATTCTACGAAGATCTTTATCGGTCAAACCACATAACAACATACGTAGTTCCCTTTGTCATCGGTATGTTACTTGCCCGAGATTCGATCGTCGGTATCATCATACTTAGTGCAATCTCGTTACCGGCAAGTCTCTTTACTCGTTCCGTAATACATCATCTCGTGACTAACTCATTAGTCATTTGCTTGCAAGGCTTATTATGATGTGTATTACCGAGAGGGCCCAGAGATACCTCTCCGACACTCGGAGTGACAAATCCTAATCTCGATCTGTGCCAACACCACAAACACCTTCGGAGACACCTGTAGAGCATCTTTATAATCACCCATTTACGTTGTGACATTTGATTGCACACAAGGTGTTCCTCTGGTATTCGGGAGTTGCATAATCTCGTAGTCATAGGAACATCTATAAGTCAGGAAGAAGGCAATAGCAGTAAAACTAAACGATCAAGTTGCTAAGATAACAGATGGGTCTTGTCCATCACATCATTCTGCTAATGATGTGACCCCGTTGATCAAATGACAACTCATGTCTATGGTTAGGAAACATAACCATCTTTGATCAATGAGCTAGTCTAGTAGAGGCATACTAGGGACACTCTGTTTCGTCTATGTATTCACACATGTACTAAGTTTCCGGTTAATACAATTCTAGCATGAACAATAAATATTTATCATGATATAAGGAAATACAAATAACAACTTTATTATTGCCTCTAGGGCATATTTCCTTCATCCTCCCACTTGAACTAGAGTCAATAATCTAGATTACATAGTAATGATTCTAACACCCATGGAGTCTTGGTGTTGATCATGTTTTGCTCGTGGAAGAGGCTTAGTCAACGGGTGTGCGACATTTAGATCCGTATGTATCTTGCAAATTTCTATGTCTCCCTCCTTGACTTGATCATGTATGGAATTGAAGCATCTCTTGATGTGCTTGGTTCTCTTGTGAAACCTGGATTCCTTCGCCAAGGCTATTGCTCCAGTGTTGTCACAAAAGATTTTCATTGGACCCGATGCACTAGGTATTACACCTAGATCGGATATGAACTCCTTCATCCAAACTCCATCATTTGCTGCTTCTGAAGCAGCTATGTACTCCGCTTCACACGTAGATCCCTACACGACGCTCTGCTTGGAACTGCACCAATTGACAGCTCCACTGTTCAATAAAAATACATATCCGGTTTGTGACTTAGAGTCATCCGAATCAGTGTCAAAGCTTGAATTGACGTAACCATTTATGACGAGCTCTTTGTCACCTCCATAAACGAGAAACATATCCTTTGTCCTTTTTAGGTACTTCAGGATGTTCTTGACCGTTGTCCAGTGATCCACTCATGGATTACTTTAGTACCTCCCTGCTAAACTTATAGCAAGGCACACATCAGTTATGGTACACAGCATTGCATACATGATAGATCCTATGGCTGAGGCATAGGGAATGACTTTCATTTTCTCTCTATCTTCTGCAGTGGTTGGGCATTGAGTCTTACTCAACTTCACACCTTGTAACACAGGCAAGAACCCTTTCTTTAACTGATCCATTTTGAACTTCTTCAAAACTTTACCAAGGTATGTGCTTTGTGAAAGTCCAATTAAGCGTCTTGATCTATCTTTATAGATCTTGATGCCTAATATATAAGCAGCTTCACCGAGGTCTTTCATTGAAAAATTCTTATTCCAGTATCCTTTTATGCCATCCAAAAATTCTATATCATTTCCAATCAATAATATGTCATCTACATATAATATCAGAAATGCTATAGAGCTCCCACTCACTTTCTTGTAAATACAGGCTTCTCCAAAAGTCTGTATAAAACCATATGCTTTGATCACCTCATCAAAGTGTATATTCCAACTCCGAGATGCTTGCACCAGTCCATAGATGGATCGCTGGAGCTTGCACACTTTGTTAGCACCTTTAGGGTCGACAAGACATTTCTGGTTGCATCATATGCAACTCGTCTTTGAGGTATCCATTAAGGAATGCAGTTTTGACATCCATTTGCCAGATTTCATAATCATAAAATGTGGCAATTGCTAACATGATTCGGACAGACTTAAGCATCGCTACGGGTGAGAAAGTCTCATCGTAGTCAACTCCTTGAACTTGTTGAAAACCTTTCGCAACAAGTCGAGCTTTGTAGACAGTAACATTACCATCGGCGTCTGTCTTCCTCTTGAAGATCCATTTATTTTGAATGGCTTGCCGATCATCGGGCAAGTCAACCAAAGTCCAAACTTTGTTCTCATACATGGATCCCATCTCAGATTTCATGGCTTCAAGCCATTTTGCGGAACCTGGGCTCATCATCGCTTCCTCATAGTTCGTAGGTTCATCATGGTCTAGTAACATGACTTCCAGAATGTCACAGTCCTAGCTAGTCATTGCTTGACTTTGCATAATCATCCATGCAACATGTTTAAATTTTATTTAAGTTGAAATGGGGATTGGTCAAATCCTAGCTTCAGAAAGAATTCAAATAGGATCAAATAAAATCTTTTTCAAATAACCCGAAATGCCCTTTGGAAATGTTCATGATTTTTTATAAGGGTGAAAACCTCCACCAAAAATGATGAGCATATTTGTTGGCCATTTATGGATTTTTGAATTAACTCATGTTGTATTTGAATTGGGGCATTTGAATTCTATAAATATTTTAAATGCCCAAATAATCTTGAAAGCATTTGAGGGATGTTGGAAATATTCAACAAGTGCCCACAAATATTTCAGGAGTTTTATTAAATGATTTAGTATTTTTACTAAAGCCAAAATAGTAGCAGAAATAGAAAACAGAAAGAAATAGAGAGGGAAAAGGGTTTACCTGGCGCTCACTTGGCCTGGCCCAGCAAGGCCCAGCCCAGCTGGCCGATGACAGCCGTCGTCCACCTCGCACCAGTAGGCGAGGCGCGTGGCCGACGCGTGCGCACGCCCAGCGCGCCACCTCCTGCTCGCTTGCCTGCCTCCCCCGCCACGTAGATGTCGCGAATAGCCTAGCCACTTCCGTCTGGATTGAGCCGACCGCTCCATTCCTCCCCCTGCCCTCTTCCTCGCTCCCCTGACGCCATAGCAGAATGCTGCCGTCGCCACCGCTTGCTGTCACCGTGCTCCCCGAGCCGCCCCGAGCTGTCCCCGAGCTCCGCCACCTTGTTCCCTACCTCCTAACCGAGCCACGCGACCGGAAGGGCCCCGAAGTGCCGCCCCGGATGCCTTTCCCCTCTTCGGCCACCGGAGATCTTCCTCGCCGCCCCGCTCAGCACCGGCCTTCCTCGAGCCTCCTTCGACGCCTGCTGTAACCTCTGTGAGCTGCTGCTCCTCCTCCCTCTCTCCGTTTCCTCGGTTGCACGTCGTAGCTGCCGTTTCGCCGACGACCGAAACCCACCGTCGCCTATGCTTGCCGCCGACGATGCTCCGGTGACCATTTGGTCCCGGGCGCACGTCCACCTTGCTCGATGCATCACGTAGACTGTTTAGGTGTCGCGCATGCATCGCCTAGGCCACCGCAGCCGCGTTCCCGCGCATGCCCGAATGCCAACAGCCACTGCAGAGCTCGTCGCCGTCAGCTCCGGCCACCTCAGGCCCGCCTACCACCCACATCCAATGCGCGCCGGGGAGAGCTCTCCAACGAGCCTAGCCACGCATAGAACGGGGCACCCTAGCCCAAACCCTAGCACCGCCCCCGCGTCTGGCCTCGTCGGCGTCGAACCGCCGGCTGGATTAGCCCAGTTGACCAGGGGTTTGACCTCCCCTCGCTCAATGACATGTGGGCACAGGCCCCTATTTAATTAGAGTTAGGTTTAGTTAGTGCTAATTAACTTAGTTAATTAGATGAGCCACTGACATGTGGGCCAAGCCTTCTCACATTTTAGTTAGAGCTAGTTTAGCACTAATTAACTCTATTAATTGCTTGAGTCACTGACCAGTGGGCCCCACCGGTCAGGTTTGACCTGGACCAGGTTAGTTGACCTGCTGACGTCACTGTTGATCTCTGACGCAATAAAGCTTTTCTGGCATTTTCAATAATCTTGAAAATCCAGAAAATAGTTAAAACTTCTAAAAAATCATAGAAAATAATCTATAACTCCAATAAAAATAATTTATATATGAAAAATGATCCGAAAAATCCAAAGAATCTGTTTATGCCATGTTCATGCATGATTGACAAAGTTAACTCCACTGTTTAGGATAAAACATGATTAGGGTAAATTTGAAAAATAGGTTTGGAGTTGGAATTTAATGTAGTTTGAATTCCACTTCAATTAAAATGACTTGCTATTGCATTAGCTCAATTCAGTACCATAATATGTCATATCATTCATTTTCTTGTGCATCGCATTGAATTGAATGTTGTTTCTGTTCCTTTGCCGGTGTTTGTCCCCTCTCGGTAGACGTTGTTCCGACGATGTGATCGATGACACAGATGAAGACACAATGATATCTTCAGAAGTGCCAGGCAAGCAGAACCCCCTTGTTCATTCTGGTACAATCCCACTCTCTCGCGCCTGCTCTCTTTTATTGCATTAGGACAACAACGATTCATCTGTTAATTGTTGCGGTTGCTGAACCCCTTTCCTTTGCATGACCTGTCATTGCCACAGTAAATAGTTGAAACCCACTAGCATGAGTAGGAGTTGTTTGAGCCCTGATGTGCCTACTAATTCATGCTTGTTTGTAATGCCTGCTACTGCTTAGAGTTGAGTCAGGTCTGATTCATCGGGGATAAATTTGAATGGTGATGAACATGTCCTACTGTGTGTGAGCTAAGTGTGTAAACACGATTTCGTAAAGGTAACGGTGAGAGGCCATGTAGGAGTACATGGTGGATTGTCTCATTGAAGCCATCCTCAGGAACTGAGTTATGTGTTCGTGATCCATGAACAACTACTACCACACATTGGGATCCTTAATTGACTCTCTCGACTTTTTAATCAACCTGATCTCTGTCCAGGAGTTGCAACTAGTTTCTGGTGTTTGTAGGATATGTGTTGGAGGCCGTGCGTAGCGCTGAACCTAGGGGTGGGCTATGACGCGGTAGATACACGATGGCCCGGTGTACCGAGTCGCCTGTTTGGTGTCTCGGGAGCCCTCTACACATCGTTTGGGGCCGTGAGCGACACCCCGGTCGGATCTCCTTCTGGATGGAACCCAAATAGGCGATAAACCTGGACTAGAGACTTGTGTGGTTAGTCAGGTCATGGCCGACTCCCTCGCCAGGCTTCCGTTTGAAGGTTGCCCAGATACACGACGTGTACATGGCGGTAAGTGGCGAGAGCGTGTGTGAAGAAGTACACCCCTGCAGGGTTATAAATGATCTATTCGAATAGCCGTGTCCGCGGTAAAGGACTTCTGGGTTTCCTGTATAGTTCATAGACAAGTGAAAGTTGATACTTTAATGCGCACGATAAGCGTGAGTGCTATGGATGGCCTTCTTGTAGGGAGACGGGAGTGAATGCATAGTGGTGTATTGATTGGTGAATATATGGACTCATGTGCGCCACCTCAAAAGAGTTACTTGGAGTCGTAGTTCACGATAGCCACTGAGTCAAAGCTGGCTTGCTACTGTTAAACTCCACCATCTATTTGTTGGTACTAATGCATATGTAGCTAGTCCTGATGTAAGTCTTGCTGGGTACCTTTGTACTCACGTTTGCTTAATTTATGTTTTACAAAGAGACTTCAGTCTCATTAGTAGTTCCGCGTGGACTTCGACGTTTAGCTTGTTACCTCAGCTACGATCTGGTACCCTTGGGAGTGTCTTATAGATAGTCAGGCATCTCAGCCTTTTTCATTAGTAGTTGTCTGTACTCAGACAAGTTAAGCTTCCGCATGTGCTTGTTGCTTGTATGCTCTATATGTTGGGTCATGGGACCCATGATTTTAATACTTGGCTCCTCGGAGCCTAATGAATAAATACTTTGAGTTGTAGAGTTTTGTTGATGCCATGTTGTATTTGCACATATCGAGCATATTGTGTGTATGATTTGAAATGCTTGGTATGTGTGGGATCTGACACCTAGTTGTTTACCCTTGGTAGCCTATATTATGGGAAAATGCCTCCAAGTGCTTCCACTGAGCCATGGTAGCTTGCTACTGCTCCGGAACACTTAGGCTGGCCGGCATGTGTCCTTCTTCGTTACTGTGTCCGTCCCTTCAGGGAAATGTCACGCGTTGTTCCTTTAAATCCTTGTAGCTTGCTACGACTTGGGTTCATATGTTGATGACCGACACGCTCGTAGCTGGGTCATGTATGCATGTCCCTGTAATTTAGCGCCACTTTTGGTTTACAACTAGTCATGTCGACCCGGGTTCTCTATCATATGGATGCTAGCGACACTATCATATACCTGAGCCAAAACACGCAAACGGTCCCGGGCCAGGTAAGGTGGCACCCGTGGGGATACTGTGTGTGAGGCTGCAAAGTGATATGATGCGTCACATGCTAGATCGGTGTGACTTAGGATCGGGGTCCTGACAGATTTGGTATCAGAGCCTAGCTGCCTGTAGGATTACCAAGCCAAACTGGTCGAAGTCGTGTCTAGAAATTCTTTAGTTATATAAGGGAATTGATTGTGGAAGGGAATGTAAGGCTCTTTTTACTCCTTTACCTTATGCCCTAATGATCTGTGTCACTCTGTTCTTCTACGGGGATTAAGAACTAGGATTCTCATTGTATTTATCAGGATCATGTTAATGGTGGATTCAACTCTCAGTTTAGTTTCTACTACGTCAGTGTGTTAAACAGTTGGTCTCGGAACCTTGACATCATGATTTTGAGTGGTTATGCTACCTTTTTCATGAATCTCAAAATCTTTTTGAGCATTTATAGCCGTTATGCTCTCCATGTCATCCCAGGTTTCTAAATAGTCTGATGCATTTGCAAACCCCTTCTTCCCGTTCCCGATGTTCCTTTGGGCCAGATTAACCACACTAACTAGTGTGTCCAGGTACTCTATTGCCTTGACATATATGTTGGAGCTATTATTATGACCCTAGGTCTCTTAGAGAATCACCTAGTAATCTAGCCATGTTTTGTGTTCATAGTGTAATGATTCTGGCCACCCTTCTCGAAAGCATCCCGTGATGTTATTAGTTAGTAGGTATTCTTTTATTGGGTTCTTGAACCCAAGATCCACCCTACTTACATAGTGTTGATAGCATTGTTCAAAAAATCGGCCGAGTAGACGATTAATCGGCCGATTAATCATTGCTCGGCCATCCACCTTGTAAATTACATGTACTCGCCAGTGTTACTCGGCCTGGGGATTAATCGGCCGATTAATCGTCTGACAGCCGATTAATCTGCTGCAGACCGATTAATCGCTGGACTCCCAGGGGGCATACTGTAAAAGTAAAATATCAGCCCCCCTCATCTCTCCTCAATCCTCACCTGTATGTGGTGTTAGGTCTGGTAGACCAGAGAAGTCCACCCCGCGCCGCCGCTGCCTGCGCTACCCACCTAGCACCCCCCCCCCACCGGCGGCCAACGGCGTGGCCGGCCCTCCCTCTCCCTCCTCTCCTCGCAGGCCC
>LR738715.1:223506874-223526111 GCA_902687465.1 Secale cereale | reverse complement strand
CATAATGATTGTTGCCATACTTGTTGAATATATCATATTTTAGAGCATTGTTGTCAACTTGTCATACACACGTACACTCATATAACAGTTTGGTTTTTTGAACTCACATGTGACATATGACCTTGGATCAAAATAATCGAAAGCATAAAAGTTGTTCGCCTTGCTGGTACAAATAACTTTCATGTTCATTTTTTTCTTCATATTGGGTACTTTTTCATATGAGGCCATTTAAATTTCATTTTTGCGTGGCGAAAATCTGGTCTCAACACCGAAATTCTGAGATTTATAAAAAAAAAATTGACTGATTAATGCTCGACCGATTAATTCCGATTAATTGGCCGATTCACGATTAATCCCTACTCCCTAACTGACCGAGCAGTTACCGATTACCGATTTCCTGAACATTGGTTGATAGTGTTTGCTCGTTCCTTTAGGATATTAGTAACCTTGTGATAGTCCTCGAGGTCCGTGGTATATCATTCTTCCAAATACCATGAACCATCCTTGGCAGAAGTTCTTTTGAACCAAAAGATCACGATCAGAGTGCTCTTGATGAGTTCTCCATTCTATATTGTGATTCTGCCAGTTCTACCTTTCTGCATGGGTTATCCGAAAGAAATATGTTGAAAATTTGACATGCTAATCTATGCATCCACAACTCAGAAAGTTATATGTTCCTTTGAGTTGTCCCTTTTAGTTGTATTATGACCCCCGTCTATCAGTTGATAGCCAGGAGTAGTTGTGCATTCGTGTTCATCGATGCCTTTTAATCTTGTGGTTCGTCAAGCCATTCTATTATGGAATGACTAGGAGAAACAAACTCCAGTACCTTATCCATATTCAGGAATGTGTCAAAGTAGTTGTATTCCGCAGATCAAGATGTCAATCCAGCTTTTGTTTTGTTCTACCTTGGAGTATTGCCATGTTTATGTCAAGAATTCCATGGGAATTGCACACCCTCCTATGAACTTTTGATACAGTCTCGCCATCATTGTTCATTCCTCGGTCTCCGTGTTATTATAACCGGAATACAAACAAGTGAATCATGATGTGTGAAATCAATACTCCTAGCAACTTCGTTGCTTGGTAGTTAATAAACGATAATCTCATTCTTAGTGTGTTGGTTACAAAATTATCATTCTAAGATTGATTGTGCTACCTAGTCCTTATTTCGGGTGCACTCTGATACGTCTCCAACGTATCTATAATTTTTGATTGTTCCATGCTATTATTTATGAAGTCTTGGATGTTTAATGGGCTTTATCATTCACTTTTATATCATTTTTGGGACTAACCTACTAACCCAAACGCCCAGTCCAGATTGCTGTTTTTTTGCCTATTTTAGGGTGTCGCAAAAAAGGAATATCAAACGGAATGAAACCTTCGCGAGAGATATTTTTGGAGGAAATCACGCTCGGGAATCTTCGGGACCAAGTCAGGGGACGAAGGGCCAGCCCTCGAGGGTGGGGGCGCGCCCCCCTTCCAAGGGCGCGCCCCCCTGCCTCGAGGCTGGCCCACACGGCCCCGGTGCCCTCCTTCTTCCTATATATACCTACGTACCCCAGAAACTCCATACGCAGAGAGAAAACCCAAATTCCACCGCCGTAGCTTCTGTTCCCGTGGAGATCCCATCTTGGAGCCTATTCCGGGAGGGCGATCCATCACGGAGGCCTTCATCATCATCATCATCGCCCTCACCATGAGTTGTGAGTAGTTTACCATAGACCTTCGGGTCCATAGCTAGTATCTAGATAGCTTCTTCTCTCTCTGTGGATCTCAATACAAAGTTCTCCTCGGTCTTCGAGGAGATCTATTCGATGTAATCTCTTTTTGCGGTGTGTTTGTCGAGATCCGATGAATTGTGAGTTTATGATCAAGGTTATCTATGAAAGATATTTGGTTCTTCTCTGAACTTTTTATGTGTGCTCATAATATCCTTGCAAGTCTCATCGAATTACTGGTTTGGTTTGGCCTACTAGATCTATAGTTCTTGCAATGGGAGAAGTGCTTGGCTTTGGGTTCAATCTTGCGGTGTCCTTTCCCAGTGATAGTAGGGGCAGCAAGGCACGTATTGTATTGTTGCCATCGAGGATAAAAAGATGGGGTTTTCATCATATTGCTTGAGTTTATCCCTCTACATCATGTCATCTTGCTTAAAGCGTTACTCTGTTCGTATGAACTCAATACACTAGATGCATGCTAGATAGCGGTCGATGTGTGGAGTAATAGTAGTAGATGCAGGCAGGAGTCGGTCTACTTGTCTCGGACGTGATGCCTATATACAATGATCATGCCTAGATAGTCTCATAATTATTCGCTTTTCTATCAATTGCTCGACAGTAATTTGTTTACACGTCGTAGAATACCGCTATCATGAGAGAAGCCACTAGAGAAAACAATGGCCCCGGGTCTATTCTCAACATATCAATCTACATCTACTTTACTTTTCTTGCTTTTATTTACTGTTTTATTAAAAAAAAATACCAAAATTATAATTATCATCTCTATCAGATCTCACTCTCGTAAGTGATCGTAAAGGGATTGACAACCCCTTATCGCGTTGGCTGCAAAGTTCTTATTTGTTTGTGCAGGTGCGAGGGACTGGCGCGTAGTCTCCTACTGGATTGATACCTTGGTTCTCAAAAACTGAGGGAAATACTTACGCTACTGTGCTACATCTCCCTTTCCTCTTCGAGGGAATACAACGCAGGCTCAAGAGGTAGCAAGAAGAATTTCTGGCGCCGTTGCCGGGGAGGCTTACACAAAAGTCATATACCAAGTACCTATCACAAACCCTTATCCTTCGCATTACATTTATTTGCCTATCGTTTTCCTATCCCCCACTTTACCCTTGCCGTTTTATTCGCCCTTCTTCCGCCGTGTGTTTTTCGTTCTCTTGCTTCTTGTTTGCTTGTGTGTTGCATGCTTGCTTGCCCTCATGTCTGAGATGGGGGACGATTTTATCGAGAATGGTAGCAATGCCGAGGGCAACGTTCATGTTGACCCCCCGGATGAAGCTACCACTTTACATGTTAAGAAGTTCCGGGTTGGTAGTGGCAATACTATTGGAAAAGGGGTTCTTCAAGACTTCTTTACTTTTGCCGGTGCTTTGCCCACTATGGGTGGCTCTATTCTTCACATAACTAGTAGCCTTGCGGATGTTGTATCTATGCTCGTAGTAGAAATTGAAAGGCAATTTATCCATATGCATCCCTGTATTCAGAGAGTATTTTTGGAGTTATCCAATATTGAGCATTCTTCTGTTAAGAGTGCAGCTACTATCTTTTTGGCTCATGAATGTAGATATATCATGAAAGAGGCGAGGGAAATCTTTGCTCATTACGGGATAGATGCCGGTCGACCTCCTATAGAGGCTATCTTGTTCAATCAAGAAGACCTTATGCGTTTGCGATCTCCTGATCATGTTGCTTTTAATGAAAACCTTAGAAAAAAAGGTTCCCGTTGAGATCTTGATTGATAGAATTTCTGAGATTAACGATGACTTTGTTGTTCAAAATAATGGATTAGGCATCTCCCTTGAACGAAGGCTTATGGCCATCTGCCAAAAGAACGCCTATAATGATGAATTGGTCATCCATTACAAAGGGCCGAAGGAGGAACCTGTTCCTCCAGAGATTGATGTAGGGGACTTTTGTCCCATTAAATTTAGCCCTTTTGATTACTTTTGCTTGCCACAAAGGAAGATTGCTGCTGAGCATAGGGAATATGAGATGAGCTTTCGCCACATATCGTACCACTATGGCTATCCCTAGATTTATCTTGTATCGTGCCTTGCTAGGTGCATAAAACGATAGCGCTTGTTGGGAGGCAACCCAATTTTATGTTTTTTGCTTTTGTTGCTGTTAGGGAATAAATATTGCGTCTAGTCTCTGATTATATGTGTTTTCATATTTTGTTTAGTGTTTGTGCCAAGTAGAACCTTTGGTAAGACTTGTGTGAAGTTTATTTGATCTTGCTGTGAAAAACAGAATCATTAGCGCTCGCTAAAGTAGTCTTCAGATTTTTACTGGAACATGATTTTTAGTTGATTCTTTTTTATGCTGATTGGTAGACAAATTGCGCAAATTTACCAATTTAGTTTGAATTTTTTGGAGTTCCAGAAGTACGCGAACCCAGCAGATTACTACAGACTGTTCTGTTTTTGACAGATTCTGTTTTTCGTGTGTTGTTTGCTTATTCCGATGCATCTATGAGTAATATTGGAGGATATGAATAATAGAGAACTTGGAGTACAGTAGGTTTAACGCCAATATAAACAAAGTATGAATTCCTTGATGTACCTTTGAGTGGTGGTTTGCTTTCTCTTACTAACGGAGCTCACGAGAATTTTTTTCTAAGTTTTGTGTTGTGAAGTTTTCAAGTTTTTAGTATTGCTTTGATGGACTATGGAACAATGAGTAGCAAAGGCCCAAGCATGGGGATGCCCATGGAACCCCAAGTAAAATCAAGATAATCAAAAGCCTAAGCTTGGGGATGCCCCGGGAAGGCATCCCCTCTTTCGTCTTCATCCATCGGTAACTATACTTGGAGCTATATTTTTATTCACAACATGCTATGTGTTTTGCTTGGAGCGTCTTGTATAATTTGAGTCTTTGATTGTTAGTTTTCCACAATCATCTTTGCTGGACGCACCTATTTGAGAGAGTTAAGCATGGCCTAGAAATTATTAGAACACTCTATGTGCTTCACTTACATCTTTTGAGTTGAATAGTTTTTGCTCTAGTGCTTCACTTATATCTTTTAGAGCATGGCGGTGGTTATATTTTGTAGAAATTGTTGAACTATCATGCTTCACTTATATCTATTTGAGAGTCTATTAAAACAGCATGGTAATGTGTTTATGCTAAATGAACTAGTCTTCACATGATAAACATCCAATGTCAATGTAGTAAAAATTTCACACCAAGTGCATTGAATAGAATGAGATGTTGGATGCTTGATAATTGTTTTGAGACATGAGGATAGTGATATTAGAGTCATGCTAGTGGAGTTATTATGAAATTAAAGAATACTTGTGTTAAGGTTAGTGATTCCCGTATCATGCACGTATGGTGAACCGCTATGTGACGAAGTTAGAGCATGAGATATTTGTAGAGTGCCAACCTTTGTGTGGAGGTCGGGGGCACGCGATGGTTAACTCCTACCAACCTCCCCCTAGGCACATGCGTTGATTACTTTGTTTTTGATGACTCGTAGATTTTTGCAATAAGTATATGAGTTCTTATGACTACTGTTGAGTCCATGGATTATACGCACTCTCACCTTTCCATCATTGCTAGCCTCTCTTGTACCGCGCAATTTTCGTCGGTAACATAAACCCACTATATGTCCTTCCTCAAAACAGCCACCATACCTACCTATCATGAAATTTCCATAGCCATTCCGAGATATATTGCCATGCAACTTTCCACCGTTCCGTTCAGATGACACGCATCGTATTGTCATAGTGCCATGCATGATCATGTAGCTGACATCGTAGTTGTGGCAAAACCACCATGTATAATTTTTCATACATGTCACACATGATTCATTGCTTATGCCGGTACACCGCCGGAGGCATTCATGTAGAGTCATACTTGTTGTAGTATCGAGTTGTAATTTCAAGTTGTAACAAAAAGTGTGATGATCATCATTACTAGAGCATTGTCCCGTGTGAGGAAAGGCCAATAAAAAAGAGAAGGCCCAAAAATATATAGAGAGAGGGGCAAATAAAAAAAATAAAAAAAGGAAAAAGCCCCTCCAAAAAAATGAGAGAAAAGAGAGAAGGGACAATGCTACTATCTTTTTCCACACTTGTGCTTCAAAGTAGCACCATGTTCTTCATGATAGAGAGTCTCATGTTTAGTCACTTTCATATACTAGTGGGAATTTTCATTATAGAACTTGGCTTGTATATTCCAACGATGGGCTTCCTCAAATGCCCTAGGTCTTCGTGAGCAAGCAAGTTGGATGCACACCCAGTAGTTCCTTTTGTTGAGCTTTCATACATATTTAGCTCTAGTGCATCCGTTGCATGGCAATCCCTACTCACTCACATTGATATCTATTGATGGGCATATCCATAGCCCGTTGATATGCCTATTCGATGTGAGACTATCTTCCTCCTTTTTGTCTTCTCCACAACCACCTCTATTCCACCCATAGTGCTATATCCATGGCTCACGCTCATGTATTGCGTGAAAGTTGAAAGGTTTGAAAGAATAGAGTATGAAAACAAGTGCTTGGCTGAAATCGGGGTTGTGCATGATATGAATATTTTGTGTGATGAAGAGGGAGCATAGCCAGACTATATGATTTTGTAGGGATAACTTTCTTTAGCCATAGTATTCTGAGAAGACATGATTGCTTTGTTAGTATGCTTGAAGTATTATTATTTCTTATGTCAATATAGACTTTTATCTTGAAACCTTCAGATCTGAACATTCATGCCACAATTAAGAGAATTACATTGAAAAACTATATTGGTTAGCATTCCACGTCAAAAATTCTTTATTTATCATTTACCTACTCGAGGACGAGCAGGAATTAAGCTTGGGGATGCTTGATACGTCTCCAACGTATCTATAATTTTTTATTGTTCCATGCTATTATTTATGAAGTCTTGGATGTTTAATGGGCTTTATCATTCACTTTCCTATCATTTTTGGGACTAACCTACTAACCCAAAGGCCCAGTCCAGATTGTTGTTTTTCCCCTATTTCAGGGTTTTGCACAAAAGGAATATCAAACGGAATGAAACCTTTGCGAGAGATATTTTTGGAAGAAATCACGCTCGGCAATCTTCGGGAGCATGTCAGGGGATGAAGGGCCAGCCATCGAGGGTGGGGGGGCGCGCCCCCCTGCCTCGAGGCTGGCCCACACGGCCCCCGGTGCCATCCTTCTTCCTATATATACCTACGTACCCCAGAAACTCCATACGCAGAGAGAAAACCCAAATTCCACCGCCCTAGCTTCTGTTCCCGTGGAGATCCCATCTTGGAGCCTGTTCTGGGAAGGGGATCCATCACGGAGGCCTTCATCATCGTCATCATCGCCCTCACCATGAGATGTGAGTAGTTTACCACAGACCTTCGGGTCCATAGCTAGTATCTAGATGGCTTCTTCTCTCTCTCTGGATCTCAATACAAAGTTATCCTCGGTCTTCGAGGAGACCTATTCGATGTAATCTCTTTTTGCGGTGTGTTTGTCGAGATCCGATGAATTGTGAGTTTATGATCAAGGTTATCGATGAAAGATATTTGGTTCTTCTCTGAACTTTTTATGTGTGCTCATAATATCCTTGCAAGTCTCTTAGAATTATTGGTTTCGTTTGGTATACTAGATCTATAGTTCTTGCAATGGGAGAAGTGCTTGGCTTTGGGTTCAATCTTGCGGTGTCCTCTCCCAATGACGGTAGAGGCAGCAAGGCACATATTGTATTGTTGCCATCGAGGATAAAAAGATGGGGTTTTCATCATATTGCTTGAGTTTATCCCTCTACATCATGTCATCTTGCTTAAAGCGTTACTCTGTTCGTATGAACTCAATACACTAGATGGATGCTGGATAGCGGTCGATGTGTGGAGTAATAGTAGTAGATACAGGCAGGAGTCGGTCTACTTGTCTCGGACGTGATGCCTATATACAATGATCATGCCTAGATAGTTTCATAATTATTCTCTTTTCTATCAATTGCTCGACAGTAATTTGTTTACCCGCCGTAGAATACCGCTATCATGAGAGAAGCCACTAGAGAAAACTATGGCCCCCGGGTCTATTCTCAACATATCAATCTACATCTACTTTACTTTTCTTACTTTATTTGCTGTTTTATTAAACCAAAAATACTAAAAATATAATTATCATCTCTATCAGATCTCACTCTCGTAAGTGACCGTAAAGGGATTGACAACCCCTTATCACGTTGGCTGCGAAGTTCTTATTTGTTTGTGCAGGTCCGAGGGACTGGCCCGTGGTCTCCTACTAGATTGATACCTTGGTTCTCAAAAAATGAGGGAAATACTTACGCTATTGTGCTGCATCTCCCTTTCCTCTTCGAGGGAATACAACGCAAGCTCAAGAGGTAGCACACTCTTCCATCAATGAGTTAGGATTGTATTAATCCCTTGCTCTTTTGATCATATCGTCTTGCCCTGAAAAGCAAGATTGTTCTCGAGCTTAGTAACATATCGGTGGTTCGTGATTTTCCGAATATCTTCTCAGAAGTATTACCAGGTTGTTCCCTAACAGCTATGTTGAGTTTGTGATCGTGTTGGTTTTTCTCCAAACCATCCTTACTCCAAGAATCCATGTTGGATACCCCGAGCTAGTTGGTGAAGCTAAACGACAACTGGGAAAGTTGGAAGATGAAAGCTTGTCCCACTTAGTTCATTTTCAAAGGGGTATCCTTGTGTTTGTGTGTTGACGAAGAAAGATGATATCTTCATCGATTGATCCGCATGATCAGTTGTTGGATCTATTGTCTTGTCAAAACTTTGATTTGAGTGTGGGCTATAATCAAGTGAAATCAGAACCAACGATATTCATAATGTTCTCTTACTCACGGTTGATCCCTCGAGCATACACCGTTACATCTTTTGGTATGACCAATGCTATCACTTTGTTCACATTTTCATGGAATTCCATCGATATGGAAACCTGGATGAATTATTGTTGAGCCCATCGACAACATCCTTATCTTCTCCATGATGTTGTTGGACATTATTAAGCTAGTGTTGGAAACTTTGTAAGCATTGCCTTCGTGTCCCGTTCATAAGGTACATGTTGGATGAGAGAAGAGATTTTCCCTAATTCATGTGTAATTGATGTAAGTTTCCACTGTGAGTTTAAGAAAGTTGTTTTGCTTCCTTTGGAATCATCCCAAGTTAGTCATACACATGTGCGAATTATTCTATGGTTTGGAGACTTGCAACCTTCATTCCATATGTATCCCTAGCACGCAAAGCCATTGATTGATTTGTTCAAGAAGAAGAAGTTCCTTCATAAGAGCTAATCGTATGACTTATGTAAGGACTTCTATATCCGCAATGATGGTTCCCAACTAGAACTCGATAGTGTTTTGTTGTAAGACTTCTATATGATCATGCTTGTCTTGGACAACGCGTTCACAAGTATGTAGCAAAACCAGCTCATGTTTTGGAGCTTGCTATCGTAGTTCACTCACGAGAATCTCGCAACACCATCTCGTCGATTTGTGTTGCAAACTTTCATTTTCCTTTCAAGGCTTGATGAGTCTAGAATATCCTGACGCCAACCAGATCTGAATCTCGGGCACATATGATGGTTGGAACATTCCTAACATTTGCATTTTGTTCCGAGATTGCACCCGCCATTGTGCCATTTGACTATGGTCTGCCTTCTCAGTAATTACTGTTCAGGATCATCTTCAAAAGTGGTACTACCATGGGTCCTATCCATTTCCGATGATAAGCAAAAATCATCTGTTGCGTTGTCTTCAACAAGGTAGTCCACATCATCCATTCTAGTCTGAGTATGTCATTCTTTCGAAGTTCTTCAAATGATCGATTGGGATTTGCATTAGGCTGGTATAAAGAGTTTCAATGATCTTTGTATCAAAAGTAATTATTTTTGCCACTTAAAGGAATAATCCTATGAGTCACCTTTTCTAAGGTGCCCCGTCTGGTGACATCGTTCACCATCTTCTTTAAGTATGGAATTATTACCTACCAAATTGAACCTTCATCTTCTGTTATTCTACATCCCTCACAATGCATGCTTTGTGTCTCATCTCAAGAGGTGTCTTACGTCTCACTCCATGAGTTGATCTGGAGTTGCTCGATCTTCGAGAAGATCGATTCTTGTGGAGTTTCTTTCTTTCATGATTGTGTTGTACGAAGTTCTTGAAGGCAAATACGTCAAGACCAAGATGATAAAATGAACCAACCTCTTCGAGAAGGGTAATTGGATCGACAAGATTGTGTTAGCTTTGTGTCCCCTCTATCTTCTTACCTCACATCTTGAATCTCGGGACGAGATTCTTGTTTAGTGGGGGTGAGTTGTCACAGCCCTAGCTAGTCATTGCTTGACTTTGCATAATCATCCATGCAACATGTTTAAATTTTATTTAAGTTCAAATGGGGATTGATCGAACCCTAGCTTCAGAAAGAATTCAAATAGGAACAAATAAAATCTTTTTCAAATAACCCAAAATGCCCTTTGGAAATGTTCATGATTTTTTATAAGGGTGAAAACCTCTGCCAAAAATGATGTGCATATTTGTTGGCCATTTATGGATTTTTGAATTAACTCAAATTGTATTTGAATTTGGGCATTCGAATTCTATAAATATTTTAAATGCCCAAATAATCTTGAAAGCAATTGAGGGTTGTTGGAAATATTCAACAAGTGCCCACAAATATTTCATGAGTTTTATTAAATGCTTTAGTATTTTTACTAAAGCCAAAACAGAAAGAAATAGAAAACAGAAAGAAATAGAGAGGGAAAAGGGTTTACCTGGCGCTCACCTGGCCTAGCCCAGCAAGGCCCAGTCCAGCTGGCCGATGCCAGCCGTCGTCCACCTCGCGCCAGTAGGCGAGGTGTGTGGCCGACGCGCGCGCACGCCCAGCGCACCACCTCATGCTCGCTTGCCCGCCTCTCCCACCACGTAGATGTCGCGGATAGCCTCGCCGCTTCCGTCTGAATCGAGCCGACCGCTCCATTCCTCCCCCTGCCCTCTTCCTCGCTCCCCTGACACCATAGCAGAAAGCTGTCATCGCCGCCGCTTGCTGTCACCGCATCCATCATGCTCCCCGAGCTGCCCCGAGTTGTCCCCGAGCTCCGCCACCTCGTTCCCTACCTCCTTACCGAGCCACACGATCGGAAGGGCCCCGAAGCACCGCCCCCGACGCCTTTCCACTCCTTGGCCGCCGGAGATCCGCCTCGCCGCCCCGCTTAGCACCGGCCTTCCCCAAGCCTACTTCGACGCCTGCTGCAACCTCTCTAAGCTGCTGCTCCTCCTACCCCTCTCCATTTGCTCGGTTGCACGCCGTAGCTGCCGTTTCACCGACGATCGAAACCTGCCACCGCCCGTGCTTGCCGTCGCCGATGCTCCGGTGACCATTTGGTCCCGGGCGCATGTCCACCTTGCTCGTCGCATCACGTAGACGGGTTAGGTGCCGCACATGCATCGCCTAGGCCATCGCAGCCGCGTTCCCGCGCATGCCTAAACGCCGGCAGCCGCTGCAGAGCTCGTCGCTGTCAGCTCCGGCCACCTCAGGCCCGCCTACCACCCCCATCCGATGCGCGCCGGCGAGAGCTCTCCAATGAGCCTAGCCACGCATCGAACGGGGCACCCTAGCCCAAACCCGAGCACCGCCGCCGCGTCATGCCTCACCGGCGTCGAACCGCCGGCGGGATTAGCCCAGTTGACCAGGAGTTTGACCTCCCCTGGCTCAATGACTTGTGGGCCCAGGCCCCTGTTTAATTAGAGTTAGGTTTAGTTAGTGCTAATTAACGTAGTTAATTAGATGAGCCACTCACATGTGGGCCCAGCCTTTTGACATTTTAGTTAGAGCTAGTTTAACACTAATTAACTAAGTTAATTACCTAAGTCACTGACCAGTGGGCCCCACCGGTCAGGTTTGACCTGGACCGGGTCAGTTGACCTGATGATGTCACTGTTGACCTTGCTAACCCAATAAAGCTTTTCTAGCATTTTCAATAATCAGGAAAATCCAGAAAATAGTTAAAACTTCTAAAAATCATAAAAAAATAATCTATAACTACAATGAAAATAATTTATGTATGAAAAATGATCAGAACAATCCAAAGAATCTGATATGCCATGTTCATGCATGATTGAGCAAGTTAAATCCACCGTTTAGGATAAAACATGATTAGGGTAAATTTGAAAAATAGGTTTGGAGTTGGAATTTGATGTAGCTTGACTTCCACTTCAATTAAAATGACTTGCTGTTGCATTAGCTCAATTCAGTACCTTAATATGACATATCATTCATTTTCTTGTGCATCGCATTGAATTGAATGTTGTTTTTGTTCCTTTTCCAGTGTTTGTCCCCTCTTGGTAGACGTTGTTCCGACGATGTGATCGATGACACTCATGAAGACACAATGATATCTTCAGAACTGCCAGGCAAGCAAAACCCCCTTATTCATTCCGATAAAAGCCCACTCTCTCACTCCTCCTCTCTTTTCTTGCATTAGGACAACAACGATTCATCTGTTAATTGCTGCGGTAGCTGAACCCATTTCCTCTACATGACCTGTCATTGCCACAGTAAATAGTTGAAACCTACTAGCATGAGTAGGAGTTGTTTGAGCCCTTATGTGCCTACTAATTCATGCTTGTTTGGCATGCCTGCTACTGCTTAGAGTTGAGTCAGGTCTGATTCATCGGGATGAATTGGAATGGTGATGAACATGTCCTACTGTGTGTGAGCTAAGTGTGTGAACACGATTTGGTAAAGGTAGCGGTGAGAGGCCATTTAGGTGTACATGGTGGATTGTCTCATTGAAGCCGTCCTCATGAACTGAGTTCTGTGATTGTGATCCATGAACAGCTACTACCACACATTGGGATCCTTAATTGACTATCTAGACTTATTAATCAACCTGATCTCTGTCCAGGAGTTGCAACTAGTTTCTGGTGTTTGTAGGATATGTGTTGGAGGCCGTGTGTTGCGCTGACCCTAGGGGTGGGCTATGACGCGGTAGATCCACCATGGCCCGGTGTATCGAGTCGCTCGTTTGGTGTCTCGGGAACCCTGTACACAACGTTTGGGGCCGTGAGCGACACCCCGGCCGGATCTCCTTGCGGATGGAACGATAAACCTGGACTAGGGACTTGTGTGGTTAGTCAAGTCGTGGCAGACTCCCTCGCTAGGCTTTTGCTTCAAGGTTGCCGAGATACACGACGTGTACATGGCGGTAAGTGGCGAGAGCATGTGTGAAGAAGTACACCCCTGCAGGGTTATAAATGGTCTATTCGAACAGCCGTGTCCGCGGTAAAGGACTTCTGGGTTGCATGTACAGTTCATAGACAAGTGAAAGTGGATATTTTAAAACACTACAAAAAATACACTTCCGTGATGATACGTGTTTGTCACAGTAGGTCACGTTTTCTATCATGCATGTACATCCATGACAATTTTATGACAGAATGAAGATAGTCATACCTGTGCTGTCGTAGAAGTGTTCCATGACATTACCAAAATTATTATCATGGAAGTGTCCACCTCCATGACGATAAATCGCGTGTCACAGAAGTGCTTTCGTCAAGGGTGACCGACACGTAGCATCCACCGTAACGGAACATCGTTAAGCTATCGTGTCCGGTTTTGTATCCGATAACCCATTAACAGCCCGGACCAATGGGGATTTTCCACGTGTAAAATTCTGATTGGCTGACGGAAACACATGTCAGCTCCGCGTTGGCACAGGTGTCACTCATCCAATGGGCGAGATGCGCCTATGATATGTTGACACGTGGACCGGCCCAAAAGTGGCCCACAAAGTTTAAATGGGCCGGCCCAACTAAAGGCCCGCAAGATTTTCTGGAGCATAATGGGCCCCCCAACTAAAGGCCCACAAGATTTTGCGGACCATGATGGGCTGGCCCGGCTAAAGGCCCACGAGATTTTGTGGGCTATAATGGGCCGGCCCAGGTAAAGGTCCACAAGATTTTTGCGGGCCATAATGGGCCGGCCCAGGTGAAGGCCCGCAATATTTTTGTGGACCATAATGGGCCGGCCCAGCTAAAGGCTCCGACATTAATGGGCCGGCCCAGCTGTAGGCCCACAAGATTTTGAGGACCCTAGTAGGCCGGCCCATTAACTGGCTGCCATGTTTTGGGCCTAATGCCTGCCCATATTTGATCCGGTCCATTAATTGCCTGCCACGTTCCGGGCCTAATAATGGCCCATATGAGATCCGGCCCGTTAAAAGCCTACCACGTTCTGGGCCAAATTACGGCCCAGATCAGGTCCGGCCCTTTAAGAGGCTTTGGGTTAAATTATGGCCCATATCAGATTCGGCCCATCAACAGGACGCTATGCTTTTGGGCCCACTTGTTAAAGGCCCATTTAGTAATTCGGCCTGATATTAGTTCGGCCTGTTAAGGGCCCGTTTAACATTTCGTCATGTTAAAAGCCCATCATATAGTTGGGCCTAACTACGGCCCGGTTTGCATCCGGTCTGCTCGCAGCCGATAATCTGATTGGGCCAAACAAGGACCGAGACAATTTTGTCCTATTATAAGCCCGTGATTTGAATTGCACATTCATGGGTCGAGGTCTATTTCGGCCTACTGTCGGCCCATGAGCTGTTCGGCACGTTTCAGGCCCAACCTACTTTTCAGCCTCCTAAAGGCCCATTGAGTTTTCTTGGGAAAATAGGGCCGGCGGTTTACTCGGCCTATTAAAGGCCCGAATCTACTAGTGGGCCAGTTTACATTTAGGCCTGTTAACGGACCAAGATGACGGGGCCCATGATGCGGATCATACATGGTGATTTGCATGACGGCCCGATTATGTACCGTAATTTTACGATTTGGCCGGTTTACTACGAAGACAGGATATATATACAGTAAAATAACTGCAACATCGTGAATAAGAAAAAAACCTAGACTATACAATAAAGAAATTACGGCATATTACATCCACTCGGCATTAAAGTTCGCCACTATGATAACAAAGCACAAGCAGACAACAGATTACATACACTGGGCATCAAAGATCGCCACCAGTACAACTACACACGCCGATAAAATAATATACAAAACCAACAGCACTTCAATAGAGTTCAAGAAAGGTTAGCCCTGCTCGGGAGCTGCAGCGCAAGCAGCTGAGCAAGCTGGTGAGACTGCACTTGTTTGACACTTATATCCTCCTCACTCTGAAAGATAAACAAGCAAACAGATGATAGGTTTTGCACATATAAGTATCAGTGCTGACAATTCATCACATTTCTTACTGACGAATAAAGTGACACAGTTTAAAATAGTATTAACACAATATGGTATTGTTCAGGTCAAGACATGGCAGGAAATGACATTGTGAAGGAGTTGGCAGCTTCACGACACCACTGGATTACAGATCAAGAACTCATAAGTATTAATGGTTAGTGTGCTGTCAATTTATCCCATTTCAGATTGGCAAAATAAGATCGCTTGCTCTATATAGTTTAATTTACATGGTATGAAGATGGAACTTGGTTGTACAACTGAAAACTTAAATTGAGAAGGACAAACTTTTGTTTATGAACTGGAGTACATATTAAACTTTAAACATGCAATTTGATGCAAACACCAAAAATAAACAGTTGTTGCAGTCATGCCTAACCAAATATACACAACAAAGTTTGAAGGCTTGAGAAGGACAAACTTACATTATTGGTGAAGGTAGGCTCTATAATGCCCTTGTCCATTCTGATGGGGGGGAAATTCAAGAAGTTTACTACAGAATCTTCTTCATAAGCATTGCCTTTATTCTACATTTTGTTAAGAGTAAATATAGATGTGACAATATAAGAAAAAATGGAGAATATTTAAGATAAGATGAAGAGTGATGCTACATAACCAAGTAGCTATAAATGTAAGTACAACGATACAGGCAAAAGGTACAGCCAAGAGCAATGCAGAGCTAAACTTCTTCAGTACCATCGGTGTTATCCAACCTTATGGTAAGAGTAAATATAGATCTTATGTGTAGAAAATGGAGGGCAAAGAAAATATGCTGCAGAGTGATGGTACATGAACAACTACCTGTCAATATAAGTACACTCATAAAGGACGGCAGGTACACTAATAAAGGACAGCAGGTACTAACAAGAACAATGCAGAGCTAAAACAATTCATTGGCATTGGATATATTCTACACTAATGTAACCATTCATACAGATCAGATAATTTGGAGCGAACAATTGATAAGCAAGCTGTCATGCATACTGCTGTCACATAATGAACCAGGTATGTATGCAAGTACAGTGATACAGGACAACATTTTCTAACAAGAGCAAAGCAGCGGGCAGCATATTTGCGATATCCTGTCGTTCTTTTCAAACCGGAATTCTTTTTCGAGCAGATTTCGTGCAAAAAAAGATCCGTAAGGCACATGCGGAAAAGTAGAAGTTCAAATTATCATGCAATATCATAGATAGTACCTCATCCTCAGAACGAGACCAGTGCATAACAAGGTTTTTCCATTCAATGCCTTCTAAATTTAGCATAGGAGACTTCACCCGAAATTCGTTTATAGACTTGCCATCAAAGTGTGATTTCCTCAAGTAACACCAATACTACTGCAATGCTTCCTTGAAAAGCGCAAGCAAGCTTTGCTCGTCATGACTATCCAGATTGACCCTCGCCTACTTATAACAATGTAATGTAAATCATTGATGTGTTCAATCAGCAGAAAACAGGAAAATAATCACCATGAATAATAGCACTTACATATAACTGGGACAGGAAGATGTGAAAATGGTGTTTGTCTTCACTATAATCTTCCAATGATGGGAATATATGCACATAGTCCCTAAGAACATTGAAAGCATTGTCTTTTAAACTGGGAATAACTGGAATGGGGTTCCAATCTGCAGGAATTGGCCGTCTCTGCAATTGGGATAGGTCTTCGGCCGGTGGACTTGATGTACTTTTTGCTGGAGTAGGATTTTTCTGTGGTGCGGCTGGTGCTATGGCAACTAAAATCGGCATACCTTTTGCTGGAGTGCACGTCCTGTGTGGTGGGGCTAGTGGTGTGGCCAGTGAAGTATGGGTACAGTCTGCTGGAGTCGGTCCTACGTTTTGTGTCACTGGTTGTATAGCCAATATAAGTGGGGTGATGTCTGATTTCTCCGGTACAACCACGTTTTTCAAGGATTTTGCTGGTGCTCCTTCAGGTTCGGCAATCAACCTCTTCCTTTTTTATGTCTGATGCACAAGAACATCATTTGAGTGGAAAAACATGGTATGATGACAGATGGAATATGTATTGATAATGGATGGGCATGGCATCTCGACATATATGATGAGTAAACTAAGCAGATGGCGGTGCAACAAAGTAGAAGAAATGCAAGACAACATATGAAAGATACGCGCAATCAATAAAACCTTGCCAAATTAGAGCAGGCACCTTGATAAGTGAACATGACAGGCCATCTGCCTTTGACTCCTCGAGGTTAGAATAGTCATTGGGATCATATTTTGAACAAGAATCTACAGGTGGGAAGCATATGAGTTTCATTGCATCCAGAATGGCACTCAATGCCTCGGTGCCAATTTTGTAAGTCATTGCAGTGTTCCACAATATTCTTCTGATGCGCGTATTCTGATATTCACTATAATTATATATAATATCTGAGAACAATGAAAACATAAATAGTTGTGAGATTATCTTTGTAATGCAGAGGATATTCTAATATAGGGGCGCCCCTATAAACACTTGTGTGATATCACTGGATTCTGATGAGAGAGCTCATGTGTGCTGTAATATGGTGCGTGCATTTATATAATCTGGCACAAGTACACACAAAAATAGGCTCCGGAAGTAAGGATAGTTGGCAGATGATAGGTTCAAAATATACTGTATAGAGAGTTTATTGCCAAACAATGATAACAAGAGCACACAACAACTAGGCAGGTCATAGTATACATAAAAGGGGTACACCATAACCACGATATATAAGTCGGGAAAGTGGAACTGGCTTGAAAATACGGTGTTGTATTGCCGCTAGTAATTGAAAGCCTATCAATCAAGTACATGCCAGCTCTATCAGCTGTTGACTGCAGATGTCCCTGCTCCCCTTCCTGATAAGGAACATACTGTACGTACTAAATACATAATAACAAAAGAGGAACATGTTAAAGAACAGAATAGGAAGCATATTCTTGAGGTTCCGCTTAATTGCATACAATGTTGGTTGCTCACTCATGATGAATCACAGCGCCTAAATAAATGTAATTCCATGTTGTCTCTCTATATGTGGCAATTTTGAACAAGAGTCATTAGGATCATATTCTGAACAAGAGTCAACAGGTGGGGAGCGTATGAGTTTCATTGCATCCAGAATGGCGCTCAATGCCTTGGTGCCAATTTTGTAAGTCATTGCGGTGCTTACCTTCAAGAGTGGACTACTGCTAGTGCGACACAAAGCAGCTACATAGATCATAGTGTAGATATAACGGGAAAACCGTAAGCATCAGAGTAAAATTAGCAAAGTGGAACTTGCTGGAATATATGTGTTAGTATTGCCGGTACGGCTAGAAAGGCTTCGGATACCAACTCTCTTCAATTGAAGGTGCGGTACTGTTAATATTAGTGTAACTCTCAAAGGCGACACAGCTCCCCGCATTTCCTTGCTATTCTTATAGGATTCTAGTGGGCAGGCCACTACAAATCCTATTACCATGTTTACCAAATCCTACGAATCAAAGAGGCCTGAAGAGTTCAAAGTGTCCATACCAACTGACCGTATAGACCTCTACACTCCAAATGTCCTTGCTCATCTTCACTACAAGGAACATAATGTACTACTATCATACTCCGTCCGTTCCAAAATATAAGTCTTGGTAGAGATTTCCACTATGGATCACATACAGATGTATCTAGATACATTTTAGAGTGTAGATTCACTCATTTTGCTCCATATGTAATCCATGGTGGAATCTATACAAAAACTTGTATTTAGGAACGGAGAGAGTACTTATTAAAGAAGAACGGAAGAGGAACATGCTAAAGAAGAGCAAGCAGATTTTGGATAATAAAATGTTCGTTGCGCAGTGCCCACACATGATGAACCAAAGCGCATTAAGAAAGCAACTCCCTGCTGTCTCTCTATATGTGGTGCATGTACTTTTTCGAAAGTAAAGTAGGAACATTAACTGACCAATTAAATGTTATCTGTTTTAGTAATATCTGAATCATATCAGATTCGTACTTGAGCAACAAGTTTGGAATTATGAGTGGCACGTTGTTTAGCTTGATGGATTCAGGAGCAGTGCTAAGCAGGTACGATGATGGTACTGAATATAAAGGCATGTCTGCATGCAAGTAGCGTGACTTTCGTCATTTGGGTCAGTCGACCATTTCAGGCGGTTGGATGAAGATCCTACGTCTCCTAACCCTTCTTCTTCCTCATCTCTGATTCTTCCCATACAGAACACCGCACGGGCCGCTGCCGGACCGCCGGCCCCCATCACATGTGTTCCTCCGCCACCCCCACCCGCGTCGAGTTTTCTTCGTTC
>LR738715.1:223450179-223504525 GCA_902687465.1 Secale cereale | reverse complement strand
CTCTCACACACACAACTCCTGCTTCCACTCCCCTTCCCGACTACCGTCTCTCTCTCACACACACACAAAACTCTCACTTTCGCACCCCCGACTCGTATTTCTCTCACAAACATTAATCCACTAGCCTCTAGATAGGTTTATACACCCGCACACTCGTGCTTCCACTATCGCATACATGTCTCTCTCCCGCTCCTTGTATCTATGTAGATTTTTATTCCCTTCTCGAGACACGCCCTCTCGATCGTGCACACACACACTATCACCTCATTTTAAGCTGATACCTCTCACACGCACACTCTTTGTGTCCTTGTCACACATGCACTCCGTCCTCCTCCTCTCTCCCTCTCTCTCTCACACACATGGGCTTTTTGCAACAACTAGCAAGATGCCTGTGCGTTGCACAGAACATCAAGATGCATTTGTATGAGTAGTTTATCTTCTGGGAGAAAAGCATGAACAAGGGAAGGCCTTATTTCCAAGTGTGGAGAGGGGTGTGGGTATCTTTATGCAAAATTGCCATAGTTTCCTTCTTATCCATCAGATATAGATCGGACGGCCTATATTGCAGGATGGCAGGCACACGATCATCACCGACTATGCTTTTTATAAGAGCAGGATATAAAAACAGAGTTGGTGATGATGGTGGGCCTGCCATCCTGCAATATAGGTCGTCCGATTTATGTCTGGCAGATAGGAACAAAACTATGGCAATTTACCAGCACTCCTCTCCACATTTGCAGATAAGGCCTTCCCTCGTTCATCCTTTTCTCCCACAAGATCTTGATGTTCCGTGTAACGCACGGGCATCTTGCTAGTAAGAGTAGAAATTAGACATATACCACTTCTCGAATCTTGAAAGCAACAACATTCCTCCCTTATCTCATCAAAACCGCCAAAGGAATATATTTTGAGTGAAACATAACAATGTTTTAGTGATATACGTATTTCAAAACTAGACTTTTTTCCTATCAAATCGGTGAATATGTATTAATCTACTCAGATCGTGTGGCAACGCATTGGCACATTGCTAGTAGTTATTAGTATAATTTTTTGGACACCAAACAAACGGTGGAGGACATATGTGAAGAGAAGAGGCGCACGCACGCAGTCAGTCTCTCGCTGTCTCGCACACACGAGTGTTACGTAAAGGCAATGTTAACAAATAAACCCTAAAACCCTAGGTGCACGATTGCTGCATTCGCGGGTACCGGGTACATGGTGGAGCGCACCTTTGTAGGAATAGTTAGCTCGCGTGATAACTTGATCCGTAGGAGTTGATGGTCAGGACCATAGGTGAACAACTTGGAGGCAGTGGCTCGCCAGTTGCCACAGATCGAGTAGCCACGTTTAAAATATCATTTTTAGCGGGGTCAAGAGTTCCGATTTTCAATGGCGCGTTATAAGTACTAAGTAGGTTTTAGAACGATTGGTATGGAGCGAAAATGGAATTCATAGTACTACGTACCTCCTTGGCGTATGGTTGTATGGGTTTATGTTGCGAGATGTTGCCTGGTAGTTCTAGGGCAAATACTATGTTTAGATTTAGATGTTGGTTTTCAGTAATGAAAATCGGAAGGGGGAAACCCTTCTTTGATTATAAAAAAAAACTACTACCTCCGTTCTGGTTTACTAGTCCCCATCCTATTTTGGGTCAAAGTTTGTCCACGAATTTTACTTATAAAATGTGAATGGAAAACGAGATTTTACTATACGCAAACAAAAAAGGACTGGAGGGAGTGATTGCTCAGACACGGACGTGACCTCTCATAGCGCAAGCATTGAACCGGCGCGCCGGCCATGAGGGCCCCACTCGCTGTAGGCCCGGCTGAACACGCCTCCTCGCCGCATGCAATCGGCTTCAGACTGCCCTGCCTACCTTCATTGAATCCACGCGTGTGCCGGCAACATGTCCTCCGCGAGCCGGCCAGCATTTTAGAACACAAAAAATGACCAAAATATAATAATTACGCATGGTCTTGACTTGTTGTGCTCGCACTGGTAGCAGGAACTAGAGGTTTTTCTTTATTCATAACTCTCCTCAAAAAAAATTTGGCTTTGAAGTGAATAATGGTTGTGGACATTATGTATGAATGTGGAGATATCTGTGAACATGAGTTTGATGTGGAAGTTGAACTTGGAATGTCGGGCATGCGCGTGAACTATACCATGTCCAATGCTTCGTCTGTTATTGTTTGGAAAGTAATTGATGTTATTGTTTTGTGCCACATCAGTAGATGCACGGACATCACAACATGCATGCTGACTGGATAAATATTTGAACCTAGCTACTATGAAGGAAATTTTGTATTGACAATAGTTTTAGATAGCAGGAGACGCCTAGCCTGCTCTGCCTCTGCTAGCTTATTTCTGGCTTCTTCCATCTCTTCTTTGGCATGGGTGAAGAGAGTATCTGATTGCTCTTTTCACTTCTTCAGGAACTCAGCTACATTCTCAAGGGCTGATGCACGCTTTCTTTCAGCCTTTACTAGAGCCACGAGGACACGAACAGCTGACGACTCCACTTGGCTTGTGTGTAATCCAGCATCATCTGGGAATTTGCACCTTGTGTCTAATCCAGCATCATTAGGGAACTGGCACCTTGTGTGTGATCCAGCCTCATTCTGGAAACATGATCTCGAGGTTGACCATACTTCCCTCCTCGCAGGAACTGCATCCTGACATGAAGTTATTTCTTTTTTAGATAATTACTTAGAGCAACCCAGATCCATTTAGTAGAAGCCAGATAAACAGAACTGGGAGAAGTGAATTCAAAAGGAAAAATATATAAAAACAGACTACAAGGTGAGAACACCCACTTCCTACATCAAGCTAAAAACGAAAGCATTAGGATGATTAAGACTCTTCTTATGACACATCGAAGAACATGAGGCTTAAGAGAAACAGAAACTACAACATATACACATCGAAGAACATGAGGATAAATGAAAGTAATTGAAAGGGTGTTACTTACCAAAGCTCGTTTTACAGGTTCGGTGCAGCTCCTCTTTAACTTGCCACGCTCCTTGAAGATGTCCCCAATATCCCGTGTTTGGTCTTCATTGCTCCTCTGCATGTTCGCACTCGTGGTTTTAAAATCTCAACATGGCAAGAAAAATATACTGCTAGTAATATTCCCGCATCTTGTGGGCAACATTAAAGCACTCGTCTGCCATGTTAGAGCATCTCCAACAGAATCGCAACGTGCGATGCTTTAAAAAAGTGTTTAAAATGTTGAGATCGAGAAGTAGAGATAGAGAGTAGAGGCTAGTTCTCAGCATATATAGATTAAAAATAGATTATTCAACTACTCCTCGTCGTCCGACTCCTCCTCGGTGATGTCCTCCTCCGACGTATGACTGTAGGCCTGAATAAACCGATCGTCGTCGGGTTCCCAGGGCGACGCTGCTCCTAGCCTCATGTTGAATTGAGTGTCCGCTTTTCGCCTACGCTTGTCCTCGCGATTGGCGGCTCGCTCCGCCCTCCTCTTATCCCTCTCTGCCCTCCTTTGCTCGTAGAACTCGCGCTCGTTGATGATGTCCTGCGGGAAGCGTTGGCGCCACAGCGCCATGGCTTCCTCGTCCATCTCGGCGATGCCGAGACGGTGCTCCCACCTTTGGTGGTCGCGACGATCCTCGTCGATGATAAGCCGCGGCAGAGGCGCGAGCTCCTGTGCCCGCTCCCGCATTGGCACGTTGGGAAAGTTCAATGTTCTATGAGGCCACCGGAGGCGCCACACCGTACGCGCGAGCGGCCTCGTTGGTAGTGTCGAAATTGCCTAGGCCAAGGCACATCCTGCGGAACCGGATCTCGGCGGAGAAGCCGCCGAAGGGGCGTGCACGGACGCCGCGGTATCCCCAACTTTCCCAGCGACGCGGCGGCATGGTGGCGCGGTGGCGGCGAGGCGAGAAATAGCGGGGAGAGAGCGGTGGCGAGGCACAGAGCGGGGAGAAAGCGGTGGCAAGGCACAGAGCAGTGGGAGGGCGTTGGATTTTGTAAAGCGCGCTGGACTCCGCGCGCCAAAACTAGCGCATGCTCGGTCGCTTTTTCTCGCGCGCGCAATCCTTTCCCAATGTCTCTGCTATCTCTACTCTCTTCTCTACTGTTATATTTATTTTATATTTTATATTTATCTCTACTTCTCTACTCTCTATTTTTTTTCTCTACTTTTTCCCTAATCTTCTAAAAAACAGAGTTGGTGATGATGGTGTTCCTGTCATCCTGCAATATAGGCCATCCGATTTATATCCGACGGATAGTAAGGAAACTGTTGCAGTTTTACAAAAATATACCCACACCCCTCTCCGCATTTGCAAATAAGGAATTCCCTCGTTCATCCTTTTCTCCCACAAGATAAACTACTCATACAAATGCATCTTGATGCGTGCAACGCATGGGCATCTTGCTACTTCTAAAAAAACTATCCATCATTTGCCACACTACTGGTTGCAGATGAAATACCTACCCAAGCACAGAGCGATATAGGAGCGACGCACAATTACAAGCTGATATTCTATTGGACAATGGAGGCTATAACCAATTACTTTTACGGGAACAATAGCACCCAGGAAATTTGAAGGGTAGGTATGAACAAAATTGGAACTGCACATGTACTGCTAAGTGATTCAATATACACATTACCAACCGAGGAGGAGAACGATGGTCGTGGTGGCCTCTGTGAGTCATGGTCGGCAACGGGAGTCAGTTCATTGTCCACGACGGTGGTGCTTCTGCGCTTGGCGTCGGCTTCCGGGAAGCAGATCCGAGACCGTGGAAGACGGTGCCGGGGAAGAGGCTCTGTGTACGACGACGACAGTGGACCGGCTCCAGTGCGGCGTACGAGGTTGTCGATGAGGCAGATGCGCTGCGGTGGACGAGTGCGCCGATGTTGAAGGGGAGGAGCACGAAGGCTGCGGTGTCGTGGAGAAGTCTATTTTGCAGTGGGGATAGAAAATGGGGAGTATTCAGGTGTACAATCTGGGTGCCGGAGTGGGGTTGGCTGTGTAGGGTGAACCTAAAGTTACGAAAACAGCCCTCTACCAACCGTCATCTGTCGGCCTGTTCCGAAGGCTATGATGGTAACTTCCCACTGCTCGAATCAGGGTCGCGGGAGATTTTCCCGCCGACCTCAAAATTTTGTGACACTGAACTCCCCGTGTGGCTTGTTGGGTGATTCGGCTAAGCAACTAGCGAGTAGTACTAGTAAACTCTGCATATTAGGTTTGACCGAAGTCAAACTTCTTAAAGTTTGACCAAGTTTATAGAAAAATATAAACATTTACCATAACAGATATGTATGTTGTTAAAGTACATTCAATAATGAATCTAATGGTATTTATTTGTTATTGTATATATTTGTATTTTTTGTTATAAAATTTCTGAGAGTTTACAAACTTGACTTTGACCAATGCTAATACGCAGACATAAAAAAAAACAGAGGGTGTACACATTTGTTTTCCTAGTATGTAGTGAATTAATCATTTGTTGAAATTGTGAAATAAATATATTAGGCTACCGACTTCGAATGTAATGGTCTATACAATTCAATAGTTACAATCATTGTAGAATTCCAAGATGTATACGAGGTCTATAGTACTTCACAACATGCTCAAAGTCGCATAATCCCAGTCAAATGACAATCAAAATGCATTTCATAGTTATTAGTTTGTAGGATGCAACAAAACCAACAATAACTCTACATCAGCCATTATAAAAGCAACATTTTGAACATATCCCAATGTGTGAATGAAATGTGCAGAGAGAGCTTGCGAAGATGGAGCAGATAGGGCGGGAAAGATTGTATGTATGTGGACGAGAGAGTAGGAGACAAACCTAACAAAACAGAGAGAGGGAGATAGCTAGAGAGAGAAAGAGAGATGAAGAAGTTAGGTCTGCGAGAAAGATGGAGACACATAATATACGTGAGATGCATGTGCATCCGGATTTTGTACACGTGAAAGGAGAAGAGACAACAGGTTTGATGAGAGAGCTGAAAAAACATGGACGAGAGGGGAAGGATCTCGTGGGTTGAGGGATTGATAAATTTGTGCGGGGGAGAGAGGGATTGGTAATTTTGTGCGAGAGAGAGAGAGGGTGGGGGGAGGAGTCAGTCAGTCGTCATCACATCATCCTACTTCCAAATGGCCCCGCATTCTCTAGCGTAGTGTGGTCACCGTCTTCGATCTCCTCGATGCCCTCTTTGAAGATTGAGGTGTTGTGCATGCTGGGGTGCAGAGAAGCACAAGCGAGAGTGGTCGCCATATAACCTTGGATGGGAATTTATTGTGTGCTCGGGGGAGGGGGTGCGTGTGTGTTGTGTGATGTGTGTGTGTGTGTGTGTCAGATATTGAGAGAAAACAAATCTAAGGAGAGAAATGTGTGTGTATGTGACGAAAAACTACTTGCTAAACAGGGTATTCACGAAGAGATTGTGTGTGCGAGATAGAGAGCGATGTGCGGGCCTTGAGGTGGGCAGGGGTCGGGTGAGGGTGTCAAAATGTGCGCGTTGATGCATGTGTTACATGCGATCATGCGAGGGACGGACGAATCGAGAGAGATGGTTGTTGTGTTACGGATGCTCCTCTCTCTCTCTCTCTCTCTCTCTCTCTCACACACACACACACACACACACAAGTAAAATGGAAGACCGTTCTCTCATGTATACACAACGTATCGGCATATGTCTATGTCTCATTCATGCATGATCATTTGTGTTGGCGTACTGGGAACCAGGGTACCCAGACTTGCCTGTCTGCGGGTCGCGACGCGCTCCTGATACGGCCTGGCATGGCCCAGCTGATCAACCAGCTGCCCAAGACCCTCGCAGGGGAGCTAAGCCTCGCGAGGAGAACGACGTCAAGACCTCCTCAGGAGCGGCCTCAGCAAGGTGCTCCGGAGGGGCGGGGAATCCAAGGCCAAGCCTGCCTCAGGAGGAGGCACTGATGTCAGCAGTGACGCACCGCGCCAGCGAGTGCCAGCGGCGCGGTTACCATTTCGGTGCAAGGGAGACAGCGCAGCCGCAAGTTCCCGAGGAGCTGGGCCAAGGTTTCTCCATTGGTGCAACGAGACCGAAGACCGCAAGGAGGATAAGGAAGATGTCACCGTCGAGCCCACCACCGCGTCACTGCCTGGTCCTTTTGCAGGCAAAGACTGCTTTTGTCAGGGTAGGAACGTCCGTGTGTTCCCGCTCAAAAATGGCCGTTGTGGGATCCCTTCCCGCCTAAACATTACGGGGAAAGAGGACCGTGGCCGCCTATATAAGTAGCTAGGATTCCCACTGTAAAAGGAATCGATCCATACACTCAGCCACCACACAAGGAGCAAGAACACTTGCCTCCTGACCCTCCTCAGCTCACCTCCTCAGCCCAGGAACCATTGTACTTGCTCATATCCCAGCTCGCCCGAGGCTAATCCACCAAAGCAGGAAGTAGGGTCTTACACCACACTGTGGACCGAACCTGGATAAACTCTTGTGTGTTCTATCCGTTGTTTGCTTGAATCCTTCCACCGAGACGAGAGCAAGACGCTAGGTAGACGTGAGTGGGAGAGATCTTCGTTTACGCCCCTGTGTTCGAACTTCTTGGGTTTTGCGGAGCCCTAAATCCGACATTTGGCGCGCCAGGTAGGGGGCGTGTCAAGATCTCGCCTCTCTGACGACCTCGTACCGCTCTCGTCCATCGACCCCGCGTCGCCCAGCTTCAACAAACCGCGACCGTGATGGCAGAGGTGCATCAGACGCGTGCGTAAGCCCGCGGCATCCGCGCCGCTCAGGCATCGCCATTCGGCCGCGGGACTCGCTGCCACCCGTCCTTGATCGGGGCCGACGGCACGATGAGCATCATCGACCCGCCGCCGGGGGACCGGCAACACCCACCGCCCACTCGACGCCAAGGCCGCGCGGTGACGCGGGACGTCGAGCACGCGGCAGCAAGCTCATGGGACCGGCGCAAAATGGCGAACATGAGGGTCGCACTACTGGTGGCAAGGGAACTGCTAAGGTGCCGGTTGATCGATAGCGGCCACAACGCGCTACTCCTCAGGGTGTCCGAGCTCCTCGACACCGCCAGCACCGGAGCCGAGCCGTTCTGCTTCCACGCGACGATGTCGGGGATCGGGTGCTGCCCCGGTCGCACCCGGTCGCCCGTATGGTCAAGACCCACGGCGACCTACGAGGGCGACATGGGGTATGATCCGCTGAACCCTGCGTATGACGCCGCCCCTCTGCCTCGAGGCCCTTTGTACTCAGGGACCGCTCCCATCGAGGAGCCATTGGGAGGCGACCCCGGGACTACGCCGAACGCCGGGCGCGATCAGGCGCCGGCGCCCGGGGGCTCGGGAGCTGAAGGTCGGGAGGCAGACCCCCCGCTCTTGGCCCTCAACCCTTCTTCATCATCGCCGACGGCCATGGAGCGCAAATGAAACACGCTGGTGCCTGCAGAGGCCGGCGCTCGCGGCACTAGCCGTAGGCCACGGGCCAACGGCAGCCCTACCACGGTGTCCCTGGCCCCGAGCCTCGGCAGGCCGGGGAAGAACTCTAGCTGCCGCGTCAAGACAGAAAGGGAAGGGAAGGCCCAGGTTAGGCCCTCGTCCCCCCGCGCGTGACCCATCGCGCATGAGCCCGCCTTGGATTTCACCAGGGGCTCGCCGGCGGCGGGTATGATGCGCGCGGGGAGGGGCCTTCTCCCCCTCCGTTCAGCCTCAAGACGCGGCCCCTCTCGGCGTACCCTCCCCCGAGCTGCGGAGGGTGCATCTGGAGGCGGTACGGCAGCCCGTCCTACACGCACTAGGAGGGCCCAAGACCGCGGCTCCGTCCCCCTACTCACGAAATCCCATACCCGCTGGGCTCGACCCTGATCAGGAAGGGCTCAGGGGCCATTAGGAGCATGGGTAGGGCGGGGTCCCCCTCGCACTTCACGACGCCGCGTCTCTGAACGACGTTAGCCCCTAGGGGCGAAACGTGCTCGGAGATCACGTGAGCGGTGCGCCTGGTGCTCGGCAGGGGGGCCTATGGCCAAGGTCCCATCCCCCCATCATGCACAGTGTACCACCTCATGAATGCCACCTTTGGGTGAGTTCATGAGGGAGCGGACTAGTGCGGGGCGGGGCCCTCAAAGCGAAGGGGCGGGCACGCCAGAAGATCTCCGCTCATGACACTCTCACGTAATAATGAGTGGGGTTGTACATGCCCCGGAGTCTCCGGAGCGTCGCCCAAGGACCTCGGGGGCTCCCTCCCACGCCGAGTGGATGCACCATGCTCCGCGCTGGCCGTCGACACTGCCCTCCAATGGCTATGCCCACACCCGCCGGTGGTAGCCCTATGCTCCGCGCTGGGGAGAAGATCGAAGACCTTCTCAGGGGCCGGATGCGGCCCCTCCTTTTTGCCACTCGCATTTGCCCCCTCTATATCTTCTTTTTCAAGCCGACCCCGCAACCGCGCGACTCGTTTCTTGAATAAAGGGGCGAATTTTTGTCTGTGTTTTGCGATTTCTGCCGTGCTTCCTTCGCCAGCCCGTTTTTCGTCTTGCTCGGCCGAGCTGGGCTACGTCCGCGACCCCGCCCTATCGCTCCTCGCGAGCAGGGGCCGGGGCATGGGTGCATGTTCTGTCTGATCCGCGGTCGGATCGCCAACCACTCTTGCGCTCACAGCAGGTACTCGCGAGGCGCACCCGGACGAGTTCGGCAAACGCTCCTTCCTGACACGCAACAAGGGCTTGAGGCCGCAGCCTCGGGGACAAGCAAGGGAGTGCCTAAAAACCTATCCTTACGGTGTTCAATTACATCATCAAGAGTTTAAGCCATGTGACACCCATCTCACCCGGCTCTGGAGCCACAACCAAAAACAAATTTACAGCAGGAACTGGACTAAGCATCGACGTCTTCGCCGGAACTGTCGGTGTCGCCCCCCTCAAGCACCGGCGCGTCATCGATGGCTGGAACGAGCTCCTTCACCAACGCGTCCACGTGGTCGCTCACCCAATTCTCCGAGGGGCCGGCGACCGCCTCAGGCGCAGGCTCCAGCAGGGCCTCGAAGTCCGTATGAGGGTCAAGACGATGCAAGTTGCCGAAGATGCGGGAGACCGCGCTCCTCAGGACGCCGCGGCTTTGCTCCTCGATGAGCTGCAAGCCTTCCTGACCCCACCTTCAAGACACTCTACCACCCTGGTAAAGAACCCGATATACCCTGCGTCATCATTAACTAGAGGGCCGGCGACCCCCGAGCCAAGAAGTTCTCCTAGGGCTCGGCTAGCCCGGTGCCGCGGGGCCTCAAACATCTCCGACCGGGTGTGCTGCATCCCACAGACTCGTGCGGCCTCCTCAGAAGTTTGAGCCGCGAGGACGGAAATGTCCTCCACTTGCTGGTGAAAGCAGGACAATTCTGCCTTGGCAGTGGCGCGCGCCTCCTCTGACGCCCGCTCGCGGCGTTTCGCCTCGGCACAGGCCTTCTTCGACGCCCGTTCGCGACGCTCGACTGCAACGCGAGCCCTCTCCGACACCTGCAGACGACGTTCGACATCCGCCAGTTTGCTCTTAAGAGGTGTGATCTCCTTCTGAAGCTCCTTGCGCTTGTCAGCGAAGCGAGTCTCGTGAAACCCCAGCTTCTTGCGGTAATCCTTCCAGAGACGCTCCGCCTCCTTGGCAGCCTTCTTCGCGATGACCTCACGATCGTCAAGGTTGCCCTCGGCTTCGGCTATTTGGCGCTCCATTGTATCTAGGCGTTTGCGCTCCATGTTTAGCTCCATCGCCTCAAGTGCCAGCGCCTCCTCCCGCGCCGAGAGGCCCGCTGGGCTATCATCATCAACCACAGGTGCAGCAAGGGCAGCCCTTCGAGCACGAACCTGGCGCTCGAGCGTGGCGTTTGAGGCTTCAAGCTCGTGCTCACGCTCGTCGGCGGCCGCGCGGCGGCGCTCGGCATCTCGGGCCTCCTCCTGGGCACGGTCGCACGCCTCCTGAGCCGCGGCAGCCGACGCTTCCGCCTTCCTTAGGGCGGATTCGTGCTGCAGCTGGCTCAGGTTGATGGCGGTCCTCAGCTGGCGCCAACCCTTTGCCAGAAGCTGACCTTCGGCCTCAACACGCCCATCCACTTCGGCAACCTCGACTTCGAGACGCTTCAGGGCGTCCGACGCCTCCCTCACAAGATCATGACAGACCGCACTCCTGCGCAGTGCAAGTTCCAGAAGGTGACCGGGCTCGTCCCCGACATCCGCGCCGCCCAAAGGGGCTCCCCCTCTCCCTCACGTTTAGCGTGCGCCTCGGGGCTAGCCCCGAGGGCACGCGGTGCTTCCGGCACGAGGAGCAGGCATGGTCCTGATGGGCGAGCGGCCGCTCGGGCAGCCTCAAGAGTTTGCTGACCCACGGTGAAGGCAAGACCCGGAGCACGGGGCGGGCTCCCGACGTACCAAGAGCTACCTTGCCCCAGAAGCGCTCAGGGGCTGGGAGCACGACCTGTGCAATAAGACCCGGGCGTGGCTTCAAGAGCTCGCGCGAGGCCTCCCGATGGCCGGGCATGGTCCGGAGGAGGGATGCAGGCGGAGGCTCATGCGGGCCTCATCGAGCGGCGCGAGGACAAATCGGAAGAGACCCTGCGGAGCGAGGGGTCAGCAGAACCATATTGGGAAAGACAGGAAGAACCGAAGAACACGCACCCGCTGGGTACAGCCAGCTTCATCCTCTTCAGGGACCTCGGGGTAGGGCCGTAGATGCTCCTCAACCTCCGCCTCTTGCCTAGCGCCGCGAAGGATGGTTGTAGACCGTTGGAGGCAGATGTGCCTAGACCCGAGGCAAGGTCGCGGCGGCGCTCGCGGCCGGCGCCCCGCTCCCTGTTGCGGTGCTCCCCGGGCTCGCCTCGACCGGAGGCCGCTGCGCCTCCCCTTCTGTCGCTTCAGGAGCCATCGGCGCCTCGGCACCTTCCGCCACCTCCGTCAACACCGACGCCTGAGCTTCGTCCGCTTGCTCCATGGACGGAGTCGACCCCGGGCCAGGGGCTCCGCCAGGTGTGACCGCCCCGGAAGGGGAGGATAGGCTCGCAAGCCCTGATACCACCGCCGAGGGATCGCCATGACGATCGGGGGTGCCCTCCGCAACAGTCCCCATGCATCGAAGCGGGGCATCCTTTCAGCAAGAGCCTTTCCGGCTACAGGAGACAAGTACAAGGGAGTCGCGGAGCCAGGGCGAGCTTCGGGCATTCCACCGACAAGCAGCCGCATCAGCCCCTGGAGCGTATCAGGAGGGAGCTGCTTCCGCTGGAGACGCGCGCGATCATCAAGAACCCACATTGGGCTAGAATGGCGCTGGAGTGGGGCGACACGGAGGACAAGGAAGTCTCTCACCACCATCGCCAAGGTCAATCTGCTTCTCCTCAGGTTGGCCAGTCGGCGCATCACCGGCTCCGCCCGCGGATCTGAAAGGGCCTCGTGCTCCCAGCCCAAGTTCGGCACCGCCGGCGCATCGGGAAGATGGAATTGGGGGCTGTACATGGTAGCATCAACAAACACCCATTGCTGGCGAAACCCTTTTGTGGTTGGGTGAAGCGATAAGTCAATTCCAGAGGCAGCAGTCGCCTCTATCGCGTGCAACGACATGCACCCCGAGCGCTGCCCCCTATCAACCAAGGAGAGGGCAAAGAAGTGGTGAAGCAAGGCCACAGATGGGGAAACGCCAATGAAAGCTTCACACAGGAACGTGAAGCCGGAAAGAAGGATGATGGACCCAGGGTCTAGGTGTAACGCCCGAATCTGGTAATGCGTAAGCACTGCATAAAAGAAGGCGGAGAAAGGGGGAAGGAGACCCCCGAAGATGGCGTGGAGATGAAGCTGGATATCATTGGCGCCGAGCTCTGCCACCGGCCGGGAAGCGAGCCAGACCCGAGTCGGCCCCCACTCGTTAGATGCGTCGGTCAAGGCACGACGCACCTTGTCCAGACCCTCCTGGTTCACTATGGCGGAGCGGCCCAGCGCCAACTCGAGCACCGGCGGTGACGCGGCAAACTTGTCGTCCCCCCTCTTCTTCGGCTTGCGCAGCATGACGGCAAGGGGGAAGGGGCAGAGAAGGCAAGTGAAGAAAAGGAGCGATTGGAAGGCAGAAAGCAGAGGCGACAGCAAGAAGCCCTACCAGTCGTGCGAGTGGCAAGGCGCACGACTACCAAGACAGCGTGGGAAGTGGGGCCGCCCACGTCCCATCCAACTGTCGCACGCCAGCCTGGCCCGCAGCCTTTGGGGCCCGTGGCGCTTCGTCCTCGACTAAGGCTTCGCTCCGAAGCCAACTCCGTGCGCGCCTTGGGCCCGGGGGCTACTGTCGGCGTACTAGGAACCAGGGTACCCAGACTTGCGTGTTTGCGGGCCGCGATGCACTCCTGCTACGGCCTGGCACGGCCCAGCTGATCAACCAGCTGCCCAAGACCCTCGCGGGGGAGCTAAGCCTCACGAGGAGAATGACGTCAAGACCTCCCAGGAGCGGCCTCAGCAAGGTGCTTCGGAGGGTCAGAGAATCCAAGGCCAAGCCTACCTCAGGAGGAGGCAGTGATGTCAGCAGTGACGCATCGCGCAATCGGGTGCCAGCGCTCGCTAGCGGCGCAGTTACCATTTCAGTGCAAGGGGGACAGCGCAGTCGCAAGTTCCCGAGGGGCGGGGCCAAGGTTTCCTCATTGCTGCAACGAGACTGAAGACCGCAAGGACGATAAGGAGGATGTCACCGTCGAGCCCACCACCGCGTCACCGCCTGGTCCTTTTGCAGGCAAAGACTGCTTTTGTCAGGGTAGGAACGTCCTTGTGTTCCCGCTCAAAAATGGCCGTTGTGGGATCCCTTCCCGCCTAAACATTTCGAGGAAAGAGGACCGTGGCCGCCTATATAAGTAGCTAGGATTCCCACTGTAAAAGGGATCGATCCATACACTCAGCCACCACACAAGGAGCAAGAACACTTGCCTCCTGACCCTCCTCAGCTCACCTCCTGAGCCCAGGAACCATTGTACTAGCTTATATCCCAGCTCGCCCGAGGCTAATCTACCAAAGCAGGAAGTAGGGTCTTGCACCACATGGTCGCCCGAACCTGGATAAACTCTTGTGTGTTCTATCCGTTGGTTGCTTAAATCCTTCCAACATCATAGATAGCACCATGTCCAACAGAGTACGATTACGACATTCAGACACACCATTACGCTGAGGTGTTCCAGGCAGCGTTAATTGTGAAACAATTCCATAGTTCCTTAGGTGCGTGCCAAATTCGTGACTTAAATATTCTCCTCCATGATCTGATCGTAAGAACTTTATTTTTCTGTCACATTGATTCTCAACCTCATTCTGAAATTCCTTGAACTTTTCAAAGGTCTCAGACTTGTGTTTCATCAAGTAGACATACCCATATCTACTTAAGTCATCTGTGAGGGTGAGAACATAGCAATAGCCACCGTGAGCTTCAACACTCACTGGACCACAGACATCGGTATGTATGATTTCTAATAAGTTGGTTGCTCGCTCCATTGTTCCGGAGAACGGAGTCTTGGTCATCTTGCCCAAGAGGCATGGTTCGCACGTGTCAAATGATTCATAATCAAGAGACTCCAAAAGTCCATCTTCATGGAGCTTCTTCATACGTTTGACACCAATATGATCAAGGCGGCAATGCTACAAGTATGTGGGACTATCATTATCAACCTTACATCTTTTGGCATTCACACTATGAATATGTGTAACATCACGTTCGAGATTCATGAAGAATAAACCATTGACCAGTGGGGCATGACCATAAAACATTTCTCTCATATAAATAGAACAACCATCATTCTCGGATATAAATGAGTACCATCTCGCATTAAACGAGATCTAGATACAATGTTCATGCTCAAAGCTGGTACTAAATAACAATTATTGAGGTTTAAAACTAATCTCGAAGGTAGATGTAGAGGTAGCATGCCGACGGCAATCACATCGACCTTGGAACCATTCCTGATGCGCATCGTCACCTCGTCCTTCGCCAGTCTCCGCTTATTCCGCAGCTCCTGCTTTGAGTTACAAATGTGAGCAACTGCACCGGTATCGAATACCCAGGAGCTACTACGAGCGGTGGTAAGGTACATATCAATAACATGTATATCACATATACCTTTGACGTTGCCGGCCTTCTTATCTGCTAAGTATTTGTGGCAGTTCCGCTTCCAGTGACCCGTTCCCTTGCAATAAAAGCACTCAGTCTCAGGCTTGGGTCCATTCTTTGGCTTCTTCCCGGCAACTGGCTTACCGGGCGCGGCAACTCCTTTGCCGTCCTTCTTGAAGTTCTTCTTATCCTTGCCTTTCTTGAACTTAGTGGTTTTATTCACCATCAACACTTGATGTTCTTTCTTGATCTCCACCTCCGCTGATTTCAGCATTGAATACACCTCGGGAATGGACTTCTCCATCCCTTGCATATTGAAGTTCATCACGAAGCTCTTGTAGCTAGGTGGGAGCGACTGAAGGATTCTGTTAACGACTGCTTCAACTCGGAGATTAATTCCCAACTGAGACAAGCGATTGTGCAACCCAAACAATTTGAGTATGTGCTCGCTGACAGAACTATTCTCCTCCATCTTACAACTGTAGAATGCGTCGGAGACGTCATATCTCTCGACTCGGGCATGAGTTTGGAAAACCATTTTCAGCTCTTGGAACATCTCATATGCTCCGTGGTGCTCAAAACGCTTTTGGAGCCCCGATTCTAAGTTGTAAAGCATGCCGCACTGAACCAGGGAGTAATCATCACAACGCGACTGCCAGGCGTTCATAACATCTTGGTTCACTGGGGCGGGAGCGTCACCTAGCGGTGCTTCAAGGACATATGTTTTCTTGGCAGCTATGAGGATGATCCTCAAGTTACGGACCCAATCCGTATAGTTGCTGCCATCGTCTTTCAGCTTGGTTTTCTCTAGGAATGCGTTGAAGTTGAGGACAACATTAGCGTGGGCCATTGGATCTACAAGACATATTGTAAAGATTTTAGACTATGTTCATGACAATTAAGTTCATCTAAACAAATTTAATGAACTCCCACTCAGATAGACATCTCTCTAGTCATCCAAGTGATACATGATCCGAATCGACTAGGCCGTGTCCGATCATCACGTCAGACCGACTAGTCATCAACGGTGAACATCTTTATGTTGATCGTATCTTCTATACGACTCATGTTCGACCTTTCGGTCTTCCGTGTTCCGAGGCCATGTCTGTACATGCTAGGCTCGTCAAGTGAACCCTAAGTGTATTGCGTGTGTAAATCTGGCTTACACCTGTTGTATGCGAACATTAGAGCCTATCACACCCGATCATCACGTGGTGCTTCGGAACAACGAACCTTAGCAACGGTGCACAGTTAGGGGGAACACAATTCTTAAAATTTTAGTGAGAGATCATCTTATTTACTACCGTCGTTCTAAGCAAATAAGATGTAAAAACATGATAAACATCACATGCAATCAAATAGTGACATGATATGGCCAATATCATTTAGCTCATTTTGATCTTCATCTTCGGGGCTCCATGTTCATCATCGTCACCGGCATGACACCATGATCTCCATCATCATGATCTCCATCATCGTGTCTTCATGGAGTCGTCTCGCCAAACATTACTTCTAATACTATGGCTAACGGTTAGCAATAAAGTAAAGTAATTACATGGCATTTTCAATGACACGCATGTCATACAATAAAATAAAGACAACTCCTATGGCTCCTGTCGGTTGTCATACTCATCGACATGCAAGTCGTGATTCCTATTACATGAACATGATCAATCTCATACATCACATATATATCATTCATCACATCCTTTTGGCCATATCACATCACACGGCACATGCTGCAAGAACAAGTTAGATGTCCTCTAATTGTTGTTGCAAGTTTTTACGTGGCTGCTATAGGTTTCTAGCAAGAACGTTTCTTACCTACGCCAAAACCACAACGTGATATGCCAATTTCTATTTACCCTTCATAAGGACCCTTTTCATCGAATCCGATCCGACTAAAGTGGGAGAGACAGACACCCGCTAGCCACCTTATGCAACTAGTGCATGTCAGTCGGTGGAACCCGTCTCACGTAAGCGTACGTGTAAGGTCGGTCCGGGCCGCTTCATCCCATGATGCCGCCGAATCAAGATAAGACTAGTAACGACAAGAAAATTGAACAAATCTACGCCCACAACAACTTTGTGTTCTACTCGTGCAAGATACTACGCATAGACCTAGCTCTGATACCACTGCTGGGGAACGTAGTAGACTTTTAAAAATTTCTACGCATCACCAATATCAATCTATGGAGTCATCTAGCAATGAGGGATAGGGGAGTGCATCTACATACCCTTGTAGATCGCGAGCAGAAGCGTTCAAGAGAACGGGGATGATGGGCTCGTACTCGTCGTGATCCAAATAGCCGATGATCCTAGTGCTGAACGGACGGCACCTCCGCGTTCAACACACGTACGGAGCGGGGACGTCTCCTCCTTCTTGATCCAGCAAGGGGGGAGGAGAGGTTGATGGAGATACAGCAACACGATGGCATGGTGGTGGAAGCAGCGGGATTCCAGCAGGGCTTCGCCAAGCGCAACTGGAGGAGGGAGAGGTGTCACGGGAAGGAGAGGGAGGCGCCAGGGCTTAGGGTGTGGCTGCCCTCCCTCCCCCCCCCCCACTATATATAGGGCCCTAGGGGGGGCGCCGGCCCTAGAGATCCAATCTCTAGGGGGGGCGGCGGCCAAGGGGGAAACTTGCCCCCCAAGCCACGTGGGGCGCCCCCCACCCCTAGGGTTTCCAACCCTAGGCGCAGGGGATTGGCCCAGGGGGTGCACCAGCCCACCAGGGGCTGGTTCCCTTCCCCTTTCGGTCCATGGGGCCCTCCGGGATGGGTGGCCCCACCCGGTGGACCCCCGGGACCCTTCTGGTGGTCCCCGTACAATACCGGTGACCCCCAAAACTTTCCCGGTGGCCGAAACTGGACTTCCTATATATAAATATTTACCTCCGGACCATTCCAGAACTCCTCGTGACGTTCGGGATCTCATCCGGGACTCCGAACAACTTTCGGGTTACCGCATACTTATATCTCTACAACCCTCGCGTCACCGAACCTTGAGTGTGTAGACCCTACGGGTTCGGGAGACACGCAGACAAGACCGAGACGATTCTCCGGTCATTAACCAACAGCGGGATCTGGATACCCATGTTGGATCCCACATGCTCCTCGATGATCTCATCGGATGAACCACGATGTCGAGGATTCAATCAATCATGTATACGATTCCCTTTGTCTATCGGTATAGCACTTGCCCAAGATTCGATCGTCGGTATACCGATACCTTGTTCAATATCGTTACGGCAAGTCTCTTTACTCGTTTCGTAATACATCATCCCGTGACCAACCCCTTAGTCACATTGAGCTCATTATGATGATGTCTTACCGAGTGGGCCCAGAGATACCTCTCCGTCATACGGAGTGACAAATCCCAGTCTCGGTTCGTGCCAACCCAACAGATGCTTTCGGAGATACCTGTAGTGTACCTTTATAGCCACCTAGTTACGTTGTGACGTTTGGCACACCAAAAGTATTCCTACGGTATCCGGGAGTTGCACAACCCCATGGTCTAAGGAAAGGATACTTGACATTAGAAAAGCTTTAGCATACGAACTACACGATCTTGTGCTAGGCTTAGGACTGGGTCTTGTCCATCACATCATTCTCCTAATGATGTGATCCCGTTATCAATGACATCCAATGTCCACGGTCAGGAAACCATAACCATCTGTTGATCAACGAGCTAGTAACTAGAGGTTTACCAGGGACACGTTGTGGTCTATGTATTCACATATGTATCACTATTTCCGGATAATACAATTAAAGCATGAATAACAGACAATTATCGTGAACAAGGAAATATAATAATAACCATTTTATTATTGCCTCTAGGGCATATTTCCAACAGCGACGACCATGGGGGGAGCCCTCGGCATGTCTCCCGCTCCCCAGATGGAGCCGCGAAGGAGGAGCGGCAAGAACGCGGGGTCAAGGCACCAGGACGGCGCATCCGACCTCGTGGGAGATGGAGGCGCCAGGGCTGAGGGTGCCCATGGCTGGCGGGGAGCTCGGGATCGCGGGGGCCTGCTTCTCAGGAGATTTTGTCGCCTTGGCAGGAGGGGCCCTAAGGAATCGCGGTCAGGAAGGAAGGCAGCACTCAAGGAATTACAAAGATAAGCTACCCACTAGTCTATGGCAATGTACTTCCTCTGCTTCAATGGCCGGAATGCCTCATCACTTCATCTTGGAGACCCCTTCCTCTTGCGGAGAGCTTCGAAGTTCGGTCGGAGCCGGTCGAAGCTCCGGAAGCGGTCAGCAACATCAGGCGCGACCATGGAGGCTCTCGAGAAGGCGCCCCCAGAAGCGCTTGGCCGGGCGGGTCCCCCTGCCCCCACCTCGGGGCAACGCGAGGGGGCCATGGGGGCTTCGGCCTCAGGAGCACCAGGCAGCACCTGCACCTCAGCCGTCCTCTCTGGGCGGCTCTCCTGAGCCCCAGGGGACCGCGCTTAAGGAGCCTCAGGAGACACCAACGTCGAAGTAGCAGCGCCACCAGCACTCAGCAGCGATAGTCCCCCAGTGCCCCCTTCTGGGACGATCGCCTCGACAGCGGCAGACAAGGGAGCCACGCAGACGGGGTTCTCACGAGACCCGACAAGGCCGGGCGGACGAAGCCCCCATTCGTCAAAGGAGGGCATCTGCCTCACGAACTCCACCTTGTTTGAGCAGCAGTACAAAAGACATCCTTCCTTCGCCAAATGGGTGGCGTTGGGTCGCCTGTGAGGAGCTCGAGCACCGTGCGATGTACCTCGTGAGCAAGAGCGGGCACTTGGAGCCTCATGCGGTCCCCGTAGCTGGAGAAGGCCCACATCGGCCGAGAGTGGTGCTGAAGCGGGGCGATGCAGCACTGGATGAACTCCTTCACCACCATGGGCACCGTCACACCAAGCCTGTGCAGCCTGGCCAGACGGAGCCAAACGGGAGCTAGCCTCCGATCGACGAGCTTCACGTGGTTCCAGCCGGAGCTCGGAGCAGCTGGAATCCATGGTGGGAGCAGCAGGGGGCTGCGCACCTCGACATCGACGAACACCCACCGCCTCCTGAAGCCGCCAACGACCGTCGAAAGGTTGAAGTCGATGCCCGAGCCGGCCATCACCGCGATGGCCTGGAAGGACACGCATCCGGAGCACTGGAGCACATCTGTCGGATGCAACGAGAAGAAGTGGCGGAGCAAGGCCACGGAGGGAGCAATGCCCACCATGTCTTTGCAGACAAAGGCGAAAACAGCAAGGAGGACTATGGATCGAGGATCAAGATGCAGTGCGCTGATCTGGTAGTGTGAGAGTACCGCGTTGAAGAAATCGGAAAAGGGAGGGATTAGGCCTTCCCAGAGGGTGTGAAGGTGGAGGGGGGCCTCGGTGGCCGACCTATCAATCCTGGCGCGGGAAGCGGGCCAAGCCATCGTCTCCCCCCACTCATTGGAATCGACGGCAAGTGTCGGGCGCACCTTATCCATCATCACTTCGTTTATCACCACCAGCCGCTCGGTGGCGGGCCCATAGGCCGGCGGCGAGGGGGCCAAGGTGCAAGACTCAACCCTCTCTTCCTTCTCCCGGCTGGAGACCATGGCGGCGGAAGGAGTTGGTGTCAGGTCAAGCCAGGGGAAGAGATCAAGATGACGAGGAAGCCGCTGGGCGCGCTATCGGCAAAGGAGGTGGAGTTGAGCAAGTAGCAGTGGCCGTCCAGCTGGGCGAGAATCGAGGCTGTATGGGGAAGTGGAGACGCCCACGTCCCATCAATCGCCGCACGTCAACAAGGTCACACGCTTTTTGGGCCCACGGCGCTCCACACTTGACCCTCGCCTTCGCCGCGAAGCCAAGCCCGAGCGCACCTTGGGCCCGGGGGCTACTGTCAGCGTCTTGGGAATGGGGTTACCCAGACTTGCCTGCCTGCGGCCCAGGGCATGGCTCATCAGGCGGCCTAGTATGGCCCAACCTCTTCAGCAACCACTCAAGACCCTCGCGAGGGACCGAGCCTTGCGAGGCGGACGACGCAAGACCTCCCCTGGGGCGGCCTCGCTAGGCTGGCTCCTGAGGAGCGGAGATATCAAGGCAAGGGGCACCTCGTGAGGCCCTCATGACGTGAGCAACGACGACCAATGCCAGGCGGGCGCCAGCGGACGCAGAGCACCAGTTTCCTCTTTGGTGCAAAAGGGGCAGGTGCAGGCGAGGAGTCCCGAGGCGTCAGGCAAAGGTTTCCATATCGGTGCAACAAGACCAAGACCAGCAGGACAGTAGAGCGGAGGTCATCGCGGAGCCCACGGCGGCGTCACCACCAGAGCCTTTGGCAGGCGAAGACCATCTTTTGTCAGGATAGCTTGTACTAGATGTCCCCCTTCAAATTTGGCTGTTGTGGGATCCCTTCCCGCTCAATATTTGGGAAGAGGACCCGGGCCTCTATAAATAGGACTAGCCACTACCATTGATCTCATCTAGTCGAGAGTTGATTAGACAGAAGGCCACACACACACAAGCTCACTTGAGCACAAGAACACCTCTCCTCAGGAGGTTGTTCTCCCCATGTACTAGTTCTTCCTCAGCCTACAAGGCAATCCACCACACCACACTGGATTAGGGTATTACAACAACAGTGGCCCGAACCAGTATAAACCTTGTGTCCCTTGTTCTTCGGATCTGACGAGCTAGGCCTAGGGATCGGCGAGTAGATGAGCTAGGGCGGGAGGAGAGATCTTCGTGCGCACCCCAGAGTTCGAACCACAAGGGTTTTGCCGGAACCCAAGATCCAATAGTGGGCATTGGTTCTACAACTCATGTGCTCAATGATGATTATTGAGAAAATACTCATCCCAATTCACCTTTGACCACTCAACTGCATCAAGTTCCTCAGTCCCCTGTGCATACTGAAGAAATTCATATGGGATCTGAAGAACGTACAACATCTCCTCCTTCCATTCCTGAACAAGCTCCAGCTGCAACGGGTGAAGAAATGGAGAAACCAACCACTGCTGAAGAACTTGAAGCTTCAATTCCTCGGGCAGCAGCTCCAGAGCTTGTGAATACAGAAACTGCAAAGTCATGATCTGTTAATCTTCAGCCCAAGCAGAAAAACCCTTATTCCAACAGACGGAAATTCAAGGCTGATGATTTCTTCGTTGAGCGTCATTTCTTCACTGACTTCAATCCCTATGACTCAACAAGACTTCTACGCAAGAGGTTCTGGACAGCTAGCCAGATGAATTTCTATTCTTCACTCTTGTTTGACAAAGACAAGGTATTTGAACGTCGTCAAATTCCACATATTGACATGGAGTCTATCCCTTCCTTCCAGCCTGTACTGAATGCTCTTCACGAAGTTGGGCTTCTGAGTTTCTGCTCGGACATATGCGATTGGAATGAAGAACTCATTCTTCAATTTTATACCACTCTGCACCTCACTGGTGATGCTGCTGATATTAATTGATGGGTGTTTGACTGGATGACCGACAACACTCACTACAAAGCCCTAATATCTGAATTGCTTCATGCCATCCCAGTTAATCCTCTATCTGAAGATGCAAGACTGATGTATGATGAACCTGAACTTCCAAATCGTCTGATGCAAGTCATGATGAAGCCTTTGAAGGCTGACCAACCTCCAAGAACCACCTTCCTAGTGAAGGAATTGCTATATGTGCCAAGGACAATATACTGCATTCTGACCAAAACCCTCGGTCCAATCAAGGGCCCCAACTTTGAAGAAGAAGAAGATGTTGTTGGCATCATGAAGAATCTGCTATTCAATATCATGCATGGGATTCCCATCAACTATCATGATTTCTTCATGAGGACTTTGGCGAATGTTGCATTGTCACCTTTTGAGTTGAAGCCTTATGCTCCCTGGATCATGAAATTCATCAAAACAAGGTCTTCAATCAACTACAAGGCAGATTCTCAAAATCACCTCAGCTATTTGCCTCTCTGTTGATGGAAAAGGCAAGCCGGTTGTTATTGACGAAGGTACCCATCCATTCGATGGACAGATTCGCAAAGCTACATCCTATTCCACCAATGGTGACTCTGCAACCCAAGACTCTGTCGCAAAAGCTTGAAAGCATATTCCTATAGCCACTGTTCCACGAGTGATGATTGATCGTGAGCTTCTCCTAAGTCTTCATCAGAAGGTCGATCGCAATCACAAGTGGGTCAAGCGCCAGTTTTCTTCAATTCTTCAGAACATGACTGTCACACAAAACTCTGTGAAGAAGAATCACTACTATGCACATGAAATCTTCGATCGCACTTGGGCTATTCTTTCACATCTCACACAAAACTCAAGGAGATGGACTTCCAACAGGACTTTGACTGGTCCCATCCACCTTCGAAGAAATTCAAGAAGGTCAAAGTTCATCAGTTGGTCACAAGTTCATTTTCTTCATCGCGCGCGACGGATGAAGTTGAAGATTTGGACGACATTGCGACAGGCCCTACCTCAACGGACGACCCCAACAATGGTGCGCTCCTCCATCGATGTCATGATGATATTCTTCAGGGGCGTTAGTCCTCATTTTTTGTCCCTTTTGGTCATTTGATGACAAAGGGGGAGAAATTTGAGTTAGTCTTCAAGTGGGTCTCTTAAATGGGCTATATTTTTGTTAAGTTACAAATCTTGCTCTTCTGAGGTGTTTGCTTTGATGAGTTGTAAACTTAAGTCCGATGGTGGTCTGACACTTTTTTTGAACTGCTTTCTGCATGCTTAATTCCTCAAGTACTTTAATGCACACATGCTGAATTTCCTCAGACACCGTATCTCATCATGCATTTCAAATTCTTCATATCATATGTTAAATGTGTGTATGAATTACAAGATATAGGGGGAGATCTCCATGATATTACTCTATAATGTGCATTTGCTACTCAAGAAAAATCCTCAAATATGCACATCTTCAGGGGGAGTTCTTCTATATCTTGCAATCGAATTCCTCAATATCAGTTGTTACACTTCATATTTTTATCCCCGTTGAAAACTTAACTTATTTGTCATCAATCACCAAAAAGGGGGAGATTGTAAGTGCATCTAGTGCCCCTTAGTGATTTCGGTGTATTGAAGACTTATAGGTTAAGGGACTAATGTGTTTATGAGTGTACACAGGTTATATAAGTCTCTGAGGAGTTTGATATTCACAAAGAAAGTCGACCCCTAAAAATGTATGTCTTCAGTTGAAGACTTTTTTTTCTCGAAGACTTTGAAAGTGGGGAAATTTGTGTGACCTTAAAGACTTGGATATTCCTGCAAGGATTATGAAGCGCGAAGACTTTTGTTTTCGTAGTTTCGTTTTCTCTTTCTTGAGTCATAGGAAACACCGTACTGTTAAAGGGGGTCGAGGTAAAACTAAGGAATCACAATTCCAAGTGATGCTCATCTCAAAGCCTACACTACCCAATCCTTTCAAGTGTAGCCATTGGAAATCTCATACAGTTCAGTCAATTTCTTCAGTGACAGAGACGAAGATCTTCTGTTCTCTGATAAATTTGTTCTGACTGAGGATTTAGGAATTCGCCAGTGATGATTGCCTACAAGTGAGGAACATGATAGCCCTGAGCAATTTGAGAGCTCAAATTTCTGACCGTTGTTGTGCTATGCGCCAACTGTCCCAAAATATCCTATACCTAACGGTCATATCATTGAAGGGTATTTATGTCTTATCATGTCGGACTGCTCCCTAGGCTATAAGTAGCCACCCCCTTCAAACCACTAGCTGGTTGGCTGCTCCAAGAGAAACTGACACTTGTCATTAGAGCATCCCATCCTCCGAGGACTTTGAGCGAAAATCATCAAGTGAGGAAAAACCCAAAACCCTAGCACCTAAAACCCAAATTGATTGAGCATCACTAAAGAGAGTGTTCTTGTGTGGAACCGACGCTTGTTACCTTTGAAGATTGTGCATCTTCCAGACGGTTAGGCGTCAATGGTCTAGAGCATCCAAGAGGAATTGTGGATTGTCGGGTGACCAAGTCTGTGAAGGTTTGGAAGTCACCTTGAAGACTTACTACGAGTGATTGAGCGAGGTCTGTGTGACCTTGTCTCAAGGGGAATACGGTGAGGACTGTGTGTCCGGGACTATGTGTCCTCAGGTTTGAATACCTAGCCGCCCTAACCAGACGTCCCAACTGTCACAGCAGTTGGAACTGGTCTACCAAATCACTGTCTTCACCAAGCCTACTGGTCCTATGTCCTCAACCCTTTCATTTACTCATTCATGTGTTTATGAACTTGATCTATACTGTTTGAAGACTTTGATTGAAGAATTTCTCAATTTCCTCAATCATATTTCTTCAGCCTTCTGTCTTCGGCCTACTTATCATGTTTACACGCTACTTGTGCTCTGTGTATGCTTTCATTTCATCATGATGACTATGCTACTGGTTTGTCGTGTATGCACCTAAGTATCTATTCCGCTGCTAGTAGTTTGTTGCTTAGGAAATTCCTTAGTTAGAATTTCCTCATTGACGAATTTGTAAAAATTACCTATTCACGCCCCTAGTCGATATAACGCACTTTCAAGATTGCTTGAGAAGGCCTAGTTCTACACTCCACCAAGAGAAATTTGATTCCCCCCACTAATCTCTTGCGGATCTTGTTACTCTTGGGTGTTTGAGCACCCAAGACGGTTGAGGTCACCTCGGAGAACATTCCATTGTGGTGAAGCTTCGTGGTGTTGTTGGGAGTCTCCAATTCAGTTGTGGAGAGAGCCCCAACCTTCTTTGTAAATGCCCGGTTGCCGCCTGCAAGGGCATCACTAGTGGAATCACTGCATCTCATATTTTGTGAGGGTGTGAGGAGAATACGTTGACCCTAGTGGGTTCTTGGGGAGCATTGTGCCTCCACACCGCTCCAACAGAGTTATACTTCCTCTCAAAGGGAAGGAATTTCGGTAACACATCCTCGTCTCCACCGGCTCCACTTTTGGTTATCTCTTACCTTTACTTTGTGCAAGCATGTATTGTGTTGTATCCTTTGCTTGCTCTTGTTGTTGTTGTTAGCATCATATAGGTTGCTCACCTGGCCTAGTTGCACATCTAGACAACCTATTTGTTGCTTAACCTATTTTATTAATAAAATCTAAAAATTGGTAGTTGCTTATTCACCCCCCCCCCTCTAATCAACCATATTGATCCTTTCAATAGGCCTCCGCGGTTTTTCTGATGTGTTTTTTCAGGCATGTTTATATCATGCGCTGGTACGTCACACCTGCATTCCTCGTCCCGAAAGACATTGTGTTGAAACATAATGGCCCGTAGGGCATGATAAATTTTGTTGCGGCCTGGTCGGATTCCTTCATATTTATATGATGATATCCTGAGTAGGCATCTAGAAAGCACAACGAGTCCTATCCCGTTGTGGCATCCACAATCTGATCAATGTGTGGTAATGGGAAGGGGTCCTTGGGAAAGCCTTGTTGAGGTCTTTGAAGTCGACGAATAGGCGCCAAGACATATCCTTCTTGGGTACCATGACTAGATTGGCGAGCCAGTCGGGGTGTTTTGTGTCTCTTATGAATCCGGCCTCAAGGAGCTTGGCCAGCTCCTCACCCACGCTTGGGCTCGGAGAAGCACCGAAGTGCTTGTTTGACAGGCTTGTAGCCCTTTAAAATATTCAAGTTGTGTTCGACGAGTCGACGGGGTATCCCCGGCATATCCAAAGGATGCCATGCAAATATATTCCAATTTTCCCGAAGGAAATTATGTAGGGCCTCATCAACCTCCGGCTCGAGATTTGCCCCAATTGACGCCATTTTAGCTGGTACCATGGGGGTGTACCTGATATTTAATTATGTTGCCAGTCGGTTTGAATGAGGTTGACTTCGGCTACTTGTCAAGAATGATGTCATCCCAGTCGACTTTGGCTCGTAGTGATGTTACTTCCTCGGCCGCGAGGGCTTCGGATAGGGATTCTAGGGCGAGCGACGCCTTTTTATTCTCGGCTTTGAGTGCTCTCTCGGGGTCACTTAAGATAGTTATGATTCCATTTGGACCCGGTATTTTGAGCTTCATGTAGCCGTAGTGTGGAATTGCTTGAAACCTTGAAAAAATTCCCGCCCGAGAAGGGCATGATAGCCGCTCTTAAAAGGGGCTATGTGGAACGTCAGTTCTTTAGATCAGTAATTATCTGGTGTTCCAAAGACCACATCCAAGGTGATTTTTCCGTTGCAGCGTGCTTCTCGTCTAGGTATTATGCCTTTAAAGGTGGTATGGCTCTATTTGACACGTGATTTATCGACTTTCATCATGTCCAAAGTGTCTGTGTATATGAGGTTTAGGTTGTTGCCTCCGTCCATGAGCACTTTCCAAAGACGACATCTGCCAACAATTAGGACAACAACCAGTGCGGCGGGGCACCTATTCGGGTTATATCTCGGCTGATCTTCGCGATCAAAGGTGATTGGCGTATCTATCCACACGCCTCGAGCTGGTACTTGTCGGGTAGAATTGACTTCCTGGAGAGCTCGCTTCCACTGATTATTAGATGTAAATGTTTCATAGATCATCAGGACCTCGTCATTGCCTAAGGACTCTTCTACATGCCTGGGCGTGCCAGTGAGGAGGGTTGGGCCTCCCTTAGCCACTTGTCGTATCACCCAACAGTCGTGAAGGCTATGAGTTGGGCAGGAATTCAGCATAACATAGTGGATCGGGCATGGCTTATCTAGGAGGCCTTCGAGGGGGCCAAAAAAATTATTTTTCCTCCAAGGTAGCTCGACTGATGAGCGTCGTGTGCGGAGTTCGCGACGAGGTGTGAGCCTGTCACGCTTTAATTTCTTGTCAAGGATCAAATATGTTTGTTTTTTTGGGCCAGCCATGCGTCTTTAATGGTACAAAATTTTGACACTAGATCGGATAGCGCCAGGAGTGTTTGCACACAACGGAGAGTAGCATTCAAAATGCCTTTATCTATACATCCGCGCTGAAAGGCTACTATTATTTTTGAGTCTTGGTAGTACGGTATGTCGTTCTTAACAGACAAGAACCTGGACCGGAATTGCCTAATCGATTCGTCTGGTAGTTGTTGTACATAGGCGAGATCCCAGACATCGGAGGGGCCTGAGTTATCGGGGTAGTACTCGATGTGGAAGGCGGATGGAAGAGACGTTTCGATCTTCATGGACCACGGGCTTGAAGCCCCGATGTTTTTGTCTTGTGAAGGACACGTAACTGCCAGATCGGCTGAGCTAATTTGAAGATCGGGCTTGTCGGCTGTTTCGGGCTGGCCGTTGTTAGAGTCGCTCTCTAGGAAGTACCTCAGCCCTTCGCCCTTTACGGGGAGTTCGGTTGGGGCGGAAAAAGTCAACGAATCGCTTCTTGCTCGTAAGGGAGAAGGCGCGATCCGGCGATGGGCATGGAAACAACGCATCGAAGGTTGGCATCGTTGACCGGCGGTCCAATCGATCCTTTTTCAATTTCACAGCGAAACTCTCAATGAAAGCACCAGTGTCGGTGTCAAAATCGGTGGACCTCGGGGTAGGGGGTCCCGAGCTCTAGTTCTCGGATCAGTGGTAACAGGAACGAAGGAGATGATGTTTACCCAGGTTCGGGCCCTCTTGATGGAGGTAAAACCATACGTCCTGCTCTTGGTTATATTGATGATGATGTATCGAGTACAAGCTTGATATACCTCGATATCGAAAATTGTGTTCTAACACTAGGGCTAGGTGAATGTAATCGTGTTTGGATCCCCTCTACGGGCTAAACCCCTTGGCTTATATACACGCCAGGTGGAGCTCCTAGGGTTACATTGTCGGTATCTAGGGATGCGTATAGAGGTGGCACGGGATGTCTTGGAGTATACGTCAAGTCTTCGGCAGACGCAGTCTTGATCTGGCGTGTAGTTTCCGGAGCACACCACAATGAGAATGAGGGCCTACAGGCCCAGCTCGAGGACCATGAGCCGACCAGGTTGGCACCTCCTAGTCCAGGACACCGTCACCATTCCTAGGCCAGCGGAGACAGGCATGTTCCTGGAATGGTAGCTTCATCAACGAGCTATCTTCCAGACGACTGAGAAAAGGGGATTCAATAGCTTCATCGTTTGCACAGCATGGTCATTGTGGAAACAATGGAATTAATGCTCAAGTTTTCGACAGACCTGAGCAACAAATTGGAGCTAGTGGCCTTGCTACCAAGATCCTAGATGAACTTAAAGAATGAAATTGAGCTCTTTTTTGCAAGAACAATATGTTTATTCCATCAAGGTAGAGTTATAATCCTTTGGCAAGAGTTCCTCAATGCAAGGAGGTCTTCTACCGAGCCACACGGCCGTGGTCCGCTCAGAGCGACTATACTTTGTCAGACAATCTGCAACACTATTCTAAGACATGTGTAGTTTCTGGGAAATAAACACCCTATCAATCATAAGGGACTTAACTTCAGCAACTAAATGACCAAAAAGTAAACGGTCTAAACTAGAATTAGAAAGACAAGATAAAGCAACCGAAGAATCAGATCGAACCATAACCGGCAACTCGGTATGTTGTCGAGCAAGCGCCCTATTGATCATCAACGCATGAATCTCGGTCTCCAAAGCCTCATTGCAGTTGAATAAAAACTGATATGCCAAAAAGATAACCGAGTTGTCATGTCTTCGTAGAATCATCTCAACCGTCGATGTGCCATCTTCCTCCAAGAAAGACCCATCAACGGACAATGCGGTCATATTAGGTGGAGGTGCAGGCCACTGTAGCACTTGAGGCGAACGATAGGGCCTCGGTATTTCCCATGAGTCTACCACCACCATCTTTTCTCTTAAAATTTCTTCCTTGGTTACTTTTGAGCATCCAGAATCGATCTCATGTAGCCGAGTAGGAAGTCCAATGAAGTAGCTTGGCTCTTATCAAAGTAGGAGGCCTACAACGTTCCGTGAGAGAGTAGGCTAGTTAGCTTGACCGGAGTGGATGCACATACATTGATGGTCGCATTCTCACGAGGTTTCTTGTAAAAAAATATTTCTATCTTCTATAAAAAAAATAAAGTACGTAATTTGTGTACTCTCGACAAAAAATTACGACCAGAAAAAAATCTATCCACAAAAGTGCAAGTTTTTCCGAATCACTTGTGGCATTTGGCTGTCCCGCCACCACGTGAGAGAAGGCCACCACACGTGTCGAGTCGGTACGCTCCGTCTAGGCCCTTTTCCCGTTCGCTCATCCGTCCGTCCGAGATGAGTTGCCTATCCTCCTCCGCTCCGTTCCGTTCCGTTCTCCTCCAGCCACTTTCGGCCTCCGCAAAATTGCTACTACCTCTCGTTGTCTCCCGGCGCAAAAGGATGGACGGATAATAACGAGGCGAATTCCGTTCCTTTCTTATTATCGCCCCTGGGCATCTTCGTCCGCGAAACCAAAAAAAAGAGCGCATTAAATAATCCGAACCCATTCACGTCCGCGGTGCGCTTTTCTTTTGGGCGATGGAAAGGCCGGAGAGGCAAGTCGCGACGCGACGTCCGCGTTTTGTTTGGGTGCCCGTCCCGGTCCCTGTGGCGTCGCCTCGGTGGGCCGCCGCCGTCTAGCCTGGACGGCGGCGTACGTGGCGGCTCCGCCGGCCACACGAGAGCCGTCGGGGGCCTGACGCCGTCCGGGCGAGCAGCGGGGGATAAGGATCGGGTTTTCCCCCTTTCGTTCTCGCGTCACGCTTCGTGGTGGCGGGGCTTCCGTGGTGGCCCGGGACACGCTTGGGCTGGGTCGAGAGAGGGGGGCAGACGTGACCGACGCCGATGCGACGTTAGTACGGCGCGGCGATGCCATTTTTGGGGCACGGATTGGGAGCGGCGGAAGCGAACGGGAAAGTGTCACGTGGGGTCGGCGCGCGGGTGCCGGGAGACGCGTGGGAGCACAGCTGGGATTCACGGAGCGGCGGCGAGGGGGTGTCGTGGCTGCGAGAAGAGAATCGTATCCCGGGTTCCCGACTCCCTGGTCTGCTCTGCGCGAGTTCGTGACATGACATGACATGAATCGCATGACCAGAGAGAAAATAGTTGCGGTGGTATGGGAGTTCGTGACATGACATGAGTCGCATGCCGGCCAGCCGCGGTAGAAGTGCTCGGCTGGTGGGCGCCCACTTATGCATGTCAACAGATGAAGAGGGAATTAACGACCAGCATGGTCGAATCATTCCGCATCATTAGGTAACATGGCATCCGAGATTTTGTGACGGGTTGATCGATCGTGATGCTATCGCCGTCATAACTATTCGAGATTTCCCCGTTTCGTCTTGTTGATACTTTCCTACCGTGTGCAATCCGTCGTTGGCCGACCCTAAAAAGAAAGCCTTTGCTGCCCGGTTGGCCCCCATTTGTCGTAACTAAAATTGTGCAAGGTTGTACTACCAAAGTTCCGGCAAAAATATTAACAATGCACTTATAGTTAGCAAATGTACGCTTGCTGGATTTAATTAGAGTTCATACGTACTGCAATGCTCGTAGCTGCCGTACGTACAATGACAGTGATTGCATTACATGTACGCACAGGCAAATTAATAACGAAAGCTTCTACGTGTTCTTAATCAATTAGGTCGGCCCATCAAGCAGAGACGCGGTTGGGTAGATTATTTTGTGTCGCACTGTTTCATGCCGATGTGACGACCATAATTACCTACGCCACTGCTAGGTGCGTGGAGTACGTCGCCACCTCCAGTTCGCTTGCATCAGGCTGCTCGTAATCGGAGTATCATGCATGTCAATTAGGCAATTTTGATGATGTAGCATAGAATTAAATGAATAGAAAGGGGGTTGAGTATCATACTATGATACCGTATCATATTAAATGATGTGCTAGACTGCTAGTATGTGTCATGCATGACAATAAATGACTATCCTATGATACTAACATATGATACTATGCACTACGGATGTAGTATCATACACCAGTATCATGTGCATGATACTAGCATATGATACTCTCCATTACAACCAGCCTCATGCACGTCAAGACACGGTAAAAACCATCCATGCAGGTCCCGCAATGATGGGGAGTAATAACAAACGTGCAGTACATGACATGCAAAAACAACACAGAAGCAAGACGCGGCCCATGGGCCCCAGCCGTCAGTGGAGGTGCGTGGGAGGCAATGCATACCCCACCTATCCATTGGCAGATCCCTTTAGGCTACTTCCAATGCATTGGTGCTTGCATGAGGAGCTAAGCACATTAAAAAATAGAAAATACTCGCCGGACGACACTCTGTGCCCGAATCTTGCACGACACATGATCCAGCGGCTGTGCTACGCTTGGTCTTATGCATGCATGGTTCGATTGATAGCATCGTCTGCAAATCGTGCGCCGAGTATCGTTTGTATAGCAGCGTCCTTAAAAAAAATAGCAACTAAAGTCCCCAATGCATAAGTGCTTAATTTGTTGATGCTAAGCATCCTTCATTTAATGATTTTGCAACTAAAGTTCTTCATGCATTGATGGAATTCTTCCATTTAAATGTTTTGCCTAGGTTCTCGCGCTTGGCATTGTTTCTTCATGAGGTCATCACCCTCACATCTCTCCTCTTAATTACCTTGCCACATCAGACTTTTTGCCTACATAGCAGCCTTAGCACCTGTACAAGGTGGAGCATTGGGAGGAGCCTTACATAATTCCATCATTACGTTTGCTAGTAAAAGGAAAAACTTCACACACACACACACACACGAGGAGCGCCATTATTCACGAGTGCTTAACTAGCTTTAACCTACCGCTTACTCCTCTTACACCAGCCGCACGAATCATGTTGCATGCATGGACAATTGGACAAATTAACATCGCAGTGATGTCTACCACCAGACCAAGAGAGGGACCCGGCCGGTCCCCATCCGCCATCACGCACACACGCGGCATGAGAAGAGCATGCACTGCTACTACTACTGACACAAATTAAACTTGATCGTGCACGGAAAATGTACTTACACATCTGACGCTCACGTCTTAAACATTTTCTTACAGCACTCAGGAATGGCAGGAGCTAGGGCCAGGCTGATACGGAGTAGTACGTGCAGACGTACGGCTGGATTATTGCCGCAGCTTAGCTGAGACCTGCAAGAGAGGAGGCGGGGATAATGTGCGTGGGGCCGTAGAGGCAGACCACGTCCATGCATGTAGACATATATGCATGCACGGCGAGACCAGCTCCACGGTGGACCAGGATGGATGGATGGATGGATATCGGCAACGTGCGTCACGCAATCCAGACGGGTGGATCTGGAAATAGCAGTACGAAGCGGCAAGAAAGGCAATATAAACGTCGTGCTAGTACCCATGACCTGGTTCTTGGTATGAAGGTCCTACGCACTACGTAGGCTTGCTACTAAAAAGTTGTAGCATTTGATCCATAAATTCTGCAAGAATATTTTGGGTGCAAAATACGTACTACCGCTCGAATTATGTCTGGATTGCAGATCATTTCTCGTATAAAACTTGGAACTAGAATTCATGTGGTGTTTGATACTACTACTACTACTTGGGTTCCCTTGATATTTAATATGTGGCTCCAAGCGAGAGAAAAGGACCGGCATCGCACAAAAGAGAGAAAGGAGAGAAAATGACCTTCTTCGTGACAAGAGAAGGAGTCCGGTCCAGATATATATTGGTTATCTCATGTACTGTAGTAGAAAAGCTTTGTTTTTCTCTCCCACTCACCGTTTCGTCCCCATTTCTGTTCACAGTGTCTTATTCATAATTGGTACCTAGTATATTCTGTTGATGAAATTAAATGCTATGCGACGTGGTGGAAGTAGAAGCCATATACATAAGCTAGACCGTCAAACCGTAGATTTCTTCTCATGCTTTATTAGATGTACAAATAAAATAGAGAGAAGGGGAAACGCGGAAGAAACAAAAGAGAAAAATAGGAGTACGTACAACTTGGGAGGGGAACTGCGCACACCTGCCTGCACGTGAACACCGGACTCACGCAGCCATGGGATTTTGCCAGAAGAAGGGTGAAACGCCAAAGATGCCAAACGTTGCTCGAAAGGGACCTCGTCTTTCACTTTTGTTACCACCACGCAATGATACCAATCGTTGTTGGGACGCCATGTCCTTTGCTTTTGTTTCGTCCTTCAAAGTCCAAACCATCCATGAAAGCTCATCTAGGAATCGCCCTGAAGTACAGTCTTGCTTTGGAAATGTCCCTCCTTTAATTTCCTTTGCCGCTTCGGCTCTAGGAAGGATTTGGCGGGGGTTTGGCCGGGTGCACGCCTAATAACTTTAGGGTTTATGGCTTCTCGTGCCTGCTAAAAACATCTTCCTAAGCAGGTCGCTGATTTTTTTTAAGCAACGTTTTCACAGCCGAAAAATGATTCTACAAGATACGGATGTAATGTAATGTAATGTAATGTACAGCGTTTGAGGAAACCTACAAATGACGCGTTCCTTTTTCTCTCGGCTTGAAATCAGGCCGGCAGCAGATGGGGTTACCCGTCCGTCCGTCGGTGGTTCCGTTGGTCAGGATCCGGTGGATCATGGGCGGCCGCTGGAAACGTGGGTCTACGATCTTGCTTGACGTGTAAGGTTGGCAACGTACGGGGCCAACGGAAAAGCCCATAGTCCGAACGGAATGCATGCGCGCGGTTTGCAACTTGCAAATTGCAGCTGCACTTCACCTCCTCCCCCTTGCCCTTTTCTTCTTCTTCTTCTCATTATAAATCCTTCTCCAATCTCCACTTTACCAATCTGCAAATTCCCTAGTCCAGCCGAGCTTTAGACCATTCCCAAGGATTTAACCCCTCAAATCATCCCATATGGAGTAAGAAAAGGACTTGAGCGTATGATTTGACTAACCAAAAATGCTAAACGCACGGGCTGTTTACAGGCTTTTACGGGCTGCTTTCATCTAACTATAACTGTGGTCCACGGGGCGGGGACAGTAATCATCCGCCGGTTGCTGAGTGCGGGGAGGACCGCGCGCGTACTACATGATGGTAGTACATTTATTTAAAAACCAAGAAAGAAATATCAACACCACCATCGAGCGGTACACTATAGGAGGAGTACTTTACTTGGAGCAGCAGTAGAGTACGTGTTCGTGTTAGCTCAACAATACCGGAAGATACAACATGCGTACCACCACTCAGCTACGTAGGATGACGAACCGCTCACAATATATAATCCACCTCCACCTAGGACTAGGACTCTAGGAGTATAGTATATTCCTCCGGGCTGTGTCCAGAAAAAGAAGGCGTCCCCCGCACATCGTTGGCGCCAGAGCCCCAAGGAGGCAAAGGACGAGAGGGACTGCCCTGCGCTGCAAGTTGCGGCCGTCTCGTTTTCACCGAGACAAAAATAGGGCGGGAGCGAAGCGGGGCGTTCCGGAAAGAGGTTCGCTCGCATGCCCTCCCGATGGGGAATGTGCGCCGGCTCTGCCCCTGACATCTACACGGTATGTGTGCACAAATACTGCCTCGCACGCAGTTGGTGGTGGCTGGTTATGGGCGAGTTGGTATCTATCCAGATTCCAGGGGGTGTAGAGGCCGAAAAGCACCGGGCCTGAATGCCCCAGTCGCTGTCTCGTGGCCGTGGCGTACAGATCCATCCTCCCCCTTCCCATCTTTATTTGGGGCCATTAACCAGTTGCTTCAAAAGTCTAAGCGCCCAACAAAACATGTATTCAAAGTGTTTACGGTTTCAGGACCACTCCCACTGGCATCAAAGTGGACCTCTGAACCTGCTCCTCCGATGCCTAGCTAGCGTGATCTGTGATGCAGCCCAGCCCCGCTAGGTGGATATACCACATGAACAGATGGGCACAGAGGAGGAGCAAAGAAGAACTCACTGGCTAGCTCCCCTAGCTAGTGCAATAATCACATGCCTTGATGCAATTGCCAGTGCAGATGTAGTGGTAACAAAGGAAAGAAAAGAAATGCAGGACAGGAATGTCACATGCAGCCTTGTGATGAACAACATGTTTGATCTAACCGCAATCATAGGAAGCTTCAGAATGTAGGAAAGGCCACTGTCACCGCTCAAAGTCTCTTCTGTACTGATGAATGAATATAATTTTAAAAATATCGTCCGCTTGATCACAAGCAGCCTGAATTCGACGCCCCGTCTGTCTGTTAGACGGTCAGAATCAGCTGGTAGTTGGCTGCAACCTTCAAATCCAGAATTAAATAATGGCGCGGCACTTTGGTTATTTCGCCCCCTTAGGACACAGTTACTCCCAGATCGATCAACTCCAGCTTCACTTTTCACAAATTCAAAACAGTACCATACTAATTGAATGTTACTGCACAATGATCAACAGTAACATGCTCTGTGTGATTGATTAGTTTATGGGAGGTGAGAGAGCAGCCTCACTGACTACCAAGTCCACAAGATCCTATCGATGGTGCTACAAAAGTATTTTCTTAACAAATTTGCTAATCATGAAGGGAATCCTCCCATCTAATCAGGGCCCCATCCTCGGGGGAGCGAGAGGAATAATGCGGCGTGCATCACATTGCTTGTCTGCCCTGGGGAGCAGTAGCTGCCACTCTCACCAACTTCCCAACCAAGACAAGATGGAAATGGTGGTGCCTATTTGATTAATTCCGCTGCTACTACACTATCAATTATACTTTTGTCTAGCCCTTCATATAAATACGCAGTGGAAATGTGGCATTGGATCATTGGAGTAGGAGGGTTCAAGCAAGGGTTTAACAAGTGAGGATGCATGGCTCGCTCACATGGGAGGTGTGTGCGCTTCAGTGGCACATCACATGCTTGCCGAAAGGGGCTTCCTAGTAGCTGCCTGGAGCGGTGGAGGATCTTGCCCTTGTGGGTGCATAATCTACTCCAATCTCAGCCTTTTCAGTTTTATATTGAGATGGTTTTTCAGGATCATGCGTTTTTGTTGTCATCATCAGCGTCGGTGCGCGAGAGCGAACACTGCACTATCGGAAAGCCACTGCACAAAACCTCGACAGATTAGGTGGGCTGTCTTGTTAATATCACGATCTACCCAAATGATTAGGGTTTTTTACCGATGAAAGCGGAACACTTTTAGTTGACCTTCTTTTTCCTCGGCGCGATAGCTACTAAGTTGACATTTTCGGTGTGTGCTACAGGGTTACCATCAGCCTAAGACTGGCATAACTATTGTTAAACATTCACTAATGGCCTTTCAACTTGTGTGATCTATAGAGCTGCCTAGCTACAGCTATAGCTAGTTCCTACCTAAGATTATCCACCAGCGTACGCCGTTGAGAGATTAACAAAGCGAGCAACCTAGCTGCCCTGCACCAGCTAACATGAATATACTTCTCCAAATTCCCTGCAACCTTTTCACAGATCCTATGGCTCGAGATATACTAATGTGCCACTTGGTGAATAACCAATTTTGTTGTTTAAAGCAAAGACAAGAGATTACAAAAATTACCAGACTGGTTCCTTCCCATATTGATTAGAAGAAAAGCAAGGCGTCATGTGAAGGGAGCCTCAAGTCACATGCCACCCTACCCCCACGCTACTCTACTCTACAAAAACAGGTTGTTGATTCCTGGAGGAACAGGTCAGGTTTAGTTCGCTTAACACAAAGGATCAATATGTTTTTTTTTTCATCTCTGGTTACCTTTTTAACTCTTCTTTTTTGCTGGGCAAATATGGCCAGGTTGGGAAATCACATGGATCGATACGCTTGAGGTAGAGAGCTGTAATCAGCTCACATGGGGGAAATTGTTTCCAATCTACTCCTCTTTGGATGTTGTTGGGCGTTTCTTTTCATGCTACTACAACAAGTTTGAGCACCAGGATTAATCTAGTCTAGATTAAATTTACAACGACAGGCTGGTAACTTTTCTGCGAGAATTACTCGGCGTCTCCCTAAAATCTGAATGTACAGTTGGAGAGTAGTTGGCCGACCACACATATTCTTTTTCTTGGTTTATTCACAGAAAGAGATGTAGGGAGGGTATATATATACTTTTCTTGGGTCACATCCAATCCGTCTGTTTCGTAGGGGGGAAAAGAGATAAGAAGGCGACCGAATTTACAGCTAAATTGACATGTACTTACTGTTGGGTTGGGTGCATGCATTGTACAGCTAGTGCAAGTGGGTGTGTGGGTTCTACTTGTAGGAACCAGCTGCTAAATGCTAGTTAAGCGGCTGCTTTTGCATCTGGATTAAGCTCGGGCATGCTCGACACGAGACTAACAGCCTGGTTGATGTTGTGTGCATGCATAGATTCCATTTTGCAGGCCCTACATGCACTACACCCAACGGTATACTATGATCAGTAGTATAGTAGATAAAGAAACAAATGCTGCTCATGGCCTGTTTCTTACACCGGCTGGCATGAAATGAAGGCAGGAGGTGTCTGTCCTCCACACGCTGGACTGCAAATATTCTTGCCGCGATCATGTCATTTAGAAAAATTGGAAACAAAAGATTTGCCTCATCGATTAATTAAGCAGAACTTCATAACTGCACTGGAGTGAAGTAATTCATGCAAGTGTTGTAGTACTACTGCATTCAACACTGGTTGTGCATTTGGAGTAGTACTGCCCGCCCAAGAAGATGACTGGAATTGGATCCACTGGCTAGCTAGACAATAGACACCGGTTGAACTCTAGGAGTAGTAGGAGTATATGAGCATCAATCTACATTTGCGTGGATCTTTTCTTTCCCCCAACGGAGAGAGGACACGGACGCATCATCTCCTGATCCATGCATGATCCATCCAAGTTGCCCCGGAGCCACCCAATAATTCGTCGCGTCCAAGTACACATGGAGGCATGTGGCATTCAAAACATTTTAAAAACCGGAGGGTGGCGCTGGTCCCCGGTGCATTTCTGTCCGGGCCTAACCGATAGGAGTAGTAGTAGTAGATAGAGAGAGGGACTCGTACCGGACCAGCGGGTCACAACTCACACGCCACAGCACACACGCCAAGAAACCTTCTTCGCCTTCTTCCCCCACCTCACCTGTGATTGATTCTGTGGTGAAAAAACGCCAGGAATATATTCATGATTGGAGAGGAGAGGGCTGACCCAGCCAGAGTTATTCGCCTCGGATCATGTGCCGGTTGCGCTTGATGGATGGATCGCTCGTGTGCCGTGCTGTCGCGTGTGCATTTCCAGTTCAGGGGCATGGGCCAGCCCAACCCAACAGCTTGCAACTACGTGCTACCAAACATGCGTGCATGCATGCCTGGGAGTTCATTGTACTAGTAACGAACACGGTGTTTCCACGCTCTCTTGGTACTGCCTCCGGCCTTCCTTTCGTTTCCTTTTTTATTTATGTCCGTGGTGATTCATTCATGTGACGGCGATTTGTGTAGTTTGCGAGGGGAAGGAAATGTGGAGCGTCTCGATCAGAGGGGAAAGAGGGAGGCGTCACAGACCCCTACCAGTAGGGGTTCCACATCCACAGGTAGTGGGAGGGCCCTGACCCCTGACTGAAGTGGCTTGGGTTTGGGTTGGAGATAGACAGACGGATGGTGGCCGTCCAGCTAGAGCAGAGAGGGACATCCTGCTCCGGCTCCGCGCTTGTTGGATCGGACCGGAACCGGAACCGGAACCGGACGGAGAGCCCAGCATAGGCCGGCCCCATTAATCATCCGTGAAAAAGCCTGTAAATGACGGCGGTTGTGTGATTTTCATGGGCGCCCGTCCGTCGTGGCTTGTCCGCGCATGCATGCGCGCGTGCGTGCCGCACAGTCTAGATAGATGAGGCGCGGAAGTGATCTCAACTGGACAGGTGCGCCGCGGGGCGCCACCCGAGCTTGATCCCATCGCATGCGGAACGCGACAAGTGGCGGCCGCTGCCCATTCGCTCGCTACGTGCTCCGTCACGTGACCTTTATCTTCCTGTTTCCTCTCTTTCTTTCTTTTTTCCTCTCTTTCTTTTCAGAGGATTTCTGGCCCCCGTGAAACGAATTTCAATCTGTCCACGCCAATGAAACCACCAATGCAAGCTGCTTCTGGGTTCTGAATCTGCAACTGGTCTCTCGCCTTAGAGTAGGAAGTACTTGTCGACACCAAACAGATCCTGATGTAGCTGCATTTAGGAGCTGGTTCTAGCGGAGCAGGAGCACAAACCCAAGCTATGATGATCATCTACATGGCCCTGAGCTTTTCCATTATTGTGGTAAAGCACGCACTAAAGACTGCCCGGGCCGGGGCTTGGATGAACAGAAGTGGACCAAACGCATCGGTTAGCAACAAGACGCCAAGGCAAGCAGGCCCACGCCAACATCGCATTCATCACCGTGCCACCGCCATTAGTGCCGCCCATCCAACATGATGACCCACAGCTGCTTGTCATGATCCAATCAACAACTTTTTTGAGAGAGAGCAAATGTTACAGTCGACCTTCTGCCTGCCTCTCAGATCAAGTACACGCTTCCGAAGCTACCGCGGGGGGCAATAGCTGCAGCTTCGGCCATTTACATCTGAAAATTGCAAGGGAGCGTGTGTGGATTTGACTCAAGTGTCCAGTACAGTACAATACAGTTGCAACGCGATAATCTTTTCCTAACTTCCCACTGAAATTGATCTTTAAATAAATTTCACCAGCTTCTTCTAGACTTACGACAACAGAATATGGACTACATCAAATACACAATCACATCCTGAACTGTATCCCAGCATGAAGAAAAAAAGTGGAAAGTCATCATATAATACTACAAGGCACGAAAACCGCCGGTATGGATCAGCAAAAGGCCTGAAAGCGTTTTAGATGAGAAAATAATATATGGGCGGCTTCAGACCCTTTGAAATCATTGGGAAGGCGAGTCGCCATACTGCCACGGGTTAAACTCGATGGAGCTGACGTCTGTCTCCTCGGCGGCGACGCTAGAACTGTCTATTGCAGCCCGGTGCTCGGCGTATCTTCCATTGTATTCATAGACCTCCAGGTCGCCCCACGGGGTAGGGGAGATGTCTTCCGTCATCTTGAACCATTTTGGAGTAAATTGCTCCCCCTTGGTGTCCCGGATTTTCTTCTCGGCTCTTTGTTGTTCTTCAAGCCTGAAACCGTTCATCAACACAAACATCAGATAAATACTGATGAAAGGCAAGCCACATTCCTCAAATGACAATATAATTTGTAAAGTTGAGTGTCAAGCCACAACAACTAGCTATGGCAAGTACAGAAAAGTCAGTAATTACCTGCTCTTGTGTGCTCCAGATTTAGACATGTCGCCCTTCTCAAGGGCATATCTGTCCGGCCTTAATCGGGAGTCTGAAGGCAAGAGCTTCTTAGGTGCTGTATCAAAGCTATTTATTTTGTGTGCAAAGTATGTATACTGGTACTTGTCATTCGGTGGAGCAGGAGCGGCTTTCCAGACCTGGGACAAGTACAATTTCAGCAGCAGCGAATATCCACTAGTAAGATAGCACGCCTAATATAACCTACAGCCTCCGTACTGACGAATACTGAAAGAAAGCCTTACCTCTTTTAGCTCGGTCCCTGGAAGAGGATCACCTTCCTGATCACAAGGCTGGTAACTCATGGACTTGTTCCATTTTCCTGTCATCATTATTTTTGGTTCTTCAGCTGCAGTATATACATACCCATCCACCTCGAATCGGCCAGCCCTGACATAAACAGTAAAATGAGATGGGCCTAGCCGCATTGTGAGCTAGAATGAATTATTGAGCTCTATGAATGAAAACAACCCACATATATGAGGCCGCATTGTCATGGGAGATAAAGATCAGCAGAACTACTACAAGATACTAAACTGAACAAGGACGGTCAATACTAACATACCCAAACCAGCCGCATGGCTGGAAATACAACACAGCTTTGTCTCCAGTTGTCAGATTTGTCAAGACCATCTCTCCAAAAGAGTCTACCCATGTGCGCCCAAATATTAAGTTGTTGACCTTGGTCAGTGGTGGTACCAATTCCAACACGACACCGGATTTTTTAAGTGTCACTCTAGTCCTGTAATGAAGAAACAGGTTCAGAAGTTAGATATACATGAATGGTTTCTACAGAACCTTGAAATCAATTTGCTATTTTGACCATAAGCTTTTTTATACAAGCTTTCAAACACAAATATATCCATACAAACAATTGTATCTCAATCAATTACCTTCCAACTGGATACACTTCCACTGAGTTCCCCAGGAACTTTGTCTTCAGCTTCGATGTGATGTCGTAAGTAAAATGATCGTTCTCACAGTGCGCTACACCCATCGGAGGATGATGGCTTACCTATGAAAATAAAATTAATGAAAAAATAGACTAAGAGAAGTAAATACAGTAAACAAAATGCAGAACTAACATGGCTGATTAACAAAAGGTAATTAAGAGTGAGATGGTGCATCTGTATGTAAACTATACACTTAACATAACACTTATCATTGGTGGGGAATGAAAAGGTAGCAAGTGCAGATAAAATACTTCCAAGTATGATGACCATCCCCAAAGTTAAGTCAGCTTGTTTTTGCAATTGCAATATTTCACATCCATCACTAACCTGCTCAGCAATAAATGTAATACCCTTGTGGTTAACCATCTCATACGTTTCTCCAAGGATGGGATTGAAAGGCTTCCACGTACGGTGGTAGGCTAGGTAGGCTGACAAAGCCCATGTAGCTGAAAAGTAGGGTCAAAGCTCAGTCAGCCAGAATATTGCATTAGAGTAGAGTTGCAGGTGAGGGAAGGGCAAACTCACAAGCATATACCATCCGCATGTGCGGATCCTCACATTCATCTGCTTTGTCTAACAGGTCACAATATTCCATCAACTGCATTCAGTATAAACAGCTGAAATATTAGTAAATAATCATTGTAAAGATGCTGATAATTTATTGCCTGTAGACTCCATGCGATGCTTAGGCAAGAACAGGAAGAAACGCGAGAGAAGTGAAAGAACGACTGGCTATTACAGATCTCCAGAACGACTATCAATAGAATCTCACAAGATGATTTAGTTGATGATTTTCAGTATTTAACCTATGACACTACAGTGACCAAACTTGCACAGTCAAACACCGAAATAGAAATGCTATATCTAAATTTTACGACTAAGAATCAACAGAAAATATATAGTACGGAGTAGCTAACTTTGATGAACCTTGACAGAAAATAGCTTACTGGAGGGGTCAAGTACTTCTGATTTTATACAGACTAAGACTAGGGACAGAATCAAACAACTGCAGACACATTGTTCAGTGTGTCAAATTATGCTGTCTGTGGACTCTTCTCACTCTCCGTGGGGCTTTTTGACCTTGCTTGGCAGATCAATTGTTGCATTTTCATACTCTGCCCTGGTCACTATTTCTGTATGGTACAGTAGCTAAGATGTACAAACATTGAGAACTCTAAATCAGAACTTAGCAGTACAAACCTCTGCCATTTTCTGAAGCATTGACATCGGCTCAAAGATGATGACTGGAAGTGTAACAAGTGACGTTACATCTGATCCTATGTACTTGTTCATCATCTTCCAGTAACTGTCGCGATCCTGCAAGTTGACTGCAGTGTCAAAAACATAAAGTGCAGCGATAATGGTATATAACTGAATTTTGAGGGCTTGTAAGTGCCTCATCATTTTACTTGTTTTAGCTAGTGAACCAAGCACAGTTCTCAGAGTAATAGTTTTCTCTAGGAAGAACACCATAAAAAGGTGAAATGTTTATTGCACAACATAACAGTCATTACTGAATACTTATCAGCCATCCATGACGCAGATCATCACACGAGATACATAAAAAGTTTTAGTTTGATAGAAACCAACAGCAAAAAATAAACAATTGCTCATTCTCACTAATAATAACTCTTAGGGAATTCTGATGACTGCAGTGTCAAAAATAGCATAGAAGTTCAGTAATGGACACAATAACGGTGTAGAAGTTCAGCCGAGTTGGATATATAGCTTCTAAATATTGTGTAGAATACTAATTCAGTCCTTACGATTTAAACTATGTAAGAAACTTCTGCATAAGAAAAAAATTTAACATGAAAAGTTTTGCATGTCACAATTAAATGCAATGTGATTTAAAACCAACTTAGAATGCACTGATGCATGTTGCATGGTAGAGGATTCGTATATCGGACAGATGCTAGTGAATCAAGCTAGTAAATCTAACGGCTACAATTTTTTTGATGATGTGGAAGCAATGTTATTTAAAACCCACTTAGAATGTACTAATGCATGTTGCATGGTAGAGGATTCTCATGCGTACATTGGACGGATGCTAGTGGATCAAGCTAGTAAATCTAATGGCTACAACAATTTTGATGATGTGGAAGCATGCATGTTGAGATAATTAGAAGTAGTGGGGATCACTCTCTTAGGTATATATAGGATACAGGATAGGATTATCACTGAACCTACAGTTGTCGCCATGGGTTCACCTCTTAATAAATAAGATTGATCAGATACAATGTTTTCCAAACATCAATATATGGCCTGTGAATCATGAGCAAACCATGCGCAATACATCATAAACATGACTTTACTAAACTTGTGGATAGATAAATAGATTGGGGTAGGGTCCAGAACTCCAGATGACTAAATAGGTGGTATTTTGGCAACCTAATGACCAACACGAGTCCCATGTAAAATCTCACGTCCGAATCCAATTTGTGAAACTAATTGAGATATGCAGTGTCTCTGAAAGTCTGAAGAATCCAGTAGGCACATTGTTAAAATATATTTTTCACTAATAAGACTACAGAAGTGTGCTGACCTCAAATTAAAGGGGAAAATACTATCTTGAATCAAATGCTTCCAGGAGTTTTAGCTTCACATGTGGTAGAACTTAGTTGCATGCTAAGCGCTTCAAAGATAACACCTCCATAAATATTTTAACCAACAAAATGTACCTTATTCTCAAAGTTGAGGTCCAGTTTAAGTATATTTTGTTGAATTGAACACAAGGTTAATTGGAATGTAAAATATTGTCGATCCTGTTCAACTCTTTCTTTATCAAATACGTACTTTCTTTAGGATAAGTTTACTTCTGATGACCTAAGAAATGCACTCACATAGCATCAATGTAAGCCCCAAAACACTATATGCATGATTAAAGAGTTCATTAGTGCCTGCAAAAGAAATGCAGATCCAGAAAACAAGCTTCACCGATCAGTTTCTCTTCTGAGAATCTGATACGCATACAGATTGATTTTATATCTTAATTTCGAGAGTTGATTTCATAATGGCTGAGTGACTGAAACAATGAGGTTATGATTTCCCCAAAGAATGGATTATTGTTAAATCCTTGATCCTCACCTCCTGTTTCCATCGCCCCTTCATAGCCTCTGCTTCCGCATCGTCTGTGCCTCCATCTGGGTTGATAACTTCAAGCCCTTCATAGCCAACCATCCTGTAGACAGCACAAAACTGTTCACTACTTTTTTGAAAGTGCCAAGCAACGAACACGATTTTCTTGAACTAAAAGAATATATATTTACAGGGGAGACAGGTAGACATCCGACGGCAAGCACGTTTCAGAAGAATTCAAGCCCCAAAAGGCAAAAGAGAAGAACAAACTGAAGAGACGCCAAATGATGTGCATGTCATTTTCACAGTATGCCAAACTTAAATCTGCATCCACCACTTGCATCGCAATTCAGTGCAGAGCGCACTCTGTCTGCTTTGAATTGCACATACAGAAATTGCCTGTGCTTCAAAAACAGGACAATTACACTACCCTATTTGAGGCATAACATGCTACTATACTATATATCCAGAAAAAGAATCAACTTCAACCAATTATTGACTACTCCCTCCGTTCCAAAATATAAGCCCTTTCAAATTTAGTCCGTATTGAAATCTCTAAAAAGGCTTATATTAAGAAACGGAGGGAGCATATCATACTAGTAAGAGGTAGGAATTGCTTTTTGTACATGCTGAACACACAGATCAGTGATCTCTACAGTGTTTCTACAAAACAGCAACTAAGCTACTCACCGGACAGTGCAATCATTGAGCTACAACAAACGACAGTAGGAGATCATGTAACACTACGATCGCTAAAGTCTCGAGCTTGGAACTCAAATGAAGCACGTAATTCCACAATTCGCCAAAATCAGCTCACGGGGTCGAGACCAAGGAGCTGAGATCGCGCGTGGAAGCATCAGATCAAATGGCTGAGAGGCAGCGGTAAGCATATGCATAGTTCCCGAAGAAATCGGGAGAGCTCGAGGCGGATCTGAAGATAGCGGGTAGGTAGGCCGGCGCGGAGACTCACCCGTTGACCGATTTGTGCACGGCGCTGCCCCAGCTGCGCACGCCCGCGGCGATCGAGGAGAAGAAGCCTCCGCCACCGCCCGACGACGCGGCCAGGTCCTGGTCCTTGGACCCCATCGCCGGCGATCTGCGCGGTCAGAGGGAAGCTCCCGCGCAGAGGAGTCGGGGAGGGGGGGTATGCTAGGGTTTGGGACGGCGCGCGAGGAGGGGGCGCCCGCTAACCCCTGCCTGGAGGTGATGGTATAGGAGCGCTACTGAGGAGAGCGGCGGCGATGGCGATGGCGACGTCGCCGTGTGGGAGCAGGAATACTAGTACAACGAGACGAGAGAATTTGGAACGGCCGCGGGTGGTGAGAAGAAAAGGCCGAGCAGGCGGCGAAGCGAACCGGCCGCAGCGCAACGTGGGTGGGCGAGATGACCACGATGCCCTCGCTGATTCCGCCCCGTTTACAATTCCAACTCTGTCGCCGGTGGACCGTTGCCGTTTCTCACTGGCTACACCCGCGATTTCTTAGCTACAAAGTCAGTAGTCGAAAAATCTGATTTTTTATGTTATAAATAAATCTGACGATAATACACAGTCAAAAAGAATCTTACATCCGTTGCTAAACATAAGTCTTTGTAAAAATTTCACTATAGACTATATATACAGAGCAAAATGAATGAATCTACACTCTAATTGCTTTCTCTCTTCTTGCCGCTCCGGCCAGCAGTTTAGGTTATTTTTTGTCCGCGCAAGTGCGGTGCTCATGAGAATGCCCAAGCTTGTTCTTCGAGTCTTTTGAGCTCCGGACCTCCTCAAGTCCATCCATTTGTACGTAGTTAACGGAGTCCTGACGTGGATTCATGTCGTCTTCTTGGGCGGCGAAATAATAGTTTCTCGTCACGCCTGCGCTACAGCGTGATTTGGTGTCAGTAGTTTCAGATCTATTCAAGGGTTTAACAACGACGACTGTGTCTCCGAGGCGCTAGTTCTTAGGTGTACGTGCAAGAAGATTTCTCGGATGTCATTAACAAGGTCGAGCCCGATAGCGGTGCTCGCCGGTTGTGGTCGTTCAGTGGTGTAGAGATCTTGATGTATTTTTTTTTATTTGAGGTACTTTATACTTGCAATGAACTATTATAATAGACCTTGATCTTAGTAAAACAATATAAGATTTCTTCTACCTCACAACAAAACATATTCCATCATCAATTTTTGCGTGCATATATCACATATCTCTAAATATGTGTGTGTTTTTCTTCAAACAAAATTTAAAACTTAAAAAGTTATTTTTGTTTTTTTTTGAAGATTTCAAGCTTCATGGGGGCAAAAAATCCTGACTATTAGTATAGGCCCCTTATACTTTCTGTTAATATATGGGAAAGTTGCTCTTTTTTTTTAAGGATCTATTAGGATTTGTTGTGTTATTAATCACTAGTGCATATGAACTCATACACCCAGAAGAACATGTTAGACAACCCACGCACCCGCCTCAACTTCAAAAGAAAAGGCTAGGGTTCATCTGCCTTCAGTCGGCATCGCTCCGTCTCGTTTCATGTGGTCTTAGGGCCATGAGGACGTGGTGGATCCCGGCTCTTGCCGATGGAAGGGCTTCATTTTTAGATATTTCTTCGAGTTTTGTTGGGGTTTGTGTCCTACGCACGAAAGCGAGACGACGACGGTTCCCCGAAGATGGAATCCCCACTTAGCCCCGTCTCAGTGATGAGTTTAGCATTGTCAGTGGGGTGTGGAACTGTGGATGTGTATCTCACGCGGACATGTATTTGATGGATTTGTTAGTCGTTTGTCTATGTTCGTGTGTGTTTAGTTTGGATTCTTCCGATCTACTCTACTGTTCATCGGCAACGGTTACTGTTCTCATGCATTGGTTCTATGAGGTTTTAGCACGACGACTTTCCGACTATCTACTACAACAAGTTTTGCATGGCTATGGCGAGGGAAAGACGATAACGGTGGCGTGCCGTTGTCTCTTTCAGTGGCTTGTAGTCATCGATAGGTGGTCTACCGATCTGGATGTAATTTTTTCTATTATTTTTTGTGCTCATTGTACAACCATAATTAAAGATGAATAAATCCGAAAAATTTCGAGAAAAAAAACCATACATTGAAAAGTCAAACCGAAGATGGTGTCTAGTACTCCTAGATCGTTTGACCTTGGAAGATCTCATGAGCGGACGTTGAACTGAAGAGGACCGCATGGACTTTTCTCCGCCATCTCTAGAATAGAATGGAGCAGGTCTCTGTAGGGAAGTAGGACAGCGAGGATTATTCCTGGTGATTTCACATGACCTGGCTGGCTGATCAGTTCCGCCATGATCGCTAGGCCCTGCCCTTTTGAGCTGGCCCACGACGGATCGCAGCTGCCAAAACGGCAGCTCCTCCTCGCTGATTATTCTTCTGTCACAATTTTTTCTTTGCAGAACAAATATTCTTCTGGTCCTGGCACATGGAAAAGCCGGCCAACGCGGTTGCTGAATCTTCGCTGCAAGACGGTTGGGCCCGCTTTCGCCGCGACAACAGCCAGCAAAAGGCAAAGCCTGCAGTCAATATACAAGCCCATATACGGAGAGCTCATACGTGCCACTCGTTGCAGCGAATTGTCGAGCGGACGCAAATGCGCGTATCCAGCTGGCTATGTACGAACGAGCCAAGCCAACGAGATAGATAAGCTTTCTTGATTTACTATAGCGCGCGAAGCTAAAAGGTAATGTAGATCCGAACATTTTGTCAAATTCCGAACGCGAACTGCATTTTGATAAAGTGTTTTTCAAAAACGAACACTTTTCAAACTTTAGAAGAAAAACTAAAAAGCTTGAACATTTTTGAACATGTGAACAAAGTTTTGATAAAATAAACACTTTTAAAAACTCGATCATTTTTCTGAATTTAGAGAACAAAAATTTGAAATTGAGAACAAAATTTGAACATGAACATTTTTTAAAGCACGGATATTTTTTGAATCTTGAGAACAAATTCTGAAACGGAAAAAATAATTTGGAAGCGCGGACAATTTTTTAAAGCATGAACATCTTTTGAATCTTGAGAACAAATTTTGAAACGAAGAATAAATTTGGAAGCACGAACGTTTTTTGAATATTGAGAATAAATTTTGAAACGGCAAACAAATTTGAAAAATCCCGAACAAATTTGGAAGCGCGAACATTTTTTGAAAATGTGAACAAAAAATTGAAAATCTGGTACATTATATGAGTTTCGAAAGTTTTGAACTTTTTTGTGTAACGAGAACAATTTTTTTAATTTTGAGAACATTTTTTTAAACGGAACATTTTATGGAAACACAAACAAAATTTGAATATACTAGTAATCATGCACGTGCAACGCACGTATCAAACAAGAAAAATACTAACAAAATATAAATATATTTGTTGAAAAATTTGGAATTTCATACAAAGTGCATAATACCGAATTCTTGACTCATACAAATAATTTGATTATCATTCTTCATGATCAGCATTCTTCATGATCAACATTCTTGTTGGAACAAATATCGCACATCTTTGCGTTAATTATATAATCTCTTATCTAAATGCACACTTTCTCAATGCATAGAGACGAAATGATTATAATCTCCTGTAAATGAATTTCAGTATTTGACCAAAATTTCCAGGCGGTCTTCGGCCCATTGCAATATGTGTAAAATACAACCATACGATCTTTTGCCAATCACATTGTTATGGTATAATCTAATCTGAAATGAGAATCACCTTATTGGACACGGATTATTTAAAAAGTTAATCACCACTCTCCATGCACACAAGTATCGTTTAGTAAATAACCATTTATGTATCAACAATAATAAATAACTATTACCATGAGAAAATCAAGTGTCTTTCACATAAGTGAGAAGATGCCAGGTGAGAAAAATGAAGTATCAACATTTCTATATCTCCGATCAACTATTCCCGCTATCTTCACCCAGTTGAGGATATTGTCGGGGTTTTGGGACGACATATGCCAACGGATGGCTTATCATGCATGGGGACAATAAAGCGTCGCCGGTCCCTGGAAGCGGGATGAGATGAAACTTAGGACGCCTACGGATCTTACCCAGGTTCGGGGCTCTCCGAGGAGATAACACCCCTATTCCTGCTCTGCGGGGACTCCGCGTCATGACTAATGTCACTATGGTAGCTACAAGGTTGCTCCTTGAGTTGTATGGTCTAGAGGAGGAAGACGAGCAAGGCTAGCTCACTACCTTCGCTCTAGGAATCGGGGGTGGTTGCTAGGGTTTCTTCCCTCTCTCTTTGTTTACTTCTTCTAAATGTTAAATCTTCCAACCTTCTAACCCTTCCTCATGGAGGACCCTGGGGGTTTATATAGGCCTACCCCCAGGGGTACAATTGTAATCTTGACGGAGTGGCCCCCGGCTGTCAGCGCCTTCTAGTTCTGGCCTTGCCGCCTGCGGACCCATGTGATTGCCTTTTACTGTAGACGTGCTTCTGCTGACGGTAGCCTTGTCAGGGGGGAGGTGGCTACAGTGCCGCCGTCTCCTACCGTACACTGCCGCCACGCCCTGTCTTGCCGTCTTGATGAGGTCCAGACTTCTAGGGCAGGATTCGCCGTCTGTTACCAGGCGACCGCCTCCCCTGGCCACCTACCAGGGGAGGCTGATCTGGGACTTACCCACTGGCCGGTGGGGCCAGCCGTCTGCTGGCCCCGCCGTCTGCAGGTAGTGGGATCGAGGCTTCCTCTGACCGAAGCTTGGTCACGAGCAGCGTGGCTACAATGACTCGTCGCTTAGGAGAAGTCCATAAGGTACACGTTCACTGTAGCCACGCCCTTATAGATTCTCTAAGGACGTATTCACCTATAGCCATGCCTCAACTGCGTGGTGGCCCCCCAGCACGCATCCCGATGGAGGAGCATGGGGCCGTCTGCTAGCTACTAGCTATGATGCTGCCGCCTGTTTGGGTCCCTGCCGCCTGCTGGCGGCCGGCTCCTAGGGCAGGCTGCCCTAGGAGGCGGCCAGATGAGCAGACGGCCGGGGGGTAGCAGGCGGCCACAAATTGTCTTGAAATACCAAGGGTGGTCGTTGACGACACCCGTGGTCAATATCTCCGATAGTAGTCCCCGAAGCCGGTGGAATCCTGCGGCTAGCGTTGGAGGGTTGCGGGGTTCCAGCAGCTTCCCTCCCTAGGCCGGATCAGCGTCCTTCGTCCGTCTTCCGTAGAGATCCGTCTGATAGCAGCCAGACCCGTTTTAAGGGGGGCCGGCTTCTGGCAGCCAGACCTCCGTCTTTAAATCTTCGAGGGGAAGGCACTGTCTGGTCAGCCCTGCCGACCGTTGGCGGCTCCCCACGCGTCATTGCCCTGTCGCGTCGGCCAGCCAGCCCACGCGCGTGACGGGACGCAACAGTGGGCCGGGGCCCGCCACTACAGGGCCTCGGTCCGCGCGGATCCAGTGTGACAGGGATAATCGATTGCCCTCCCCACGCGCATTTAATGTGCGCGGATTAAGCGCGTGAAAGGTGGGGGTCGTGCGGGGCATGGAGCAGTTGATCCCATGCCCGCCCCCTCGGCTTCGCCGCCCCGACCCTATAAGTAGGCCGGGGGAGAGGGGTTAGCGCCGTTCTCGCGCTCGCCCCTCCCCACTCATCTTCTTCTTCCTTGCTTCCGTCCGCTCCTCTCGCCAACTCCGCAGCGAGCTGCCGCCTGAGCCATGGCCGCCGCAGCGTCGGTCCGCCACCACGGCCAGTGGGACGGCAGCGACGTCCTGGAGGAGCACATCGACAACCTCCGCTGGTCGCGGAAGCTGCCTCCTGCCGACAAGGTCGCCGTGCGCCTAGCGCCGGCGGCGGAGATCAGGCCGGCCCCACGGCTGGGCAAGCGGGTCGTCTTCCGCTCGCACTTCCCGTGCGGCTTCGGCCTCCCGGCGAGCGGCTTCTTCCGCTCTTTCTTGGAATTCTTCAACATCCAACCCTACCACCTTACGCCGAACACGGTGGTGACGCTATCTTCCTTCGTCGTCCTGTGCGAGGCATACTTCGGCATCCTCCCCACCATGGAGCTGTGGACCAAGCTTTTTTACATGAAGCTCGGCACCGCAGTCCAGAGCGTGGCCGCCCAGTGCGGGGGGTGCATTGCGGTGAAGCGCAGTGGATCAAGGAACTTCTTCCCGGCGCCGCAGCTCGTGGCATCGGTGAAACAGTGGAAGAAAACATACATCTATGTTTCCAATGTCGACCCCGACCAAGACTTCATCTGCCTGCCTGAAAGTGCAGTATATCGACTAGAGGGGGGTGAGTAGGCGATTTTTATGAAATGCATCAAAACATGATAGTTTTGAAGACAAAAGATAAACTCAATCCTATTAGTATGCAGCGGAAAGTAGACTACACTAGACAAGCCATAGTCATGTATTCAATGAAGTGAAAGCATGAAGACTAATAGCAGCTAGGCAGTAGGGATCAAGATGGAAGAAGGAATGAAGCCAATCACAACAAGTAGATACTCAGTGAAGTCAATCAGATAAGGCAAGCAGGCAATGACTTCACAACATAGAACAGTAAGTAAAGGGAAGGAAAGGATAGAACCAGTAGTTCAGGGAGGACAGTGATTTGTTGGACCAGTTCCAGTTGCTGTGACAACTGTACGTCTGGTTAGGGAGGCTGAGATTTAACTCAGAAGACCGCGTCTTCACCTTATTCCCCTTGAGCTAAGGACACCTAGTCCTCGCCCAATCACTCTGGTAAGTCTTCAAGGTAGACTTCCAAACCTTCACAGACTTCGTTCACCGGCGATCCACAATGACTCTTGGATGCTCAGAACGCGACGCCTAACCGGCTGGAGGAAACATAGTCGTCAAGTGTAATAAGTCTTCAGGTCACACAGACAGAAAGACTTCAGTGATACCTAACACTCTTTTGGCTCTGGGTGTTTTGGCTTTATCCTCGCAAGGATTTCTCTCTCAAAAGCTTTGGAGGTGGGTGATGGGCCTCGAACCCCTCGTTGGTTACCCCAAGTGGAAGGTGTAAGATGCAGTGTTGTGGAAGTGTTTTCCCTTAGCAAAGATGCCAAGGATCGAATCCCCAGAGACTCCTAGGTTCAACAAGTAGGTGTCAACTGCTACTGCGCCAGATAGTAGCAATCAACGTGGACCTGCACACAGATACAAATAACTTTGCTCCCAACGAGTACAGAGAGGTTGTCAATCCCTCCGGCCTTGTAGTTCACAAAGGATTAAAAGCAATGATAGTAGTGATAGATAGTGTTTTGCAATAGTAAGTAATAACGAAAAGTAAATAGTGGATGTGATCGATGATGGTAATATGGACCGGAGTCTCATGATGTTCACTAGTGATGTCTCTCTCCCAAAAGACGATAAAACAACTATGTGAGGTAAACAAATTACAGCTGGGCAATTGACAGGACCCACGAGCGCAAACCAATGCTGATTACATTGCAAGAAAGGTTGAGGTTCAAAGCATGGGCGGTACGCCAAAGTAAGTAGACCGAAATCCATCAATATCTACTACTAATCATCCACCTTGAGATATCTATCCAGAACATCTCGCTGGTATTAAGTTGCGAGTCCCACCCATAGTGTAAACTCAATGCAACAGACAACTGCATTAAAAGAACTTTGTGTAAAGTAAACAATCCTTGCACCCACGGGCACAAGCACCGTTGTTTTCCCCCTTGTGGCAACAACACATCCCCTAGACTCATGTTTCTGTCACTCAAGCTAGTCATCGAGGGGCATGAACTCACAATCGAGCATAACGTTCCCTCTTGGAGTCACTACCTACTACTTGGCCAAAGCAATAAATAACAACGGAGAACATGCAAGAATTACTTATGAACATAAATATAAAAGAGGTAAATCAAATATATTACTCAAGATCAATCTGAACATAATCTCATAATCCATCGGATCCCAGCAAACTCAACATAGCAACAACATAAGGATTACATAGGTGCCTCGATCATGTAGGGCAGCTCACGAGGACTAATTAGTGAAGCACAAGAACGGGAGGAGAACATCACATAGCTACTGGTCATGGACTCATGGTCCAAGGGAGACTACTCACGAGTCATCCGGGAGGCGTCCATGGTGGTGGAGAAGCTCCCGGTGGTGATCCTCCCCTCCGGCAGGGTGCCGGGAAGAGTTCTCCTGGTGCTCCCGATCTTGGAAGCGGCGG
>LR738715.1:223401435-223449877 GCA_902687465.1 Secale cereale | reverse complement strand
CCCCCGGCTGTCCTTCGGACGCACGGTTGTTTCCGAAACGCTGATTTTTTATATAATTTTTCTGGATTTTTCCTGGCAGTTCTCGTAACGTGAAAACCTGAAATACAAAAACAGCCGAAAACAGAAACTGGCACTGGGGTGCACTGGATTAGTAAGTTAGTCCAAATATGATCAAAAGTGTATGGAAGTGTATGAATATCATAGCAATATCACCCAAAAGTGGCATGGAGCAAGCAGAAATTATATATACGTTTTGGACGTATCAACATCCCCAAGCTTAATTCCTGCTTGTCCTCGAGTAGGTAAATGATAACAAGAATAATTTCTGTGGTGACATGCTATTAACCATATAGGACTTTTTCATAGTCATATGACAAAAGCTTACTGAGACAATGATTCTATAGTAATTAAGTTGCCTCATGAGAAAATCACAAATGACTGAAAGTTTTACAACATGAAACTGAAACATCAAATAGATTTGCAATGAATATGATGTGCAAATATGATAAAGTGATATCTAGCTTGCCCCCTTTAGTGATGCAAAACATAAATGCAGGGGCACCTTCAAGGTTTAAGTGATGACTAGATACAATGATTTCAAAATAAACGATATCACAATCATGCAAAAGACAATGCTACTTTGGGACAATGCACATTACACTCAGAATGAAAATCATGCTCTCAGTAGTTGGTGCTTTAACATAAAAGTAAAAGAATGGTTATGTGCTAGAGCCTTTTATTTTGAAAACATGGAAGCAATTTTGTCAACGGTAGTAGTACTTCATATGTGTCATGCATAAGACATCCTATAAGTTGCAAGCCTCATGCATCGAATACCAATAGTGCTCGCACCTTGTCCTAATTAGCTCGGATTTCCATGGGTTATCATTGCATTACATATGTTTCAACCAAGTGTCACAAAGGGGTACCTCTATGCCACCTGTACAAAGGTCCAAGGAGATAAATCGCATTTGATTTCTCGTTTTTGATAGATCTCAACTTGAGTACATCCATACCGGGACAACATAGAAAATAGATGATGGACTCCTCTTTAATGCATAAGCATGTTCTCATAAGAGATTGAGGATTAATGTCCAAGCTAAAACTTCCACCATGATACATGGCTTTGGTTGGCGGCCCGATGTTCTTCTCTAACAATATGCATATTCATTCAACCCACGGTAAATCACCCTTACTTCAGACAAGACGAACATGCATAGCAACTCACATGATATTCAACAAAAGTGTGACAGTTGATGGCGTCCCCAGAAACATGGTTACCACTCAGCAAGCAACTTATAAGAAATAAGATACATAGGCAACATATTCTTTACCACAATAGTTTTTAGGCTACTTTCCCATGAGCTATGTATTGCAAAGTTAGTTTGCTTAGTACAGGTGGAGGTTAGCAAAAAGACTGGGAGCGACCAACTAAGAGAGCAATGACGGTCATAATCATGCAGAGCGACAAAGCAATATTGAATCAGGCATGGTAGTTATATCGCTACTCAGAAATAAAAGATCATCAAGGCTTGACAGACTTTCTTTACAGTCTTAATATGCGTGAGCATACGCCAAGTCAATCAAAATAAATTCTCGAAGGAAGATATTACTAAACCATACCACATCATAGGCAAACAAATCAAGTTGGCACTCCAATGACACATTGGGAACCCCCCAGCTATTTGAGATTAACCATAAGAAAACCTGAACTACTAAGCACCATCATGCAAGTAGCATCTTTATCATAGACACATTAACCAATGCAACGGAAGCAAACTCTCTTAATAAGGTGAGCATGATAATTAAATAGAGTTCAGGCAACCAACTAAACAAAAGCTCTTTGAAAAGATAAGCATGAATACTAAGAGCAGAGCATGATAGTAGCTATTAAAAGACAAAGAACACACACAGCATAGATAGACATGAAAATTCTATGTTATGTTCTAGGTAGAAGTGGAGCGTGTTTCTCTCCCACATAAAGAATGCTGAGTTCCGACTCGTTATGAAAAACTAAAAAGAAAACAAAAAGTAAGACGCTCCAAGCATAGCACATAACACATGAAGTGATAAAAATATAGTGGAACGAAAGACGAACTGATAATGTTGATGGAGAAGGGGATCCACGGGGGCATCCCCAAGCTTAGACGCTTGAGTCTCCTTGAATATTTCTTGGGGGTGCACGGGGGCATCCCCAAGCTTGAGCGTTTGACACTCCTGAATCTTTTTATTATCTTCCCTGGCACACTTGAAAACTCCCTTCATACATAACTCATCATAATCTGATTAGCGAGGTTAGTACCCTTAATAAAATAATTATACCTTGCTGGAAATAAGGATATTCTTGAAGTTCTACTGTTTCTCAAGATTGCCAAAAGGTTTTTGCAAAGAAAAAGCAAGCTCTTGATTTGCAAAGTGAAGGAAAGGCAAAACATGACAGAATCTGTGAAAAACAGAACAACAGGTAGTAATTGATCTGTTCGGGATACTTCTGCAACTCAAATCAAAAAACTCAGAACAGACGCACGAAAGACAATTATATAGAGAACGCTGTCGAAAAAAATTCAGACCAAAAAGATGATCTGGTGATTTTATACGATTTTTTCTATCCAAGGACAGAATCTGTTTCCTGGACAGCACCTCACAACTTTTGAACTTTCTAGCAATCAGAGGCTATACTTGGCACAAATATGAAAAGCAAAGATACAATGATGATGCTACAGCAGTAAACAACATCAAGACACAACAAAAGCAAAAATTTTATTCATGTGGGCTGCCTCCCAAAAGCGCTTTCTTTTATGCCTTTAAGCTAGGCATAATGCATAGATCAAGTTGTATCAATTGAACCATCATCAAGATCATCAAAAAGCTCTTCAATAATACAACTAGTCTTAAGAGGACTCTCAAACAAAGGCCTCATAGAGATACTTCTAGGTAGAAGACCAAAAGGATAAAAGTCAAGGGAAGATTCATTTATAAATTCATCACATAGAGGTGTTTCTTCCAAAGTCTTTACAGTTTCAACCCCTTTGGCAATAGGTCGATTACTTTTAGAATGGGGAGCCTTCGGAACGAACTTAGGCTCCCGCTTTGCCGGAGTTTCTACCTTTTTGGTTTTGATCGAGGAGAAAGTAGTTCCTAAGGTATCAAATATTTCCTCAATCTTGTTTATCCTAGAAGAGTCCAAGTCATGGAATTTGACGGTCTCCAAAATTTTAAAAAATTTATGCATGGAGCTATCAAGTCTATTCAAATTCCCTTGGATCTTACGATCCAACTCATTCATCTTATTAATGCTTGGCATCTCTAGCTCTATCTTTTCAAGTTTTTTCATAATGTGAGCTAGGGTGACGTCCTCTCAAATGCTAACAACAGGGGGATTCCCAACAAGATTTTCAATAATACTAAGAGACTCCCAAATTGGGGCCTCTAGGAAATTCCCATTGATAGCAGTATCTAGGATAAACCTATTCCAAGAAGTAATTCCAACATAAAAATTTCTAAGCAAGATAGTAGTAGGTTGCTTCTTGGTGGCTCTTTTTTGTGAATCATTAATTCTATACCAAGCATCTTTCAAACTTTCCCCACCTCTTTGTTTAAAGGTGAGAACTTCTGCCTCGTCAAAGACAAAAGGACCCGACATAATGACAACTAAAGAATGAGATAACTATTTTTGTGATTTTCGATAAAGGATACTAAAGCAAAAAAACTGAAAGGTAAACTAACAAGACTAAAAAGCAAAGGTAAAAGATAGCATGCAACTCCCCTATCCTGAAGAGTGGAGTCCCCGGCAACGGCGCCAAAAAATACTCCTTGATGGGCCTCGAACCCCTCGTTGGTTACCCCAAGTGGAAGGTGTAAGATGTAGTGTTGTGGAAGTGTTTTCCCTTAGCAAAGATGCCAAGGATCGAATCCCTAGAGACTCCTAGGTTCGACAAGTAGGTGTCAACTGCTACGGCGCCAGATAGTAGCAATCAACGTGGACCTGCACACAGATACAAATAACTTTGCTCCCAACGAGTACAGAGAGGTTGTCAATCCCTCCGGCCTTGTAGTTCACAAAGGATTACAAGCAATGATAGTAGTGATAGATAGTGTTTTGCAATAGTAAGTAATCACGAAAAGTAAATAGTGGATGTGATCGATGATGGTAATATGGACCGGAGTCTCATGATGTTCACTAGTGATGTCTCTCTCCCAAAAGACGATAAAACAGCTATGTGAGGTAAACAAATTACAGCTGGGCAATTGACAGGACCCACGAGCGCAAACCAATGCTGATTACATTGCAAGAAAGGTTGAGGTTCAAAGCATGGGCGGTACGCCAAAGTAAGTAGACTGAAATCCATCAATATCTACTACTAATCATCCACCTTGAGATATCTATCCAGAACATCTCGCTGGTATTAAGTTGCGAGTCCCACCCATAGTGTAAACTCAATGCAACAGACAACTGCATTAAAAGAACTTTGCATAAAGTAAACAATCCTTGCACCCGCGGGCACAAGCACCGTTGTTTTCCCCCTTGTGGCAACAGCACATCCCCTAGACTCATGTTTCTGTCACTCAAGCTAGTCATCGAGGGGCATGAACCCACAATCGAGCATAACGTTCCCTCTTGGAGTCACTACCTACTACTTGGCCAAAGCAATAAATAACAACGGAGAACATGCAAGAATTACTTATGAACATAAATATAAAAGAGGTAAATCAAATATATTACTCAAGATCAATCTGAACATAATCTCATAATCCATCGGATCCCAGCAAACTCAACATAGCAACAGCATAAGGATTACATAGGTGCCTCGATCATGTAGGGCAGCTCACGAGGACTAATTAGTGAAGCACAAGAACGGGAGGAGAACATCACATAGCTACTGGTCATGGACGCATGGTCCAAGGGAGACTACTCACGAGTCATCCGGGAGGCGTCCATGGTGGTGGAGAAGCTCCCGGTGGTGATCCTCCCCTCCGGCAGGGTGCCGGGAAGAGTTCTCCTGGTGCTCCCGATCTTGGAAGCGACGGCGGCGGCGGAACAGAGATGGGATCGCGAAAAGAGTTCCTGTTCTGAGGGTTTCGGAGGACGCTTTAAATATATGCCAAAGGGGGCAATCGGGGAAGCTTCGGGGGGCTCAGGCGCCCCCCCGGCGCGGCCCAGGGGGGGCGCCGCCAGGGCGCCTGGAGCCCTGGTGGCCCCCCTCCGGCTGTCCTTCGGACGCACGGTTGTTTCCGAAACGCTGATTTTTTATATAATTTTTCTGGATTTTTCCTGGCAGTTCTCGTAACGTGAAAACTTGAAATACAAAAACAACCGAAAACAGAAACTGGCACTGGGGTGCGCTGGATTAGTAAGTTAGTCCAAATATGATCAAAAGTGTATGGAAGTGTATGAATATCATAGCAATATCACCCAAAAGTGGCATGGAGCAAGCAGAAATTATTGATACGTTTTGGACGTATCAGTGGGTTGCTCTCAAACGACAAAAGCCGTGTAATAACTCTGAGCAGCCACCAATTTATGGTGTAGGGGGTGGGCTATTTATAGCCACTGGGCAACCCGACCTGATTTGTCCGAAGTGACCCTGGGTCACTAAGGAACTGACATGTGTTCCAACGGTTAGATTTCAAACACTCACATGACAACTTTACTTGGGCTACAAGTAAAGCTGACTCATCCAACTCTGGATAAGATTTGCTCTCATTATCTTCCCTCGAAGACATAGGATTTGGTTGAGCATCACTTCAGTCACTCTGACTTAGATCACTTGGACCCCAGTTAACAGTACGGTGGTTCCTATGACTCAACAAAGAAGAAAAGAAAACAATGAAACGTCTAAGTCTTCACTCTCCATAGTCTTCACACAATGTCTTCTCTTGTCATAGTCTTCACTAGGATTATCTTCATATACCACCACTGATGTCAATGTCTTCATACATTTTTAGGGGTCATCTCCGGTAGGTAAACCAAATCAATGAGGGACTACTACCTGTGTTATCCTGCAATTCTCACAAACAAATTAGTCCCTCAACCAGGTTTGTCGTCAATACTCCAAAACCAACTAGGGGTGGCACTAGATGCACTTACAATCTCCCCCTTTTTGGTGATTGATGACAAACTGGTTGAAGTTTTCAACGGGGATAAAAGGTATGTGAAATTGTAAAGGATAAAGGTATTGTCTTCGTAAGTAGCAAAAGGCTCCCCCCTGAAGATGTGCATATAGTTGATTTGCCTTTGAATGCAAATGCACATGGCAGGTTGTATTTGTGGAGATCCTCTTCGACTTATGAAGACAATTCATCATGCACAATTGATATGTCGAATATAATGACATGCATAATGAAAAATGGACGTCTGCAATAATGACTAAGTGCGGAATATAACGTAGCAGATGCGGAATTTATCATCGCATTACAAAGTAGCAGAAAACGTAGCAGACGACCATCAATTTAAGTGTTGCAACTCAAAGAACCAAATGTAGCAAAAACGAGAGTTGTAATCACTAGGCAAAATATAAAGCACCCGCCCATATGGACCCGCTTGAAGACTATCAACTCATATGCTTCTCCCCCTTTTGTCAGTAAGGACCAAAAAAGTTTGAAGACATAGAGCCTCTACTCGTTCCCAGTTGGAGCAGGGGAGGATGCAGGGTCGACGTTGGGGTTTGGCGGTGCAGAAGTAGTTGGTGGAGTGTCGATACGCACTGAAGTAGGAGGAGGTGAGGTAGCATCATCTTGATCATCTATCACCCTGGCGTCAATTGTTGCAGCGGAGGAGGAGTATTCAAAATCTTCAAGAGACGGAGTTCGACGCATAACAACATTCCTTGGAGGAGTGTGGTCAAACTTGAATCTCTCTGTGAAGCCATCGTCTTGAAGATCCGCTTCAGCACTCAGCAAGGTTAGACTCTTCCATGACCTCCGACAGGTTTCATGAGCAACAAAGGCATTCTTGGTGGCAAGATTGCGAATGCGATTGACGTCCACCAAGAGGCTTTGCATCTGATGCTTTAGCCAGTAGTGATGCTTATCCTGTTTCTGATGGAGGGCAACCAGAAGCTCTCGGTTATTGAGAACACGAGATCTCTTCTGAGGCCTTTGGGCAATGGTGCTCTCAGTAGCTTCGGTTTCAGCATGTCGAGGTAGACGAGTACGGCCAGCCAGAGGATAAATGCGAGAGACTGCTGGAACTCTTTCAATTTCTTGAGTGAAGCTCTGGTGATCAGCGTTGTGAAGACTAACAGGCTCTTTGGTAGGCTCTTGGTATATAGCTTCAGCTGACATATCAACCTCAGGCAAGAATATATGATGGTTGCGTGCAGAGGGCTGATAGGTGATAGCTGAATGAAGCTTGATGAGGCGCACAATCCATGGGGCATAGAATTTCAGACCAAACAGATCGGAGCCAGACATAGCCAATTGCCTAATGAAGAAATCTTGAGCATTGAAGTTGATGCCATTGAAGATACAGAAGACCAATGTCTTCATGGTGCCTTCAAGCTTGGTTGATGAAGAATGTCCTTTGACGGGCCATAGAGTATGCCTGATGATATGATAGATGGTACGTGGTAGGTACTCTAGGTCTTCAACAAAGAATTCCTTAGGATATTCAGCATCACTTGGCAGAGGCTTCATCATGCTTAGCATTTGGCTCATGTTGGGCTTGCGCTTCTGAAAGATACTTTCCAAGGCTTCATTGTGCAATTGACAGCCAGGTTCATACAGGTCTCCTGGAGTGGGCAGGCCAGTAAGCTCAATGAGATCAAAGGCTTTGGCTTCATGATGGACATTGCCTATCATCCACTCAAGGACCCATGTCTTCGGATCCCTGATGTAGCCTCAAATGTGGAGGGTTGCATAGAATTGCATAAGCAGCTCTTCATTCCAATACTCCTTGTCAGTCACAAAATTTAGCAGGCCAGCATCACAGAAGCAATTCAGAGCTTCCTCCAGACATGGCAGTCCAGCAATAGCTTCAGTGTCAAGACGCATATGAGGGAAAATGCGCCCTTGATCATAGAGTACTCTTGAGTAATAACTGCGCTGCTGATGGCTCCAGAACCTATCTGATGATATTCTTGGCTTGGAATATGGGTTCTTGGCGTTGTCAAAGAATGTGTTGTGCGCAGTGAAGCTATTGGCATTGAATGACCCTTGAGAGGTGGCAATACCTGGAAACCTTGGCAGTCTTGGCTTAGGCTTCTGAACTTGAGGCCTGTGCTCAACATGATGATCAAACTGAGGACCAGCAGCATGCGGTCCAGTAGCAGGTGGTGGAGTCAGAATAGGCCATCAGACAGTAATGAGCTGATCATCTTGGTTGTATGCTTGCTCAATTGTATGGGGCCTTGGAGGCGGAACAGGAGCAGAGGTAGTGGCTTCAGGCTACTGATTTGCTTCAGGTGCAGCACTTGCTACAGGTGCCATCACTTCAGGCACCACTATGTCTTCAGGTGCCACATTAGCTTCAGCCATGACCACATCATTGGCTTCAGTATTGGTGGTGGCAGCCTCTGAGTTTGTAACCTCCACTTCAGGAGCTGGAGGGTCGGACACGTTCTCCTCGAGAACAGGGGGTGTGGCAGTACGTGCTTCTTCTGCTTGGGGTTGTTCTTCTTCCGCTGATGCAGCAGGAATATCTTCAGCCGCTTTGGCTTCAGATTCTAAGGGGTTCATAGTAGGAGCAGCGTCAGGTACAGATTGTTGCTCTTCTCCTTCTGGAACACTTGGGGTGACGACTTGAGGCCTTGGTCCTTTGCAAAGCCTGCGAAATGCTGGCAACGCCTGAGGGGATGGAGGTTGTTGGGCCTCAAAGTCTTCATCTTCAAGCACTGAACTGGTGTCTTGAGTTGGTTGAGGTGTGGCTGGTGTATCTTGTGGGTGATCAGCCCACGAGTCATCCTGTGCAATTGGCGTCAATGGACGACCAATGCTGATGCATTCGCTATTCGTAAGAATAGGCGAAGATTCAACGTTGTACTCGATCTGAGGAAGGACTTCATCATCTTCAACATTGTCATGAGGACCAATGTCTTCAGCTGCGGTGGGGTCAACAGCTGGAATGTCTTCAGCCTCTGTAGGAGCAGGCTCATGAACTATCATGCGACGTTCTCGGTGGGCAGATGCAAGGCGAGCAACTGATATGGGCTCGACAAAGATAGGCTCTTTGGAAGCAGCCTTATCCTTCTTTGTCTTGCGCTTCTTGGTGGGTGGAGCTTCATCAGTAGTTTGCTTGCGCTTGCGAGCTTCTGCTTCAGCCACATTTGTCTTCTTGAGCTCGGAAGCAGTTGGGGTGACCTTAGGCTTTGTGCCAGTCATGCTGGCAGGGAAGACTATGCGAGGCATTTCCTGTCTGGATTCTTCAGCTTCGGGCACAGGTTGCTTCTTCTTTTTCTTGGCAGCCATCCTTGGGTCAATGCCAGGACTCCCAAGGGCCTTGCGCTTTTCAGCTTCATTGAAAGCTTGAATGCATTTGACAGCCAAGTCCTTGATTCGCTCACGAGAACCTTTAGCTTCATCACGCCTCTGGCGAAAGGCTTCCTTGAGCTCATGCATCATTACCTTGAAGTTCTGAATCTCTTGGACGCTGAGCTTGTCCACATGCTTCTTGAACTGAGCCTTTTCATAATCGATCTTTTGCTTCAGCTCAACAATTCTCTGAGCCAGAGCTAGCTCAGAAGCAATGGCGCCATGGAAGGAGACGTTGAGGCCAACTGGAAGTTGAAGATCGTCGAAGTTGAGGTTGGGGGTGTCAAACCATTCATCAATGAAATTGTTGAGCACTTCCACGTCGAAGAGAGGCAAATCATTGAAGATTTCAGCATCTTGCTTGCTCTTGATCAGTTGCTCTAGAGCATCGTCACCAAGATCCTCATCGCTCGAGAGATCAAGGGCTTCATTGGCTGTCTTCAGAACTGCGTCAGGAGTGAGAGCTGGACTGGGGTTGTGCGAGGGCTTCTTCCTTAGCTGTCTGCTCTTGGAGATGCAAGAGTGCTCCTCGGACTACACACTTGGTGCTGGTGGAGTAGTGGCCAAAGGCTTCACTCTAGAAGCAATTGGTGTAGTGGTCTTCGAAGCCTTGGATTTCTTCTTCTTGGGCTTTGGGGTTGCACGAGCTTCTTCAGAATTAGCGTCATCTGTAGGTTGATCCACATCCGCCCCTTGAACCCTGATGTGACTGATGAGGCCTTCTAAGTTGTAGAAGGGCCCAACCAGGTTTGGTTCAGCTTCGCGTGTGCCATCAGCGCGGGGCGCAGAGGGGCCAGGATTGAAGTCCAATCCCCAGTTCTTCTTGTTTTCTTTGGCTGAGTTCTTGGCATATTGAAGATTTCGCTTGAACAAATTGTCGTTGCGACACCAGAGCAGAGAAGTAGGATCAGCATCAGCAGGTTGAGGCCCTATGACCATGCAAGGGTAGAAGCCTTGAGCAATGACTTCAGCGCGAGTCTTGGGTGAAAGATTTTTATAGGTGATATCTCCCCATGGATGCTTGATGGCGTTCCTTTCAGCATACTCTTGGGTCACGAATCTGTACTTGAACCACTGTTCAGCCCAATATCTTTGAATCCATTTGATTCATGTCTTTCTCTGATTATAATCCTTCTCTGGATCAGTCTTGTACATCTCACTTAGATCAGGAGGCAAATCTTTGGAGGTGTTGCCACGACGCTGTCTGCCACCCTTTCTAACTGTCTTGTCAGTTGCCATTGGCTTCAATCTGAAGGGCTTCAAACTGAATGGCTTCAACACTGGAAAATGCTTCGGTCTGCTGGTCAGACAGGAACTATCTTCAGGGGAGTGAATGTGACGCTGCAAGAATTCTGCAAATGAATGCAGACTATGAGAACCAAGGGATTCTCCCACGGACATGTACCTGTGACAGCATTAGAGATGCGAGGGAAGGGGAAGAGGTCATATGCATTCTCAGAAGTTTTTGAAGATAAAACAGTTTTGAAGACTTTGACCTCATAGCGCGAAGACATTCACTCATATGATGAGAGTTGGTTCCAGATTTGTACGAATCCACGAATAGGTACAAGTGAGAAATCTAACTATGTTTGAAGCATATGTGAATGTACTAGGCAAGATATGAGATGCAGACATGATAGATCTATATATTTGGGTAGGCAGAAACCTCTTGTGGTAAAAGTGATGAATCTTTCTGGATCAAGAAGATGGTAAAAGGAAAGTTTTATTTACCACACGATGAACTGCTTAGACGGAGAGGAGTTGGATGCCCAGCAGTTCGATCTTCCGTGCCCTAACTTGGCGACGGAGGACAGCTACGGCGACGGCGGAGTAGACGATGTCCGCGGCCGGCGTGAAGACGGCGTCGACGAGGTTGCGGCAGCGAAGCGCTTCGTCGCCGGCGTCGTCGAGAGCTAGCGGAGGCGCTAGGGTTGGTCGAGGTGGAGAGGTGGTAGAAGAACTTTTGACCGTGATGGGACGTGCATTTATAAGCATGGGAGACGGCACAGCGCAATTACGCAGCTGCCCCCGGCGATTCACATATGAGGGACACGTGGCGGTCATGTAACGCATTGGGAGTTGTCCCACGATCCCACGTACACCACGACTGTCGGAGTGGTCGTTCCGGCTTCTTCGGATTTCAGGCTTAAATGATGGAGCATTAAAATCAGATTTAAAGTTTGTTTCCGTATCTTCTGCTGACAAGGACGCAGAGAAGATATTCAACAGTTCCAACAGAATGCATATGATTTGGACAGACAGAGTGTGAGATGAGAAAGCATAGAGAGGTTAGGGTCCGATCACATTCACTTAGTTCAAAAGATTCAAATAAGAAGACATAGCTATAAGTGAATGTTGTAGAGGACAGAACACAACCTAAATGAAGATAAACCAAGTGTGAAGACTTTGCAAATGTAACGCCATGAAAAACACTTCAAACAAGGATTTGGTGGTGGCGTTACCCACTGTATAGGAACTATTAGACCCAGACACGGCGCACAATTATCGTGGCGCTCCGAAGTCAATTTCCATGTTAATGTATTCCCACTTAGAATGTAAGTCTTCATTGATTGAAGATATACTTTACTTCATGTGTTGCACATCTAAGTCATCAATTTGCATAAGTGTTAGGATGTGTGCCTGATCACAGGACATTTGAGGATTCTAAGATATTTAGCTCACATCGCAACTTGCAAAACCTTTTCTCATCCAAGGGCTTTGTGAAGATATCTGCCAGTTGCTCTTCAGTGTTGACGTGTATGATATCAATATCTTCCTTCATGACATGATCTCTGAGAAAGTGATGACGAATTTCAATGTGCTTTGTCTTCGAGTGCTGAACTGGGTTGTTGGCAATCTTGATAGCACTTTCATTATCGCAGTAGAGTGGCACATGCTTCAGATGGACGCCATAGTCCTTGAGCGTTTGCTTCATCCAGAGAAGCTGAGCACAACAAGATCCAGCAGCAATGTATTCAGATTCAGCAGTGGAGAGTGATACATAGTTCTGCTTCTTTGAAGACCAACAGACAAGAGATCGTCCTAGAAAGTGACATGTTCCTGATGTAGACTTGCGATCAACTTTGTCACCAGCATAATCAGCATCTGAGAATCCCACTAGATCAAACTCTGAGCCATTTGGATACCATAATCCCAGTGTTGGGGTGTAAGCCAAATATCGAAGTATTCGCTTCACAGCTAAGTGATGCGACTCCTTTGGTGCCGCTTGATATCGAGCACACATGCAAACACTAAGCATAATATCTGGCCTAGATGCACATAAATAAAGCAAAGAACCAATCATGGAGCGGTATACCTGTTGATCAAACTCTTTACCATTAGCGTCGGGACCCAGATGGTGTTTAGCAGGCATAGGCGTCGAGTACCCTTTGCAGTCTTGCATTCCAAACTTCTTCAGGCAGTCTTTAAGGTACTTCTCTTGAGATATGAAGATGCCGTTGCTTTGCTGACGAATTTGAAGACCAAGGAAGAACTTCAGCTCACCCATCATGGACATCTGATATTGCTCTTGCATCATGTGACCAAACTCATCACTGTATCTTTTGTCAGTGCAGCCGAAGATAATGTCATCCACATAGATTTGGCAGACAAATAGTTCATCATCATATGTCTTCGTGAAGAGTGTGGGATCTAGGGATCCAGGTTTGAAGCCTTTGCTCTTCAGGAAGTCTTTGAGTGTGTCATACCAAGCACGAGGCGCTTGTTTGAGGCCATACAGTGCCTTGTTGAGTTTGTATACCATATCAGGATGTTTTGGATCTTCAAAGCCAGGTGGTTATGCAACATACACCTCTTCTTCAATCCTTCCATTGAGAAAGTCACTCTTTACATCCATTTGATACAGAAGTATGTTGTGATGATTTGCATAGGCTAGCAGTATACGAATAGCTCCAAGTCTAGCCACAGGAGCAATTTTTTCATCGAAGTCAATCCCTTCGACTTGAGTGTATCCTTGAGCAACGAGACGAGCTTTGTTTCTGACCACTTGACCATGCTCATCTTGCTTGTTGCGATAGATCCATTTTGTGCCTATTATGTTGTGCTTGCGAGGGTCAGGACGCTTGACAAGTTCCCACACGTTGTTCAGCTCAAACTGTTGAAGCTCTTTTTGCATTGCTTGAATCCATTCAGGTTCCATAAAAGCTTCAGCAACTTTCTTAGGTTCTGATATTGAGACAAATGCAAAGTGCCCACAGAAATTTGCTAGTTGTGTTGCTCTTGAACGAGTAAGTGGACCAGGAGCATTTATGTTGTCAATTATCTTCTCAACTTGTACTTCATTTGCAACATGAGGATGAGCTGGACGAAGATTTTGCTCTTGCTGTACATTGTCATCGTCAAGAGGGTTGTCTTCGGACTGAGCATAGTCGTCAGGTTGATTTGGAGCAGAGATGATGAGTTCCTCGTTAGGTTGTGCTTCAGCAGCCATGATCTCACCGGTTCCCATTAGCTTGATAGATTCATTTGGTGAAGCCTCATCTAGCACATTTGGTAGGGTCTCTCTTTGTGAACCATTTGTCTCATCAAACCGCACATCCACGGTTTCAACTATTTTATAGAGAAAGATGTTGAAGACTCTGTAGGAGTGTGAGTCCTTTCCATATCCAAGCATGAAGCCTTCATGTGCTTTCAGTGCAAAATTTGACTTGTGATGTGGATCCTTGATCCAGCACTTAGCTCCAAATACTCTGAAGTAACTTACGTTAGGCTTCTTTCCAGTGAGGAGTTCATAGGACGTTTTCTTCAGAAGCTTGTGAAGATAAACACGGTTGATGATATGGCATGCAGTATCAATAGCTTCGGACTAGAACCTTCTTGGTGTCTTGTATTAATCGAGCATCGTTCGAGCCATCTCAATTAGAGTTCTGTTCTTGCGCTCAACGATCTCATTTTGCTGAGGTGTATACGGGGCTGATAATTCATGAGTGATTCCCATTGTATCCAAATAAAGATCAAGGCCAGTGTTCTTGAACTCAGTGCCATTGTCACTTCTGATATGCTTGATCTTGACGCCATAGTTGTTCATGGCACGGTTGGCGAAGCGTCTGAAGACATCTTGCACTTCAGTCTTGTAGAGTATTATGTGCACCCATGTGTATCTTGAATAATCATCAACAATGACGAAGCCGTAGAGACAGGCTGTGGTAGAGAACGTGGAGTAGTGAGTAGGGCCAAATAAGTCCATGTGAAGCAGCTCGAAGGGTTTGGATGTCGTCATGATTGTCTTCGAGGGATGCTTGGCTCTAGTCATCTTCCCAGCTTCACAGGCACCACATAGATGATCTTTCTTGAACTTGACTTCCTCGATGCCTACGACATACTTCTTCTTTGCGAGAGTGTGCAAGTTCCTCATGCCAGCATGTCCTAGCGTCCGATGCCAGAGCCAACACTCTGAAGCTTTTGCTAGAAGACTTATGGCCATATGCGGTCCGGCTGAGAAATCTACCATATACAGATCACCTTTTATGTATCCTTCAAATACTAAAGACTTGTCAGATTCCATTAGTACAAGGCAACGAAATTTACCAAAGATCGCAATCATGTTTAAGTCACAAAGCATTGAGACAGACATTAAGTTGAAGCAAAGAGATTCAACAAGCATGAGTTTATCCATGTGCTGATCTCTTGAGATTGCAACTCTACCTAGACCCAACACTTTGCTTTTACCAGTATCAGCAAATGTGATGTGACTCTTGTTAGATGGACGTAAGGTTGAGTCCATGAGAAGATTTCGATCTCCAGTCATATGATTTGTGCATCCGCTGTCCATAATCCATTCTGAAGACTTTGGTGTCACTCCCTACAATGTAGTTAGGAGGATAGGCTTCACCAAAAGCCATTATGAAGCATAAACATTTGACGTATAAGTGGATTATGAAAGCTTAGACCCAAGTTAGGACTGATAAGATGTTTAGCAAGTGATTTATGAGCAGTATGAGCAGTAAGTCATTTTGGGCATTTGATCTTGTGCCCAACAAGTGTTTTAGGTCCCCAGCAATAGCATCAGACGCCTTTGATTTTCCGGCTGGAGACCTTTCCCTATAAGAGAAAGTTAGTTCTTCTTAACCACCCACATCTTCAGGGGTGGCTTAGAAGCAATGAGTCTAAGAGCAGCATCTGAGAATTTTGGCTTTGGAGCCCTAACAAATAATCTTGCAGGAGGAGAATAATACTCATAAGAATAGGCAGAAAAATTCTTTGTTTTATGAATATAGCGGTTTGAAGAAACACGCTCATATTCATGGGTCTGAGTATGGTTTCCCTGCAAAACATTCACGTTAGGGTGACTCAGGTGAGTCCTTTGTCTGTATGAAGCCTTAGGACCATATGAAGCCTTTGGTCTGGGGTTTGTCTTCTTCCCAAGAGGTGTTATGATGTTGTTTGCTGGAAGTTTTTCAAGGCAACCTTTGGGTACCCAGATCTTCTTCATAGGTGGCCCGTTCCTGTAGTTAGTACCAATGTACCTGGCAAACACTTCACCATTTTGATTCTTAAGCAGTTTATAGTTTGCATCAAAGGATTCATCAATGATAAGAGGATTAGCACAAGTGAAGCCAGATAGGGTAGATGGATCCACTGAAGGTTCCTTTGCAGCAACCCATGTGGTTTTGGGATACTGCTCAGGCTTCCAGTATGAACCATCAACATTCATTTTCCTGTCGAACCCAACACCCTCTTTCCTAGGGTTTCGGTTTAGTATCTGCTTTTTGAGGAGATCACATAGAGTCTGATGCCCTTTGAGGCTTTTGTACATCCCTGTTTCAAGCAAAGTCTTCAACCTAGCATTTTCATCAGCAATAGTAGTGGTATCCTCAGCGGAGGGGTTAGTTACCACATCAGTAGTTGAAGATATTGCAACAGTGGCAGCAGTAGAACATTCAACAACAGATGTAGCGTTATCACGCTCAATGCATTTTAGACATGGTGGTTCAAACTCTTCGTGAGTAGCACTGATTTGTTGAGCAAGTAATGAATCATGCTCCTTCTGAAGGTCTTCATAACATACTCTTAGCTTTTCATGATCAGATAAGAGAGTGTTATGATAACTTTGAAGTGTGGTTAACTTAGCCTGAAGTCTCTGAAGACTTTCAGCTAAGTGTTTCGACTGATCCATTTCTTCACCCAACATATCATTGCTCTTATTAAGCATTTTTGAGCCTTTTCCAAAGCAATTTGTTGTTTAGTGGCAAGGGAAGCAAGTTTGACATAGCTGGGTCCGAATTCATCACCAGATTCATCATCACTAGACTCAAATGGATAGTATTCAGTTACCTTGGCACCTTTTGCCATAAGGCATGGTGCAGAGGATGATGGTTCTGGATCGAAAGTCATTGTCTTGAGAGATACGTTGAAATCCTCAAACCTGGAATCATCACGAGTTCGATGACCCTCATAGACTTCAGAGAGACGGTCCCAGATAAGATTCGCGTGATCAAGATGCATGATGTTCCTGAACTGATTTTGAGACAGACAGGAGCAGATGACATCCTTCACTATGAGATTGAGGAGAGTGAACTTGCGAATGTCATAAGCTTCTGCCCTCTTGCATAGATTAGTAAGACCAATCTCAGTGACAGTCCACAGCTCACTGTTAATCGCCATGAGACATTTCTTCATCATGGCCTTCCACTTGGGATACTCGTGACGTCAAACATGGGGCAAGACACTGTCTTCATTCCTGCGGTCGACATAGCTAAAACTCCAGGTGGTTAAACCGAATCACACATAACAAGGGAGTACCTTGCTGTGATACCAATTGAAAGTGAAGTATATCGACTAGAGGGGGGGGGGGTCAATAGGCGATTTTTATGAAATGCTTCAAAACATGATAGTTTTGAAGACAAAAGATAAACTCAATCCTATTAGTATGCAGCGGAAAGTAGATTACACTAGACAAGCCATAGTCATGTATTCAATGAAGTGAAAGCACGAAGACTAATAGCAGCTAGGCAGTAGGGATCAAGATGGAAGAAGGAATGAAGCCAACCACAACAAGTAGATACTCAGTGAAGTCAATCAGATAAGGCAAGCAGGCAATGACTTCACAACATAGAACAATAAGTAAAGGGAAGGAAAGGATAGAACCAGTAGCTCGGGGAGGACAGTGATTTGTTGGACCAGTTCCAGTTGTTGTAACAACTGTACGTCTGGTTAGGGAGGCTGAGATTTAACTCAGAAGACCGCGTCTTCACCTTATTCCCCTTGAGCTAAGGACACCTAGTCCTCGCCCAATCACTCTAGTAAGTCTTCAAGGTAGACTTCCAAACCTTCACAGACTTCGTTCATCGGCGATCCACAATGACTCTTGGATGCTCAGAACGCGACGACTAACCGACTGGAGGAAACACAGTCCTCAAGTATAATAAGTCTTCAGGTCACACAGACAGAAAGACTTCAGTGATGCCTAACACTCTTTGGCTTTGGGTGTTTTGGCTTTATCCTCGCAAGGATTTCTCTCTCAAAAGCTTCGGAGGTGGGTTGCTCTCAAACGACAAAAGCCGTGTAATAACTCTGAGCAGCCACCAATTTATGGTGTAGGGGGTGGGCTATTTATAGCCACTGGGCAACCCGACCTGATTTGTCCGAAGTGACCCTGGGTCACTAAGGAACTGACACGTGTTCCAACGGTCAGATTTCAAACACTCACACGAATACTTTACTTGGGCTACAAGTAAAGCTGACTCATCCAACTCTGGATAAGATTTGCTCTCATTGTCTTCGCTCGAAGACATAGGATTTGGTTGAGCATCACTTCAGTCACTCTGACTTAGATCACTTGGACCCCACTTAACAATACGGTGGTTCCTATGACACAACAAAGAAGAAAATGAAACAACGAAACGTCTAAGTCTTCGCTCTCCATAGTCTTCACACAATGTCTTCTCTTGTCATAGTCTTCACTAGGATTATCTTCATATACCACCACTGATGTCAATGTCTTCATACATTTTTAGGGGTCGTCTCCGGTAGGTAAACCGAATCAATGAGGGACTACTACCTGTGTTATCCTGCAATTCTCACAAACACATTAGTCCCTCAACCAGGTTTGTCATCAATACTCCAAAACCAACAAGGGGTGGCACTAGATGCACTTACACTGCCGGACTGGGCGCCATGTCCGCCTGCTGAGCCTCGCGAATCCTGGAAGACCCGGCCTACCTCCCTCACGGCTGGTGCTTCCATCGCGATGCGGCGTCTCTGGGAGCTGAGAGATGGCGCGGGTCGGGTCTTCACAGATCTGCTGCTCATGCTTGCGGAGCGTCGAGTGCTGCCGCTACAGCGCCGCCCTCATCTGATTTGCGACATGAGCGGGCGCCGGGACCCCAGCCGGACATGCACCAAGCCCATGTCCTACAAGAAGGTGGCTAACTTGGTGAACCACATTTCTAACTGCAAGGTCTCCGACTCCGGCTGGGCCTTTGGCAAGCCGCCATACAGCCGCAACAACCAGCCGCCCGCAGTAAGTTCTTGTGCCCTCTCTTGTTTTTCTTTCTTCTCTATCCGGCTGTTGTAGCCGTCTGATCCTGGTGTCTTCTTCAGATCTTCCCCGGCCAGCCGGCATCGGGTTCTGACCAGCCAGGTCGCCCCTAGAACCAGATCGCTCCCAGAGCGATACGAGCGACCCCAATTTTGGGGCCGCCGCCATGGAGGAGGAAGAGGTGACAGGTGGCGGGGGCCAACCATCGGGCGGCCTGCCAGAAGGCGGCGTCGAGAATTGGCCAGACGACGACGAGGAGGAGGAGGAGGAGGAGGCGCCCGTCCGCGTCCGGGAGGCGGATCCGCCTGGTCACGGCAGCCAGCAGGCGGTGCCGTCTGGTGCAGCCGGCGGTGTGAAGCGGCGGTCCTCATCAGGGCCGTCTGGTGCCCCGCCCAAGAAACTCCGGCTGTCAACCGCCGCCACCAGGCGCCGGGAGGCGGCCGCCAGGGCGATCGTGCCTAGGGTACCCAAGGCCAGGCCGGTCGTATCCGGGTAAGTGTCTTGTATCCTTCTTTTGTTTGATGCTTATCCTTCTCAGCCGTTCCCCTCTTGGCTGACTCCTCATTTTCTTCGGGATATCCACGCAGCGCGCCGCTCTCCCTCTCACGGTCTCCAGTGGGCTCCATTGTGGGGGGCACGGATGTCCCCCTGCGCCCCGTTGCGTGGATCCAGCCGCCGCGCTCCGGGAGGCAACGGAGAGGAACGCTCGCGAGGCGCGCGAGTGATACGTCCAAAACGTATCTATAATTTCTGCTTGCTCCATGCCTCTTTTGGGTGATATTGCTATGATATTTATACACTTCCATACACTTTTGATCATATTTGGACTAACCTATTAACTCAGTGCACCCCAGTACCAGTTTCTGTTTTCGGCTGTTTTTGTATTTCAGGTTTTCACATTACGAGAACTGCTAGGAAAAATCCAGAAAAAATATATAAAAAATTAGCGTTCCAGGAGCTACCGTGCGGACAAAGTACAGCCGGGGGGGGGACCCATAGGGGCTCCAGGCGGCCCACCCCTAGGCTGCGCCGGGGGGGCGCCTGGGCCCCCCAGGACTCCCCTGGTGACCCCCTTTGGCATATATTTAAGGTTCGTCGAGAAAACCCTGATTCCGGAACCCTTTTCTCCAGACGCGATTCCGATCTCCGCCGCCATCGCCATCAAGCTTCGGGGGACCAGAATTCCTGCGCCGGCACCCTGCCGGGACGGGGAAGTGCCCCCGGATTCATCTCCATCGACGTTGCTTCCTCCCTCCATGATGCGGGAGTAGTTCCTCCTCGGGGCTGAGGTTCTTACCAGTAGCTATGTGGTTATCTCTCTCTCCCATGATGTGATCTTCGTTGTGATCATAGGCTATGTTAATCTAGGGTGATCCCATGATATTTCCCCTTCCTCTATGTATTTGATTGATGTACTCACTTGTCTTTATCTAGTATAATCCTCGAGACCAAGGTGACAGCGGTCTATTGGACATGGATTAGAAAAGTATTTTCAAGTGATTTCCTCTCTTGTGTGTTGATTGAAGATTGAGAGTCTCTTGGTGCTTGTCTTTGACTATCCTTTAGATATGTTGTGGTGATTGTGGGACTCTCTTTGGATGGCCGCAGTGACATTGGGAAATCCTTAGATTGAGAACTACGAACTTTGAGGTGTGCTTTTGTAGCCCTACATAATTCTCGTCCTCTCTTGACCACGAAGGAATGACCTCCGGGTGTGTCCCCTTTGCATGTTTTATGGGAAATATCATGTGATTCGATTATGTTAATGTTGTTGGGAGTTGCCACTAGTGAAAGTATGAACCCTAGGCCTTGTTTCCACCATTGCAATACCATTTGTGCTCACGTTTACCACTTGTTTGCTTGCTGCACTTTTTATTACAGATTTATATTACTTTGCTTTGCCACTCCTATCATCCATATTTTACCATCTCTTCGCCGAACTAGTGCACCTATACAACTCCTAGTTGTATTAGGTGTGTTGGGGACACAAGAGACTTCTTGTATCTTAGTTGCAGGGTTGCTTGAGAGAGACCATCTTCAACCTCTACTTCCCTGAGTTCGATAAACCTTGGGTTACTCACTTAAGGGAAATTTGCTGCTGTCCTACAAACCTCTGCGCTTGGAGGCCCAACATAGTCTACAAGAGTAGAAGCGTGTGTAGACATCAAGCTATTTCTGGCATCGTTGCCGGGGAGGTGAGCGCTTGAAGGTATATCTTTAGATCTTGCAATTAAATCTTTTTGTTTCTTGTTTTATTTCACTAGTTATGTTTATGGAAAACCGTGCTATTGGATCGTTGCTTGCGGGAAGACGCCCCACACCTGTGGTGGTTGCTCCTCCCCCTACTGAAATTGTGCCCTATAAAATACCAGCTGGTATTATCGATTATGTTTTGGCTAATCGTTATGCAGGAGACAAACATCCCGGTGAACACTTGCTATATCTGTCACAACTATGTTCATTATTTAAGCTTGCAGGTGTATCAAGGGAGTTTGTCATGAGGAAATTATTTACCTTGTCACTGAAAGGAAAAGCATTGGAATGGTATAGGCTACTAGATGACTCTCACCTGCTGGATTGGGAAGAGATCCAGTCTCTCTTTTACTCCAAGTTTTATCCTCTTCATGAAGTCCATGAGAATATGAATTATATTTATAATTTCTATCCTCATGACGGAGAGAGCATAGCTCAAGCTTGGGGGAGACTGAAAACGTTAATGCTAAAATGTCCTAACCATGGGCTCCCCAAAGATATAATTATTACTAATTTCTATGCGAGGCTTTCTCGACAGGATAAAGATTTGCTCGACGCTTCCTCTATGGGTTCTTTCACAAAGAAAAAGATTGATGCTAAATGGGAACTCCTTGAAAGAATTCAATGCAACACTGAAGATTGGGAGATCGGCAAAGGTAAAGAGTCAGGTATAATTTATGAGTATGATTGCATTAAGTCCTTTGTTGAAACTACAAGTTTTAATAAGTTTAGTGCTAAGTTTGGGCTTGATTCTCAACTCCTTGTTGATTTCCTCAAATCTTTTGCTTCACATCTTAATATGCCTAAGGAGGATTGGATCAAGTATCATAAACCTTTTAAAGAGACTTGCAAAGAAAATGAAATTGTTCATGATGATTGCAACATGCATGATCCAATTCCTAAAAATGAAGTTTTATATAAGCATGTTAGTTTTTGTGGAGTGGATAGACCTTGTGAAAGGCCTATGATTGAAGAATAGAAGTATTGTAAGCAACATAAGCATGAAAGAACAATCACTTGGGTCAGAGATTTAAATGAAATTGCTAGAGAATTGTGTGACCTTTATCCTTTTACTTGTGAACTTTGCCGTATAGAGGGTCACTTTAATTTTCAATGCATGAACTTTCAAAACATAACTGTTAACCGGTTGTGTGATAACATGATCACCTCTGATCTTTATGATGAGCTTATGTTATTTTTGATGTGTGAAGAGTTATCAGAAAAGACTTCTTGGCTGGATGATAATGCCATAGGAATAAAAAACACTTTGCAAAATTGCCATCTCTATTGTGTTGTTAATTGCCATGAAAATGATTACATAAATAAGATTAGAAAGGAGGGAACTTTACCAAAGTATAAAAATGTCCTCTTATATTTCTGCTAATAAAAAGGAGAGTTTCTTCCAAGTTTCCCCTATTGTTTCTAATGATAAACCAGGATATGTGGAGAAGCTTCATCTCCAACCACCCCCTCCTAAGGTGAAGAAGAAGAAAAAGAAGAGGAGGAGGAAGAGGAGCAAGAAGGAAGAAGAATGGGTATCAACCTAGCCTGAGCATATTCCTCCCATCAACTTTTATCCTAACGATTGTAAGTTTAAAGAAGAAGGTGAAGTTTATTGCCTTAATTATCATCTTGATGATACGTCCATAGGTACCATTGAAGATGATTTTGATTATGATATGCATGTTACTTATTGTGATTTGGAAAATGATGATAATGCTACTTATGATCTTGAAAATCTTTTTGGAACCAACTCTGAAAATGATGATATGGAAAGCCCTAAGCTTGGGGATGATAGGATTGCAAATCCTTCACCCACTAGTGATGTGATAATTGATAATTCTTTTGCTAGTAAGAATAAAGATAACATGATTACAAATATAGTTGCTAGCAATGATAATGCTCTTCTCTACTATGATGATGTTGTAACTCCAATCTATAGTAATTATAAAGGTACCTATGACATAAGGAGAAATTATCCTTATGAAACTTGTCATAATCATGGAGGGAATTACTCCCTTATCGAACAACATCTTCCGAATACACAATTAATCTATAGTGTTCAAGTTGTTTATGATAGTCCTACTCCCACTATTATCAATGAGAAAGATTATGCTTATGTGGAGAGTAAGAGTACCTTTTTGCATGTGGATCATGGTAACAATGCTTTATGTGATGCTTATATTGTTGAGTTCATCCATGGTGACACTGAAATTTATAATGAGAGAGGGAGACTTGGTTCTAAATATCTTAATAATAAGAAGTTTCCTCTCTTTATGGTGAATATTTTGAAGTTATGCTTGTTTTGCCTTCCTATGCTAGTTGCTTTGTGCTTCAATGAATTATTCTATTGCAATATTCCTATGCATGGGAAGCATGTTAGGCTTAAATGTATTTGGCATTTGCTTCTTGATGCCCTCTTTTGTTCTTCAGCTCTTATTCTTACGAGAGCATCATTAAAGTCCTATGCCTAGCTTAAAGGCATAAAAGAAAGCGCTTTTGGGAGGCAGCCCACATGAATAAATTTATATTTTGCTTTTGTTGTGTCTTGATGTTGTTTACTACAGTAGCATCATCATTGTATCTTTGCTTTTCATATTTGTGCCAAGTATAGCCTCTGATTGCTAGAAAGTTCAAAAGTTGTGAGGTGCTGTCCAGGAAACAGATTCTGTCCTTGGATAGAAAAATTCGTATAAAATCACCAGATCATCTTTTTGGTCTGAATATTTTCGACAGCGTTCTCTATATAATTGTCTTTCGTGCATCTGTTCTGAGTTTTTTTATTTGAGTTGCAGAAGTGCCCCGAACAAATCAATTACTACCTGCTGTTCTGTTTTTCACAGATTCTGTCCTGTTTTGCCTTTCCTTCATTTTGCAAACCAAGAGCTTGCTTTTTCTTTGCAAAAACCTTTTGGCAATCTTGAGAAATAGTAGAACTTCAAGAATATCTTTATTTCCAGCAAGGTGCAATTATTTTATTAAGGGTACTAACCTCGCTAATCAGATTATAATGAGTTATGTATGAAGGGAGTTTTCAAGTGTGCGAGGGAAGATGATAAAAAGATTCAGGAGTGTCAAGCGCTCAAGCTTGGGGATGCCCCCGTGCACCCCCAAGAAATATTCAAGGAGACTCAAGCGTCTAAGCTTGGGGATGCCCCCGTGCATCCCCTTCTCCATCAACATTATCAGTTCGTCCTTCGTTCCACTATATTTTAATCACTTCATGTGTTATGTGCTATGCTTGGAGCGTCTTGCTTTTTAGTTTTCTTTAGCTTTTCATAACGAGTCGGAACTCAGCTTTCTTTATGTGGGAGAGAAACACGCTCCACTTCTACCTAGAACATAACATAGAATTTTCATGTCTATCTTTGCTGTGTGTGTTCTTTGTCTTTTAATAGCTACTGTCATGTTCAGCTCTCAGTTTTCATGCTTATCTTTTTAAAGAGCTTTCGTTTAGTTGGTTGCTTGAACTCTCTTTAGTTATCATGCCTATCTTATTAAGAGAGTTTGCTTCCGTTGCATTGGTTGATATGTCTATGATAAAGATGCTACGTGCACGATGGCGCTTAGTAGTTCATGTTTTCTTGTGGTTAGTCTCAAATAGCTGGGGGATTCCCAATGTGTTATTGGAGTACCAACTTGATTTGTTTGCCTATAATGTGGTATGGTTTAGTAATATCTTCCTTCAAGAATTTATTTTGATTGATTTGGCGTATGCTCACGCATATTTAAGACTGTAAAGAAAGTTTGTCAAGCCTTGATGATTTTTTGTTTCTGAGTAGCGATATAACTACCATGCCTGATTCAATGTTGCTTTGTCGCTCTGCATGATTATGACCGTCATTGCTCTTTTAGTTGGTCGCTCCCAGTCTTTTGCTAACCTCCACCTATACTAAGCGGACTGACTGCTTGTGCATCCACATTCTTTTAATCCAAATATGCCATATGAGTCCACCATACCTACCTATATGTGGTATTTCACCGCCACTCCAAGTAAATTTACATGTGCTACCTTTAAAACCTTCATTTTTTCAATACATAGTTCATGGGAAAGTAGCTTAAAAACTATTGTGGTAAAGAATATGTCGCTTATGTATCTTATTTCTTATAAGTTGCTTGCTGAGCGGTATCCATGTTTCTGGGGACGCCATCAACTGTTACACTTTTGTTGAATATCATGTGAGTTGCTATGCATGTTCGTCTTGTCCGAAGTAAGGGTGTTTTGCCATGAGTTGAATGGTTTGAGTATGCATATTGTTAGAGAAGAACATTGGGCCGCCAACCAAAGCCATGTATCATGGTGGAAGTTTTAGCTTGGACATTAATCCTCAACCTCTTATGAATGCTTAAGCATTAAAGAGGAGTCCATTATCTATTTTCTATGTTGTCCCGGTATGGATGTCCTCAAGTTGAGATCTATCAAAAACGAGAAATCAAATGCGATTTATCTCCTTGGACCTTTGTACAGGTGGCATAGAGGTACCCCTTTGTGACACTTGGTTGAAACATATGTAATGCAATGATAATCCATGGAAATCCGAGCTAATTAGGACAAGGTGCGAGCACTATTGGTATTCGATGCATGAGGCTTGCAACTTATAGGATGTATTATGCATAACACATATGAAGTATTACTACCGTTGACAAAATTGCTTCTATGTTTTCAAAATAAAAAACTCTAGCACATGAGTAATCCCTGCTTCCCTCTGCGAAGGGCCATTCTTTTACTTTTATGTTGAGTCTCCACCTTCTTTTAAAGCACCAACTACTGAGAGCATGATTGTCATTCTGAGTGTAATGTGCATTGTCCCAAAGTAGCATTGTATTTTGCATGATTGTGATATCGTTTATTCTGAAATCATTGTATCTAGTCATCACTTAAACCTTGAAGGTGCCCCTGCATTTATGTTTTGCTTCACTAAAGGGGGCAAGCTAGATATCACTTTATCATATTTGCACATCATGTTCATTGCAAATCTATTTAATGTTTCAGTATCATATTGTAAAACTTTCAGTTCTTTGTGATTTTCTCATGAGGCAACTTAATTACTACAGATTCATTGTCTCAGTAAGCTTTTGTCATATGACTATGAATAAGTCCTATATGGTTAATAGCATGTCACCACAGAAATTATTCTTGTTATCATTTACCTACTCGAGGACGAGCAGGAATTAAGCTTGGGGATGTTGATACGTCCAAAACGTATCTATAATTTCTGCTTGCTCCATGCCTCTTTTGGGTGATATTGCTATGATATTTATACACTTCCATACACTTTTGATCATATTTGGACTAACCTATTAACTCAGTGCACCCCAGTGCCAGTTTCTATTTTCGGCTGTTTTTGTATTTCAGGTTTTCACATTACGAGAACTGCCAGGAAAAATCCAGAAAAAATATATAAAAAATCAGCGTTTCAGGAGCTACCGTGCGACCAAAGTACAGCCGGGGGGGACCCACAGGGGCTCCAGGCGGCCCACCCCTAGGCCGCGCCGGGGGGGCGCCTGGGCCCCCCAGGACTCCCCTGGTGACCCCCTTTGGCATATATTTAAGGTCCGTCAAGAAAACCCTGATTCCGGAACCCTTTTCTCCAGACGCGATTCCGATCTCCGCCGCCATCGCCATCAAGCTTCGGGGGACCAGAATTCCTGCGCCGGCACCCTGCTGGGACGGGGAAGTGCCCCGGATTCATCTCCATCGACGTTGCTTCCTCCCTCCATGATGCGGGAGTAGTTCCTCCTCGGGGCTGAGGTTCTTACCAGTAGCTATGTGGTTATCTCTCTCTCCCATGATGTGATCTTCGTTGTGATCATAGGCTATGTTAATCTAGGGTGATCCCATGATATTTCCCCTTCCTCTATGTATTGGATTGATGTACTCACTTGTCTTTATCTAGTATAATCCCCGAGACCAAGGTGACAACGGTCTATTGGACATGGATTAGAAAAGTATTTTCATGAGTGATTTCCTCTCTTGTGTGTTGATTGAAGATTGAGAGTCTCTTGGTGCTTCTCTTTGACTATCCTTTAGATATGTTGTGGTGATTGTGGGACTCTCTTTGGATGGCCGCGGTGACATTGGGAAATCCTTAGTTTGAGAACTACGAACTTTGAGGTGTGCTTTTGTAGCCCTACATAATTCTCGTCCTCTCTTGACCACGAAGGAATGACCTCCGGGTGTGTCCCCTTTGCATGTTTTATGGGAAATATCATGTGATTCGATTATGTTAATGTTGTTGGGAGTTGCCACTAGTGAAAGTATGAACCCTAGGCCTTGTTTCCACCATTGCAATACCATTTGTGCTCACGTTTACCACTTGTTTGCTTGCTGCACTTTTTATTACAGATTTATATTACTTTGCTTTGCCACTCCTATCATCCATATTTTACCATCTCTTCGCCGAACTAGTGCACCTATACAACTCCTAGTTGTATTAGGTGTGTTGGGGACACAAGAGACTTCTTGTATCTTAGTTGCATGGTTGCTTGAGAGAGACCATCTTCAACCTCTACTTCCCTGAGTTCGATAAACCTTGAATTACTCACTTAAGGGAAATTTGCTGCTGTCCTACAAACCTCTGCGCTTGGAGGCCCAACATAGTCTACAAGAGTAGAAGCGTGTGTAGACATCAGCGAGGAACGGGAGGCCACGGACCGCGAGCGAGCGGTGGCTGACGCCGCAGCCAGGGCGGAGGCCGAGGCGGCTAAGAAGGCCCAGGCAGACGCCGCCCGAGCCCAGGAGCAGGAAGCAGGCTCCCAGCAGCCAACGGGCCGCACCGTCTTCCCAGAGGCGGGCTCTCTGGAGCCGTCCGCCCAAGTGCCGGCTGCTGACGAGTAGCCGGGTCCAGACAGTGAGGGGGACTACTGCGTCATCATGGAGACACAGGTGCCGCCCCCAAGTCGCGTGCCAGGGCGCAGGGCAGCCGTCCTACAGGGGCAGAGGTGCCGCCAGCTGAGGGCGTGCTGGTGACAGGCCCACAGCCGGCCCCCCGGGCCCCAGCTCGCCCGCGCCCTGTGAGGGCGGTCTCCGTGCCGCAACATGTGGAGGCCGGCGCGCCAGCTCGTCTGCGCCAGAGAATGAGGCCACCAGCGCGGCGCCCTCACGTTGGAGGCCCGGAGGCGGCGACGCGCTGATTGTCGCGTCGCGGGACGTCCTCGACCGCTTCAACTCCCTGGGCAATGTCGTGCAGACGGTGATGCAGGAGTTCTTGGCTGCGCGGTCCTCTGTTCGGGTACGTAGGCTTCATGTTCTTTCGCTTTTATTTCTTCAATTTCTTCTGTGGGGGCGCGTCAGCGCACCCAGTGGGTGTAGTCCCTGAGTTCCGAGCCGGCTGTTGAGCAGGCGGCTTGGAACTCCAAAGTGTGCGTCGTGGGCTGATCTTGTGTATCATTGTAGGACTACCACAACCTCCGTGTGGCCTCCTACAACGCCCAGCACCAGGAGCTGGCGCAACTGCAGGCTACCCTGGCAGACAGCCAAGGTGACTGCTTCCCTTCTCCTCCTTGCGGGGTCGCGTCAGCACACCCGCTGGGTGTAGTCCCCGAGTTCCGAGCCGGCTGCTGAGGAGGCGGCTTGGAACTCCAAGGTTATCCTTTTTTTTGCTGCTGCTAACATTATTATTCTTCTTCTTCTTCTCTTGCCAGCGGTCGCAGCCAACCTCCGCAACCAGCTGGGCGAGGCCGAGTCGGAGCTAGCTGCCAAGGAGCGAGAGCGCGATGTCGCTGCTCAGGACCGTGACCGCCTGGCCAAGGAGCTGGCAGACCAGGCGGCGGCCCACAAGGTTGAGCTCGGGAAGATGTCGGACGCCGACACGCTTCTTCGGGCAGAATTCGAGGCCGAGCGCTCGAACTGGGTCGAGAAGGAGGCGGCTCTGCAAGACGGCTATGGGGCCATTGCAGACATGGTCGACGGTGAGATGTCTGCCCTTTCTTCTTGTACTTGCCATCTGTTACAGCCGCCTTTCTTTTCTTCTAACTCTTCTTCTAGTTTTGGCAGAGTTCTTCCCGGGCTACTATGTGGCCGCCACCCAGACCATCGAGGACGAGCGTGACGAGAGGCGCAAGGCGGGCCGGGTGATCGCACCTAACGTGCCCAGGACCCCAGCCGAGGAGCTTCTTGCTGTCAGGGTGCGCCTCCAGCCGGTCCTTCGCCTGCTTGGCCGCCTGTAGCGCGCTGGTGCCCAGGTGCTGGACGCCCTCTGGCCAGGTGCGCCGGTACTCTGCACTCCCAGTCGGGCTGCCGACTGGCTGGAGGCGGCCGGCCACCGCTTCGAGGCCTGGAAGGGTTCCGCAGCGAGGGCTGGTGCGCGGATTGCCCTGGAGTTTGTTAAGAGCTGGTACCCGGACTTGAGCCTCGAACAGCTGGAGACCTTCCGTGCGGAGGCTCAGCCTGAGCTGGCCATGGTGAAAAAGGACCTCGTCAAACGTGCCGCCGCCCTTGCCGAGTACGCCGATACCTCCATCTTCTTCCTAGAGTTGGATGACAGGGGCCATGTGGTGCCACCCAACAACTTCGGGCTGAACCTGGCGGCGTCGGAGGAGTCAGACGAGGAGATCGCCTCCAGCGATGAGGGCGGGGAGGAGGAAGACAGCGAGGAGGAGGCCAGCTCCAAGGAGGCGGATCCGTCTGCTGGCCACCAGCCTGACCGATCCTCGACAAGCGGACTAGGTATGGTGGCTCCGCCTGCTGCAGGAAGCGGTCAGATCGAGACCCGCCAGGCGGCCCCCTCGGAAGCCGGCTCCGTCGTGCCGCCCGCTCCGCCTGCTGCGCCCTAGGCTTTTATTCTTGTATCTTTTGGTTTCCGTTTCTTTGTAAGACTTGGTAGGATTAGTCCGAACAATTCCACCCGCTGGGTGTATAAGTAAGTTGCTACTGGGAGGCGGACCTTGAGGCTTGTTTGATGTAAATATTCTTTTAATGCTGCATTGTGTTTTTTATGCAATTGTGCCGGGTCCTGGGATTAGCCTCGCCCTTGGTTCCTTAGGGTGATTTTCCTTTGCTGTCTCCTTTAACTGTCGTCCTGCCAGCCAGACAGCCACTCTGTGGTTCTGTGGTTGGGTCAGGTACTTGGTTGTTTTCCGAATGGGCAAGTATCCCGCCCTCTGGAAGGCGGCGTGGCTAAGCCCGAGGCCGGCTGGTCGGCTGCGTAACAGCCGGCCGATTTGTATGAAGGGCCGCCTTGCCCTATGTCTGTTTTCCTTAGCCATTTTTCATGTGGGCGCCACTTCTTGCCTTTGGCTCCTGCCAGTCGGACAGCCGCGTTCTGCGAATCTGTGATTGAAGGCGAGAGAGGGCTTGGATGCCATCACATTACTTGTCCGACTATTTTAAGGAGAAGTTTTAAACATAGGGCTAGGCGGCCAGTCCCCGGGCCGTCTGTTAGGCTCCGGTGCCGGACAAAGGAATGAACAATACTCATTCACAGGCATAATTCTTATCATATAGATAAAGGGCTGGGCAGTCCTCGAGAACTCCTCGGGGGTCCCATTGGTTCTCAAAATAAACTAGATAGTGCGACACATACTGTCTTTCAGCTATAAAAGCGACGAAGTAGGTTTGCGTTCCATGGGCGCTCTGACTCCTTGCCTGAGTCATCTCTCTTGCCTGCTCTTGGCTTCTGGGCATCAATGAGGTAGTAGGCATCTTTGCCTAGTACCTTGCTGACGATGAACGGTCCTTTCCAAGGAGCCGAGAGCTTGTGCTGGCCGGCTGTTCGCTGGATCAGCCGGAGCACAAGGCCCCCCTCGCGGAAGGAGCGTGGCTTGACTCGTCGGCTGTGGTAGCGGTGGAGACCCTGCTGGTAGATGGTGGAGCGGCTGAGTGCTACCAGCCGGGCCTCCTCCAGCAGGCCTACACCGTCTTCGCGTGCTTCTTTCGCTTCGACTTCCGTATAAATGGTGATGCGGGGCGAGTCAAACTCAACATCTGTTGGGATGACGGCCTCGGCCCCATAAACAAGGAAGAAAGGAGTGAAGCCGGTGGATTTGTTCGGAGTAGTTCTGAGGCTCCAGAGGACAGACGGCAACTCTTCGATCTAGCAGCCGGCTGATCGTTCCAAAGGTTCGACCAGCCGGGGCTTGATGCCGGACAGGAAAAGGCCGTTGGCACGCTCAACTTGGCCGTTGGACTGTGGGTGAGCAACGGATGCTAGGTCCAGTCGGATGGCCTGTGTTGCACAGAAACGGGCAAGTGCGCCTTTGGCAAAGTTGGTGCCGTTGTCGGTGATGATGCTGTGCGGCATGCCATACCGGACTGTGATGTCTGCGATGAATGTCACAGCAGTTGGGCCGTTGAGTTTCTTGATCGGTTTTGCTTCGATCCACTTGGTGAATTTGTCCACTACCACGAGTAAATGTGTCAAACCGCCTCTGGCCGTCTTGAAGGGGCCCACCATATCCAGCCCCCAGACGGCAAATGGCCAAGTGATCGGACTGGTCTTGAGTGCAGAAGCCGGCAAGTGTTGCTTAGAACTGAAGCGCTGGCAGTCATTGCACTTTTTTACCGAATCTTTGGCGTCGTCCAAAGCAGTCGGCCAGAAGAAACCGTGGCGGAAGGCTTTGGCAATGAGGGATCTTGAGGCCGCGTGATGGCCACATTCTCCTTGGTGAATGTCCTTCAGAATAGCCAGACCTTTTTCTGCTTCTACGCAGCGCTGGAAGACGCCCGTTGCACTTCTTTTGACAAGTTCTTTTTTGACTATGGTGTATGCTGAAGCCCGGCGTTGAATTTGCCGTGCCAAGGTTTCATCTGCTGGCAGCTCTCTTCTGAGCAAGAAGGTGAGGATTGGTTGTGCCCAAGACGGCGCTGAGACTCCTGTTACCTCTGCCAGAGAGACCAGGGTGGTTGGGCTGGGAGGCGGAGGGCTGGGCTGAGCCGCCAGCTGTGCTTTCGGAGTCCCCGAGCCGGCTGCGGCGGTCCCTGGGCCGTCTGCTAGGGCTGGCGCCTCTTGGCCGTCTACTGGAGTAGTCCCCGGGTCAGGAACCGGCGCAGCGTCTGTTGGACCGGCTGCTGGGGTTGGAGTATCAAGGCCGCCTGCTGGAGCAGTCTCCGTGCCGGCTGCTGAAGTTGCCGGACCGTCTGCTCCAGGATCGGCTGGTATGAAGATTGACTCCGACTCTTGTGAAGGCTTGATAGACGGCTTGCGCATGCATTGAAGAGACACGTCGGCTGGTATTGCTTGGCGGGTTGAGCCAATTCATGCAAAGGTGTCGGCTTGCATGTTATCGGCTTGTGGTACGTGGAGGAACTCGCAGCCATCAAAGTGTCCACTGATCTGCTGGAGAAGGAAACAATAGCTTGCCATGTTTGCATCTTTGGCGTCCCAGTCCCCAGACGACTGCTGGACAACCAAGTCTGAGTCGCCATAGCACAGCATTCGGCGGATACCAATCTCTTTGGCCGTCCGGAGCCCGTGGATAAGTGCCTCATACTCGGCCACGTCGTTAGAGGCGGCGAAGTAGATCTGCAGGGTGTACTTGAGCTTGTCGCCCTTGGGGGAAGTGAGGACGACGCCGGCTCCCAAGCCAGTGCGCATCTTTGACCCGTCAAAGTGCATCCGCCAATGGGTTGAGTCTGGAACAGGCGGCAGGTACTGGGTTTTGGCCCAGTCGACGAGGAAGTCGGCCAACGCTTGCGACTTGATGGTGGTGTGTGGCTGGTAGAAGATGGTGAAGGGGGCCAGCTCTATGGCCCACTTGGCCACTCTTCCCGAGGCATCTCTATTGCCCATGATTTCAGCAAGCGGGGCCGTGCAGATGACCATGATTGGATGCTCTTGGAAGTACTGCTTCAGTTTCTTGGCGGTGAAGTACATGTCGTAGCACATCTTCTGGTAGTGGGGGTAGTTTTGCTTGGACACTAACAGCACCTCGCTCAAGTAGTAGACCGGCCTCTGGACGGGCAAGGCTCTACCGTCTTCTGGGCGCTCGACCACAATGACAGTGCTGACCACCCGGCTGGTGGCGGCTATGTAAAGGAACATGTGTTCCTTGTCTGCTGGCGCCGCCAGGACAGGCGGGGTGGACATCAGTCTCTTGAGCTGCTGGAAAGCTTCATCTGCCTGGTCATTCCACTCGAAGCAAGTGGTCTTCTTCATCAGTTGATACAGGGGGAGTGCCTTTTCTCCCAACCGGCTGATGAAACGGCTGAGAGATGCCAGGCACCTCGTGAATTTCTGGACATCTCGCACACGAGTCGGCCGCTCCATTCTCTCAATGGCCTTGATCTTTGCAGGGTTCCACTCGATGCCGCGTTTGGATACCAGGAAGCCAAGAAGTTGGCCGGCTGGTACCCCGAAGACGCATTTCTCCGGGTTTAGCTTGATCCGAAAGCGGCGCAAGTTCTCAAATGTCTCTTGGAGATCTTCCAAAAGAGTTCCTCTCTTCTCCGTCTTCACCACGATATCATCCACATAAACGTGGGCGTTTCTGCCAAGTTGCTCGAGGAGACACTTCTGCATGCAACGCTGAAAGGTGGCGTCGGCGTTTCTTAAGCCGAACGTCATGGTCAGGTAGCAGAAGGCCCCAAATGGCGTCAGGAAGGCGGTCTTCAGGCGGTCGGCTGGATCAAGCTTGATCTGGTGATACCCGGAATAAGCATCATGAATGACAGCAACTCGCATCGGGCTGTGGAGTCAATCACTTGATCTATTCGCGGCAGAGCAAACGGATCTTTAGGGCTAGCTTTGTTGAGGCTGGTGTAATCAATGCACATGCGCCATTTGTTCTTATTCTTCAGTACTAGGACTGGGTTCGCGAGCCATTCTGGATAGAAAACTTCCATTATGAAGCCGGCTGCTAGCAGGCGGGCAACTTCTTCCCCAACAACTCTTCTCTTCTCTTCTAACAGGCGGCGTAGCGGCTGCCTGACAGGCTTTGCATCTTCTCTCACATGAAGTTTGTGCTCGGAGAAATCCGTTGGAACACCCGGCATGTCTTTGGGGGACCATACAAAGATGTCCCGATTCTCATGGAGGAAATCGACGAGCTCGCTTTCCTATTTGTTGTCTAGGTTTGACCCTACAACAGCAAATCGCTCTGGGTGAGATGGATCCAAGGCAATCTTCTTTGTCTCCTTGGCCGGCTGGAACGAGCGTTGCGGCTCCGCCTCCCTGGGATCGGCTGGTATGGCTGGCTTCTCGCCAGCCATTGCCACCAGCCGTTCCAGGCGGCGCTTCTCCTCAGCCACGACAAGGGACTCGGCCAGACGGCTGCTGGCTGTTGCGCATGCGATGGACTTCTCGTAGTCCCCGGCTATGGTGATTATTCCCTTGGGGCCCGTCATCTTCATCTTGAGGTAGGCATAATGGGGTACTGCCATGAACTTTGCAAGAGCAGGCCGGCCCAAGATCACATGATAGGGACTTTCCAGGTTCACCATTTCAAACCAGACTAGTTCTCTCCGGAAATGCATCTTGTCACCAAACAGGACATCAATCTTGGCCTTGCCGATTGGTGAGCAAGAGAGGCCTGGCACAATGCCATGAAACACAGTCCTGGTAGGCTGAAGCTGCTTTTCTTTGATGCCCAACTTCTCCATGGTGTCTCGGTACATGATGTTGATACTGATGCCGCCGTCTACCAGTACTCGGGAGAAACGACAAGCCCGCCTGTCGGTGGAGAGAGCAGCATCCAGGACCAAGGCATAGGCCCCTGGTGACGGCATGACAGCCAGGTGATCCTCTCGGCTCCAGCTGACCGGCCTCTCAGACCAGTGCATGAATTCTGGGTCTTTGACGGCAACGGTGTTGACTTCTCTGCGCTGCTGGCGCCGGCTATGCCTATCGTCCGTTTGGTTGGTGAAGACGACATAGGCCCCGTTCTCTTCTGGGAATTCGTCCTAGACCTGGCCGCTAGGATGTGTAGCCGGTGGATTGGGAGGCAGGGCCAGCTGCCCAACAGGCGGCGGTGGCAGAGCTTCTCCCCTGGCAATCCTTGTGAGACAATGACACTTTCACTTGGTATGGTTGGAAGGCTTCGCGCCACTGTGGAACTTGCAGGGGGCGTCCATAGCGGGCTGCCAGACTGGCTTGCCGCCCTTCTGGCGCTTGGGTCCTGCTTGAGCTTCTAGCTGCTGGCCGTCGACTGCCGCCACTAGCCGGCTGTTGGCAGCCGGCGCGTGGGTCTTGCGTTTGTGGTCGTTTGGCTGCGGGCGTCAGCTGGACTCTCCAGCCGGCGTCTTTGGAGTTGGAGGAGTCATCTTGCCAGAAGCATCCACTTGCAGCTCGGTCTTCATGGAGGAGTCGGCGATGGCGTACTTGTCTGCTATGCTCAACAGCTCGTCCGGCGTGGCCGGCTCGTCACAGAGGAGTTTGTGTTTGAGTAAGGTGCCTTCTCTACGCCCGGCCGTGAAATACTCGATGGCTTGTACCTCGTGCACTCCTTCACAAGAGTTTCGCAACTTTGCCCAACGTGTTAGATAATTACGGGCCGCCTCATCTGGGCCTTGGACACATAGGGAGAGCTGGCGCGGCTTGGGAGGACGCTTGTAGGTGCTGGTGAAGTTGCGAGTGAAGGCGTCGGTGAAGTCTAACCAGCCGTTGATGCTGTTGGGTTTGAGGCTGTTCAGCCATGTCCGGGTCGTGCCCTAGAGCATAAGAGGCACGTACTTCACCGCAACACGCCTGTTGCCGGTGGCTATGCTGACGGCTGTGGAGTAGTCCACCAGCCAGTCCTCTGGTTTCACCAATCCGTTGTACTTGGGGGTATCTCTGGGGAGCGAGAAGCCCTTGGGGAAAGGCTCGTTGCGGATGCGGGGGCCGAAACAAGCCGGACCGAGGTCATCTTCTTCTTCGACCGCCTGGGACCGAGCTAGCCGGTCCAGGCGGTGGCGGGCGTCGTTCTCCCCAACCCTCTCGTGGCGGCCCAAGCGGCCCGCCAGAGGGGGGTGGTCAACAGGTGGAGGAGACACGCGCCTCTCCCGCCTAGGAGGAGGCGGATGTTCTCCTCGCCGCTCTACAGCCCTTGGGCGGCCGTCTTCGTCGCGCTCAATGGTGATACGAGTCTGCCGGCTGCGGCTAGCAGCCGGCTCCGAGTCTCGCCGGTTGGGGGCGCCGACTGTTGGAGAGCGAGACGTGGCTCCTTGCTCCCGTTGAAGGGGGCGGTTGTCAGCGCGTGCACCGGCCTCTGATACCCGACGACGGGCCTCCTGCTGCGTGGCAGCAGCGTCAAGGAGCTGATGGGCGCGCTGAGTCACGCAACGAAGCTCGTCTCCCTCCAAGTGGCCCATCTCATCGACTGCCGCCTGGGCAGCCCTTAGGTTCTCCGATGGGGTGAGGTACACAGGCCGCGGGGCCCCCAGCATGTCCGCTAGCAGCCCGTCGTGATCGCGAACGGCGCCAGCCCGGCTAGGCTCGCCAGCAGCCGGCGTGCCACAAATGGCACGGTCCATCTCACGGCGGTAGGCTTCAGTGAGGCGTCGGGAAGTAGCCAACTTGTTGGCGCTGTCGAGGAGAGAGACGCGGAGCGCCTCCAATGCTGCGCCGTCTGCCCCCGCCACAACAGGAGCGGCGAGGTGCTGCAAAGCGGCCTCGAGCAGGTCTTGGTCCGCCCCGCCGGACGGTTCGTCATGGTTGGTGACGAGCACCTCCGTGACGGTGCTAATGGTGCTACTGGCCGTCGGAGCAGGGAGGGGGTCGTCGATGATCACCACATGCTCGGGGAAGGAATCGATGGGCTCTGCGTCGAGGTCGATGATCATGTCTACTGGTGGGTCAGAAGAGCCCACTGACTCCACGTCAGAGGCACGTTCGTCGACGATGTGGAGCTTGTCGAGGAGCTCGACAAGGCAGCTCTCCGGCGCCGCTGGCTCGGGCGTCGGAGAGGGCTAGTCATGAATGTGGACGCCGCCGAGAAGGTCGGCGAGTCCACTCGCGGCGCATGCGGCCTCAGCGCCGCGAAGCATCCTGGTCTCCACGCTTATAGGCGTGTCGGGCTGGCTGCTCTCGCCAGGGAGGAATAAAGTTCCCGTCCAGAACATGTCTCTGGACGACGGTGCACCTAGCCCCACGGTGGGCGCCAAATGTCGGGGTTTTGGGGCGACATATGCCAACCGATGGCTTATCATGCATGGGGACAATAAAGCGTCGCTGGGCCCTGGAAGCGGGATGAGGCGAAACTTAGGACGCCTACGGATCTTACCCAGGTTCGGGGCTTTCCGAGGAGATAACACCCGTAGTCCTGCTCTGCGGGGGCTCCGCGTCATGACTAATGTCACTATGGTAGCTACAAGGTTGCTCCTCGAGCTGTATGGTCTAGAGGAGGAAGACGAGCAAGGCTAGCTCACTACCTTCGCTCTAGGAATCGGGGGTGGTTGCTAGGGTTTCTTCCCTCTCTCTTTGTCTACTTCTAAAGGTTAAATCTTCCAACCTTATAACCCTTCCTCATGGAGGACCCTGGGGGGTTTATATAGGCCTACCCCCAAGGGGTACAATTGTAATCTCGAGGGAGTGGCTCCCGGCTGTCAGCACCTTCTGGTGCCGGCCTTGCCGCCTGTCTGCTGGGGCCCGCCGCCTGCGGGCCCATGTGATTGCCTTTTACTGTAGACGTGCTTCTGCTGACGGCAGCCTTGTCAGGGGGGAGGTTGCTACAGTGCCGCCGTCTCCTGCTGTACACTGCCGCCACGCCCTGTCTTGTCGTCTTGATGAGGTTCAGACTTCTAGGGCAGGATTCGCCGTCTGTTACCAGGCGGCCGCCTCCCCTGGCCGCCTACCAGGGGAGGCTGGTCTGGGACTTACCCACTGGCCGGTGGGGCCAGCCGCCCGCTGGCCTCGCCGTCTACGGGTAGTGGGATTGAGGCTTCCTCTGACCGAAGCTTGGTCACGAGCAGCGTGGCTACATTGACTCGCCGCTTAGGAGATGTCCATGAGGTACACGTTCACTGTAGCCACGCCCTTACAGATTCTCTAAGGACGTATTCACCTCTAGCCATGCCTCAGCTGCATGGTGCCCCCCAGCACGCATCCCGATGGAGGAGCGTGGGGCCGTCTGCTAGCTGCTAGCTATGATGCTGCCGCCTGTTTGGGTCCCTGCCTCCTGCTGGCGGCCGGCTCCTAGGGCAGGCTGCCCTAGGAGGCGGCCAGATGAGCAGACGGCCGGGGGGTAGCAGGCGGCCACAAATTGCCTTGAAATACCAAGGGTGGTCACTGAGGACACCCTTGGTCAATATCTCCGACAGATACTTTCATGCAAACCATGCCTTCGCTCTTTCTTCCTAACAAGCAAAGCATAGAAGCACAGAATAAGGAATTTTATTTATAGAGCTATCCTCTAAATCCTAAAACACATATAAAAGTCATGCATGACACAATTTACATTTTCAGTGTTGGCACTACAAAAAAACGCATATCACAATTTCCCTACATACTTTCTTGGTGCATATAAACGAAACTCCTAAACCAAACTTACTAAAGAAACTATAGGTTCTTATCAATAAAATCCATCATACTATCAGAGCGGACAAATGAGGAATGTTTTACATAGAGAACCTCACATCGACCATCTGACATGTCACAGTTCTGTGAAAAGTAGCAGATCATCAACAATCTTATGCAACATTGCTCATCAAGCTCTAAACTCTGAATGCGAGCGGAGCTCACAGTACATGCTTTCCCTGCTGGTTTTCCAACTGGCGAATTGGCTAATGGTACCAAACGAACCGCAATACATAATAAGCCTTGTTGGTTGATGCAAGCAGACCAACTACAATACATCCTAAGCCAAGTCGGTTGATACACCCTAAACGGGCCACAACTCCAAACAAGAAAATGTTCAGACAGAAAAAGACATCAATGAACTTGAGATCAGCAGTCTTGCTTGCACCTTGTCAATCTCCTTCGAGACTTGTTGACGCCTTTGAGAATTCTAAGCACTTCACGCGGAGGAAAACAACATTCATGCAACTCTCCGTAACTACAACAATGCATCGACCAATTTAAAAAATGTTTCCCAACTCACCTCCGTGGCAAACTCAAAGGAAATAATGGATTTACAGAGCTTTAAAGTAGGCTTTTCTGAAAATAAAATCAAAATTCCTAAAATTTTCATAACATTTGTACTCTGAATGACAAAAAAGAGATCTGAATAAGAGTAATGGGAAGGATATGACAACATTTGCTTTAAATAAAATTAGCTAGTTTATGAGGTTGCAAGAACAACATATGAAGCTAGCATGGCTCTAGCAACTACCAAAGTACATTTTAGGCAAGCACGCCTGACCAACTACAGATCATTTAGTCGCTAGTGCTAAAAGAGATAACTCGGAAATCCAGACCTGCATGTCTCCTTGCGTTCTTGGCTATTTGTGTGACTGCCCTTTGTCTTGATGGTCTTGCTCATGTTGTACGGGCCATCGCGCTCGGGGCTCGCTGGCATGTTTGTCATTCTGCTGATCCTCCTACACCACATCTTCAACCATTTTAGAAGAAGCAAATGATTCAAGCTTAAAAAATATGAATTGGTGTGTTACAAATTATGTGCACTTGCACCAAATAATGAAGAAAATGCAAGGCAATTGAAAATGCAAAGACCCAGTATCAGGCATCAGTTCAACATGAGAAGAAGTACACACGCATAGTTCGTATGATGCACATGAGAATAACTATACACAGAATCCAGTTTCTATATTTTATACTAAAATGCTAAATTGCAACGTATAAACGGACCAAAATTCCAGCCGGATCCTTTAGATGTTAGAATGTGGCGCTTGGGTGTAGGAAGAGCAAGAACAATTGATATATCCAGCAGAAAGTATTGATTGGCATCTTTCATGCTTTCTAGTTATTTTTCTTGTCCTATCCATGGGTGTAGGAAGAGCAGATTGGGCAAATCTTAACAAACAAGAATCCAATACCAATTGGCAGGCCAACATTCATAGAAACATGTACTAATTTAGCTTGTAGAAATTTGGAGAAGCATGTATTGAAGAAGCTAGCTCCTAGGAAAGCATGCCGCTTGGTGGTGAGGGCCTCAACGTGTCGGCAACAGTGGTCGAGCACAGGAGTGGTGGGCGGTAGAAAGTTGCAAACTGCATGCTTAGGTGACTCTTATTTGCATATGCAGAAAATGCATCCTTATGATAATATGACCAACATTTAGTATTCAGAACACCAAATATGTACTAAAATGTGGAGACATCCACCATACCTTAAAACATCTGACAAAGGGAGCCTTCCACCTTTAAGCCGAGCCATCCTATCCCCGATGGATCCTTCGGAAAACCTCATCACTACACGAAGATGAAATACACGAAACAAAACTGAGCCACGATACCATCTTCATTGATTCATTCACAGGCATCCCAAATTCCCAATAGCAAGTCTTTGTTAGAAAATATCGTACCCCCCATTCTGCGCCGAGATGCCATGTAGGAAGCATACATTGCCCAGGCCCTGGCATTTGCCGAAGACCTGGTTGTATCTCGCCGAGAACACCTGCAGTTGGTCGTCCTTGAGCTGGTGCAACATCTTCACGTCGAACTCGTGGGACAAGTCATACTATCCAGTGCTTCAGATTCAGCACCGCCGGGTCGATCCACGGGCTTATATTGCTTGAACAAACACGAACCAACACCAATCTTGCGAGAAGTGGATGCCGGCGTCGAGGAGCTGCTGGGACCAGGAGGATGCAAACTGTATAGCATTCAGGTTCTACACTTTTGGAATTAACTCCAGCAGGTGGTAAACAAAGCATAGTTAGTATGTCCTATAATTCCTAAATGGTTGTTGAAGGCCTACAGGGATCGGTCTTCTTCTTATGGTTCTACCTACATGATCCCAGTGTGTTGACAAAATAATCATGCATGTGGCCTCAAAACACAAACAATCATTTGTTTGGTATGTAATATTTCAGATATAGCCAACGGCAGGATAAATATTATCCTGCCAATATTTTGCAAGGCCAGATTTGATAGCGACCCATACATACCGAATATGCACAATCTTTGGCTTGCCACACAAAGTATCCAAAATGCCCGACGTCCCTCAGTTCCAAGCCGCCGCCGCCGCCGCCCCATAGGCTCACGCCGGTGCCGTGCGCCGCCTCTCGACGGAGACCGTCGGCCATCGGATGTCCACAACGCCCCTGCCCTTCCTCTTCTCCCTTCCTTCTGTTCCTCTCTATCTCCTGGAAACGCGACAGGCCATGGAGGAGCTTAGCCGCCACTGCCATCCCTCCGACTAGCCGGCGCCGCCCATCGTTGACCTGATCCGGCTGCCTCCACCAGATCCACGCTAGCCCCACCAGAGTGCACGCCTTGGCCATCACTGTTCCGGCGCCGCCCCGCGTTGACCGCATCGCTCGCCTGCGTCTCGGGGCATGGGTAACCGCTCTAGCCGAAGCACATCCTTTGGCCGGCGCTATCCCATTGACAGTGGAGCAGGGCACCAGAGCGAGGGTTGGGCAGAAGAGACACCCGTCAAGTGCGCCGGAGATGGAGCAGTCTGTGCGGAGGGGATTTGTTTCCCTTTTCTGTGTCTTGCGTGATTGAAGGAGGGGTTGCAGATGCGGGTGCGTGATTGTAGGGACGTGGGACTGGTAGTTCGAGGGAAGGCTCACGGGATGGTGGAGTATGGTCAGTCATTGTAAATTGCTAAGTTCACACATATATCTATTAGACCTAGGATGATTGTTAAATTGATATTTGTGGGTCTAATCGTGCAGTGTTGATCGGTTTGTGCGGTGCTGTGGGGCTAATTGTGGGGTGCACGTAAGAAAGTTCTTGTTAGATTGTTTAATAGTAGTGGAGAATCTCCTGGAAACGTGACATGCCATGGAGGAGCTTAGCCGCCACTGCCATCCCTCAGACTAGCCGGCGCCGCCCATCGTTGACCTGATCCGGCTGCCTCCACCAGATCCACGCTAGCCCCACCAGAGTGCACGCCTTGGCCATCACTGTTCCGGCGCCGCCCCGCGTTGACCGCATCGCTCGCCTGCGCCTCGGGCCATGGGTAACCGCTCTAGCCGAAGCACATCCTTTGGCCGACGCTATCCCATTGACAGTGGAGCAGGGCACCAGAGCGAGGGTTGGGCAGAAGAGACACCCGTCAAGTGCGCCGGAGATGGAGCAGTCTGTGCGGAGGGGATTTGTTTCCCTTTTCTGTGTCTTGCGTGATTGAAGGAGGGGTTGCAGATGCGGGTGCGTGATTGCAGGGACGTGGGACTGGTAGTTCGAGGGAAGGCTCACGGGACGGTGGAGTATGGTCAGTCATTGTAAATTGCTAAGTTCACACATATATCTATTAGACCTAGGATGACTGTTAAATTGATATTTGTGGGTCTAATCGTGCAGTGTTGATCGGTTTGTGCGGTGCTGTGGGGCTAATTGTGAGGTGCACGTAAGAAAGTTCTTGTTCGATTGTTTAATAGTAGTGGAGATGCACGTAAGAAAGTTCTTGTTCGATTGTTTAATAGTAGTGGAGATTGATAAAAAAAAGGATAAAATAAAAAGAAAAGTTGGAAACCAGGTACATTTGTTGAAATCCTTGAACATTTTTTCAAACACGAACATATTTTGAAATCAAGAACAAAATTTTGAAAACAAAAACAAATTTTGAAACATGAACAATTTCTGAATTTGTGAACATATTTAGAAACAAAGAACATTTTTTGAAATTCCTGGACATTTTTTGAAATATGAACAATTTTTAAAAAATGTTATTAAAATTTTGTACACGTGAACATTTTTTGAAATCTTGAGCAAATATTTGAAAATGTCTAACAAAAGAAACAGGTAAAAAACATAAATAAAAGAAAAAAGAGAAACGAAAAAGAAAAGGAAACATGACAGAAAAAAGAAAAAAAATAAATACAGCGAAAAATAAAAAAATAAAAAGGGAAAATAGATTGACCGGTCCAGGAACTTTCTAGAAGGTTCCCAAAACCAAAAGACCGCTGGGAAATCTCTAGAAGATTCCTAAAACCGAAATCTTCTATGTACTACACATGGGCCGGCCCAAATCGCTGGCTCGCTCGCCCTGTCTATGCAATCGCTCGACAGTTTGCCGCAGAGAGCGGCAAATAGTGTTTTCCCATATACGTACGTCGCTTGCAGCGACACCCACAAATACGAGAGCGAAATTACGGGGAATTTTATATTTGCCGCTTGCTGCGGCGAGATGTTGCAGGTTCGCACATGCCGTCAGACCGATAGGTCGTATTGGGCCGGCCTGTTTAACCGGCTTCAGCGTTCCCGGTTTTGGGAACCTTCCAAGGTTTCGGCCATTTTTTTAATGGTTTTGGGAACCTTCTAGCAGGTCCTGAACCGGATTTCATTCTGTTCTGTTTATCTTTTAGGGTTTTTTCCTGTTTCTTCTTTCCCTTTCTCTCCTTTTTTACCTTTTCTGTTTATTATCTTTACTTTTTTTCTTTCTTTTTTGTCTCTAATTTTATTTTCATTTTCTATTTTCTTTTCCTTTTGCAAAAAATGTTCGCATTTTACAAATTTTGTTCATTTCTAAAAAAAGTTCTTGTTTTCAAATTTCGTTCATAAATTTCAAATTTGTTTGCTTCGTTTCCAAAAAATGTTCAGTTTTTCGAATTTTGTTCACAAACCAAAATCTATTTGATTTCAAAAAAGTTATCATTTTTAGAAATTTGTTAGGAAATTACAAAGAAAATGTATGTGAATTTCAATAAAAATATTCCTGTTTTAAAATTTTCTTCATAAATATAAAAATGTCCTAGAACTTAAAAAATCGTTCCCTTTTTGCATATTTGTTCAAAAATCCAAAACATATTTTCATTTTCAAAATATGTTCACATAATTAAAAAAATCATATTTCCAATTTTGTTCACAAATTCAAAAAAATTTCACATGTTTTATTCTTGTTCAAAATTTCAAAAATGTTTCGGAATTTCAAAATATGATCCTATTTTCCAAATTTGTTCTTATATTCTAAAAGTGCTACAATTTTCATATGTTTGTCTACACATATTCTCAAAAAATGTTCATAAATTATTTGGAATATTTTGGTTCAAATTTTTACAATTTTTCAAAAACAAATCAGAATTTCAAAAAATGTTCCCATTTTTCAATAATTGTTAACGAAATTAAGAAAAGGGTTCATGTTTCAAAAATTGTTACAAATGTTCATCTTTATCAGAAGTTCAAAAAATGTTCATGTTTCAAAAAATCATCACAAATCTCAAAAATTGTTCGTGCTTTCAAATATTGTTCGTGTTTTTCAGAATTTGTTCGGAATATTTTCAGCAAAATTTGTTCAGAATTTAAAACAAATGTTCACATATTTCAAAATTTGTTTACAAATAAAAAAAATCATGTTTCATTTTTCAGGAGTTTCAAATTTTGTGCCACGTTTATTTGTTTTAGCATTTTCGAAAAAATGTTCGTGTTTTTCAAAATTTGTTCGGAAGGTTTTTGAAAAAATATTTGAATCTTCAAGAAATGTTCCCGTTTTAAAATTGTTCTCAAATTTAAAAAATGTTCATATTTCCATTTTTAGGATTGTCAATCCCCGCTTCAAAAATTGTTCACCAATCTTAAAAAGTTGATGCTTTCATATTTTCTCCTGGAGTTGTGAAAATTGTTCGCTTTTCAAATTTTGTTTTAGATTTACAAAAAAATTGTTTCAAAAAATTATTCATGATTTTCAGAAAATGTTTCAGTTTGTAATGATTTTGCGCTGCCTTAGAAAAAAATGTGTTCGGAAATTCAGAAAAATTCGGATCTGCGATGGGATTTAGTTCCTAAAAGTTTATGTTGTTCTATAACTACTAATGTTCGGTAGCTCAACCGATTGTATCACCTTGTCTCCTGGACGAGATCGTGTGTTCGATACCCCGCGAGGGTTATTTTTTCGGAGCTACAACACTCGATCGCAGTGCTATAATACTCGATCGGAGCATGTCGTTACCTTCGTGGGCCGGCCTAGTCGTAGAACTCCCGTGTGCGCGCGGGCGACAACTTGCCGCAGAGAGCGGCAAATAGGAGCTCCCAAATTAGGGGACCACCTATTAGGCCTTGTACAATGTAAGGTGCTTAAGGAGATGGTTAGAAAAACAAACCAAGCTTTTGTTAAGGTAAATGTTGGCTTCCAGTGGGCCGGCCCAAGCTTCAGCCGGTTGCGCGCGCGCCGTGTGATTGTTTCGATCGTGCGCCTCACACCCCGTGCGCTCGCACATGCTAGGCCCACGCATTGCTTTTCTGTTTGCAACTAACATTATCTCCTCACCGAGCATCCCTATCAGTTGCTTCTTCTTCCCGCAAAACAAATTCAGCTCTTTGTTTCTTTCTCCACCAATGCACCTCGCGCCATGGTCCATGTCTGCTCTCAGACCGGTGCGCGCGAGGCCATTTTTGCCGCAACCACTCGGTGCTATGGGCGTCCTGATCCATTTTTTTATCTTGCTGGGACTAGCCAATGTTTCGAGCAACCGATAACATCACTTCTACCCTTCGACGACGAAGATGCGACCGTACGCAGGGAGAAGGTCAGTGCTGGTGAGACCGACGAAGGAAGCTGCATTGTGGTGATGCAACCGACGAGGTAGAAAGATGGAACCAGCGTATGTGGAAGCTGTGACCGACGAAATCTCGATGTGCAATCGGCACAACACGGTCACCACGGGGTGCTACTAACGACATCGACATTGATTGGAAGTGGTGTCTTCAGTTGTTGCGAATGTTGGCGCCACATGCTGGAAGGGCTGTCGTAGCGCTACGAGCACGGCGACGGCGGCACATCATGTGAAAGAACATGCGGTGCCCCCATGTTAGGTTTTGGTAATTGATGACATTCTCTATGGACTAATGGTTCCCTTGAGTTACATTTTAAGGTTTTGTCCATAGGAATTTCTTGAAGTCCATGTGTTGGTTTCAAGGAGTTTATGTGTTGACCAAGGTGTTATTCAAGGAATTATCTAAAGATTGGTCATGATTCAAGGTTGCTCAAGACTAAGTCAAAGAGTGAATCAAGTTGATCAACTCAGAAAGCATAGAAGATGTACCGAGAGGGATCAAGTGATCCCATGGTATGGTAAGCATTGTCCATTACGCTTTGTGTACTAACCCATGGTCTACGCGAGAGTTCTATGTGGTGTTAGGTATGCTTCCATGGGCTTGCGTCAAGAGGAAGATCTCATACAACCCCTGGAGGATGACATCAAGCGATGATTGTCATCAAGTTTGCGATGTGCAAGTTCAAGTGGAGCATCACGAAGAGATCATGCTTGAAGCTTGTTATCCATTGTGGTGACAATGAAGTTGTGAAGATGTGTCGAAGAGTGGCTCACCCATAGTGGAGTACGGGGGAGAAATCTACTTGTCTTCATCGAGCCAATGCAATCAAGAAAGGTGGCCCAACTTGAGGAAGTTAAGATCATCATCATTTAGCTCAAGTGGACTATGTGCAAGGCAAAGGTTTGCCCTTGATAGGTTCTCTATTTTACCAGTCTCATGGTGGTAGTTGAGAGACTAAGTTGTAGGATTGATTGTCGTGCTATCAAGGAGGGATCTCAAGTTAGTAGCTTGATTGTATCATTCATAGAGAGCTCAAACCATTGCATCTCCTTGCATCATCTTTCCTGGTTCTTGTTTGGTGTTTCTCCTTGTGAGTTTTTTAGCTTACGGTCATCTTCATGACAAGCTCAAGTTCATCGAAAACGGAGTTCATATGCATCTTCTATGATGTTTTCGATGTTGGGTTTTTTGCCGGTTCTTTACTGATGGAGGTTTCACACCTCTATATCATTAGGCATTTTTATACTGCCTCTACTTGTCGTCATCTATCCTGCAAGCTAGAGTTTGCTCAATTCGAAGCTCATACGCAGAAGTTATGGCAGTTCAAGCTTTCTTGCACCCCTTTGTGTTTGGGCAGTTTTCCAGCTCCCAAACGGTAGTTCTGCCCAGCTCCACGGTAGTACCGCTTATGTGGTAGTTCTGCTATTAGCTACCATGTGGAGTACTGCTTATGTTTTGCTCTCTGTAAGCGCATTCCTTCAAGCGGAAGTAGAGCATCAGTAGTGGGCGGTAGTACCGCTTATAAGCGGTACCATCGTTCGTTCACTACCGCTTCTACTACCGCTTATATTTTAGCTTCTGGATTCATTTTTCCTCTACGCAAAAGTACTGCTCTGTGCGGTAGTACCGCGCTGCCCTACTCTACTATCGCGGTTTCACCTATACACGCAACACCTAGCGGTAGTACCGCTAATGGGAGCGGTAGTACCGCTCCGGCGGCACTACCGCCTCCATGAGTTTCTCAGTTCCTTGTTACGGCTGAAACTACCGTGTCGGCGGAAGTACCGCTCGCCGAAGTGGTACTACCGCTTGTGCGCGTACTATGTGCATAAGGGTTGGATTTGGAGAGGCCTATAAAAGGGGGTCTTCTTCCCCATTGCATATTATATCTTGAGCTCGTGTTATTCCCCCATTGTTGACCTTCTTAGAGCTTCCTATCTCTCAATCCCTCCAATGATTCTTGTTAGTTCTTGAGGGCGAAAAGAGAGGAGATCTAGATCCACATTTCCACCAATCACTTTCTCCTCTATCTGAGGGGAACCCCTTGGAACTAGATATTGGAGTTCTTCGTGCTCTCTTCTTTGTCCTGTTGGAAATATGCCCTAGAGGCAATAATAAAATGGTTATTATTATATTTCCTTGTTCATGATAATTGTCCATTGTTCATGCTTTAATTGTACTATCCGGAAATAGTAATACATGTGTGAATACATAGACCACAACATGTCCCTAGTGAGCCTCTAGTTGACTAGCTCGTTGATCAATGGATGGTTACGGTTTCCTGACCACGGACATTGGATGTCATTGATAACGGGATCACATCATTAGGAGAATGATGTGATGGACAAGACCCAATCCTAAGCCTAGCACAAGATCGTGTAGTTCGTATGCTAAAGCTTTTCCAATGTCAAGTATCTGTTTGGCTGTTCCTTAGACCATGAGGTTGTGCAACTCCCGGATACCGTAGGAATACTTTGGGTGTGCCAAACGTCACAACGTAACTGGGTGGCTATAAAGGTACACTACGGGTATCTCCGAAAGTATCTGTTGGGTTGGCATGAACCGAGACTGGGATTTGTCACTCTGTATGACAGAGAGGTATCTCTGGGCCTACTCGGTAAGACATCATCGTAATGAGCTCCATGTGACTAAGGGGTTAGTCACGGGATGATGTGTTACAGAACGAGTAAAGAGACTTGCCGTAACGAGATTGAACAAGGTATCGATATACCGACGATCGAATCTCGGGC
>LR738715.1:223338128-223401425 GCA_902687465.1 Secale cereale | reverse complement strand
CACAAGATCGTGTAGTTCGTATGCTAAAGCTTTTCCAATGTCAAGTATCTGTTTGGCTGTTCCTTAGACCATGAGGTTGTGCAACTCCCGGATACCGTAGGAATACTTTGGGTGTGCCAAACGTCACAACGTAACTGGGTGGCTATAAAGGTACACTACGGGTATCTCCGAAAGTATCTGTTGGGTTGGCACGAACCGAGACTGGGATTTGTCACTCTGTATGACAGAGAGGTATCTCTGGGCCTACTCGGTAAGACATCATCGTAATGAGCTCCATGTGACTAAGGGGTTAGTCACGGGATGATGTGTTACAGAACGAGTAAAGAGACTTGCCGTAACGAGATTGAACAAGGTATCGATATACCGACGATCGAATCTCGGGCAAGTACCATACCGATAGACAAAGGGAATCGTATACGGGATTGATTGAATCCTTGACATCGTGGTTCATCCGATGAGATCATCATGGAACATGTGGGAGCCAACATGGGTATCCAGATCCCGCTGTTGGTTATTGACCGGAGATATGTCTCGGTCATGACTGCATGGTTCCCGAACCTGTAGGGTCTACACAATTAAGGTTCGATGGCGCTAGGGTTATAGGGAATGTAGTATGTGGTTACCGAATATTGTTCAGAGTCCCGGATGATATCCCGGACGTCACGAGGAGTTCCGGAATGGTCCGGAGGTAAAGATTTATATATGGGAAATCCCATTTTGGTCATCGGAAATGTTCCGGGCGTTATCGATAACGTACCGGGACCACCGGAAGGGTTCCGGGGGTCCACCGGGAGGGGCCACCAGCCCGAGAGGGTTGCATGGGCCAAGTGTGGGAAGGGACCAGCCTCAGGTGGGCTGGTGCGCCCCCCACCAAGGCCCAAGGCACAGGGAGAAAGGGGAAGGGGGAAACCCTAGGTCCAGATGGGCCTTAAGGCCCACCCAAGGGCACCCCCTCTCTCCCCCTCCTGGTCGCCCCTAGATGGGATCTAGGGGCTGCCGCCACCCCTAGGGAGGGAACCCTAGATGGGGGCGCAGCCCCTCCCCTCCCCTATATATATGTGGGGTTTCGGGGCTGCCAGATGCACGAGTCCCTCTCTCGCTTGGCGCAGCCCTACCCCTCCCCCTCCTCGTCTCTTGCGGTGCTTGGCGAAGCCCTGCTGGAGTGCCACGCTCCTCCACCACCACCACGCCGTCGTGCTGCTACTGGACAGAGTCTTCCCCAACCTCTCCCTCTCCCCTTTCTGGATCAAGGCGCGGGAGACGTCACCGGGCTGCACGTGTGTTGAACGCGGAGGCGCCATTGTTCGGCGCTTAGATCAGAATCAACCGCGATCTGAATTGCTACGAGTACGACTCCTTCATCCGCGTTCTTGCAACGCTTCCGCATCACGATCTTCAAAGGTATGAAGATGCACTCCCGTCTCGTTGCTAGTAATCTCCATAGATAGATCTTGGTGATGCGTAGGAATTTTTTTGATTTTCTGCAACGATCCCCAACAGTGGCATCATGAGCTAGGTCTATGCGTAGTTACTATGCATGAGTAGAACACAAGTTTGTTGTGGGCGTAGATCATGTCAATTTACTTGCCGCCACTAGTCTTATCTTGATTTGACGACATCGTGGGATGAAGCGGCCCGGACCGACCTTACACGTACGCTTACGTGAGACAGGTTCCACCGACTGACATGCACTAGTTGCATAAGGTGGCTAGCGGGTGTCTGTCCCTCCCAATTTAGTCGGATAGGATTCGATGAAAAGGGTCCTTATGAAGGGTAAATAGAAATTGGCATATCACGTTGTGGTTTTTGCATAGGTAAGAAACATTCTTGCTAGAAACCTATAGCAGCCACGTAAAAACCTGCAACAACAATTAGAGGACGTCTAACTTGTTCTTGCAGCATGTGCCGTGTGATGTGATATGGCCAAAAGGATGTGATGAATGATATATATGATCATGTTCTTGTAATAGGAATCACGACTTGCATGTCAATGAGTATGACAACCGGCAGGAGCCATAGGAGTTGTCTTATTTTATTGTATGACCTGCGTGTCATTGAAAACACCATGTAATTACTTTACTTTATTGCTAACCGTTAGCCATAGTAGTAGAAGTGATGTTTGGCGAGACAACTTCATGAAGACACGATGATGGAGATCATGGCGTCATGCCGGTGACAATGATGATCATGGAGCCCCGAAGATGAAGATCAAAAGGAGCAAAATGATATTGGGCATATCATGTCACCATTTGATTGCATGTGATGTTTATCATGTTTTACATCTTATTTGCTTAGAACGACGGTAGTAAATAAGATGTTTTTTCACTAAAATTTCAAGAATTGTGTTCCCCCTAACTGTGCACCGTTGCTAAGGTTCGTTGTTCCGAAGCACCACATGATGATCGGGTGTGATAGGCTCTAACGTTTGCATACAACGGGTGTAAGCCAGATTTACACACGCAATACACTTAGGGTTGACTTGACAAGACTAGCATGTACAGACATGGCCTCGGAACACGGAAGACCGAAAGGTCGAACATGAGTCGTATAGAAGATACGATCAACATAAAGATGTTCACCGTTGATGACTAGTCCGTCTCACGTGATGATCGGACACGGCCTAGTCGATTCGGATCATGTATCACTTAGATGACTAGAGAGATGTCTATCTGAGTGGGAGTTCATTAAATTTGTTTAGATGAACTTAATTGTCATGAACATAGTCTAAAATCTTTACAGTATGTCTTGTAGATCCAATGGCCCACACTAATGTTGCCCTCAACTTCAATGCGTTCCTAGAGAAAACCAAGCTGAAAGACGATGGTAGCAACTATACGGATTGGGTCCGTAACATGAGGATCATCCTCATAGCTGCCAAGAAAGCATATGTTCTTGAAGCACCGCTAGGTGATGCACCCGTTTTACAAGCAACTCAAGATGTTATGAACGCCTGGCAGTCGCGTAGTGATGATTACTCACTGGTTCAGTGCGGCATGCTTTACAGCTTAGAATCGGGGCTCCAAAAGCGTTTTGAGCAGCACGGAGCATATGAGATGTTCCAAGAGCTGAAAATGGTTTTCCAAGCTCATGCCCGAGTCGAGAGATATGAAGTCTCCGACAAGTTCTACAATTGTAAGATGGAGGAGAATAGTTCTGTCAGCGAGCATATACTCAAAATGTCCGGGTTACACAACCGCTTGTCTTAGCTGGGAATTAATTTCCTAGATGACGCGGTCGTTGACAAAATCCTCCAGTCGCTCCCACCTAGCTACAAGAGCTTTGTGATGAACTTCAATATGCAAGGGATGGAGAAGTCCATTCCCGAGGTGTATTCAATGTTGAAATCAGCGGAGGTGGAGATCAAGAAAGAGCATCAAGTGTTGATGGTGAATAAAACCACTAAGTTCAAGAAAGGCAAGGGTAAGAAGAACTTCAAGAAGGACGTCAAAGGAGTTGCCGTGCCTGGTAAGCCAGTTGCCGGGAAGAAGCGAAAGAATGGACCCAAGCCTGAGACTGAGTGCTTTTATTGCAAGGGAACGGGTCACTAGAAGCGGAACTGTCCCAAATACTTAGCGGATAAGAAGGCCGGCAACGTCAAAGGTATATGTGATATACATGTTATTGATGTGTACCTTACCAACGCTCGCAGTAGCTCCTGGGTATTTGATACCGGTGCAGTTGCTCACATTTGTAACTCAAAGCAGGAGCTACGGAATAAGCGGAGACTGGCGAAGGACGAGGTGACGATGCACGTCGGGAATGGTTCCAAGGTCGATGTGATTGCCGTCGGCATGCTACCTCTGCATCTACCTTTGGGATTAGTTTTAAACCTCAATAATTGTTATTTAGTACCATCTTTGAGCATGAACATTGTATCTGGATCTCGTTTAATGCGAGATGGCTACTCATTTAAATATGAGAATAATGGTTGTTCTATTTATATGAGAGAAATGTTTTATGGTCATGCCCCGCTGGTCAATGGTTTATTCTTAATGAATCTCAAACACGATGTTACACATATTCATAGTGTGGATGCCAAAAGATGTAAGGTTGATAATGATAGTCCCACATACTTGTGGCACTGCTGCCTTGGTCATATTGGTGTCAAACGTATGAAGACGCTCCATGCAAATGGACTTTTGGATTCTCTTGATTATGAATCATTTGACATGTGCGAACCATGCATCTTGGGCAAGATGACAAAGACTCCGTTCTCCGGAACAATGGAGCGAGCAACCAACTTATTGGGAATCATACATACTGATGTGTGTGGTTCAATGAGTGTTGAAGCTCGCGGTGGCTATCGTTATGTTCTCACCCTCACAGATGACTTAAGTAGATATGGGTATGTCTACTTGACGAAACACAAGTCTGAGACCTTTGAAAAGTTCAAGGAATTTCAGAATGAGGTTGAGAATCAACGTGACAGAAAAATAAAGTTCTTATGATCAGATCGTGGAGGAGAATATTTAAGTCACGAATTTGGCACGCACCTAAGGAACTATGGAATTGTTTCACAATTGACGCCGCCCGGAACACCTCAGCGTAATGGTGTGTCCGAACGTCGCAATCGTACTCTATTGGACATGGTGCGATCTATGATGTCTCTTACCGACTTACCGCTATCATTCCGGGGTTATGCTTTAGAGAGTGCCGCATTCACTTTAAATAGGGCACCGTCTAAATCCGTTGAGACGACACCATATGAACTATGGTTTGGGAAGAAACCTAAGTTGTCGTTTCTAAAAGTTTGGGGATGCGATGCTTATGTCAAGAAACTTCAACCTGAAAAGCTCGAACCCAAATCGAAAAAATGCGTCTTCATAGGATACCCTAAGGAAACTATTGGGTATACCTTCTACCTCAGATCCGAAGGCAAGGTCTTTGTTGCCAAGAATGGATCCTTTCTGGAGAAAGAGTTTCTCTCGAAAGAAGTAAGTGGGAGGAAAGTGGAACTTGATGAGGTGATTGTCACCCCTTCCGAGCCGGAAAGTAGCACAGCGCAGGAAGATGTTTCTATGGTGCCTGCACCGACTAGGGAGGAAGTTAATGATAATGATCATGAAGCTTCATATCAAGTTACTGCTGAACTTCATAGGTCCACAAGGACACGTTCCGCACCAGAGTGTGAAGGAAATATGCCCTAGAGGCAATAATAAAGTTATTATTTATTTCCTTATATCATGATAAATGTTTATTATTCATGCTAGAATTGTATTAACCGGAAACTTAGTAAATGTGTGAATACATAGACAAAACAGAGTATCCCTAGTATGCCTCTACTAGACTAGCTCATTGATCAAAGATGGTTATGTTTCCTAGCCATAGACATCAGTTTTCATTTAATCAACGGGATCACATCATTAGGAGAATGATGTGATGTACAAGACCTGTCCGTTAGCTTAGCACTATGACCGTTTAGTTTTACTGCTATTGCTTTCTTCATGACTTATACATGTTCCAATGACTATGAGATTATGCAACTCCCGAATACCGGAGGAACACTTTGTGTGCTACCAAACGTCACAACGTAACTAGGTGATTATAAAGATGCTCTACAGGGGTCTCCGAAGGTGTTCGTGGTGTTGGCATAGATCAAGAATATGATTTGTCACTCCGAGTGTCGGAGAGGTATCTCTGGGCCCTCTCGGTAATATACATCATAATAAGCCTTGCAAGCGAATGACTAATGAATTAGTCTCGAGATGATGTATTACAGAACGAGTAAAGAGACTTGTCGGTAGCGAGATTGAACTAGGTATTGAGATACCGATGATCGAATCTCGGGCAAGTAACATACCGATGACAAAGGGAACAACGTATGTTGTTATGCGGTTTGACCGACAAAGATCTTCGTAGAATTTGTAGGTTCCGCTATTGGTTATTGACCGGAGATGAGTCTCGGTCATGTCTACATAGTTCTCGAACCCGTAGGGTCCGCACGCTTAACGTTTGATGACGATCGGTATTATGAGTTTATGTGTTTTGATGTACCGAAGGTAGTTTAGAGTCCCGGATGAGATCGGGGACATGACGAGGAGTCTCGAAATGGTCGAGACGTAAAGATCGATATATTGGACGACTATATTCGGACATCGGAAAGGTTCCGAGTGATTCGGGTATTTTTTGGAGTACCGAAGAGTTCCGGGAATTCGCCGGGGAGTATATGGTCCTTATTGGGCTTTAAGGGAAAGAGAGAGAGGAGGCTGCCCCCCAAGGCTTAGTACGAATTGGACTAGGGGGAGGGGCTGCGCCCCCTCCTTCCTTCTCTTCTCTTTTCCCTTTCTTTCTCTCCTACTCCTACTACTTGGAAGGGCTCCTAGTTCTACTAGGAAAGGGGGAATCCTACTCCCGGTGGGAGTATGACTCCCCTAGGGCGCGCCATAGAGAGGGCCGGCCCTCCCCCTCCTCCACTCCTTTATATACGGGGGTAGAGGCACCCCATAGACACAAGTTGATCAAGTTGATCTCTCCCAACCGTGTGCGGTGCCCCCTCCACGAAGACACACCTCGGTCATATCGTTGCAGTGCTTAGGCGAAGCCCTGCGTCGGTAGCTTCATCATCTCCGTCACCATGCCATCGTGCTGACGAAACTCTCCCGCAAAGTTCTACTAGATCAAGAGCTCATGGGACGTCATCAAGCTGAACGTGTGCTGAACGCAGAGGCTCCGTACGTTCGGTGCTTGATCGGTTGGATCGCGAAGAAAGTTCGACTACATCAACCGCGTCACTAGATGCTTCCGCTTCCGGTCTACGAGGGTACGTAGACACACTCTCCCCTCTTGTTGCTATGCATCTAGTAGATAGATCTTGCGTGATTGTAGGATATTTTTTTGAAATACTACGTTCCCCAACAGTGGCATCATGAGCCAGGTCTATGCGTAGATGATATGCACGAGTAGAACACAATGAGTTGTGGGCGATAATAGTCATACTGCTTACCAGCATGTCATACTTTGGTTCGGCGGTATTGTGAGATGAAGCGGCCCGGAACGACATTACACGTACGCTTACGCGAGACTGGTTTCACCGTTATGAGCACTCGTTGCTTAAAGGTGACTAGCGGGTGTCTGTCTCTCTCACTTTAGTTGAATCGAGTGTGGCTACGCCCGGTTCTTGATGAAAAATTGTTGTGGTTTTTGTATGCGTATGTAAGAACGGTTCTTGCTAAGCCCATAGCAGCCACGTAAAATTTGCAACAACAAAGTAGAGGACGTCTAACTTGTTTTTGCAGGGCATGTTGTGATGTGATATGGTCAAGACATGATGAGTTATACGTTATTGTATGAGATGATCATGTTTTGTAAAGTTATCGGCAATTGGCAGGAGCCATATGGTTGTCGCTTTATTGTATGAAATACAATCGCCATATAATTGCTTTACTTTATCACTAAGAGGTAGCGATAGTCGTGGAAGCAATAGTTGGCGAGACGACAACGAAGCTACGATGGAGATCAGGGTGTCGCGCCGATGACGATGGTGATCATGACAGTGCTTCGGATATAGAGATCAAAAGAACAAGATGATGATGGCCATATCATGTCACATATTTTGATTGCATGTGATGTTTATCTTATTATGCTTCTTATTTTGCTTAGTACGGCGGTAGCATCATAAGATGATCCCTTACAAAATTTCAAGGTACAAGTGTTCTCCCTGAGTATGCACCGTTGCGAAAGTTCGTCGTGCCGAGACACCACGTGATGATCGGGTGTGATAAGCTCTATGTTCACATACAACGGGTGTAAGCCAGTTTTGCACACGTAGAATACTCGGGTTAAACTTGACGAGCCTAGCATGTACAAACATGGCCTCGGAACACTGGAGACCGAAAGGTTGAGCGTGAATCATATAGTAGATATGATCACCATAAGATGTTCACCATTGAAAACTACTCCATCTCACGTGATGATCGGACATGGTTTAGTTGATTTGGATCACGTGATCATTTAGATGACCAGAGGGATGTCTATCTAAGTGGGAGTTCTTTAGTAATATGATTAAATTGAACTTTAATTTATCATGAACTTAGTCCTGATAGTATTTGCAAATTATGTTGTAGATCAATAGCTCGCGTTATAGCTCCCCTATGTTTTTTGATATGTTCCTAGAGAAAACTAAGTTGAAAGATGTTAGTAGCAATGATGCGGACTTGTTCCGTGATCTGAGGATTTTCCTCATTGCTGCACAGAAGTATTATGTCCTTGATGCACCGCTAGGTGACATATCTATTGCAAGAGCAGATGTAGACGTTGTGAACGTTTGACAAGCTCGGTATGATGACTACTTGATAGTTTAGTGCGCCATGCTTTACAGCTTATAACCGGGACTTCAAAAACGTTTTGAACGGCACGGAGCATATGAGATGTTCCAAGAGTTGAAATTAGTATTTCATACTCATGCCCGTGTTGAGAGTATAAGACCTCTGACAGTACTTTGCCTACAAGATGGAGGAGAATAGCTCAACCAGTGAGCATGTGCTCGGATTGTCTGGGTACTACAATTACTTGAATGAAGTGGGAGTTAATCTTCCAGATTAGATAGTAATTGACAAAGTTCTCTAGTCACTATCACCAAGTTAGTAGATGATACAGGGTGGAACCCTAATCAGCGGATCTTTCACGTTTTGGAGGGTGGCACACGATGAGCACGGAGAAAACAAGGAGAAAGGCGGGGAAAACACAAGAGGAACACTCAAAACAACACGAAAGTAATCACACAAGCGCTAGATCCACGATACAAAGTGCGATACATGATCCATAGTCAACGATGGTGATACAAGGATAGTCTTCTCCGTGAGGAGGTCTTGGAATCCCGTGGGATCTTCTCCGCGAAGGAGGTCCTGAATCCGTAGCGGATCTTCTCCGTAGAGGCGCACCGTCTCGTGGGAGAAATCCACACAAGTCTGAGAAATGAGCTAAACCACAGCTGAGTCTAACGGAGGGGAGTCAACAGTATTTATATTACATGGGCGGTCGCCGTCGTAGCGGACGTCCGTGGGTTACCGGACGTCCGGTGGTTCCGGAGGGACCGGACGTCCGGTAATCCTCGGATTTCCGCTATTTAGCTTCTGTAGTCGTTTTCACGGACGTCCGGTGGCTTCCGGTCGTCCGGTCGTCTGGGGGAGGCCGGACGTCCGGTGTCTTCCGGTCGTCCGGTGCTTGGGAGTCGCCGGTCGTCCGGTGCAGGCCGGACGTCCGGTGCCTGTAGCATCTTCAGCCTTCCTTCTTCTTGTCTCGTGCACTTGTCGGGTCCGTCCTCTTTAGCATCGTGTAGAGCTGTCCCGCGGCCTTCGTCCAAGCACCTGAGTATGCATAGAGTCTCTGATGAAGGTAGAAGCCGTGTCTCAAGTGAATCCGAAAGATGTAAAGAGAGGAGCGAGGTCACCTCGGTCTCGAAAGCTCTTGCACGGGCTCTAGTCATGGGTCCTTTGGGCACTTGGTGAGGCGATGAAGGGTCCATGGTGATGACCCTAGGATACACCGTATCATCTCCCCTCCCTTGGGAAAGATCCGACCTCGATCGAAATCTTCATCACCATGGAAAGGAGAGAGGTCCTTGATGTTGAAAGTATCGCTCACGGAGTACTTGTCCCGTGGGATGTCGATCTTGTAGGCGTTGTCGTTGTAGCGTGCTAGCACCTTGAAGGGTCCGTCGGCGCGAGGTAGAAGCTTAGACTTGTGCTCGTGTGGGAAGCGGTCCTTGCGAAGGTGAAGCCAAACAAGATCTCCCGGTTTGAACACCATCGGTGCCTTGTTGACGTTGAACTTGGTGGCGCGACGGTGGACTTGTCGCTCGATCATCGCCCTTGTATCTTCGTGCACCTTCTTGAGATAACTTGCTTGTGCACTTGCGTCCATGTTCGTGCGCTCTTGGAGAGGAAGAGGTAGGATGTCCAAAGGCGACAACGGGTTGAAGCCGTAGACGATCTCGAAGGGTGACTTGCCGGTTGTGGAGTGTCTTGCACGGTTGTAGGCGAACTCGGCGATGGGCAAGCAATGCTCCCATTCCCGGATGTTCCTCTTGATCAACACACGAAGAAGAGTGGAGAGCGTGCGGTTCGTCACCTCCGTCTGGCCGTCCGTTTGTGGATGGTACGCCGAAGAAAAGAGGAGCTTGATTCCGAGCTTGGCACATAGTGTTTTCCAAAAGTAACTCAAGAACTTGACGTCCCGGTCCGACACGATCGTTTTGGGCACGCCGTGTAGACGAAGTATCTCCCTACAAAAGAGAGTTGCAACATGTGAAGCATCGTCGATCTTGTTACAAGGAATGAAATGAGCCATTTTGGAGAATCTATCTACCACGACAAGCACGGAATCTTTGCCATTATGAGTCCTAGGCAAGCCAAGTATGAAATCCATGCTTATGTCTTCCCATGGATGATATGGAATAGGAAGAGGCATGTAAAGACCATAAGATTGAGCTTTGGACTTAGCTTTGCGGCATGTAGAACATCGGTTGGTGAAGCGTGAGACGTCACGAAGCATCTTGGGCCAAAAATAGTTCTTGGAGAGTGTAGCAAACGTCTTGTCTCGTCCAAAGTGTCCCATGAGGCCTCCTCCATGAGATTCCTGCAAAAGGAGCAAACGAAGCGAAGACTCGGGGATGCAAAGTTTGTTAGCTCTCATAAGATATCCATCCTTGATGTAATAATGTTCCCAAGAAGTTTTAGTCAAGCATTTAGCATAAGCATTTGCAAAGAAAGGATCATGCTCATATAAATCTTTAATATGCTCAAAGCCAATCACATTCAACTCAAGTTGTGTTACAAGCATGCATTTGCGGGAAAGCGCGTCCGCCACAACATTTTCTTTGCCCTTGATGTATTTGATGACATAGGGAAAAGACTCAATGAACTCACTCCATTTAGCATGACGCTTGTTCAACTTAGTTTGACCTTTGAGATACTTGAGTGTCTCATGGTCCGTATGAAGAATGAATTCATGAGGTCTAAGATAGTGTTCCCAAACACGTAGAACTCTCACCAAGGCATAAAGCTCTTTATCATAGATGGGGTAATTAAGTTGCGCTCCCGATAGCTTTTCGCTAAAGTACGCAATTGGGCGCTTTTCTTGCATTAGCACGCCACTTATGCCGGTACCACTAGCATCACAATGAATCTCAAACGGTTTGTCAAAGTTTGGTAGGGCTAGAAGTGGTGCGTGCGTGAGCAAGCTCTTAAGCTCATTGAACGCGGTGTCTTGCGAAGGACCCCAAATGAAGGGTGCGTTCTTCTTGCTCAGAGCGTGTAGAGGCATAGCAATGGTGCTAAAGTCCTTCACAAAACGTCGATAGAAACCGGCTAGACCAAGGAAACTACGCACTTGGATGAGATTCTTTGGTTGAGGCCAAGTTTTAATTGCTTCAATTTTAGTTTCATCAACGTGAACACCTTGAGAAGACACGACAAATCCTAGAAAGACAACCTTGTCAACGCCGAAAGTGCATTTTTCCATATTAGCATACAATTGTTGTTTGCGAAGTGCTTGCAAAACTAGTTGGACATGGTCAACATGTTCTTCAAGCGACTTGCTAAACACTAGAATGTCATCAAAGTAAACCACGACAAAGACACCTATGTAGGGTCTAAGAACAAAGTGCATAAGACGCACAAAAGTGCTGGGTGCTTCCGATAAGCCCATTGGCATAACAAGCCACTCGTATAAGCCGAACTTGGTTTTGAAAGCAGTTTTCCACTCATCACCCTCTTGAATGCGAATTTGGTAGTAACCACTTTTAAGATCAATTTTTGAAAAGATGGTGGTACCACAAAGTTCATCAAGCATGTCATCTAGGCGAGGAATAGGGTGACGGTATCTAACTGTGATAGCATTTATCGGACGACAATCGGAACACATGCGAAAACTTCCATCTTTCTTAGGCACGAGAATAACGGGAACGGCACAAGGGCTTAGACTTTCACGTACATGACCCTTGTCGATTAGTTTTTGCACTTGCCGTTGTATCTCCTTTGTTTCCTCGGGGTTGACGCGGTAGGGAGCCTTGTTTGGAAGTGGAGCACCGGGTACGAGGTCGATGCGGTGTTCTATCCCTCGAAGTGGAGGTAGACCCGGTGGTAGCTCATCGGGAAAGACGTCCGAGAATTCCTGCAACAATTTAGACAACACAAAAGGTGGAGGTGGTGAAGTGTTAGTAGGTTTGGCTTCCCCTTTGCATAAGAGCACAAGGTGGAAGACGCTCGATGGGTTTTCACACACTTCTCGCATCTCACGTTTGGTAGCAAATAGCACTAGTTGCTTCTTGTCGCTCATCGTGGAGTCGCTCATATTTGGCTTGTGGCTCTCACTCTCTTTTTGGTGGCTCGCTCTCTCACCATTCTCTCCACGATGGGTGGTAGGTAATAGCTTGTCGGCGGCAACTTGACTAGGAGTCATAGGTCGGAGCACGAATTCCTTGCCCTTCATCTTGAAATGATAGTGATTGGTCCGTCCATTGTGTGTGACTCCACGATCATATTGCCATGGACGTCCAAGAATAAGGTGGCACACGGACATGGGTATCACATCACACTCAAGAGTGTCCTCGTAGGCGCCAATCTTGAAAGAGACTTGCACGGTGTGCTCGACTCGAAGAATTCCGGCGTCGTTGAGCCACTGGACCTTGTAGGGGTGAGGATGCTTCGTCTTGACCAAATGAAGCTTGTCGCATAGCTCTTCGCTTGCCAAGTTGTGGCAACTTCCTCCATCGATGATAACCTTGACGGCGCATCCATTGATGCCGGCCTTCGTATGGAAAATGTGACAACGTTGGTCGTCATCTTGTTGATGTTGGAGTGTCAAGACTTTGGAGACAACAAGGTTGGGGCTTGAGTCATTGTCGCAAAACACTTGATTGTCTTGTTCTTCATTGACTTGGCGATGCATAGCGACATGCGCAAGTGCTTCCATCTCATCATCGCTCATGGAGTCATAAGATCCGTCGTCGTTGATGATCATGGTGCGAACGGTCTTGCACTCAAAAGACTTGTGGCCTCGTCCTTGGCACTTGAAGCATTTGATGGAGCTCGTCTTGTTGGTATCTTCGGTTGGAGTAGTAGTTGAGGAAGCTCTTGGCTTGAAGTTGTTGGTAGAAGGTGGACGACTCGATGTAGTCGCATTCTTGTAGCTTGGCTTGTCTCCGAAGTTTGTAGAAGTCTTGGTAGAGGTAGGAGGAGTAGCCAAAGTCGTTGAAGCTTGGTTGTAGGAGCCGTAGTTCTTGGAGTTGAACTTGGAGTACTTGTAGTCCTCTTGAACTTGTCGCTCCGCTTTGGTTGCTTGGTGTACTAGCTCGAGGAGGTTGTTGTATGGTTGGAAGTCCGCAATCTTCTTGATAGGATAATTGAGTCCATTCAAGAATCTCGCCATAGTTTGCTCGTCATCTTCCGTGATGTTTGCTCTTATCATAGCAATCTCCATCTCCTTGTAGTACTCTTCAACGGACTTGGTTCCTTGCTTGAGGAGTTGTAGCTTCTTGAACAAGTCGCGGTTGTAGTGTGTAGGCACGAAGCGTGCTCTCATCACTTCCTTCATTTGAGCCCAAGTGGTGATAGGAGGTTCGCCTTTTGCTTCTCTTCTCTCCATGATTTGCTCCCACCAAATGAGAACATATTCTTGGAACTCAAGTGATGCCATTGCGATCTTCTTCTCTTCATCGAAGTTGTGAAGGCGAAAGATCTTGTCAACTTTCAATGCCCATGAGAGGTAGTCTTCGGGATCAATGCTTCCGGAAAACTTTGGCATGGTGAACTTGAGCTTGCCATAGCGATGCTCGTCATTGTTTCCTTGCCTATTGGGAGGCCGATCTCGATTTTGGCGGTTTGCCATATCGTGTTGCTCTTGAGGATGTAGATGTTCTTGTTGAAGTTGATGTTCTCGTTGGGGTTGTTGCTCTTGCCGCGCTTGAGGAGGGGCTTCTTCTTGTATTCTTGCTTGATGGCACCTTTCTTGCACCTCATCGCGAAGGAAATCCTCTTCTTGACGAGTGTGTCGAGTGCGGGCTGCCACATTGCGATGTGCATCTTGTAGGGCTCGTTGCGCCTCCATAGCTTGAGCTTCTCGACGTTGTTATGCTTGGCGGTTAGCCTCGGCATCTTGTTCTTCTTGATATTGGCGAGCTCGCTCTTGTTGTTGTTGGCGTAGTCGGTGCCGTTCTTGTGCTTGCTCAAGTGTAGCTTGGTTTTGACGACGTCGGCTTTCTTGCTCGTCGAATAGCTCTTGAGAACTCTTGTCATGTAGAGATTGCCGGTGGTCATGTCGAGCTTGACGTGCGGCTTGACGAAGAGTGTTTGACGTAGGTGTACTTGAGTCTTGCGTGGAGTCGGTATGTCGACTTGAGCGGCTACGTCTTTGAGATGATGTTGAGGAAGAACGTCGGTTGATGATCAATGTCCGGAGCTCGTTGTATTGAGTAGACATGTTGGTGTTGATGAGGTCGATTTGCTCCTTGGTGCTTTGTTGAAATTGGCGCGCGTCCTCGGCGACTTGACCAATGTACTCGCGCATAGCTTCACTCTCTTGATGTAGAGCTCGTTGGACACCGAATAGATGTAGTTTGGTGACGTAGTTGTTCGCTTCTTGAGGATCGTCGAAGATCGGGTTGGAAGATGAACTTGGCCTATCCATCATCACAAGCAAGTATGTGAGTGGGAGAAAAGGAGAAGACAATATCAATGTACCTTAACCGAGGTTGAAAATGGATCAATGATCACTCAACAATGTAACCTGGAAATAGCACTATTGGTATCACTTCGTGTCGATTCTCACACCTACACACATAAAGCTTTGAGAGGAGCTTGGTTAGGATGTGGCACAAATTCAATGCAATCGTCAAAATGACTCAAAGATGTTGAAAATGGTTCACAAATTTGCTCATGCAACAAGTAGATCACTAGCAAAGGTAGCACACGGAACACACGCACGGATAGATAAAATGTGGTCGTGCAACCAAGGGTGAGCGAAAATGTGGTAAACCACGGAAAATGCTCGTGTTGCACAACACTAGAGAGAGCTAACCGATTGCTTAATAGGCGGATACGCACTTGTGCACGACCTATAAGAGGCAAAACGTAACGACTATCTATCACAAGTATGCTATGAGTGTATGATGTGCCGATGCTTGAGCACAAGATGATGTTGCTATGTATGATCTCTTTGGATGCAAGGCGTATGATGCTATTGTTTCTTTGCTTGGATTGGCTCTTTTGCTTAAAAGCTTTTGAGCTCTTTCTTTGGGCACATATGTATGCTTGTCGGATCAAGGTAGCTATTGTGTATGCGGAGCACTCTTGTGGCACATGGAGATATGCAAGATACCAAGATGATGTGATGTTACTCACAATGATGTAGTATGCAATATCTATGACTATCACTAATGTGCACAAGTGTCGTGGCCCGACAATACTCAAATGGCTAGTCTCAATGGGAAAGCTACGCAAAGATGGTTCATAGGGTGACAATGCAATTGCAAGGTGGGAAGAGCGAAGTGTCGTCGATGTTACCGTCCTTGCCGAGGTTGAGCGGTGGTGTTGTAGAAGTCTTGCCGTCCCAAGGTAGCCTAAACATCCAAGGAAACGGTGAAACCACAACTCAAGTATCCAAGGCAAAAGTAGACAAACTTTTCAAACTCAGAGCGGGAAAGCGATGGTGGTTGCGGAAGGTAGATGGTAGTTGCGGAAGGTGGATGTTATTTGCGAAAGGTGGGTGGTAGCGGAAGGTGGAACGGAACTGAACAAGTTCAGCTTCGTCAGGGTCTGTCGGACGTCCGGTAGTTACCGGTCGTCCAGTCGGTCTGATGGGGTCGGACGTCCGGTGGAGACCGAAAATCCGGTAAAAAGCTTCTGTAAGCGGGGTGCCGGTCGTCCGGTGTTTAGCGGACGTCCGGTGTTTAGCGGACGTCCGGTGTCTCGAGAGGTGCCGGACGTCCGGTAAACGTCGGTCGTCCGGTAGGTTTGGGAAAATGGTTGGTGGGATCCGTGGATAAATTGGTGAAACGTGGTCGGATTTGCGGGGGAAAGATGGTGAAAAGGTGGGGAAATGCTAGATCAACACGTGGCACAGCAAATCCATGGAACAAATTCAACAAAATCTTGCCAAATCAACAGATCACAAAAATTTTTGTTTGGGGCTTTTTTTGTGGGGAATTTTCGAAATTGGGAAGAACACGACAAAAACAAGCTAGAAAACAAAGTGTGGGGCTCCAAAATCGTGAGAAACCTATGCTCTTGATACCATATGATACAGGGTGGAACCCTAATCAGCGGATCTTTCACGTTTTGGAGGGTGGCACACGATGAGCACGGAGAAAACAAGGAGAAAGGCGGGGAAAACACAAGAGGAACACTCAAAACAACACGAAAGTAATCACACAAGCGCTAGATCCACGATACAAAGTGCGATACATGATCCATAGTCAACGATGGTGATACAAGGATAGTCTTCTCCGTGAGGAGGTCTTGGAATCCCGTGGGATCTTCTCCGCGAAGGAGGTCCTGAATCCGTAGTGGATCTTCTCCGTAGAGGCGCACCGTCTCGTGGGAGAAATCCACACAAGTCTGAGAAATGAGCTAAACCACAGCTGAGTCTAACGGAGGGGAGTCAACAGTATTTATATTACATGGGCGGTCGCCGTCGTAGCAGACGTCCGTGGGTTACCGGACGTCCGGTGGTTCCGGAGGGACCGGACGTCCGGTAATCCTCGGATTTCCGCTATTTAGCTTCTGTAGTCGTTTTCACGGACGTCCGGTGGCTTCCGGTCGTCCGGTCGTCTGGGGGAGGCCGGACGTCCGGTGTCTTCCGGTCGTCCGGTGCCTGGGAGTCGCCGGTCGTCCGGTGCAGGCCGGACGTCCGGTGCCTGTAGCATCTTCAGCCTTCCTTCTTCTTGTCTCGTGCACTTGTCGGGTCCGTCCTCTTTAGCATCGTGTAGAGCTGTCCCGCGGCCTTCGTCCAAGCACCTGAGTATGCATAGAGTCTCTGATGAAGGTAGAAGCCGTGTCTCAAGTGAATCCGAAAGATGTAAAGAGAGGAGCGAGGTCACCTCGGTCTCGAAAGCTCTTGCACGGGCTCTAGTCATGGGTCCTTTGGGCACTTGGTGAGGCGATGAAGGGTCCATGGTGATGACCCTAGGATACACCATATCAGTAGAACTTCGTGATGAACTATAATATGCAAGGGATGACGAAAGTAATTCCCGAGCTCTTCGCGATGCTGAAATCGGCGAAGGTAGAAATCAAGAAAGAGCATCAAGTGTTGATGGTTAACAAGACCACTTGTTTCAAGTAAAGGGCAAAGGGATAGAAGGGGAACTTCAAGAAGAATGACAAGTAAGTTGTCACTCCCGTGAAGAAACCCAAAGCTAAACTCAAGCCTGAAACTAAGTGCTTCTACCGCAAAGGAAATGGTCACTGGAAGTGGAACTGCCCTAGATACTTGGCGGATAAGAAGGATGGCAAAGTGAACAAAGGTATTTTTGATATACAGATTATTGATGTGTATTTTACTAGTGTTCATAGCAACCCCTGGGTATTTGATACCAGTTCAGTTGCTAAAATTAGTAACTCGAAACAAGAGTTGCAGAATGAACAGAGACTAGTTAAAGGTGAAGTGACGATGTGTGTTGGAAGTGGTTCCAAGATTAATATGATCATCATCGCACACTCCCTATACTTTCGGGATTAGTGTAGAACCTAAATAAATGTTATTTGGCATTTGCGTTGAGCATGAATATGATTTGATCATGTTTGTTGCAATACAGTTATTCATTTAAAATCATAGAATAATTGTTATTCTGTTTACATGGATAAAGCCTTCGATGGTCATACACCCAATGAAAATAGTTTGTTGGATCTTAATCTTAGTGATACACATATTCATAATATTGAAGCCAAAAGATGCAAGGTTAATAATGATAGTGCAACTTATTTGTGGCACTGCCGTTTAGGTCATATTGGTGTAAAGCGCATGAAGAAACTCCATAGTGATGGACTTTTGGAATCACTTGATTATGAATCACTTGGTGCTTGCGAACCATGCCTCATGGGCAAGACGACTAAAACTCCATTCTCTGGAACAATGGAGCGAGCAACAGATTTGTTGGAAATCATACATACTGATGTATGTGGACCGATGAGTGTTGAAGCTCGCGGCGAGTATCGTTATTTTCTGACCTTCACTGATGATTTGAGCAGATATGGGTATATCTACTTGATGAAGCACAAGTCTGAAACATTTGAGAAGTTCAAAGAATTTCAGAGTGAAGTAGAGAATCATCGTAACAAGAAAATAAAGTTTCTACGATCTGATCGTGAAGGTGAATATTTGAGTTACGAGTTTGGTCTTCATTTGAAACAATATGGAATAGCTTCACAACTCACGCCACCCGGAACACCACAGCCTAATGTTGTGTCTGAACGTCATAACCGCACTTTATTAGATATGGTGCGGTCTATGATGTCTCTTACCGATTTACCACTATCGTTTTGGGTTATGCATCAGAGACAGCTGCATTCACGTTAAATAGGGCAACATCTAAATCCGTTGAGACGACGCCTTATGAACTATGGTTTGGCAAGAAACCAAAGTTGTCATTTCTTAAAGTTTGGGGCTGCGATGCTTATGTGAAAAAACTTCAACCTGATAAGCTCGAATCCAAGTCGGAGAAATGTGTCTTCACAGGATACCCAAAGGAGACTGTTGGGTACACCTTCTATCACAGATCCAAAGGCAAGATATTCGCTGCTAAGAATGGATCCTTTCTAGAGAAGGAGTTTCTCTCGAAAGAAGTGAGTGGGAGGAAAGTGGAACTTGATGAGGTAATTATACCTTCTCCCGAATTGGATGGTAGTACATCACAAAAACTAGTTCCAGTGATTCCTACACCAATTAGTGAGGAAGCTCATGATGATGAGCATGAAACTTCGGATCAAGTTACTGCTAAACTTCATAGATCAACAAGAGTACGTTCTGCGCCAGAGTGGTATGGCAGCCCGGTTCTGGAAGTCATGTTACTATACCATGATGAACCTACGAACTATGAGGAAGCGATGATGAGCCCAGATTCCGCAAAATGGCTTGAGGCCATAAAATCTGAGATGGGATCCATGTATGGGAACAAAGTGTGGACTTTGGTTGACTTGCTCGATGATCGGCAAGCCATTGAAAATAAATGGATCTTCAAGAGGAAGACCGGCGCCGACGGTAATGTTACTGTCTACAAAGCTCAACTTGTTGCGAAAGGTTTTCGACAAGTTCAAGGAGTTGACTACGATACGACTTTCTCACCCGTAGCGATGCTTAAGTCTGTCCGAATCATGTTAGCAATTGCCGCATTTTATGAAATCTGGCAAATGGATAACAAAATTGCATTCTTTAATGGCTTTATTAAAGAGGAGTTGTATATGATGCAACCAGAAGGTTTTTTCGATCCTAAAGGTGCTAACAAAGTGTGCCAGCTCCAGCGATCCATCTATAGACTGGTGCAAGAATCTCGGAGTTGGAATATACGCTTTGATGAGGTGACCAAAGCATATAGTTTTATACAGACTTGCGGTGAAGCCTGTATTTACAAGAAAGTGAGTGGGAGCACTACAACGTTTCTGATATATGTGAATGACATATTGTTGATCAGAAATGATGTAGAGTTTTCTGGAAAGCATAAAGGAGTGTTTGAAAGGAGTTTTTTTTCAAAGAAAAACCTCGGTAATGTTGCTTACATATTGAGCATCAAGATCTATAGATAGATCAAGACGCTTAATATGTTTTTTCAATGAGTACATACCTTGACATGATTTTGAAGTAGTTCAAAATGGAATAGTCAAAGAAAGAGTTCTTGCCTGTGTTGCAAGATATGAAGTTGAGTAAGACTCAAAACCTGACCACGGCAGAAGATAGAGAAAGAATGAGAGTCATTCCCTATGCCTCAGCCATAGGCTCTTTAAAGTATGCCATGTTGTGTACCAAAACTGTTGTGTACCTTGCCATGAGTTTGGCAAGGAGGTAGAAAAGCGATCCAGGAGTAGATCACTGGACAACGGTCAAAATTATCCTTAGTTACTGGATGACTAAGGAAATATTTCTCGGTTATGGAGGTGATAAAGAGTTTGTCGTAAAGAGTTATGTCAATGCAAGCTTTGACACCGATCTGGATGACTCTGAGTCTTGATCTGGATACATATTGAAAGTAGGAGCATTTAGCTAAAGTAGCTCAGTGCAGAGCATTGTAGACATAGAAATTTGCAAAATACATGCATATCTGAATGTGGCAGACCCATTGACTAAACCTCTCTCACAAGCAAAACATGATCACACCTTAGTACTCTTTGGGTGTTAATGACATGGCGATGTGAAGTACATTACTGACTCTAGTAAACCTTTCTGGGTATTGGTCACATGGCTATGTGAACTATAAAGTGTTAAGTCACATGGTGATGTGAACTATTGGTGTTAATCACAGGGTGATGTGATCTAGATTATTGACTCTAGTGCAAGTGGGAGACTGAAGGAAATATGCCCTAGAGGCAATAATAAAGTTATTATTTATTTCCTTATATCATGATAAATGTTTATTATTCATGCTAGGATTGTATTAACCGGAAACTTAGTACATGTGTGAATACATAGACAAAACAGAGTATCCCTAGTATGCCTCTACTAGACTAGCTCATTGATCAAAGATGGTTATGTTTCCTAGCCATAGACATGAGTTGTCATTTGATCAACGGGATCACATCATTAGGAGAATGATGTGATGAACAAGACCTGTCCGTTAGCTTAGCACTATGATCGTTTAGTTTTACTGCTATTGCTTTCTTCATGACTTATACATGTTCCCATGACTATGAGATTATGCAACTCCCGAATACCGGAGGAACACTTTGTGTGCTACCAAACGTCACAACGTAACTGGGTGATTATAAAGATGCTCTACAGGTGTCTCCGAAGGTGTTCGTGGTGTTGGCATAGATCAAGAATATGATTTGTCACTCCGAGTGTCGGAGAGGTATCTCTGGGCCCTCTCGGTAATACACATCATAATAAGCCTTGCAAGCGAATGACTAATGAGTTAGTATCGAGATGATGTATTATGGAACAAGTGAAGAGACTTGTCGGTAACGAGATTGAACTAGGTATTGAGATACCGACGATCGAATCTCGGGCAAGTAACATACCGATGACAAAGGGAACAACGTATGTTGTTATGCAGTTTGACCGATAAAGAACTTCGTAGAATATGTAGGAGCCAATATGAGCATCCAGGTTCCGCTATTGGTTATTGACCGGAGATGAGTCTCGGTCATGTCTACATAGTTCTCGAACCCGTAGGGTCCGCACGCTTAACGTTTGATGACGATCGGTATTATGAGTTTATGTGTTTTGATGTACCGAAGGTAGTTCGGAGTCCCGGATGAGATCGGGGACATGACGAGGAGTCTCGAAATGGTCAAGACATAAAGATCGATATATTGGACGACTATATTCGGACATCGGAAATGTTCCGAGTGATTTGGGTATTTTTTGGAGTACCGAAGAGTTACGGGAATTCACCGGGGAGTATATGGGCCTTATTGGGCTTTAAGGGAAAGAGAGAGAGAGGAGGCTGCCCCCCCAAGGCTTAGTCCGAATTGGACTAGGGGGAGGGGCTGCGCCCCCTCCTTCCTTCTCTTCTCTTTTCCCTTTCCTTCTCTCCTACTCCTACTACTTGGAAGGGCTCCTAGTTCTACTAGGAAAGGGGGAATCCTACTCCGGGTGGGAGTAGGACTCCCCTAGGGCGCGCCATAGAGAGGGCCGGCCCTCCCCCTCCTCCACTCCTTTATATACGGGGGTAGAGGCACCCCATAGACACAAGTTGATCAAGTTGATCTCTCCCAACCGTGTGCGGTGCCCCCTCCACAGAAACACACCTCGGTCATATCGTTGCAGTGCTTAGGCGAAGCCCTGCGTCGGTAGCTTCGTCATCTCCGTCACCACACCGTCGTGCTGACGAAACTCTCCCGCGTAGTTCTACTAGATCAAGAGCTCGTGGGACGTCATCAAGCTGAACGTGTGCTGAACGCGGAGGCTCCGTACGTTCGGTGCTTGATTGGTTGGATCGCGAAGAAAGTTCGACTACATCAACTGCGTCACTAGACGCTTCCGCTTCCGGTCTACGAGGGTACGTAGACACACTGTCCCCTCTCGTTGCTATGCATCTAGTAGATAGATCTAGCGTGATCGTAGGAATTTTTTTGAAATACTACGTTCCCCAACAGAGTGGTACGGCAACCCTGTCATGGAAATCATGTTGTTAGACAACGGTGAACCTTCGAACTACGAAGAAGCGATGGCGGGCCCGGACTCCAACAAATGGCTTGAAGCCATGAAATCCAAGATAGGATCCTTGTATGATAACAAAGTATGGTCTTTGGTTGACTTGCCCGATGATCGGTAAGCCATAGAAAATAAATGGATCTTTAAGAAGAAGACTGACGCGGATGGTAATGTGACCATCTATAAGGCTCGGCTTGTCGCTAAAGGTTATCGACAAGTTCAAGGAATTGACTACGATGAGACTTTTTCTCCCGTAGCGATGCTGAAGTCCGTCCGAATCATGTTAGCAATTGCCGCATTCTATGATTATGAGATATGGCAAATGGACGTCAAAACAGCATTCCTTAATGGCTTCCTCAAGGAAGAACTGTATATGATGCAGCTAGAAGGTTTTGTCGATCCTAAGAATGCTAACAAGGTACGCAAGCTCCAGCGCTCCATCTATGAGCTGGGACAAGCATCTCGGAGTTGGAACATTCGCTTTGATGAGGTGATCAAAGCGTTTGGGTTTATACAGACTTGGGGAGAAGCCTGTATTTACAAGAAAGTGAGTGGGAGCTCTGTATCATTTTTCATATTATATGTGGATCACATATTGCTGATGGGAAATGATGTAGAACTCTTGGAAAGCATAAAGGCCTACTTGAATAAATGTTTTTCAATGAAGGACCTTGGAGAAGTTGCTTACATATTAGGCATCAATATCTATAGAGATAGATCGAGATGCCTCATTGGTCTTTCAAAAAGCACATACCTTGATAAGATATTGAAGAAGTTCAATATGGATCAGTCCAAGAAAGGGTTCTTGCCTGTCTTGCAAGGTATGAGATTGAGCACAACTCAATGCCCGACCTCGGCAGAAGATAGAGAAAAGATGAGTGTCATCCCCTATGCCTCGGCCATAGGTTCTATTATGTCTGCCATGGTGTGTACCAGACCTGATGTAAACCTTGCCATAAGTTTGGTGGGGAGGTTCCAAAGTGATCCTGGTATGGAACACTGGACAACGGTCAAGAACATCCTAAAGTACCTGAAAAGGACTAAGGATATGTTTCTCGTTTATGGAGGTGCTCGTCGTAAAGGGTTACGTGATGCTAGCTTTGACACAGATCTGGATGACTCCAAGTCACAAACCGGGTACGTGTATATTTTGAATGGAGGGGCAGTCAGCTGGTGCAGTTGCAAGCAAAGCGTCATGGCGGCATCTACATGTGAAGCGGAGTACATAACTGCTTCCGAAGCAGCGCATGAAGGAGTCTGGACGAAGGAGTTCATCACCGACCTAGGAGTTATTCCAAGCGCGTCAGGCCCGATGACTCTCTTCTGTGACAACATTGGAGCTATTGCCATTGCCAAGGAACCCAGGTTTCACAAGAAGACCAAGCACATCAAGCGCCGTTTCAACTCCATCCGAAATTGTATTCAAGATGGGGACATAGATATTTGTAAAGTGCATACGGATCTGAATGTCGCAAATCCGTTGACTAAACCTCTTCCACGAGAAAAACATGATCAACACCAGAACTCTATCGGTGTTCGATTCATCACAATGTAACTAGATTATTGACTCTAGTGCAAGTGGGAGACTGTTGGAAATATGCCCTAGAGGCAATAATAAAATGGTTATTATTATATTTCCTTGTTCATGATAATTTTCTATTGTTCATGCTTTAATTGTATTATCCGGAAACAGTAATACATGTGAGAATACATAGACCACAACATGTCCCTAGTGAGCCTCTAGTTGACTAGCTCGTTGATCAATGGATGGTTACAGTTTCCTGACCATGGACATTGGATGTCATTGATAACGGGATCACATCATTAGGAGAATGATATGATGGACAGGACCCAATCCTAAGCCTAGCACAAGATCGTGTAGTTCGTATGCTAAAGCTTTTCCAATGTCAAGTATCTGTTCCTTAGACCATGAGGTTGTGCAACTCTCGGATACCGTAGGAATACTTTGGGTGTGCCAAACGTCACAACGTAACTGGGTGGCTATAAAGGTACACTACGGGTATCTCCGAAAGTATCTGTTGGGTTGGCACGAACCGAGACTGGGATTTGTCACTCCGTATGACGGGGAGGTATCTCTGGGCCCACTCGGTAAGACATCACCATAATGAGCTCAATGTGACTAAGGGGTTAGTCACGGGATGATGTGTTACGGAACGAGTAAAGAGACTTGCCGTAACGATATTGAACAAGGTATCGATATACCGATGATCGAATCTCGGGCAAGTACCATACCGATAGACAAAGGGAATCGATACGGGATTGATTGAATCCTTGACATCGTGGTTCATACGATGAGATCATGTGGGAGCCAACATGGGTATCCAGATCCCGCTGTTGGTTATTGACCGAAGATATGTCTCGGCCATGACTGCATGGTTCCCGAACCCGTAGGGTCTACACACTTAAGGTTCGATGATGCTAGGGTTATAGGGAATGTAGTATGTGGTTACCGAATGTTGTTCGGAGTCCCGGATGAGATCCCGGACATCACGAGGAGTTCCGGAGGTAAAGATTTATATATGGTAAATCCCGTTTTGGTCACCGGAAATGTTCCGGGCGTTATCGGTAACGTATCGGGACCACCGGAAGGGTTCCGGGGGTCCACCGGGAGGGGCCACCAGCCCGAGAGGGTTGCGTGGGCCAAGTGTGGGAAGGGACCAGCCCCAGGTGGGCTGGTGCGCCCCCCACCAAGGCCCAAGGCCCAGGGAGAAAGGGGAAGGGGGAAACCCTAGGTCCAGATGGGCCTTAAGGCCCACCCTAGGGCGCCCCCTCTCTGCCCCCTCCTGGCCGCCCCCTAGATGGGATCTAGGAGCTGACGCCACCCCTAGGGAGGGAACCCTAGATGGGGGTGCAGCCCCTCCCCTCCCCCATATATATATGTGGGGTATCGGGGTTGCCAGATGCACGAGTCCCTCTCTCGCTTGGCGCAGCCCTACCCCTCTCCCTCCTCGTCTCTTGCGGTGCTTGGCGAAGCCCTGCTGGAGTGCCACGCTCCTCCACCACCACCACGCCATCGTGCTGCTGCTGGAGGAAGTCTTCCCCAACCTCTCCCTCTCCTCTTGCTGGATCAAGGCGCGGGAGATGTCACCGGGCTGCACGTGTGTTGAACGCGGAGGCGCTATTGTTCGACGCTTAGATCGGAATCAACCGCGATCTGAATCGCTACGTGTACGACTCCTTCATCCGCGTTCTTGCAATGCTTCCGCATCGCGATCTACAAAGGTATGAAGATGCACATCCCTCTCGTTGCTAGTAATCTCCATAGATAGATCTTGGTGATGCGTAGGAAATTTTTTGATTTTCTGCAACGATCCCCAACATGTCCTTCATCTCATTTTCCTCCATAGCATTAGTTGTTGTGGTGGGATTTGAGAGGGAAGGACTTGGGCACTCCGTGTGCCCTTGCTATTGCATCTGGTGCATCGGTTTGAGTTCTACATGGTGATATGTGGAAGTTACAAGTTGAGAAGCCTATTACTCTTAGGTGCTTGGTACCCTAGAGCTTGTTCCTGTTGGGTGCTTGGGTGCCGTGGACGGTTGGTGGTGTTCAAAGATCATCGTGGTGTAAAGCTCGGGGCAAGCATCGGGGTCTCCATTTAGGTTGTGTAGATCGCCCCGAACAATTTGACGAGTTCCGGTGATCGCCCAAGGGTTGCCAAAGTGTACGGGTTCAGTGACCACCCCCAAGGGTTGCCAATTGTACGGGTTCGGTGATCGCCCTCAAGGGTCCCCTAGTGGAATCACGAATCTTGCATTGTGCGAGAGCGTGAGGAGATTACGGTGGCCCTAGTGGCTTCTTGGGGAGCATTGTGCCTCCACACCGCTCCAAACGAAGATTAACATCCGCAAGGGTATGAACTTTGGGATACATCGTCGTCTCCGCGTGCCTCGGTTATCTCTTACCCGAGCCCTTTACTTATGCACTTTACTTTGTGATAGCCATATTGTTTATTGTCATATATCTTGCTATCACTTAGTTGTTTATCTTGCTTAGCATAAGTTGCTGGTGAACATAGGTGAGCCTAGTTGTTTTAGGTTTTGTGCTTGAAAAATTAAACGCTAGTTTTATTCCACATTTGTTCAAGCCTAAATCGTAATTATTTTAAAGCGCCTATTCACCCCCCTCTAGGCGACATCCTCGATCTTTCATCATGTTTTGCTATAACCAGCACGGCGATGCTGGAACCATATGATGCTATGACTCGAGATGTTGGTGCTAGAACCATGTTTTTGACTTTTTGCTTTTTCAACCGATCTTTCTTAGCTTTTCGACAAAAACAAATCAAGAAAAAATACGCATAAAATGCGTTTTTCCATGCGCGAGGCATGATTTTGCTTCTGTGAGAGGCACGGCCGTGCCTCTCGGAAACAAAAAAATCAGTTTTTTTCATTAGAAGCACGGTTTTGCTTCCACAAGAGGCACTATTTTGCTTCCGCGAGAGGTACGGTTTTGCTTCCATGAGAGGCACGGTCGTGCCTCTCGAAAATGAAAAGAACATGTTTTCTGTTTTTTTCGTCCGTGAGAGGCACAATTTTGCTTTCATGAGAGGCATAGTTTTGCTTCGGCGAGAGGCACGACCATGCCTCTCGAAAACGGAAAATGCGTTTTTTTTCCGTGAGAGGCACGGTTTTACTTTCGTGAGACCCATGGCCGTGCCTCTCGGAAACTGCTTCCGGAAAGAAAATAACATGCTCCCAGTTAGGTTTTTTCATATGTTCTTTTTTCATGAAAAAAAGAACAGTTTGTCAAAACATATCAACATGGGATCTAGTTTTTAAGATCTCAGTGTGAGGAATCCAACGGTGAAAACGGTTCGAGATTTGGACGCATAATTTAAGAGATAAATCATTTTAAATAAACGGATCTACAAAAAAAGGAAAAACTCGCAGGTTGCGACAAGTGACACACATGCAACTGAAAGTGCGTTATATCAACTAGAGGGGGGGGGGTGAATAGGCGATTTTTATAAATTCGTCTCTGAGGAAATTCTAACTGAGGAATTTCCTAAGCGACAAACTTCTTAGCAGTGGAAAAGATACTCAGGTGCAAGACCGTAGCATGGTCATCATGACGAAATGAAAACAAGCACATAGTATAGGTAGCGTGTAAACATGATAAGCATGCAGAGGACTTATGACTGAAGAAATAGGGTTGAGGAAATTGAGAAAGTCTTCAGTCAAAGTCTTCAAACATTACAGATCATGTTCAACAACACAAGAATGAGTAAATGGAAGACTTGAGGAAATAGAACCAGTAGGCTTGATGAAGACAATGATTTGGTAAACCAGTTCGAACTGCTCTGACAGTTGTACGTCTGGTTGGAGTGGCTAGGTATTTAAACCTGAGGACACACAGTCCCGGACACCCAGTCCCGGACACACTGTCACGCCCAAGATGCGATTCTATCCCGATCACGTAATACACTCGTGATTGGGCACAACCACATTTTGGGCGCTTAGCAAGATGGATATCATTACATCGTACCATACATAAATACATGGGGATACAACAATTCATACAAGTCACATGAATACAACAACATCAATACAAGACATCCGACTACGGATGCAAACATGAAAAGCACAACGACATCCATCTTGCTATCCCATACTGCCGACCAGGAACCTATCCCAAGACTGACGAAGAAGAAGAAAGAACTCCAACAGAAGAACAACGCTCTCACGTCAAGTCATCAGAAAACCTGCACCTGCAACTGTTGTTGAAGTATCTGTGAGCCACGAGGACTCAACAATCCCATAACCATGGGTATCAAGACTAGCAAAGCTTTATTGGGTATGGAGAGGTTAAGTGGTGAGGTTGCAGCAGCGGCTAAGCATATTTATGGTGGCTAACTTACGAGTACAAGAATAAGATGAGCATCTACATAAACGATCGCAAACCAGTAATGATCGCTAAAGATCTTGAACCACCTACGAGTCAAACATAACACCACCGTGTTCTCTTCTCAAAGTGAAAAGAGACGGTCACAGTTACTCACACGGTTCGTGTATTTTATTTCGAATCCTCTGTCAAGTTTTCTACAACCGGACATTAGCAAATTCCAATCTGCCACATAACCGCGGGCACGGCTTTCCAAAGATCATAACCCTGCAGGGGTATCCCAACTTAGCCCATCACAAGCTCTCACGATCAGTAGAGGTACAAACAATAATACCCCTTATCTTAGGGACAACCCGATCAGACTTGGAATCCCGGTGCACAAGACATTTCGACAATGGTAAAACAAGTCCAGCAAGACCTCCCGGCATGCCAACACCCTGATAGTAGCCGCGCGTATCTCGTCTCAGGCCACGACCGGATGGGACATCATACGGGAGCCAAATACCTCGAGTTTCCCCGTGGCGGCCCCGCAGTCTGCCCGTTTGGGACGAACACCATCAGCACTGCCCCCTGTATGTAGAAGAATCCTCGGGTAGCGCTAACTCCCTATGCAATTTAATTAATTAATTAAGTTTTATTATGTTGAAAATTAAAACCAAAGTTGGGCCTTGTTGGAGGAGTTTTATTCAAAGACGAACTGTCAAGGGGTCCCCATATACCCAACCGCGTTAGGAACGCAAAATCAAGGAACATAATGCCGGTTTATCGGTTCTTAAGGCGTCATGAGTGGAACAAAACACCGAGCAAAAGGCCAAGCCTTCCACTCATTGCCAAGTATATAGGTGTGTTAATTATAGTAAGATATATTGTGATATTCCTAAAATATCCAAGATCCGACATGGAGCAATCTTCATCTTCACCTGCAACTAACAATGCTATAAGAGGAGCTGAGCAAGCGGGTAACATAGCCAAACAACGATTTGTTGGGATGGTGTCAAAGGTTAGAGGTTTCATGGCAACAAGGAGAGAGGCTGACAACAAATAGATAGGTAGCGCGACATATAGCGATAGCATCGAGACAACTAGCATAGCAATGGTAGTAAAGGTATCCAAGGAGACGGTCATCTCGCCTGAGATCCCTCAAGGAAGAAGAACGAGTCCATGGAGAAGACGAAGAAGAAGCCACGAAGACGAACCAAGTGTAGTCGAACGAATCCTCACGATCACAACGGAATATGAACTAGCGAGAACAAGCACACAACATGGTAAACACACCACTCAAGAACATGACAAGATGCTCAACCAAGTATGATGCAAGACAAGTCTATATGATGCAAAACATGGAAAGGGATGATGCATACAAGACCAACACAACCAAACAAGTTTAAATGAGGCCGGAGGCAACATATAACAATTTCGGTAAGTCCTCATATGCAAAGTTTCTAAATTGGTCCAGATTTGAACAAACCTTAAGTTCAAGTTGTTAAACAGCAAGTTAACATACACCATGATGATCTACTCGAAATTCTAGTCAAGTTACATATAAAGTTCATTAAATTCGGAGCTACGGCCTAGAAGATATGAGCAAAACAAGTCAAGCATGTCAAAGATACAAGATGCATCCAAACATCAAGCAAACACACTCCAAACAGGTTTACAACATGTTATTATGCATCTACATGCAAAAACACACAATTTTCATATAGAGCACACTCCAAAAGGAGCAACGGTTCAACACATACACATGAAATAAGATATAACAACAAACAACCCAAACAGTAAGTAGGCATATAGTTGACATCAAAACAACATGATACAATAATGACAACAAAGGGCATGTCAAGCATGTACATGTCAAGCACTACAAGCATGATCACTGAGCTACTACAAAACACCACTAGAACAAGCTGAAAACATCATGGCAAGAATGCAAAAGATGACAGTTTCACAGACTTAGTGAAATAAACTAGACATGACAGCAACAACGATAAGTAGGCAGGTTTGCAAGCTTGTACAACTCATCTCAGAGCATATCATGGCATGTGAATATAACCAACAACAAGAAGACATGTTTATGAAGCTACTCATGGCAAGAACATGGTCATATGATGCATAGAACACTAGCTATTCACATGGCAAAACTGAACTTGCTGATAACAGGCTGACAGAAACATTTTATAGCAATTTGAGAGCATGAAAACAACACGCTGCAGCAGGCCATATATGTAAACAAGGGCATGAATGGATAGAGCATAACATGGACTTAAATACATGGTCATTGGACATCCCAAAACATTCATGGATTTGATTGGGGCATCAATCAAACATGGCATCAGGATATAACAGTTTCAGACTTAGCAGTTTTTAACAAGTCATAGAAATTAGCAACAGCGAGTAGACCACTTTGCAAGCTTGTTGCCAAACACCACAAGGCATATAACGAAAAGTGGATTGCACTACAACAAAGATGACATGATTGTGCTTCTAAAACATATTGACAAGTAGCTCAAACAAAAATCACACATAAAGATATGAAAAAGACAAATCAGCATCTCATAACAAGTTTCAGCACTTACCAGCCACATGCACTTTTGCAACATAGATAAACATGGTAATATGTCACCTAACATGAACGCAATAACCACCATCATATAGAGCACTTCACCATGAACATTTTGACATATCATACACTCCATTTGGACCAACATGCACAAAGTTACAACCTCACAAACATGCTAACATATTGTTGACATACAACAAGGACTTAACAATAACATCACATAGCAGTTTTGGAACGAAGATTAAGACATGAATATGAACGGTAACATGCATGCACATGAAACTAACATGAAGAGCATATCAGAACGAACATCTGGACATATCATTTGCTCAAATTGGACAACCGTGCACAAAGTTACAGCCACACAAAGATGCATACAAAATATTTGAAAACACGGACTTAGTGATAAAAACAGCACCTAGGGGTTCAAGTGGACACGTTCGGGTCTGGCCGAACATGTCCGGCGGCTGGGAGGCTGGCGCATGGGCCCGGGGCGAGGTGGACCGGGTCGGGTTCGGGTGTCACGTCCCGGATCTCGCCAGACCCGAGGACGTCGACAGCGACGCGCGCAGGGCCTGCGGGCCGGCGGAGGAGGTGAACGGCGGCAGGGATGCGGTGGCCGGGGCCCTCGAGGAGCTTGGGCGGCGAGGCTCTCCGGCGGAGCTGCGGCCGGAGAGGAGCAGGGAGGCGCGAAGGGCGGCGGAAGAGGCCTCCGGCGAGGTATGGCGGGGATGGCGAGGTCGATGGTGGCGGTGGCCTCCGGCGATCGTGGCTGGCAGGAGGCGATAGTTCTGAGGGCGAGGCAACGGGCGTCTGGCGAGGCGAGGAGCTGGCGACGCGGCGGGGTGCTCCGGCGGGAAGGTGTCGGGGTCCGGTGAGCTCGTGGTGGCGGTGCCACATGGCGCGGAGGGGTCGGCGGGGCTCGGCAAAGCTAAAGGAGGCGTTGGGCGATCGAGCGCCGCAGGGCGGCTGGAGGAGGGTCGCCGGAGGTGGCCGGAGGCGGCGGCGAGGCTCGACGATGGCGAAGTCGAGGGCGGCGCGGGGAGACGCATGGGCGCGAAGCAAGCGGAGCGCTGCGGAGGCAGACGGGCAACACGCACGGGCGGCTCGGGACCAGCTCAGGCCCGGCCGGGGCCCGGTGCGGCCCGAGGCGGGCCTGGAGGGCCACGGCGGTGCTGGGGAGAGGGGATAGGCGCGGGGAGACATGGCAGCACGCCATTGGCTGCAGGTGGCGGAGGGTGATGACGTGGCGGTGATGCTGGTGGCTGGAACAGCGCCAAGTGGCGGCAGTGGGTTGGCCAGGCACAGAAATGGAGGAGGTTCACGGCGGCTGCGAGGTGGAAGGAGGTAGGGGCTAGGGTTAGGTCTAGGTAGTCCATTTTTGGAAGGGAAGGGGGTATAAATAAGGTTGGTGGCTAGGGTTAGGGGGTTTTGGGGCCGTTTCGGAGCCTCGGATCTTGATCCGACGGTTCCAGAGCGGAGGGGGGGGGGCTAGGAGAGGCCTAGTGGACTGGTTGTGGGATGTGTAGAAGGCCTTGGGCTGCGGGGGAGGAGAAAGAGAGAGGCCCGATGGGGCTTTTCGGAGACCAAAAACGTCCGACAATTTAACCGGCAACGGTGCCGCTATACTTATCCGTTGGGCTATCAAACCGACTCCGACTGCGATGAAATCTGGCAGGCGGCCTGTCTACACTATAATAAGACCACACGCCAAGTTTCCTCCCATTCCGAGAACATTTTTCGGCCACTTATAAAATAAATATTCGGAGGTGCGGCGCATGCGAGTGTGTCTGGGCTCAGAACGGACAACAGAGAGGACGAGGGGGTTCGGCCGGATGCAAGTTTTGAAAACATGCTGATGCAATGCACATGATGACATGGCAAAATGCAACACGCAAGAAGATGACATGGCAACGACGATGAATAACTAACTGACACCTAGCGCATCGGACTCGGGGCGTCACACACACAGTCCAGGACACCAAGTCCTCACCGTATTCTCCTTGAGCTAAGGCCACACAGTCCTCGCCCAATCACTCGTGGTAAGTCTTCATAGGTGACTTCCAAACCTTCACAAAGTCGGTCACCCGGCGATCCACAATTCCTCTTGGATGCTCTAGACCATTGACTCCTAACCGTCTAGAAGATCACAGTCTTCAAAGGTAACAAGCGTCGGTTCCACTCAGGAACAATCTCTTCAGTGATGCTCAATCACTTTGGGGTATTAGGTGTTTGGGTTTTGGGTTTTTCCTCACTTGATGATTTTCGCTTAAAGTCCTCGGAGGATGGGTTGCTCTAGTGACAAGTGTCAGTTTCTCTCGGAGCAGCCAACCAACTAGTGGTTGAAGGGGCGGCTATTTATAGCCTAAGGAGCAGCCCGACATGATAAGACATAAATGCCCTTAAATGATACGACCGTTATGGTGGGCAGATATTTTGGGACAGCTGGCGCATAGCACAACAACAATCGGAATGTTGAGTATCAAATTCCTTAGGGCTATCATGTTCCTCACATGTAGGAAATCCACACCGGCGAATTCCTAACTCCTCAGTCAGAACAAATTCCTCAGAGACCAAAATTACTGCGTCTCTATCACTGAAGAAATTGACTGAACTGTATGAGATTTCCAATTGCTTCACTCGAAAGGATTGGTTAGTGTAGGCTTTGAGTTGAGCATCACATGGAAATATGTTTCCTTAGTTTTTCCTCGACCCCCTTTAATAGTACGGTGTTTCCTATGACTCAAGAAAGAGAAAATGAAACTACGAAAACAAAAGTCTTCACGCTTCATAATCCTCACATGATTATCCAAGTCTTCAAGGTCACACCAATTTCTTCACTTTCAAAATCTTCAGAAATCCAAAGTCTTCAGTTGAAGACATTCATTTTTAGGGGTCGACTTTCTCTGTAAATATCAAACTCCTCATAGACTTATAGACTTGTGTACACTCACAAACGCATTAGTTACTTAACCTATAAGTCTTCAATACACCAAAATCACTAAGGGGCACTAGATGCACTTACAATCCCCCCCTTTTTTGGTGATTGATGACAATATAGGTCTAGTTTTCAACGGGGAAAAACATATGAAGTGTAAATACTGATATTGAGGTATTTGATTGCAAGATATAGAAGAACTCCCCTAAAGATGTGCATAGTGAGGAATTTGCTTTTGAAGCAATGCACATTTGAACAGTAATATCATGGAGATCTCCCCCTATATCTTGTAATTCATACACGCATTGTAATTCATACACGCATTTTACATATGATATGAAGAATTTCAAATGCATGATGAAATATGGTGACTGTTGTAATTCAGCATGCGTGCATTAACATATATGAGGAAATAGCATGCAGAAAAACATAGCGAAAGCATGAGACCACCATCGGGTTTAAGTTTACAACTCGATCCAACAAAGTCTTCAAAAGAACGAGAGTTGTAACTTAGCAAAAAAAAACACCCATATATAAAGACCCGCTTGAAGACTAACTCAAATTTCTCCCCCTTTGTAATCGAATGACCAAAAGGGATGAAAAATGAGGACTAATGCCCCTGAAGAATATCACGGAGATGAAGGAGGAGCGCCAGTGTTGTTGGGGTCGGTTGTTGGAGCAGGGCCTGCCGCAATGTCGTCCAAATCCTCATACTCGTCAGTCTCGCATGATGAAGAATATGAGCTGGCCACCAAGGAAGGAACTTTGAATTTCTTGAATTTCTTTGCCGGAGGCTGAGACCATTCAAAGTCTTCCTTGAAGCCCATTTGCTTCAGATCTTCTTCACTTTAGAGATTAGACATAATAGCCCAAGTGCGATGGAAAACTTCATGGAGGTAGTAATGGTTTTTCTTCACTGCATTATATGTCGCAGTCATGTTGTGAAGAATTGAACCAAACTGCCTCTTGACCCATTTATGGTTGCGATCGACCTTCTGATGAAGACCGAGGAGAAGCTCACGATCAGTCATCACCCTTGGAGCTGTGCCTTGAGAATTTTGCTTTGAAGCATTGGAAGCAGAGTCATGAGTGGTAGAGTCATCATTGGTAGAGTAGGATGCAGCTTTGCGGATTTGACCATCCAATGGAAGAATACCTTCATCAATGATTGCAGCTTTTCCTTTCCCAACAACTGAAGAATATCTCCATTTGAGGACTTCAAGAGGACGCAGATAGCTGAGATGATTCTGAAAGTCAGCCTTGTAATCAATGGAAGACCTTGTTCTGATGAATCTCATGATCCAGGGAGCATAAGGCTTCAGGTTGAAAGGAGACAGTGCCACATTTGCGAGAGTCCTCATGAAGAAATCATGATAGTTGATGGGGATTCCATGCATGATATAGAACAACTGATTCTTCATGATGCCAATGATTTCCTCATCATTTGAGTCGTGGCCTTTGATTGGACTCAAAGTCTTGTTCAGAATTTGATAGATAGTCTGAGGCACATATAGCAATTCCTTCACGAGGAATTTGGTTCTTGGTGCTTGACCAGGCTTCACCGGTTTCATCAATACTTGCATGTAGCGATCAGTAAGTTCAGGTTCATGGTACACACACCGTGCACCTTCAAGGGGAGGACTGAGATGCAGGGCCTGAAGCAATTCAGAGGCCGGTGCCTTGAAGTGAGTATTTTCTGTCATCCAGTCCAGCACCCAAGAGTTCACATCTTCAGCTTTTCCGGTGATGTGCAGTGTTGCATAGAACTGAAGAATGAGCTCTTCATTCCAGTCGCATATGTCAGTGCAGAATGAGAGCAATCCAGCATCGAAGAGAGTGCTGAGGACCAGTGTGAAGCAAGGCAAGGATTCCATATCCACATGAGGAATATGCTCTTCTTTCCAAAAAGCAGTGAAGAATAGAAATTTGCTTGGCTGGCAGTCCAGAAACGCTTCCTTCTAAGGCGAGCAGAGTCATATGGATTGAAGTCAGTGAAGAACACATGCTCGTGAAAGAAGTCATCAACCTTGAATTTTTGCTTCTTAGAGAATGGATCCTTAGGCTTGGGCTGAAGATTGTCAGTCAATTTCATCACAGCCTCCGGAATCACAGGCTTCGGAATTTCTGTTTCTGCTTCAGCTGCAATTGGAGACTTCATTTCTTCAGCAGCTTTTTCATCAACACTAGTGGCTGGAATTTCTTCATGAGATTTTTCATCAGCACTAGTGGCTGGAATTTCTTCATGAACGGAGGGAGTGGTGCGAGGTTCTTCAGAGCCCGTATGAACTTCAGTACGCTGATGACCCTCAACCGTAAGGGATCTATTGCAGCGTTTTCGATAAGTAAGAGTGTCGAACCCAACGAGGAGCAGAAGGTATTGATAAGCGATTCTGAGCAAGGAATTACTGCAAGCACTGAAAGATAACTTTTAGGGGGTTTTCTTGATATAAGTAACAGGAAAGTAAAAGCGAGCAAAGTAAAAGGCACTGAAGAGTAACAAGTGGCCCAATCCTTTCCGAGCAAAGGAGAGGCCTAGCAACTGAACTTATAAAGGCTAAAGTGTTCTTGAGGACACACGGGAGAGGTAGTCATGTGCTTTCGCCATATTCCGTATCGGTACTATGTGATGTGTTGATAAGTGTTGAGTGGGTGGATCTATGCTAGTACACTCTCTAGACTAAGATGAGTGTACTCTTATGATTAAACACCTTGCAAGCATGCGCAAATACAAGATAGTATTTAAGGCAAAAGCCTAACCATAGCAATACGATCGATGATCCATTGTTCCCTTGTGCAAAAGCGTGCGAACTGGGGTTCAGGTTTCTGTCACTCCGGCAACCCACCGTAAGCATTATTTGTACACAATGTATTCCCCTAGGTCCTTAATAAGGCGAAGTGTTGAGTGTTCGACTCACACAACACCACTAGTAAAATAACAACACAACTTAAGTATCAAACACCACATATTACTTCAACATCATATAACTACTAACAACAAGACTTTTCCCATGTCCTCAAGAACTAAAGTAACTACTCACAAGACATAAAAGAGATCATGATTAGTGGAGATAAATGGATGATAAACAATCTGGACATAATGATATTTCTCCAACAAAACTCAATAGCATTCACCACAAAGTAGTAATCAACACCGATGGAGTAGAGAGGATAGATAGTACGGATTACAACACAAGTTGCAATGGTGAGATGAGATTGGATGAAGATGGAGATGGTGCTGATGTTGGGGATGATGTTGATGATGATCTCGATGATGCCCGTGATGATGGTGATGACGATGGCGATGATCTCCCCTTCCGGGAGGTGATTTCCCCGGCGGAATCTGCCCGCCGGAGATGGCTTTTTCTTCTCTGTAGGTTTCCGCCACGGAGCGGCGGCGGAACTCCGTCAAACCCCCCCCCCTAGGGTTTTCGGATGACGTGGAGTATATAGGCAAAAGGGGGCAGCCGGAAGTGGGCCAGGGGCTCCAGGCGCCCCCCCAGCGCGGCCAGGGAGGGGGCCGCGCCAGGTGGCCGCCTGGGCGCCCTGTGGCCCCCCTCTGGTTGCCCTTTTGCGTGCCTTCATGGTCCATCTAGAAAATACCCTCCGTCGATTTTCAGGTAATTTGGAGGTATTCTTCTTCAGCAACTCAGCGTCCACTTTTTACCGCTGAATCCTGCGTCTGCTGCTTCGGCACCAGAAAGTTGCAAACTGTGTAAAATAAGCCAAAACAACATAAGAACATCATCGTAATGTGAAATATATCAATGAATAAGGATGAATTACGATATAAAATAGTGATGCATTTTGGACGTATCAACACCCCCAAGCTTAGACCTCGCTTGTCCCCAAGCGGATACTGAGCTCGGTAAACCTATCCACAAGTTTAGAGAGTGAAGCGTCGATAAATAGCGTACGAACAAGAAGCATCACAGTCTCTTCACCAAACTCAAATATCCACAACAGCAATTTTCAACTCATAAAGCCCTTATAAAAGAGTGGTAACACTTATAATCAAAAGTAGGGCTAAGGAAGCTCATCAAATCATGGCAAACATGTCCTTTGGTCAAAGAACAACTAATAGCTTTTACTTTTGCTCTTTCTCTTTATGTTTTGATGAGATTAATTGAAGCTTTTGAAAGAACATGTTATTAGGCAAGAAGTGAAAGTGTTAACAGAAAGGAAGATGTTTGCTTTAGCTGGGCTTGACAAACAACTTACTTATCAAATGATAATGTCAACAAGGATATGATATGACAAATCTTAATGCAACTTTATATGAATGAATCCTCGTCAACATCAAATGTCTGCTCTCTTTAAGAATAGAAGGAAGTAGGAATAACTGACTCAACCTAAAACTAAGAGATAGCCCCTGCTCTAGGGAAGTAGGGAAAACTCATGTGCTATCCTTAAATCAAACAGAATGAAAACAAGTTTTGAGAGGTGCATGATTTGTCAACGAATGCTAATAGATAATTCAATTACTTCTCGAACTGGACAAGTTTCGAGGAACGGCTCCCGCACGGGGACGATCACATCCCCTTAATCTCCTTTGTTTATCACTGCCAAAAGTTTTCTGATTTCTCATGAACAAAGCGTGAAGGAGGGTTTGTTTGTTGTATTATCTTTTATGAGCCGGGCGCACTCATGCCAGTTCCTTCTCGTATTAGGGGTTTGCAGATTAGACATGCAATCCCGGGGTAAAACTTGTCCAACTTAAAAAGATCATGAATTAACTATTACTTCCTCATGAGCTAAAACAGGGGCACAAAATAGAAGATTTTGAACATTTAAGGATAACACACAAATTCTATACTTTAGGAGGTGGTAGTGGAATACTACGAATAGGAAGGTATGGTGGACTCATATGGAAGGTATTGGTTTAAGGGTATGGATGCACAAGCAGAATTCCGCTTAGTACAGAGTTTAGGCTAGCAAAGGCTTTGAGAGAACAGACAATTGATGATGACTAAGATGCAAAGCAATATAAAGCATAAACACTAAAATAAGCATAACACATCAAGTTGTCTTCCTTGTCAGCATAACACTTCAAGCATAATAACATAAAGGTTTTGGCTATGTCGCTACTTTAAGAAAATCATGCTTATTGTTATGGCCAAAGCTATGTTTGCCAAGATTAAATAAGGTTTTCAAAGCCATACCTGATATAAGGTCAATACTCCCCATAAGAATCATCATATAAGGTCGATTGCGTGAAGAGAATACCGAGTGCAGCAAAGGAACCAATAGACTTCTCGTTAATATTCCATCATAGACGACTCCACACTCACGGATACAATCTCTCCATAGAAGGAGTGATAGACCTCAATGCACACACCTATTTCATATAATAACCTCCCTAGACATGATACGACTCTACTCGACTCTAAAAGACAAAAGATAAAGATAAAGATACCGGGCACTCCCCCAAGCTTGGAACAAGCCAAGGGAATGCCATTACCCAAGGAGATTTCACTCCTCATTCTTGTTGATGTTGATTCTTCAAATCTCTTATGACACGGCGAAGGGTTTGGTTTTCCTTCTCCAAGATCTCCACTTGTACCTTTAGTACACGGAAATCTTCGCACAGCTGATTGGTGATGCGATAAGCCTCGGAGATGGTGGAGAGCGTACGTTGATATTCAAGTGAAGTAGAGGGCCCTGAAAGGTTAAGAGAAAGATCATAATGAGGTTGGACAGATCCCACCATGATGGGATTGCTTGGGCCTCCTTGTTGTTGGGCAGTGATAGTCTTGACTTCCTCCCTCACGGAGCGCTCCATCTCCGCTTGTCTTGCGGCAATCTCTTCTTCGGTAGGCCAGTCAACGTGCTTCCCTTGATTAAGATCCTTCTGGACTTGACGTAGACGCCATCCCAAGAAGTCCTCTCCACTCGAGCCACAAGAAGACATCTCTAACAATAACTTTTTACCCTGACAGAAACAGATCAAAAAGAAAACACACGAAATCGCAAGATACGTTGCCGGAACAATCCGGACAAATATATAGCAAAAATTTCTGCACAGAAAGGAAGGTAACAGGCTAAAGCGGGGTCGGAGACGGACTCCTGGGTGCCCAGGCGGCCTCCCGGCGCGGCCAGGAGGTAGGGCGCGCCAGGGGGGCACCTGGCCCCCCTGGAGCTTGTCTCCGGTTCCACTTAGGCTTAGAATTTTACTAATTTTGCAAAAACTCATAATATGGAACTTTTATGGCGGTTCGCGATGTTTCCTTACCGTAATACATACCTTTTCTTATTCTGCTTCTGCTGGTGTCTGAAACAGGGCTGCAACATGTTCTTCGTGAGTTGTTGTGTATATCATATTCACATCAACATTGACAGGGTCTCCTGCTATGTAATGCTTAAGTCTTTGCCCATTCACAACTTGAGGTTTGGTGCCTTCAAAATTGTTAATCTTGATTGCACCAGACCGATAGACTTCTTCAATATGAAATGGCCCTTCCCACCTGGAAAATAGTTTGCCTGGAGAAAACCTGAAACGGGATCTAAACAACAAAACTTTATCACCAACATTAAATTCACGTTTCAGAATCCTCCTATCATGCCACTTCTTTACTTTTTCCTTGAACATTTTAGCGCTCTCGTAAGCTTCACTTCTCCACCCATCTAGAGAAGTCAAGTTCATGAGACGCTTCTCACCAGCTAACTTTGGGTCAGCATTAAGCTCTCTGACAGCCTAGAAAGCTTTGTGCTCTAATTCTAATGGCAAATGGCAAGCCTTGCCATAAACCATTTTATAGGGGGACATGCCCATGGGGTTTTTGTAAGCAGTTCTATACGCCCACAAAGCATCTCCTAACTTATTTGACCAGTCCTTTCTATTTCTATTAACTGTCTTCTGCAAGATCAACTTGATCTCTCTATTGGTGAGCTCAACTTGCCCACTAGTTTGAGGATGGTACGGTGAAGCAATTCTATGATTGACATCGTACTTGGCTAAAGCTTTTCTAAAAGCTCCATGCGTGAAGTGTGATCCTCCATCAGTCATGAGATACCTAGGTACACCAAACCTAGGGAAAATCACATCTTTGAGCATTTTCAAAGATGTCTTGTGATCAGCACTTTTAGTGGGGATTGCCTCAACCCACTTGGTCACATAATCAATAGCTACTAAAATGTGAGAGTATTTGTGCGAAGAAGGAAAATGACCCATAAAATCAAAACCCCAGCAATCAAAAGGTTCAATCACTAGTGAGTAATTCATAGGCATCTCATTCCTTCTACTAATGTTACCAACTCTCTGACATTTATCACAGGCTAAAACATAATTTCTAGCATCCTTAAAGAGAGTAGGCAAATAAAAACCTGATTGAAGAACCTTATGTGCGGTCCTCTCACCGGCATGATGTCCTCCATAGGGACTATCATGACATTGTCTGAGAATGTCCTTCTGCTCATGTTCCGGTATGCATCTTCTCACGATCCCGTCTGGACCTTCTTTGAAAAGATGTGGGTCATCCCAAAAGTAGTGCCTCAAATCATGAAAGAACTTCTTCCTTTGCTGAAATGTTAAACCTGGAGGCAAATACTTCGCAACGATAAAATTAGCATAATCTGCAAACCAAGGATCGGAAAGAGATTGTACTTTTACAACGGCAAGTTGCTCGTCTGGAAAACTGTCGTTGACTGGGATGGGATCATGCGGTATATCTTCCATCCTTGAAAGATTGTCCGCCACCGGATTGTCTTCTCCTTTCCTATCAACAATCTGCAAATCAAATTCTTGAAGAAGGAGTACCCATCTGATAAGCCTTGGCTTGGCATCCTTCTTGGTCATAAGGTACTTAATGGCAGCATGGTCAGTATGAATAATAACTTTGGAATCAACAATATACTGCCTAAACTTATCACAAGCAAACACTACAGCTAAAAATTCTTTCTCAGTAGTAGCATAATTCTTTTGAGCACTATCAAGGGTTTTACTAGCATAATGTATAACATTCAATTTCTTATCGACCCTTTGCCCTAAAACAGCTCCAACAGCAAAATCACTAGCATCACACATAATCTCAAAAGGTAAATTCCAGTCAGGTGGTTGTACTATAGGAGCGGTTATTAAAGCTTTCTTGAGAACTTCAAAAGCCTCCTTACAATCTTCATCAAATACAAAAGGAACGTCCTTCTGGAGAAGATTAGTGAGGGGTCTCGAAGTCTTAGAAAAGTCTTTAATAAATCTTCTATAGAAGCCAGCATGGCCGAGAAAACTGTGAATACCTTTGATGTCCCTTGGATAGGGCATCCTCTCAATTGCTTCGATCTTGGCCTTGTCCACCTTAATTCCCCTTTCGGAAATCTTGTGACCAAGAACAATTCCTTCGTTAACCATGAAGTGGCACCTCTCCCAGTTGAGTACCAGATTTGTCTCCTCACATCTCTGCAAAACTTTATTAAGGTTGTGGAGACAGTGGTCAAAGGAAGTTCCATAGACGGAGAAATCGTCCATGAAGACTTCCACAATCTCCTCACAGAAACCATGAAAGATAGCAGACATACACCTTTGAAAAGTAGCAGGGGCATTACATAAACCAAAAGGCATACGCCTGTAAGCATAAGTACCAAAGGGACAAGTAAAAGTGGTCTTCTCTTGATCAGCAGTGTTAACATGAATTTGAGAGAAGCCAGAATAACCATCGAGGTAACAAAAGTGGGTATTTTTGGATAACCTTTCAAGCATTTGGTCGATGAACGGCAACGGGTAGTGATCCTTCCTGGTTGCCTTGTTCAGCTTCCTGTAATCAATACACATTCTATATCCAATAATAATTCTCTGAGGTATTAGTTCATTCTTATCATTAGGAACCACAGTTGTACCTCCTTTCTTAGGAACACAATGTACAGGGCTTGCCCACTTACTATCAGCTATAGGGTAGATAATACCTGCGGCTAGAAGCTTGAGAATCTCAGTTCTTACAACATCCATCATCTTCGGGTTCAACCGTCGTTGATGATCAATGTCGGGGAAACTGATTGCCCACGAACACCTATGGGACCGGAGCCCCTTCTACGGTACGGCAAGGGAGCGGAGGGAGCACCAAGAGCAGATCGAGGGGCACACGCGAGCAGTTTACCCAGGTTCGGGCCGCACGGATGCGTAAAACCCTACTCCTGCCTTCGGTTGTATTGAATTCTGGAGCTCGGGAGCTTGAAGATCTACAGTACTAGCTACACCGAGCGTGGGAGTGATCAAGTTTCTGGAATCGAACCCCCTCTACGTTGTGCATGGCCCTCCTTTTATAGCTCAAAGGGGTCACCGACAGGTGTCAACGTAGATGAGGGTAAAAGTGTAAAATTGGTGGTAGATGGAACAGTGCATGAACAGTGTATGCACAGTGGTCTATACCTAACCCTGACGGTGGGGGACAAGGGCATTGAATGCCCGTCGCCGTCACCCCAAAAGCGTCCGCCCGGGCGTCTCCGTTCGCCACGACGATGGCCTTGTCACTGTGGCTTGCCACCGTGTTCCCCAAGCTGCACAGCCATCTGCCAGGTGCCCCTGGAAGGGTCCCAGGGCGACGCGTGGCCAGATGAGCTGGAGCACAGGCACACAATGTGAGCCTCCCCCGGCAAGCACCTTGCCGGGGTTGCTATCTTGCCGGGCCCGGAAGCTTGTCGCTCTCCGGGTCCTGCCGGGGCGCATGATGCGCCACGATATATCTTCTGAGGTGCTGTTCTTTGGCCTTCCTGGCAAGCTCCTCTTGCCAGGGTCTTGGGCTGGAATGATAACCTAGAGCCTGGTGCGGCCTTCCCGGCAAGCTCCTCTTGCCGGGGCCTTGTTCTTCAGATTTGTATACTTTGTTCTTGAATGGTTCTAAAGGATCCAGAGCGGGCCTCGGCGGGCGCGTGGTAAGCCCGACCACGGGACGCTGCTACCGCCCGTGCACAAGTCGGGATACTAAGGTACCCCTACTTTAGTACACCGACAAGAGCCCCCGGGCCTGGGCCACACACGGTGCCGAGCGCTGTTGGGCTAGGCCCAAAACAGTGCACGGGCACACGCGGCCCACGGCGTGCCGTATCGCCCTCCGTATCCGCCGCATCTCTCCCTAACGGCACGCGTCGATTGCGGCGTCGTGGGAGAGATCGTGGCCTGTTTCTTTAATGGGAAAATGCGGAACGTCCCCCACTTCCCCCTTAAAAGCAGAGGAAGTAGGGGCAGTTTCCCCCCATTGCTTTCATTGTGTCTTCAATCTCCAGAAACCCCCGCCGCCCTCTGCCTCCCCAAAGGTCGACAGAGAGCCGAGCTCCACCCTTCCTCCGCCGTCTCCAGCATCCACAACGCCGTCGACCTCCCTCGCCGTCCCCGCCATGGCCCCGAAGAGCGACAAGGCGAAGAGCGACAAGGCGAAGAAAGAGAAGTCCGACAAGGCGGCGAAGCTGGCAGCCATGCGGAGGAGGATGGTGGTCTTCCCGCCGAGGCTCGGCGCGAGGGAGCTGCGGGACAAGTATTACCTATTCTGGGCGAGGGAGACGAAAGCTCACCCACGCACCAGGGTCCTCTCCGCCGAAGCCATCGACCTGTACCCGGGAGGTTACCACTACTTTGCTCTGTTCTTCCACTGTGGCCTTTGTCCTCCGTACTCCGAATTTTTCTGCGATGTCATGAACACATACGGACTCCACCTGCTCGATTTCACCCCGAGTGCCGTCCTCACTTTGGCCGTTTTTGCACATCTGTGCGAAAACTATGTCGGGGTCCATCCAAACGTAGCTCTCTTCCGCCACTTCTTCACACCTAGAGTAGAGTCCGGATCCCCACTCTCCGGCGGTATCTCCTGGATCTTCAGGCTCGGCAAGAAGGAGGCGTACTTGATTGGAGAGCTCCGCGGCAAGTGGGAGGAGTGGAGGGCTGATTGGTGCTGGGTTATAGAAGAGGAGCCCCAACAGTTTACCTCGCCGCGCCGGACTGCAATAGTGCGCGACAAGGATTGGAGTGACTTGGCCCCGGAGGACGATAAGCTGCAGATTGCCCTCACTAGGATCCTTCGCCTCCGGGCTGCCAACCTTACTGTAGGCGAGGTCGGGGCGGATTTCCTTTGCCGCCGCATTGCCCCCTTGCAGGACAAGAAGAGGCCCGCTTGGGAGTTCGGTAACGCGGCAGACCGCATGAGGCTGCGCCCCGTGCTGAATTATAACTTCACCGTCTTGGAACTTAAGGGGATGGTTCGGGAGCTGTTTAAGCACGACCCCAAGCACAAGGAGTGGTTCACCCCATCCCGGGGAGTAGTTCCTCTTTGCAACAATTCTGCCCTTAGTGCCATCCGTGCGGCAATGCCCGAGTGTGACTCCCACGGGGTGGTTCCCACTTGGCTGACGCCTTCAGAGGAGACCGTGCAGACCTTCTTCGACAGCCTGGTTGAACGGCCACGCAACCCCGAGGAGAAAAATGGGCTCACTCGTGCGACCACCGACCGGGACGTGGCGTATATAGCCAACAGGATGGAGGAGGCCGCCACAGCGGCGGCCGCGGGTGAGTTTGGGTACACCGTGGAGGAAGCAGAAGCAGCGGACGCAGTGAGCCAAGCCGAGGAGGAAGAGATCCTCAAGCTGCTGGGGTCCGCCGGGAAGCCCGCCGGGGAGCCTGCCGGGACGAGCGAGGCTGCCGGGCAAGGCACTGAGTCCAGTGAGCCCGCCGAGGAGGACGCCGAATCGGGCGATTCCGACGAAGACTCGGGCGGGTCACTGAACCTCGACGACGCCTCCTCATCCTCGGAAAACTCTCCGCCACCCCCGAGTCTTCCACCGCCGCAGAAGAAGCGCCTCCGCAAGACCGCTGAGACGGCGAGGCCACCGGCGCCCCGACAACAACCGAAACGTCGTGCGACGCGCGCCACCACGACGAGCAAGGTCGTCAATGAGGCGCCCCATGTCCCAGCGGCAAGCGGAGGGGGATCTTCTCGGAGCGGTTCTAGTGTTCCTTCTGCCCCTCGGTCCTCGGCGACGACCGGCGCGGGGTCTTCGCAACCCACGGCTCCAGAACCCGCCAAGCGCCCGAGGGAGCCTACTCCTCCAGCTCCTTGCGCTGGGATGCGCGAGGCGGAATTTGATTTCTCCGCCCTTAGCTCCGACGAGGAGGAGGAAGAGTAAGCACTTGCAACTTTTATTTCCTTTGATTTTTGTTATTGTCTTGAATTCTCTTGCTTGGTTCTGATCTTGTTTGGCTTCCAGGACCCTGACCCAAAGGATGGCGAAGAGGGCCAAGATCCCTGTGGTTGACCTTGAGGACGACGAGCCCGTCGTCGCGGCAGGAGACGTGCCCGCGATAGGCTTGCCGGACCAGCCTGCTGCTCCGGAGAGCAGCCCCCAGCGTAAGTTCCTTGTTTACTTTTTCTGTTTGACGGGCGCGCTTGAAGTTATTAACCTTATTGATGTCTTGTTTGTTGTCTTGTGCAGAAGTGGAACCGCAGCCGCAGGAGCACCAGGAGACCGCCCCCGACGAGCCGCTCGTCCCACCATCCCCGCCAAGGAGGAGTTCCCCGGCGAGGGGGGATGCTCTGCCAAGGACGGGTACTCCGCCAAGGGCGAGTACCCCGCCAAGAGCGAGTTCCCCGACAAGGATGGGCACCCCGCCAAGGGAAGGCGCCAGCAGCCCTCTGCTGGCGGGGGCCACTACTACGCCACCAAGGGAGAACTCCCCGGCGAGGGACCCCGTCATTGAAGAGGCCCGCGCAGGTAAACCCTTGTACTTTCCTTCTTCTGAATTCTTCTTTTTTGGATATTTGCTTGACGGTTCTTTCTTTTCTTTTTCTTCTGTCAGATCCGCACGCCCCGGAGTCGATGGAGACGGAGACCATCGCCGAGGAGGAAGTGCGCGGCGACGCCAGCGACGTCACCACCACTGAAGGAATGTCCGGTGCTGACGAGCCAGCCGCCGAGGAGACTGCCCCGACCGCTGACGCGGCGGTTGGGGAAGGGACCGGCGACCGTACTGCTGGCCCTGAGGCCACAGGAGCGCCGGACGCTGCACCGGCCGCCGACCCCTCCGCCCCCGCGGCTGGGTCGGGCATCTATCTGGAGGCCGCCAACGGGGTTTTCATCCAAGTCCCGTGGGCGTCCTCATCAAGGGCACCCACGGAGGGGGAGAGCTTCGACGGAGAAGTTCTCGCCTCCGCTGGGCTGAGGGTTGTCGACGCGCCCGGCAGCAGCAACGAGCCCGAAGAGGAGCAACTCCTACATCGACTCCTGGGCTTGTACCGGGCCAGGCAAGCCAAGCTGGAGTCCCGGGAGGCTCTGGCTGCCAAGGCCGGTGCTGATCTGGAGAAGCGCGCCGCGGAGCTCCGTGCCGCCAACCAAGCGGCCCTTCGGAACTTGGCGGAGGAGCGCGAAGAGCTTGCCGAGGCGCACCAAGCGTTCATCCTCGAGAAAGCCGAGGTCGAGGAGCAACAGCGACGGGCCGCCGAGGATTTGGCACGGCGGGAGGGAGTGCTGAACCAGCGGAAGGTCGACCTCGATAGCCATGAGGACGACCTCACCGCTCGCGAGCAGGCCATTGGCGGGGCTCTGCAGGAGGCGAGGGACGCCGCTACTACCGCAGAGACCGCCAAGAGGGATCTGGAGGCCAGGGTGGCGCAGTTGGAGACGGGCTTGAAGGCGAGCGAGGACAGGGTTGCCGCGCTCAACGTGGCGCGGGAGAAGGACGCCCACACCAACTCGGAGCTGCAAGTCCGTCTCTCCGAGAAGGGCAAAGAGCTCAACGACGCCAGGGACTCCATCGCAGACTTGGAGCTGAAGGTTTCCACCCTCAGCGACTCACTTGACGCCGCCCGAGACCGCGAAACGAAGCTGAAAGATGATCTTCGTGCTGAGAGGGCCCTGCTGGACAGCGCCGCCGTCTCGCAAAACAACTTCCAGCGGGCGATGGAGCAGTGGACCGAGGAGCTCGTCGCCTCTGCCGCCAACATCGACAGGGAGATGGTGGCGCTGAGGGCGGAGCACCTCGTGTACTCCCCCGACGAGAGCCTCCCCCACAGCGCCAAGCTGAGCTTGTTCTTCAGAGGGGTGGCGCCGGCCCTCGCGCAGCTACGGGAGAGGGTCCCCACGCAACTGGCTAACGAGGCGCGCCGGCTTTGCATGGGTACCTTGGAGCGGGTGTTGACGAAGATTGTCTACCGCAACCCTGGGATTAATCTCGAGAACGTCCTCCGGACCTTGCCGCCCGAAGCTGACCTGGAAGCGTTGACGGCACGAGTTGCCCACATCGTGGCCAAGGCGGGCAAGATCAAGAGGGTTGACGGAGACCGTGTAGATTAGGCTCCCTCCTTTCTGCTTCCCTTGCCGCTGTCGATTAAGTCATGGATAGTAGTTGGTTAGAACAGCGGTAAGTTATCTTGTAATATAACTTTATTTTGGATAGTATATGCAGTGTTATCCCTCTTGCTTGATCCCTTCACTTTGTATGCTTTCCACCTTACGCTTTTAGGGAACTTGCCGGCAAAGGGTCCCTCGCCGCGAGCGCTGAGTGCAGGACTCTTAGCAGCCTGCTGGCAATGCCCTCGCCGGCAAGAAACCTTGCCACAGCTAGTCGCAGCACACTTAGATTGCTGAGTGAACTCGGAAACGAAATAAGGGCGCGACACTTGTCGCAGCTCACTTAAGCCGTTGAGCGTGCTCGAAACAAATTAAGGGCGCGGCTAGCCACGGGTAGGTTCCTCCGCGCACAGGTTTTCCATACAAAGTGTAGTCGTTCAAGGAAGATAACTAAGAATTTTTAAAATTTTGAATACTCAAACTTTGGCAACTTAGCTTTTGTGTTCTGTTTGCTTCTCGGCAAGGCTTTCCTTCCTTGAACAGCACTTGGTCCACACCACTGTCTTCTTCCCCCCGACAAACTTGTGCGCGAGGAACGCTCCTTCTTCTTGAGAGAAAAAGGAAGAGGGGAGGAAACACAGATATGGAGCCTTGCGGCTTGTTATCGCTTACCAGGAGCGTGTGCTGCGCAAAGTGTCAGATAATATATGCAATGAAAACAAGAATGCATGGAACGACAAGCTGTGCGAAACACAAAAGTTCTACTGAAGCACGGGGTCTGCGCCCGGCTTTGTACAAAGGTTTACATGCAACAGCGGCAAGACTTGTACAAAAGGTGGTTGCCGGAGCGGATCACGGCAACCGCGCCTCATGGGTGAAACTTGCGAAGATGCTCAATGTTCCAGGAGTTGCTCACCGGTAAGCCTTCTTCGGTCTCAAGGCGGACAGCGCCGGGCCTCGTGACTTGTCTCACCCGATAAGGGCCTTCCCACTTCAGCGTCAACTTGTTGGAGTTCTTGGCGGACTGAACGCACCGAAGAACAAGGTCGCCTTCCTCGAGACTCCTGGCCTTGACTTTGCGGCTATGATAGCAACGCAAAGCTTGCTGGTATCGAGCAGCTCGTACAGCATCCTGGAGACGGTCCTCCTCGAGGAGCAGTGCATCATCTTGCCGCAGTTGCTCTTGCTCGAGCTCGTCGTAAGCGAGCACTCAAGGAGACCCGTATACGAGTCCCGTGGGGAGAACTGCGTCTGCTCCATAGACAAGAGCAAAGGGTGTCTGCCCGGTGGCTCGATTTGGTGTCGTCCTGATTGACCAAAGAGCCGCCGGCAACTCCTCAATCCAGTTTCTTCCGCACTTGTGCAGCCTGTCGAACGTTCTTGTCTTGAGCCCGCGCAGCACTTCAGCATTGGCCCTCTCTGCTTGACCATTGCTTCTCGGGTGAGCAACAGAAGCGAAGCAGACCTTGGCGCCAAGGTCTTGGACGTATTGCATGAAGGTGCGACTTGTGAACTGTGTGCCGTTGTCGGTGATGATCCTGTTAGGGATTCCGAAACGGCAAACAATTGACCTGAAGAACTTCACCGCTGACTGTGCGGTCACCTTCCTCATTGGTTCCACTTCCGGCCACTTTGTGAACTTGTCGATTGCAACGTACAAGTACTCAAAGCCCCCGACAACGCAGGGAAAGGGGCCGAGGATGTCGAGCCCCTAGACCGAGAAGGGCCAGGACAAAGGGATCGTCTGGAGAGCTTGAGCTGGCTGGTGTATTTGCTTGGCATGGAACTGGCACGCTTCACACTTGGTTACTTGTGCAGCTGCATCTTGGAGGGCTTCTGGCCAAAAGAAACCTTGCCGGAACGCCTTCCCGGCAAGTGCTCTTGCGCCGATGTGGTGGCCACATATGCCTCCGTGTATCTCTGCCAACAGCTTCTGTCCATCTTCCCGGGAAATGCACTTCAGTCTGACACCATTGAGTCTTCTTCTGTATAGCTCGTTGCCGACGAACTGATACATACTTGACCGCCTGGTTATCCTCTCTATCTCTTCTGGTTCTTCGGGAAGTTCTCCAGTTTGAAGAAAGCGGACGATTTGCTGTGCCCAAGGTGGAGCCTGAGGCTCAACAACAAGGACTAAAGGCGTCAGTGCTGCTGCGGGAACGTCAGCTTCTACGGCAAGAACCTGCGGCTCTGCCGGAGCTGAACGTTCCCCGGCAAGCTCGCCGGGGCGAAACTTGTCGGGAACGCCTGCTTCCACTGTACAAACCTCGGGGTTTGCAGGAGCAGATTGTTCCTCAGCAACTTTGTCGTTGATCTTGGGGGCCTTGGCGGCTGCTTCCGGAAGGTCCGCCGGCAAGTAGTCACCGGAGACCAACTTCCTCTTCTTGCTTTGTCCAACTGATGGTGTAACGGACGGCTGAGTTAGCTTGAGCACGAAGACCCCTGGTTCCACAGGTAACTTCATTGCAACACACTTTGAGAGGCCATCTGCGATATCATTCTGAGCTCTTGGAACGTGCTCCATCTGCAGGCCTTCAAAGTGTTCTTCAAGCTTCCTCACTTCATCGACATAAGCTTCCATCAAAGGACTCTGGTAGCTCTTGTTCACTTGTCGGACCACCAACTGTGAATCTCCCCGCACAATTAGCTTCTTAATCCCAAGTTCGGCTGCAATTCTAAGGCCGGCAAGCAAACCTTCATACTCAGCAGTATTGTTTGTCGCTTGTTCCTTGGGAAAGTGCATTTGGACGACGTACTTGAGGTGTTCCCCGGTGGGTGCGACAAGCAGCACACCAGCGCCGGCGCCTTGCAGCGAGAATGCACCATCGAAGTACATTATCCATTCTTTGCTTGTTTCTTTGACGGGGATGCTTGTCTCTGGAACTTCTTCATCTGGTGTTGGGGTCCATTCTGCTATGAACTCTGCTAAAGCTCTGCTCTGTATAGTTGATGTGCTTTCAAATTTAAGGCCAAAGCTTGACAGCTCCAGTGCCCACTCGACGATCCTGCCTGTTGCTTCTGGGTTTTGCAATATCCTCTTCAGCGGAAAGCGAGTGACCACTGTTATCTCATGTGCTTGGAAGTAGTGGCGCAGCTTTCTCGAGGCCATGAGGAGGCCGAAAAGCAGCTTCTGCACCCCAGAGTATCTTCATCTAGCCCCCTGCAAGAGGGAACTTACAAAATAAACTTGGCGCTGCACCATCTTCTTTCGCACTTCTTCTTGTTCCTGCGCAGACTTGTCCTTGTCGGGGCCAGAGCTTGTCGGGGAAGCCCCCTGCTTGTCGCTGGATGTGCTCGTCGGGGCTGTGGGCTCCTCCTCTGCCTCCCTCTCCGCTACCAACGCAGCACTAACCACTTGATTGGTTGCTGCTAAGTATAGCAGCAACTTCTCTTGCGGCTTAGGTGCGACAAGTATAGGAGTGGAGGACAGGTATCCTTTCAAGTCGTGCAGCGCTGCTTCCACTTGTGGAGTCCATTTCATAGGACCTGCCTTTTTCAAGATTTTGAAGAAAGGCAGGGCGCGTTCTGCAGACTTTGAAATGAACCTGCTGAGGGCAGCCACACAACCAGCAAGTCTCCGTACATCCTTGACGCGCTTTGGAGCTTCGATCTGCTCAATGGCCTTGATCTTGTCGGGATTGGCTTCAATCCCCCTCTGTGACACAAAGAACCCGAGAAGCTTGCCGGAGGGGACTCCAAAGACGCACTTCTCGGGGTTCAGCTTGAGTTGTATCTTGCGCAAATTTGCAAAAGTCTCATCTAGGTCTTGGATCAGGGTATCCTTGTCTTTGCTCTTGACCACTATGTCATCCATGTAGGATTCTACCTTCCTGTGTATCTGTGGCTCAAAAGCAGTGTGGACCACCCTTGCAAATGTTGAGCCCGCATTCTTCAGTCCAAAGGGCATACGTATGAAACATTAAGTGCCACATGGAGTAATGAATGCGGTCTTCTCTTCGTCTTCCTCAGCCATGAATATCTGGTGGTAACCCGAGTATGCGTCAAGAAATGAAAGCAACTCACATCCAGCCGTGGAGTCAACGATCTGGTCAATGCGCGGCAAGGGAAATGGATCCTTGGGACAAGCTTTATTCACATCAGTGAAGTCTATACAAAGTCTCCACTTCCCATTAGCTTTGCGCACAACAACTGGATTTGCCAACCACGTAGGATGAAGTACACCTCTAACAAGGCCTGCTGCTTCCAACTTCTTGATCTCTTCGGAGATAAACTCTTGGCGCTCCACTGCTTGCTTCCCGACCTTCTGTTTGACGGGCCGCGCGTGAGGGCAAACAGCAAGCTTGTGCTCAATTACCTTCCTGGGAACGCCGGGGATGTCAGACGGTTGCCATGCAAACACGTCGACAATCGCCCGTAGGAAGGCAATGAGCGCGCTTTCCTATTTGGGGTCGAGTGTAGCACTGATGGTGAAGGTACCACCAGTGCCGTCCTCCTTGGCGGACACCTTCTTGGTTGCAGGTGGAGCTGCCATTCCTTTCTTGCACTTGCCGGTGGAGCTCGATGGTGCGTCCTCGACGGCAGCGCAACACTCCAAAGAGGTGCGTTTGCCGGAGTGGGCCCCAGAGCTCTTGCCGGACTTGGTCTTGGTCTTCCCCCCGGGAGATTCAGCGGCAAGTGTCTTGCTGTCTGCCGCGGCTGCTGCGTCCCGGTAGATCTTGTCGGCGCAGATAAGCGCGTCCTTCTTGTCGCCGGGGACAGAGGTGACACTTATTGGCCCTGGCATCTTGAGCATGTTATATGCGTGGTGAGAGGCTGCCATGAACTTGGCGAGCGCAGGACGGCCGAGTATTCCATTGTACGGCAACGGAATATCGGCGACGTCAAAGGTGATCCTCTCAGTTCTGAAGTTTAGCTCTCCGCCAAAGGTCACTGGTAGTGTTATCTTCCCCTTCGGCTTGCTCCTTCCCGGGTTGATTCCTTGGAAAGTTCCGGTTTCTTCGAGCTCGCTGTCGGGGATCTGCAGCTTCCGGATTACAGCAGAGGAGATCAAGTTTAGGCCGGCGCCGCCGTCAACCAACATCTTGGTGACCTTGAGGTTGCAGATGGTCGGCGAAACTAACATCGGCAAACACCTGACCGCAGTGGTGCGGTCAGGGTGATCCTCAAGGTCGAAGATGATGGGCGTGCTGGACCACTTCAGCAGCTTGCGCGACTCGACGGGTGGCTCAGCTGCATTCACTTCCCGCACCCATTGCTTGAGTTGGCGGTGGGAAGTGTGCAGGGAGGCACCTCTGTCGACGCACAAAACTTCTGTGGCCTTCTGGAACTCCTGCTCGCTATTGTCTCCGTCATCCATGTCCTCGTCATCGTCTTCGTCTTCATCTTTGTCGCGGCCTCGGGGAGGCCTATCTCCTTGCCGCTGCTTGGCCTTGCCGCGACGTCCTCCCCGGCCATTGAATGGCCGCTTCTTGCCGGACTCTCCTCCGCCTCCTTGGGCCTTCTCCTTGTCGCGTCGCTCGTATTCAGCCTTCTGCTGCTCTACGAGGTATTCGACCCTCTTGCAGTTCTGGAGATCGTGGCCCTTGGTACGGTGGATCTTGCAGTACTGCTTGTCGGAGCCGTCCTGCTTGTCGGCGGCGGCTACCGTGGCAGGCTCCTTGCCGGAGCCGCCAGCTTGTGGTTTCTTGTCGCCAGCCTCCTTGCCGGACTTCTCCACAGCCAATACTTCCTTGTTCTTCTTCTTCTTGTTGTTCCGCCGGCGGTTTTTCCTTGCCGGGGCGGCATCCTCGCTGTCCGTTCCTGCTCCAGTATCCTCTCCGGGGAGTCTCCTCCCTTCCTCAGCGCGCGCACACTTGTCAGCCAGGGCGTATAGCTCGCTGACGTCCTGGATCTTGGTCATCGCCATCTCCTCCCTCATCCGGCGGTTACGCACGTTCTGGTGGAACGCGCTGATAACCGCGGCAGGGTGGACGTCCGGGATGTTGTGTTGAACGCGGCTGAACCTCTGGATGTACTTTCGCAGGGACTCTCCCTCCTTCTGGGCAAGAATGTGGAGATCACTCTCCTGGCCGTGGGGTTTGTGGCCGCCGGTGAAGGCGCCAACAAACTGGTGACACAGGTCTGCCCATGAAGAGATGGAGTTCTCCGGCAAGTGCATGAGCCAAGATCTGACATTGGGCTTGAGCACAAGCGGGAAGTAGTTTGCTAGAATCCTCTCGTCGCGTCCCCCGGCAGCCTGCACCGCAATGGTGTAGATGCTGAGGAACTCCGAGGGATGTGTCTTGCTGTCGTACTTCTCAGGTACGTCGGGCTTAAAGTTCTTCATGCTGGGCCACTGGACTTGCCGCAGCTCTCGGGTGAATGCAGGGCAACCTGCCGCGTACGGCAAGTCGCCTGGTTCACCGGGCGTGTATATGTCGACAGCGGTCCCAGCGCGCTGGTCGGACTGTCTTCGGGCTTCTCTTCGACGCTCAATTACGAGTTCGAGCGTCCTCTTGTCGTCTGTCGTCGAGGACTTGGCGTTGATCTCGGCGAGCCCGCGGATCCGACGATGCCGTGGAGTCATCGTCGACGTTGATCCGGCGGGTCAGCGATTTCTGCTTCCGCGGCGGGGAGTGCACGGTAGTTGCACACCCGGCGGTCTTGTCTCCATCGGCCTTCGCTTGGTCGACTTGCCGCGGCCGTGATGTTGCCGGCTGCTGCGGCGTGTCGTTGTTGGCGAAGGCGATGAGGCTTTGGATTGTAGCCCTCCAGTCTTCGGCCTTGTCCGCCGCTGGAGGGAAGTCGAGGAGCAGCTGAGCTCTGGCTAGAGCTTCTGCAGGAGAGGAGGGAAGCGGTGGCGAGCGGTGCGAGGAGCGAGACATGCTCGGACTTCTAACAGCGTTAGAAGGAGCAGGTTCTCGCCCCGGCGACCACGCCTTGCTCGCGTCAGCGCGCTGGCCTTGAGCGTCCCGCGACCCGCCTGCTTGGCTACGTCCCAGCAAGCGTATGGTACCCCCGGTACCACGCCGCTGCTGGTCCGGCACCTCATGAGAGGGACGGGGTGCGTGCACGAACGCCGAGGTTTTGGAGTTGGCTCGGTCATCCGTCTTGTCTTTGGACTTGGCGGCGCCGTGAGTTTCCTCGCCGGCACGCACCCTTCCGCCAGCGTCCACCGCACCAACCGTTGGTTCTGGTCGTGGTGGGATCGACGCGGACGGTCCTCCGACCTCCGAAGCTTTCTTCTTCGGAGGCATGTCGATGTAGTCGATGAGGTTGGTGAAGCTGGTGAGGTTGCTGAAGGTTGCGCCCACGTGAGCGCCGGATCAGGTTCGCACAACCTCGACGCCCCCTACCTGGCGCGCCAAAGATGTCAGGGAAACTGATCGCCCACGAACACCTATGGGACCGAAGCCCCTTCTACGGTACGGCAAGGGAGCGGAGGGAGCACAAAGAGCAGATCGAGGGGCACACGCGAGCAGTTTACCCAGGTTCGGGCCGCACGGATGCGTAAAACCCTACTCCTGCCTTTGGTTGTATTGAATTCTGGAGCTCGGGAGCTTGAAGATCTACAGTACTAGCTACACCGAGCGTGGGAGTGATCAAGTTTCTGGAATCGAACCCCCTCTACGTTGTGCATGGGCCTCCTTTTATAGCTCAAAGGGGTCACCGACAGGTGTCAACGTAGATGAGGGTAAAAGTGTAAAATTGGTGGTAGATGGAACAGTGCATGAACAGTGTATGCACAGTGGTCTATACCTAACCCTGACGGTGGGGGACAAGGGCATTGAATGCCCGTCGCCGTCACCCCAAAAGCGTCCGCCCGGGCGTCTCCGTTCGCCACGACGATGGCCTTGTCACCGTGGCTTGCCACCGTGTTCCCCAGGCTGCACAGCCATCTGCCACGTGCCCCTGGAAGGGTCCCAGGGCGACGCGTGGCCAGATGAGCTGGAGCGCAGGCACACAGTGTGAGCCTCCCCCGGCAAGCACCTTGCCGGGGTTGCTATCTTGCCGGGCTCGGAAGCTTGTCGCTCTCCGGGTCTTGCCGGGGCGCATGATGCGCCACGATATATCTTCTGAGGTGCTGTTCTTTGGCCTTCTTGGCAAGCTCCTCTTGCCAGGGTCTTGGGCTGGAATGATAACCTAGAGCCTGGTGCGGCCTTCCCGGCAAGCTCCTCTTGCCGGGGCCTTGTTCTTCAGATTTGTATACTTTGTTCTTGAATGGTTCTAAAGGATCCAGAGCGGGCCTCGGCGGGCGCGTGGTAAGCCCGACCACGGGACGCTGGTACCGCCCGTGCACAAGTCGGGATACTAAGGTACCCCTACTTTAGTACACCGACAATCAACAACTGGTTTAGCATCGGGCTCAAGGTTGATAGTATGTTGGCAGATAGATGGACTAATCCCCTTAAGGTCATCAAGGGTATAGCCAATTGCACCTCGGTGTTTACGAAGTACTTCCAATAGTCGCTCTTCTTCATATCCTGAAAGGTTAGAGTTGATAATAACATGATATACTTTCTTTTCATCTAAATAAGCATACTTGAGCGTATCGGGAAGGGGTTTAAGATCGAACACTGGGTCTTCTTTTGGTTTTGATAAAGTTCCCAAAGGTTCAACCGGAAGGTTGTGCTTCAGGATAGCAGGTTGTCTCAAGAATATTTCATCTAGTTCATTTCTTTCCTGCATATGCAAATCATTCTCGTGGTCCTCCATATATTGCTGCAAAGGATCATTAGGGGGAATAGCAATAGAAGCAATACTTTCAATAATCTTATCCTCACTAGGTAAATCGGTACCACGAGGCTGCTTAGAGAACTTAGAAAAATTAAATTCATATGGCTCACCATTGAATTCAACAGAAACTTTACCTTTCTTGCAATCTATTATAGCTCCACAAGTTCTAAGAAAAGGTCTACCAAAAATAATAGGACAAAAATTGTCCCTCTCTGAACCAAGTACTAGAAAGTCGGTAGGGTATTTTACCTTTCCACAGAGGACTTCAACGTCTCTCACAATTCCGACATGAGAGATAGTTGCTCTGTTTGCAAGATGAATGGTAACATCAACTCCTTCAAGTTCACAAGGTGAAATCTCACCGATGATCTCTTCATAGAGTGAATAGGGGATAGCACTAGCGCTCGATCCCAAATCGCATAGCCCATAATAATTGTGATCTCCTATTTTAACAGATACTACTGGAGTACCTGAAATTGGGCCTTTATTCTTGGTTGTGACAAGGTTAGTGGAAACAGCACAAAAATTTACATTGGAATCCAAAACATCATTAGTAACAAGGTCTTTAACCAATGCAACTTGAGGATCGACCTTGATCTGGTCCTCAGGCTCATCAATTCTTCTCTCACTTTTATTTATTATGCCTGCCACAAGAGAGTGCTCCCTTATCCTTGCGGGAAAAGGAGGCTTTTCATATATAACTGCAGGCAAAATAGGGTCAACAACATGAATATCAACAGGTAACTCTTTGGAAGGTTCATGATGCTGATATCTCTTCTTTTTAAAAGAATCAACATGAGAGGCAAAATCCTTACAGAAATCAATCATTAGATGGGGAATCAAGACCAATCTTAGAGCAAAAGGTATTGAAGTAATCAGTTTTCACATAGCTCTCAATATAATCATGCTCATAATTTATAGCGGGTTCAATACCTTTATCGATTTCCCAATCTTCGGTATTCCTCTGGATCCTTTCAATGAGATCCCACCTTTCTTCAACACTCTTCGTCTGAAATACCCCACTAGAGGAGGCATCCAGCATCTCCTTATCCTGACGAGAAAGCCTGGCATAAAAATTTGTAAGTATAATTTCCTTGGGGAGCTCATGAATAGGACATTTGAGCATTAGGGACTTCAATCTCCCCCAAGCTTGAGCAATGATTTCTCCGTCACGAGACCTAAAGTTATAGATATAGTTCATGTCTCGATGAATTTCACGAAGAGGATAAAACTTGGTATAAAAGAGAGACATAAGCTCTTGCCAATCAAGCAAGTGTGAGTTATCGAGAAGCTTATACCAATCTGAAGCTTTATCTATAAGCGACACGGAGAACAATTTCCTCATGAAAAACTCCATCGATACACCTGTAAGCTTAAATAATGAACATAGTTGTGACAGATATAGCAAGTGTTCACCGGGATGTCTGTCTCCTGCATAACAATTAGCCAAAACATAATCGATAATACCAGCTGGTATTTTATAGGGCACAATTTCAGTAGGGGGAGGAGCAACCACCACAGATGTGGGGCGTCTTCCCTCAAGCAATGATCCAATAGCAAGGTTGTCCATAAGGACAAAGAGCAACAACAACAAAATAAAAACAGAAATATAAAAACTTCCTTACCGTCTTCACTTACCAATAGCGCTACACTCCCCGGCAACGGCGCCAGAAAACGGTACTTGATGACCCTCAACCATAAGGGATCTATTGCAGCGTTTTCGATAAGTAAGAGTGTCGAACCCAACGAGGAGCAGAAGGTATTGATAAGCGATTCTGAGCAAGGAATTACTGCAAGCACTGAAAGATAACTTTTAGGGGGTTTTCTTGATATAAGTAACAGGAAAGTAAAAGCGAGCAAAGTAAAAGGCACTGAAGAGTAACAATGGCCCAATCCTTTCCGAGCAAAGGATAGGCCTAGCAACTGAACTTATAAAGGATAAAGTGTTCTTGAGGACACACGGGAGAGGTAGTCATGTGCTTTCGCCATATTCCGTATCGGTACTATGTGATGTGTTGATAAGTGTTGAGTGGGTGGATCTATGCTAGTACACTCTCTAGACTAAGATGAGTGCACTCTTATGATTAAACACCTTGCAAGCATCCGCAAATACAAGATAGTATTTAAGGCAAAAGCCTAACCATAGCAATACGATCGATGATCCATTGTTCCCTTGTGCAAAAGCGTGCGAACTGGGGTTCAGGTTTCTGTCACTCCGGCAACCCACCGTAAGCATTCTTTGTACACAATGTATTCCCCTAGGTCCTTAATAAGGCGAAGTGTTGAGTGTTCGACTCACACAACACCACTAGTAAAATAACAACACAACTTAAGTATCAAACACCACATATTACTTCAACATCATATAACTACTAACAACAAGACTTTTCCCATGTCCTCAAGAACTAAAGTAACTACTCACAAGACATAAAAGAGATCATGATCAGTGGAGATAAATGGATGATGAACAATCTGGACATAATGATATTTCAACAACAAAACTCAATAGCATTCACCACAAAGTAGTAATCAACACCGATGGAGTAGAGAGGATAGATAGTACGGATTACAACACAAGTTGCAATGGTGAGATGAGATTGGATGAAGATGGAGATGGTGCTGATGTTGGGGATGATGTTGATGATGATCTCGATGATGCCCATGACGATGGTGATGACGATGGCGATGATCTCCCCTTCCGGGAGGTGATTTCCCCGGCGAAATCTGCCCGCCGGAGATGGCTTTTTCTTCTCTATAGGTTTCCGCCATGGAGCGGCGGCGGAACTCCGTCAAAACTCCCCCCCTAGGGTTTTCGGATGACGTGGAGTATATAGGCAATAGGGGGCAGCCGGAAGTGGGCCAGGGGCTCTAGGCGCCCCCCCGGCGCGGCCAGGGAGGGGGCCGCGCCAGGTGGCCGCCTGGGCGCCCTGTGGCTCCCCTCTGGTTGCCCTTTTGCGTGCCTTCGTGATCCGTCTGGAAAATACCCTCCGTCGATTTTCAGGTAATTTGGAGGTATTCTTCTTCAGCAACTCAGCGTCCACTTTTTATCGCTGAATCCTGCGTCTGCCGCTTCGGCACCGGAAAGTTGCAAACTGTGTAAAATAAGCCAAAACAACATAAGAACATCATCGTAATGTGAAATATATCAATGAATAAGGATGAATTACGATATAAAATAGTGATGCATTTTGGACGTATCATACGCTCTGGGGACTCAGGAATTTGCTGCAGCGGTGTGAACAATGGAGAATTGGGGTGCATACTATCCCAAAAGTCATCGTTCAGCACAGGAGTTATGCTCCCAATGTCCACATCTTCATCGTTGTCGCTCATTTCTTCAACGCCAGCCTCTTCAGCTGTGAACTAAGGCATTGGCGATGAGATCACTGGGGTTGAAGGGATATTATCCACTTCAATTTCTTCGTCCAACTGCTCTGAAGAAGCAGCAGAAGGAACATCTTCATCTGATCCGCTTGGGATCACATATTCTATGCCAAAAGGTATGATTTCCTTTGATGGCATGCTTGAGAGAGGAACAACATCAATGGGATTGTTCACATAACTTCTCAATTTCTCAGCTTCTTCGGTGCGACAGACTCTAAAGAAGCAGATGCTTTCCTTTTCTTCACTGCTGCTCGTTCCGCAGCCTTTGTTTTCCTCACTTCTGATGCAGAAGGAAGAACTGGACTTGGTGTTGGTGCAGGAGGAGCAGAGGAGATTGATGCAGTTTCCTCAGGCACAACTGTTGCAGTTTGCCTGGCTTGGTCAGTTTCTTCAGGCACATCGGTTGAAGCTGCTGGCCTGGTTTGGTCCTCAGTAGAAACACTAGTGGTTACCCTGGCAATTTCTTCAGAAGCTGGAATAGAGTCATCAACCCTAGTCACTTTAGTTTCCTCATTAGCCTGATTTTCATCAGTGGTACTGGCATGTTCTTCAGTGGGCTAAGCAGATGCTTCACCCTGAGGAATTTCATGTTGCGTTGGTGCTACAACTTTTGAGGTAAATCCCTTGGTCAGATTCACGAATCTGACTTTGGCTACCAGTCAATCAGCACGATAGCTTTCAAATTCATCATTGAGGGTTTTGATTTCAGCTTGCAGCTTCACAAGTTCCTCAGAAGACATATTCACGATGTTATTCTTCAGCAGTCTTTCCTTCTTGTACTGTTCCCTCTTGGCTTTTCTGGCCTGTTCAAATTTCCATTTTTCTTCACCAATAAAGGCGGCTAGCATATGATTTTGACCAGGTGTGCGATTCATCTCAGTCAAAGGAGTGTTGGGGCCCTTGTGCCATAGGTCGTTAAAGTCAAGGATCACTTTAGGATCCAACATCAATGGCACAGTGATGCCTTTGGCTCTAGTGCCCCTTTCTAGTCTGTCTATGATGATTTGGGCGAGTTCCTCATCATCAGCTTCATCATCACTTGACGGCACATGGAAGGCGACTTGCTTCTTGGGAGGACTTGGTCTAGGACCATGTCCAACAGTGACCTTGGATTTCAGCAGAGTGGGGCCAGTTGAGGAATTTGGAGGAGCTGAAGAACTAGCAGAAGCTCGTGAGGCAATCGAGATGCCTATTGTTCTTTGGCACGTGGCGAGATGCATAGGTGCTGAGGATTTTGATGGAGCTGGAGCAGCTTGAGGAACTGGCCGTGAGGGCATTGCTGAGGTGCTTGGCTTGCGAGCAGGTTTCTTGGGCATAGCCTTTTTGGGCTTGCTAGCAGGTTTCTTGGGCATAGCCTTTTTGGGCTTGCTAGCAGAGGCTTCAGCAGCAGCAGCAACATAGTCTTCATTGAATTTCCTCACAGCCTCCTTGGCCATCCCAGTTAACTTGGCTTGACGCTTGGCCCATTCCTTGGGAAATTCTTCACCTCTTCTTATGCTAGAGGGATCAACAACTTGACCTGGTGCCAATGGAGGTCTTGGTCATGGAGGGTGTACAACGAATTTCGTCATGTACTTGGGTGTGACATAGCGATATTCCCTCCATTCTCTGGCCCATCTTCTTTCTATCCTCTGAATGCACACCTTGCACTGATTCTTGGTCTCTTTGCCATGCGTGGCTTCATCAGGTGTGCAATATTCTTCATAGATGTCATCAGGGATCCCAAAAGCAGTGTTGACTTCCAATTTCTTCCCTCCCTTCTGAGGTTTCTTGCCATCAGCCATTTTCTTCAGCTGAGGATTTTGAATTATTGAGTTCTCTCAGGAGGTATGCAATTTTTCTTCGAGGAATGCTGCAAATGAGTTAAGTTGATGAGAACCTAGAGATTCAACAGCAGACATTTGTACATGTGAACAGAGTATAGGTGTGAAGAATTTGAAGAGGTCATATGCGTTCTCAGCAATTTTTGCAGAAAGGAACAAGTTTGAGGAATTTGACCAGAGGTTTCTTGAAGAATTTCACTAAGTGTTCTTTGACTTAGGTTCTAGAGTTGTGCAAATTGAAAAGCCACACAATTGAGGAATCTTTGAGGAAAAATGTTGCTTAGAGAAACAGATCAAGAACAGATATTGTGTGAGGTGTTTAGAGTGTGAAGAATGAAGAATAAACACCTTTTTGAGGATTTGTAAGAATCACTAGAATTTACAAGGGCAGTAAAAGTAACTTTTAATTACCCTCGATGAAGAACACGACGAACTATGAACATATGATTTGAAGCTCGTCAGTTCAGATCTTCCACGCCCTAACTTGGCATAGGAAGATAGCTGCGGCGACGGCGGAGTGAAGAATCTGTGTCTGGCGTGAGTACGACGGCGACGAGGTCGAGGCAGCGAAGCTCTTCCTCACCGGCGATGATGGAAGTAGCGGCGGCGCTAGGTCTTGAGAGCTCGAGCAAGGGTTTGGAGGTCGAGCGGAGTAAAACTGAAGAGAGGAGGGTGAGGGGGTATTTATAGCCGCGGTGAAAAACGTTCGCCCAAGGAAAATGGACGAACGTGCCCCTGACCCTTCTCATTCGTGCGACATGTGTCAGCCATGTACAGAGAGATGGAGATCGTGCGGGATCGTGGGTGAATAGATAAGTCTTTCAGTGGAATGTGGAACAGTTTGAGCGGCAAAGCCGAAAATTCAGATAGGAAATATTTGAACATTGCGTTCACAAATTCTTCAGCTGTCAAGGTCACAGTGAAGATTTTGAACAAGTTTCAAATAGAACGCATATGAAGAAATTGTGAATAGATTAGGTTGAGTATAGCATACACTACAAAAAAAAGACACATCTGTGACATTTTGGGCCGAACGAACTTTTTTCCTATCATACTTATGACACTTCTATGACAATAATTGTGACAAAACACGGTATCATCATAGATGTGGTGGGGGTCCTACTTCTATGACAGAAAATCATGACAGAAAATGGGATTTTCGTCCTGGGCAGGACGGAGACGCAGCTGCATGACATTCTTTGGGCCGTCCATGACGGAAAAAACCGTGGTAGAAGCGAGGGCGAGGAAAATATCGGGGTGTTCCTGGTTATGGTGGGTGGTCGGGGCCGAGCGATGCGCGTTTCTCTCGTACACGCACGCGCGTGGGTGCGAGGCGTTGGGCTCTAACTAAACCCGAGCGATTGCACTGCAGGCTACACATTACTGAACCCGAGCAATCGATCGATGGCTGTTAACTGAACCCGATCGAGCGATTCCTTCGCTACTGCTGCTAACTGAAGCCGATCGATACTGCCTCTGCATGAACAGTGAG
>LR738715.1:223297517-223334579 GCA_902687465.1 Secale cereale | reverse complement strand
CGCCGAGAGCACCAGGGCGGTGGACGACGGTGGGGCCTAGGAAGGGGACGACGCGGAGCCGGGGAAGACGCGGTAGTGGATGCCCACGCGGAGAGGAGTATGAGGGTTCATTGGTTCGGTTGCGGTATGAGGCTGCCGTCGCCGCAAAATAACAGGGGTGTGGGTGAGTAGAGGGATGCCCTGGCCAGCAGTGGGAGTAGTAGGGGGCGGTGAGGCCTGCACGGGAGGCGGGAGTAGGCAGTCCCGCCGGCGCTGGATTTGGCGGTTGGAGCAAGAAGATCAGAGATTGAAGAAACACGACGGCCGTTGGATTGACATCCAGCGGTTACGTCTGCTAGAATCGTTTGTTGAAGTATATAATAACTAAAAAAATCTTGCATACGCGTCAACTTAATAGGCCCATAAGTCAGACCATTCCCTCTTTTCTAATAATTTATATATAGCTCATTGCGACTTCTTATGCAATTTATTGCAGTCCGTTTTTTTAGGTTGGCCAGGGCCAATTTCGCATATTTCTATGGGTTCCAAACTATTTTTAATACCGAAATGTCGAGCCAGATTTAAAGTACTTTGAAGATATATTTAAATTAGGTTCATGCCCAGTGAAATAGGAATCTAAAAATGTGAAAAAATTCAGAAATTATAAATTAATTACCAATTTGTCATCTGTTTTTATATTTATAAACAATTTCTATTACTTTCAAGATTTGCACGCGTCTTGAAAGAGTTGCAGCCCATCACGGCGTAGAAAAATAAATAGGCCTGGATTGGGTATTCTTCAGAAAAAATAAACTGAGCTCATTTTACAGTTTGTTCAAAGTACATCCCATTTTCTAGGTAGGACAACGATTAATAATTTCAACCAATTATTCAAGACAGAATTCAATAAAATTTCCCAAATTTTGATGGGATCCGAAATATTTTTATCCCGAAATTTCTAGCCAGTTTAAATATAAATTTGTATTACGTAAAAATCTAATGAAACATTGTGCGCACAACAATTAAAAATTAAGATTTTCAAAATCCATAAATAATATTTTATAAACTAATTTCGTGCTTGGTGCATTTTTTTATAGTTACTACCCAGTTTTTATAATTACATCTCATTTATTATTTTTTAAAGCCCATTTTCCTGTTAAGCCTAATGCATCCCTCCTAGGAAAAAATTGCAGCCCAACGGGGCGGAGAATAACAAGTTGACCTTGCCTGGGTATTCCTAAAAAAACCGTATAGCTGGGCTAGCCATTTTCATCTTGAAAAAATCGATATCTGGGCAGGATATCTGTCTTGGGCTAGACGGGCCACAGCCCGCCCAGCTAATACCCTGCTCTCCTCTGAACAACAACGAAAACATCGCCAAGAAAAACTCTGCAGTGCTCACGCCTCAAAAACACAAATACTGCTCGAGCTGCTTGGTCCCAGCTGTCGGCCGCACCTTGTGCAGTTCTCTCGTTTATATTGACTACATAGGTTGACAATGGTGTGGGACCGTGATGTCAGGAACCAGGAGGAAGCGAAAAAATAATATAGTTGTACATAATAAGGAGGCACTTGCGTACGTACAGCTATGGCCCTAGTGTGTCCCTACTATCAACCAGTCAAAATAAAGTCATCTCCTAAATCCTCATGTTCATTGACCATGTTAACAATGCTCGGTGCCACGGCGAGCGCAACAACTCGAAGGATGACGGAGAGGGCCTCGCGGGCCCTACGAATGGTCTGATACGGCACCCGCTGCTCATTCAGGAAGCCAGGATCATCGGACACCTATGAGCACCTTCGAGAGACTGAGACGGCATGAAACGGTAAGGCCACGCTTGAGAGCTCTGGTTTATTTCACACCTGTATTAAGATAAAAGTGTAATTTACTCGTCTTCGGAAACAACACGTAAAATACAGGCGTAATGAAACCGAGGGCCCGAGGTATGTAAGTAAAGCCGGCGGGTTACGCGTGTAATTTGAGAGACCGATGTATATTTTACTAGTCGAAATCGACCAACCAAGCGCTTCGCCTGAGACCATCTGCTTTTATTTACAAGCGTCAGTTTTACAAGCGGTTTTGGTTGGAAAACAACGATCCAATCACGGCCTAAGATGATGAGTTGGTCGGAAGATTATATGGTTTCACGTCTAACCTACCCGACTTGTCGTATAGGCTATGAATGAAACATAAGACGATGACCTTCTTAAGCACGGAAACAACAAAAGAGGATGATCTTCCTAACAAGCAAATCACTGGCATTAGATCGACATGCAAAACAATACAAAGCATTATTCTCAGGAGGCACGGTGAACAGCTCGTGATGCCGCATGCCACAACATTCCAAGCTCAACTTTGCAATCAAACACAAGGCCTGACATTACATAGACAATATTCTGAACAAACTCTTAAAATATCTTAGATAAGTCAACATTCATGTGACTATGCATCTCAGCAGAGTAAATATTTACTTTTGAACTGAAGACAGGAATAGGAAAAAACGATCGACGTTGCTCACAGCAAAGGGCGTCCCACTCAAAAATATCAAATGCATGTCTTCTGGCTAACATCAATGAGCAAAAATTGACAAGGTTTTCTGATTCCAATATATTAAACTAATGTCAACTTTGACAAGCTTTTCCCATTCAAAATATGTAATGCCTATGATTGTGGAACGGGCAGGGTTTGTCATCAGTTTGTCATCTGATAGTCCGGTGGCTCAAGGTGACGACGAATGATTAGAGAACCATTCGATGTAATGTGCATGATGAAGTATTATTACGGAGGACACGAACCATTTGAACATTTTGTGCAGTTCCACTAAAATCAAGCTGAGCATTGATGACCCACAAGTGTAGGGGATCTATCATAGTCCTTTCGATAAGTAAGAGCGTCGAACCCAACGAGGAGCAGAAGGAAATGATAGGCAGTTTTCAGTAAGGTATTTTCTGCAAGCACTGAAATTATCGGTAACAAATAGTTTTATGATAAGGTAATTGGTAGCAAGTGAAAAATAGTAAAAGTAAATAAGGTGCAGCAAGATGGCCCAATCCTTTTTGTAGCAAAGGACAAGCCTGGACAAACTATTATATGAAGGAAAACGCTCCCGAGGACACGTGAGAATTATCGTCAGCCTAGTTTTAATCACGATCATCTGATTTGCGTTCGGTACTTTCATAATTTGGTATGTGGGTGGACCGGTGCTTGGGTGCTGTCCTTACTTGGACAAGCCTACCACTTATGATTAACCTCTGATGCAAGCATCTGCAACTACAAAAGAAGTATTAAGGTAAACCTAACCATAGCATGAAACAAGTGGATCCAAATCAGCCCCTTACGAAGCAGCACATAAACTAGGGTTTAAGCTTCTGTCACTCTAGCAACCCATCATCTACTTATTACTTCCCAATGCCTTCCTCTAGGCCCAAATAATGGTGAAGTGTCATGTAGTCGACGTTCACATGACACCACTAGAGGAGAGACAACATACATCTCATCAAAATATCGAACGAATACCAAATTCACATGACTACTTATAGCAAGACTTCTACCATGTCCTCAGGAACAAAAGTAACTACTCACAAGACATAATATTGTTCATGATCAGAGGGGTATTAATATGCATAATGGATTTGAACATATGTTCTTCCACCAAATGAACCAACTAGCATCAACTACACGGAGTAATCAACACTACTAGCAACCCACAGGTACCAATCTGAGGTTTGGGTACAAAGATTGGATACAAGAGATGAACTAGGGTTTGAGAGGAGATGGTGCTCGTGAAGATGTTGATGAAGATAACCCTCCTCAAGATGGGAGAGTTGTTGGTGATGACGGCGGTGACGATTTCCCCCTCCTGGAGGGAAGTATCCCCGGTAGAACAGCTCTGCCAGAGCCCTAGATTGGTTTCCGCCTCGAGACGGCGGCGTCTGGTCCCGAAAGCCTCCTTCTGTAAATTTCCAGGTCAAAACACCTCATATAGGAGAATATGGGCATCGAGGGGCCATCGGGTGGCCCACGAGATAGGGGGGCACGCCCAGAGAGGGGGGCAGGGGGGGGGGGTGCCCCCACCCTCGTGGACAGGTGGTGGCCTCCCTGGTGAATCTCTTTCGCCAGATATATTTTTATATTTTCTGAAACGGTGTCCCGTGGACTTTCGGAGCTTTTTGGGTTGTGCAGAATAGGTTTCCAATGTTTGCTCCTTTTCTAGCCCCGAATTCCAGTTGCCGGCATTCTCCCTCTTCATGTAAACCTTGTAAAATAAGAGAGAAAAGGCATGAGTATTGTGACATAACGTGTAATAACATCCCATAGTGCAATAAATATCAACATAAAAGCATGATGCAAAATGGACGTATCAACTCCCCCAAGCTTAAACCTCGCTTGTCCTCAAGCGAAAGCCGATATCGAAAAATATGTCCACATGTTTAGAGATAGTGGTGTCTATAAAAATAAAATACGAACATGAGGGCATCATGATCATTCTTATAAAAGCAACACATATATATATTGTCATCTGATTCTTATGTTAAAGTAACAATTCATTCACAATGTCAAGTATGAATCAGAAACTTCATTGAAAACCAACAAACTATAATCTCAGTCATTGAAGCAATTGCAATTTATCGTAACATCAGAAAGAGTCAACATAAGAGCTTTTCAGCAAGCCCACATACTCAACTATCATATAGTCTTTCACAATTGCTCACACTCACACAATACTTATGGGTATGGAGCTTTAATCGGACACAGAGAAAGATAGGGGCTTATGGTATTGCCTCCCAATCTTGTACCTCAAGGGTAATGTCAACAGTAATAGACCATGATAACTTATATCCAAGTGGGTATATATGTCAGGATCTTTACAACACAGTGTGCTTACCAAAGGATAAAATGTAAAAAGGAAAGGTGATTTTCACCTTGACTCTTATAAGGCAAGAATAATAGATAGGCCCTTCACAGAGGGAAGCAGAGGTTGTCAGGTGCTTTTATGGTTGGATGCACAACGTCTTAGCGCAAAAGAACGTCACTTTATATTGCCACTTGTGATAATGACATTTATTATGCAGTCCGTCGCTTTTATTACTTCCATATCACAAGATCGTATAAAGCTTATTTCCTCCACACTAATAAATCATACATATTTTAGAGAGTTTGCAACATGACAACTTACTTGAAGGATCTTACTCAATCCATAGGTAGGTATGGTGGACTCTCATGGCAAAACTGGGTTTAAGGATGTATGGAAGCACAAGTAGTATCTCTACTTGGTGCAAGGAGTTTTGGCTAGCATGAGGGGAACGGCAAGCTCAACATGTTGGATGATCCATGAGAATATAATTTATTTCGAATATAAGAAAACATAACCCATTATGTTGTCTTCCTTGTCCAACATCAACTTTTTAGCATTTCATATTTTAATGAGTGCTCACAATCATAAAAGATATCGAAGATAGTATATTTGTATGTGAAACCTCTCTTTCTTTATTACTTCCTATTAATTGCAACGATGACCAAAACTATGTTTGTCAACTCTCAACAACTTTTATTCATCATACTCTTTATATGTGAAGTCATTACTTCCCATAAGATCAATATGATCTCTTTGATACTTTTTATATTTTATTTTACTCTCTCATGACCAAAGTGAGGAAATCAAGCCCTTGACTCAACACTAATCTTTATTATATAGCTCACAGACTCGATTACAAAGGTAAAGATCATAAAGCAAAGCTCACAACTAGATCATGCTAACTTTATTCTACTAGATCAAGATACTACCAAAAGGATCGAACTAAGAAAAATGGTAAACATAGGAGTGTGATGATGATATGATACCGGGGCAGCTCCCCCAAGCTTGGCAGTTGCCAAGGGGAGTGCCCATACCCATATGATTATGTCTCTTTCTTCGGAGGTGGTGATGTAATTGATTTGTTCCTTAACTTGCGCTTAAGGATATAATTTTGCTCCCTTAGGTCATTGATTTCCTGCTCAAGGTTTAATATATTCTTGCATAGTTCCTGCTTGTTTTCCTGCAAGAGGCGAAAAGGGATAAACTCGATCTTAGGTTTCTTTACTCTGTCGGGGAGGCTTGACTTTTTGAACTCCACGTGCATGTCCCTAGGTTGAGGTAGTGGGACTTCATCTTCATCTGAGCTGGTCCAATCCTTTCCCTTGGGATCATGGTCCTCTTCTTCCTCAGTGGTCCAACCATAATGCTCCCAGTCCCCATAGACCTTAGGGTCAGCAAGAAAATCAGCCACATAGCTTTCTCCCTTCGAATCCTAGGACGTCATATTGCTCTTATCTGTGACAGAAATAGCTCGAAACAAAAACAAAGGATTTTGGCGTGATACGGTGGTCAAAACCTTCAGGAGAATATATAATGAATTTTTACCGACCAAAATGAGTAACATACAAGAAATCGGAGTCCGGAAGGCACACGAGGTGCCACGAGGCAGGGGGCGCGCCCTCCACCCTCGTGGACGCCTCGTGTCTCTTCCGGACTGCCACTTATTTTTCTATTTTTTCTAAATATTCCAAAACGGTGAAAAATTGCCTTTAGAACAGTTTTGGAGTCGGTTTACTTACCGTACCACATACCTCTTACTTTTCGGGGTCTGAATCGTTCTGGAAAGTGTCCCTTATGTATTCCTCCGGGGTTACGGTTTCGATAACATTGGTTTCAACATTTATAGGATTACGTGAGATATAATGTTTGATTCTTTGACCGTTCACCACCTTCGGTTTTGTGCCTTCGAAGTTGTTGATTTTTATGGCACCGGAATGATAGACCTCCTCGATAACGTAGGGACTTTCCCATTTAGAGAGAAGTTTTCCTGCAAAAAATCTTAAACGAGAGTTGTATAGCAAGACATAATAACCTATGTTAAACTCACGCTTTTGTATCCTTTTGTCATGCCATCTTTTAACTTTTTCTTTAAACAACTTGGCATTCTCATAGGCATGGGTTCTCCATTCATCAAGAGAGCTAATGTCAAATAACCTCTTCTCTCCGGCAAGTTTGAAATCATAATTGAGCTCTTTAATAGCCCAATATACCTTATGTTCTAGCTCAAGAGTTAAGTGACAAGCTTTTCCATAAACCATCTTATATGGAGACATACCCATAGGATTTTTGTATGCAGTTCTATAGGCCCATAGTGCATCATCAAGTTTCTTGGACCAATTCTTTCTATACCTATTAACTGTCTTTTGCAAAATTAATTTCAGCTCTCTATTACTTAATTCTACTTGACCACTAGTCTGTGGGTGATAAGGGGATGCAATTCTATGATTAACATCATACTTTGCAAGCTTTTTACGGAAAGCACCATGAATAAAGTGTGAACCACAATCAGTCATTAAGTATCTGGGGACTACAAACCTCGGGAAAATAACTTCTTTAAGCATCTTAATAGAGGTGTTGTGATCAGCACTACTAGTTGGAATAGCTTCTACCCACTTAGTAACGTAATCAACAACAACTAAAATATGTGTATACACATTAGAGGAAGGAAACAGTCCCATATAATCAAAGCCCCAGACATCAAATGGTTCAATAACAAGTGAATAATTCCTAGGCATTTCTTGACGTCTACTAATATTACTAATTCTTTGACATTCATCACAAGATAAGACAAACTTATGTGCATCCTTGAAGAGAGTAGGCCAATAAAAACCAGATTGCAATACCTTATGTGCAGTTCTATCTCCAACATGGTGTCCTCCATAAGCTTCAGAGTGGCACTTGCACATGATCTGTTCCTGTTCATGCTCAGGTACACAATGTCTAATAATACCATCTACTCCTTCTTTATAAAGATGTGGGTCATCCCAGAAGTAATGTCTCAAATCATAGAAGGACTTTTTCTTTTGCTGGTATGTGAAGCTAGGAGGTATAAACTTAGCAACAATGTAATTAGCATAATCAGCATACCGTGGAGTAGTACGTGAAGTATTTATGACAGCTAATTGTTCATAAGGAAAGCTATCATCAATAGGTTGTGGGTCATCAAGAATATTCTCTAGCCTAGACAAGTTGTCTGCAACGGGGTTCTCATCTCCTTTTCTATCAGTATTGTGCAAATCAAATTCTTGCAGCAAGAGAACCCATCTAATAAGTCTAGGTTTATCATCTTTCTTTTCCATAAGGTATTTGACAGCAGCATGATTAGTGTGAATAGTTACTTTAGAATCAACAATATAAGGCCTAAACTTATCACAAGCAAATACAACTGCTAGAAATTCTTTCTCAGTAGTAGCATAATTTCTCTGGGCACTGTCTAGAGTTTTACCAGCAAATTGGATAATATTCAATTTCTTATCAACTCTTTGTCCTAGAACAACACCTACAGCATAATCACTAGCATCACACATAATCTCAAAGGGTAAATTCCAGTCAGGAGGCTGGACAATAGGTGCAGAGATCAATGCTTTCTTCAGTATTTCAAATGCTTCTAGACAATCATCATCAAAGACAAAAGGGACATCTTTTTGTAAGAGATTAGTCAGAGGCCTGGAGATTTTGGAGAAGTCCTTAATGAACCTCCTATAATACCTGCCATGACCAAGGAAACTTCGTATACCTTTGATGTCCTTGGGACACGACATCTTTTCAATAGCATCAACTTTAGCTTTGTCAACTTCAATACCTCTTTCAGAAATTTTACGTCCTAAGACAATGCCTTCATTAACCATAAAGTGGCACTTCTCCCAATTCAAGACAAGATTAGTGCCTTCACATCTCTGCAAAGCTCGATCAAGGTTGCTCAAGCAATCATCAAAAGAAGCTCCGTAAACGGAAAAATCATCCATGAAAACCTCAACAATCTTTTCACAAAAATCAGAGAATATATCCATCATGCATCTTTGAAAGGTAGCAGGTGCATTACATAAACCAAAAGGCATACGTCTATAAGCAAAGGTAACGAAAGGACAATTAAAAGTGGTCTTTTCTTGATCCCCTTTTGACACAGGTATTTGAGAGAAACCAGAATAACCATCTAGAAAGCAAAAATGAGTATGTTTGGATAACCTTTCTAGCATTTGATCAATAAAAGGCAAATGGTAATGATCTTTCTTTGTAGCTTTATTTAATTTGCGGAAATCAATTACCATCCTATAACCTGTAACAATTCTTTATGGGATAAATTCATATTTATCATTAGGAACAACAATCATACCTCCCTTCTTAGGGACACAATGGACAGGACTTACCCACTGGCTATCAGCAACTGGATAGATTATACCTGCCTCGAGAAGCTTTAGTATTTCCTTCCTTACCACTTCTTTCATCTTGGGATTTAATCGTCGTTGATGATCAATACCCGGTTTAGTGTCCTCTTCCAATTTTATCTTGTGTTGGCATAAAGTGGGACTAATGCCCTTAAGATCATCCAGAGTATATCCAATAGCTGCACGGTGCTTCTTCAGAATTTTCACTAATTTTTCTTCTTCCTGCTCTGAAAGGTTAGCACTTATAATAACATGATATATCTTCTTTTTATCAAGATAAACATACCTAAGATTATCAGGTAAAGGTTTAAGTTCAAACACGGGATCACCCTTGGGTAGCGGAGAATCTCCTAGGATTTCAACAGGCAAGTTGTTTTTCAATACGGGTCCCTGCTTAAAGAATATTTCATCTATTTCCCTTCTCTCATTCATATACATATCATTTTCATGGTCTAGCAGATATTGTTCTAAAGGATCGTTAGGAGGCACATCAATAGAAGCAAGACCAATAATTTCATCCTTACTAGGCAATTCTTTATCATGGGGTTGTCTACGAAATTTAGCAAAGTTAAAATCATGAGACATATCCCCTAAACCAGCAATAACAATATCTTTCACGCAGTCTATCTTAGCATTAACAGTATTCAAGAAGGGTCTACCGAATATAATGGGACAAAAATCATATTGTGGGAAACTTAGAATAAGAAAATCAGCAGGGTATTTAACCTTCCCACACAAAACTTCAACATCTCTAACAATCCCAACCAGTGAAATAGTATCTCTATTAGCAAGCTTAATAGTGACATCAATACCTTCTAACTCAACAGGTGCAATATCATGCATAATTTCTTTATATAAGGAATGAGGGATTATACTTGCACTAGGACCTACATCACATAAACCATGATAGCAATGATCTCCTATTTTAACAGAAATAACAGGCAAGCCTACAATAGGTCTATGTTTATTCCTAGTATCGGGTTTGGCTATTCTAGCAGCTTCCTCTTGGAGGTAAATAACATGTCCATCTAAATTTTCTACCAAGAGATCTTTAACCATAGCAACACTAGGTTCAACTTTAATTTGCTCAGAGGGTGTAGGTGTTCTAGTACTACTCTTACGAACCACAGTTGAAGCTTTAGCATGATCCTTTATTCTAATAGGGAAAGGTGGTTTCTCAATATAAGCAGTAGGAACAATAGGATCAACATTATAAGTGATAGTCTTTTCTTCAACTTTAACAGGTTCAACTACTTTTACTACAATGGGAGGATGTTATTTAAAACACTTTTCCTTGGGAAGATCAACATGAGTAGCAAATGATTCACAAAAAGAAGCTACTATCTCAGAGTCAAGTCCATATTTAGTGCTAAATTCACGAAAAACATCGGTATCCATAAAAGCTTTAACACAATCAAACTTAGGGGTCATACCTGACTCCTTACCTTCGTCGAGATCCCAATCTTCAGAGTTGCGTTTAATTCTTTCCAATAAATCCCATTTGAATTCAACAGACTTCATCATAGAAGATCCAGAACAAGAATTATCGTGCATGGTGTGATTATTGAGAGAAAGCCGAGCATAAAATTTTTGAATGATCATTTTCTTGAGAGCTCATGATTGGGGAATGAATATAACATTTACTTAAGCCTCCCCAAGCTTGAGCGATGCTTTCTCCTTCGTGAGGCCAAAAGTTATATATATAATTACGATCACGATGAACCTGATGCATATGGTAGAACTTCTGATGAAATTCCAACTTTAGCCAATTATAGTTTCATGATCCAATATCATCACATAGCCTAAACCATGTCAATGCATCTCCCTTCAAAGATAAAGGGAAGACCTTCTTTTTGATAACATCCTCGGGCACACCTGCAAGCTTAAATAATCCACAAACTTCATCCACATAGATTAGATGCAAATCGGGATGTAGTGTTCCGTCTCCTATAAAAGGGTTATCTAGCAGTTTCTCTGTCATACCCGAAGGAATTTCAAAGCAAACATTTTCATTAGGTGCAGTAGGTTGAGGATCAACTCTTTGCTCTTCTGGTTGGGGTGAAGATACCCCGAACAAGCCCCTCAAAGGATGATGAGCCATAGTAACAAGTGACTAGTAAATTTTAGCACACTATGTAAAATTTTCCTTACCAAATTCCACTTACCAAAGGCGCTTCACTCCCCGACAATGGTGCCAGAAAAGAGTATTGATGACCCACAAGTGTAGGGGATCTATCATAGTCCTTTCTATAAGTAAGAGTGTCGAACCCAATGAGGAGCAGAAGGAAATGATAGGCAGTTTTCAGTAAGGTATTTTTTGCAAGCACTGAAATTATCGATAACAAATAGTTTTGTGATAAGGTAATTGGTTGCAAGTGACAAGTAGTAAAAGTAAATAAGGTGCCGCAAGATGGCCCAATCCTTTTTGTAGCAAAGGACAAGCCTGGACAAACTATTATATGAAGGAAAACGCTCCCGAGGACATGTGGGAATTATCGTAAAGCTAGTTTTCATCACGATCATCTGATTCGCGTTCGGTACTTTGATAATTTGGTATGTGGGTGGACCAGTGCTTGGGTGCTGTCCTTACTTGGAAAAGCCTACCACTTATGATTAACCTCTAATGCAAGCATCCGCAACTACAAAAGAAGTATTAAGGTAAACCTAACCATAGCATGAAACAAGTGGATTCAAATCAGCCCCTTACGAAGCAACGCATAAACTAGGGTTTAAGCTTCTGTCAATCTAGCAACCCGTCATCTACTTATTACTTCCCAATGCCTTCCTTTAGGCCCAAATAATAGTGAAGCGTCATGTAGTCGACGTTCACATGACACCACTAGAGGAGAGACAACATACATCTCATCAAAATATCGAACGAATACCAAATTCACATGACTACTTATAGCAAGACTTCTCCCATGTCCTCAGGAACAAAAGTAACTACTCACAAGACATAATATTGTTCATGATCAGAGGGGTATTAATATGCATAATGGATCTGAACATATGTTCTTCCACCAAATAAACCAACTAGCAACTACACAGAGTAATCAACACTACTAGCAACCCACAGGTACCAATCTGAGGTTTGGGTACAAAGATTGGATACAAGAGATGAACTAGGGTTTGAGAGGAGATGGTGCTGGTGAAGATGTTGATGAACATAACCCTCCCCAAGATGGGAGAGTTGTTGGTGATGACAGCGGTGACGATTTCCCCCTCCCGGAGGGAAGTATCCTCGGCAGAACAACTCTGCCAGAGCCCTAGATTGGTTTCCGCCTCGAGACGGCGGAGTCTAGTCCTGAAAGCCTCCTTCTGATTTTTTCCAGGTCAAAACACCTCATATAGGAGAATATGGGCATCGGGGGGCCGTCGAGTGGCCCTCAAGACGGGGGCGCGCCCAGAGGGGGGAGGGGCGCACCCCCACCCTCGTGGACAGGTGGTGCCCCCCTGGTGAATCTCTTTCGCCAGATATTTTTTATATTTTCTAAAACGGTGTCCCATGGAGTTTCGGAGCTTTTTGAGTTGTGCAGAATAGGTTTCCAATGTTTGCTCCTTTTCCAGCCTAGAATTCCAGCTGCCGGGATTCTCCCTCTTCATGTAAACCTTGTAAAATAGGAGAGAAAAGGCATAAATATTGTGACATAACGTGTAATAACAACCCATAGTGCAATAAATATCAACATAAAAGCATGATGAAAAATGGACGCATCAAGCATCCCTGTGGATTTTGTATTTATATGCTGCCAGAAAACAAAGACATATCAGCACACACATGAATATTGGCCCCAGGGTCAACCCACCAATCGGTGGACTAACAAACTGAAAGTACGGTAAACAGATTACCATACCCAGATGCCCCATCATTGTTTCTTACAATGACATTGACAGATTTGGAGTCCTGTCCTGGCTTCCTGTACTTGTTTGGGCACTTTTTCCCTAGTGCACTCCACGTGTTGTAGAGTTTCCTATGCTCTCTGCAGACTAGTCATGTCACCAGTGTCTACTAATACTCTGTAAAGCTTCTGGATCATTCCTTGTGTAATGTAGTGCAGACAGTGACTGCTTCTTTCTCCAAAGTGGTAAGACCAACTGGACCCACTAATGCAGCAGTTTGCCTTAGACACATTGGCTCCTTTTGTGCAGTTCTTCTAAAATCAAAGTCAAAATAAAACCGAGCTTTAATTTTGATATCCCTGTAAGCAACAAAAGGTATAAGGGAAACAATTACTGAGAAATAACGGTTGATGACTTGTACTCCTAGAAGAAAAACATCTACTGATCTACCTTATCTTAATGGGAAACAAAGCATGAGAGTAGCAATTCTCAGTCAATGTGATTCATTCATATGAACTCAGACATTATCTTAACAATGCCTTGTTTCAACATGTATAAAGAACGACAAAGCAGAAAAGTATCATTCCTAAAACAATGCGACTGATTCATTTTAACAGAGACATTATCTTAACAATACCTTGGTTAAACATGTAGAAAGAACTACAAAGCAGGATAGTACCATTTGTAAAACACTGTAACTGATACATAATAACAAAGACATTATCTGAACAATACATTTCTTAAACATGTACTCCGGCCGAACCCTAACAAGTGTTGCAGTTTTGAACTAAGATTCACTAGTTAATTCTGAGGAAAGTTGGTACTGACGTTTCAAGACCAAGATTTGAAATAACTCGCGAGGAAGACCTTAAACAGATCTCAACACATATATGGAAATCCGGTCTCATTTTGTGTAGTTCCACCAAAATTAAGCAAAGCAAAATGTTGCAATAGCAACAAGTTGAATAGATATCCCTGTTTTAACAGAGGCAACAAAGGAATCAATTACTGGCCAATAAAGGAGGATGAAACATGCGGCTACAAAAATGGTAATCCCGCCAATCCCTAACAAGTGTTGCAGTTTTGAAATAAGATTCAGTAGTTAATTCTGAGAGTGGCATTGCTTAATTTTACCAGCGGCATTAGATTAACAAAAAGCATAAACAGTTCCAGGGGAGAGTGGGCGCAACAACAACATGTGCTTCCATCTACTTATAAAGGGGGTGATGCAGAGTTTATTTAAAACAGTACCAATACAAGTAGCACAACATCTCAAAACACACTGCACGATCATGTGGACGGGACATGGGACATGCCAGCACCATGTGCGTCCACACGTATAAATGGGCGATGCATAGTATGTAGCCAAGCAGCATATCTGCGTTGGTCCCATATTTGTTCTCTTTGAAACTTTTTCCGATGTGAAGGCAGCAAATCTAGTCCCGCACAAACTATCCGACCCCCCAGTTTCTTTCCCTTTTCAACAAAGAGTTCGGTTCCTTACAGATGTGTGTACTGGGTTACCCCCTTTTTCCCATGTCGACCAACAAAGCGACTGGATAGCTAGTCTATACTACTTTCCCTCCCTCCTTTCCTCATTGAACCACGTCCTAGATTCATGCTCCACCCCACGGCACCCTTCTTTCCTCTTTGAACCAAGACCTAGATTCGACTACAGAATCGAAAATGATCAGCATGCAGCTAGACCAATGACGGTTTCAAAGAAACTTATACCTTAGGGTCATCGGGATGTGGCAAGGCGTGCGGAGGGAGGTCGGATCTGCCCACACTACGTACGACAGCGAGGAAGTAGGGGTCGGTGGCCCTCCCGCACAGGCTGGGTGAAAGAGAAAAGCGTAGCCGACAGTGGATTGCCTCCCTCGCCGAAGGCGATAGAGTGAACGCTGCACCTCCTCCCCTTCCCGGTGCGACGGGATCCGGACGCCTCCTTTGCCAGCTGTGAGGGGGGTGAGAGAGACAGAGGCCACAACACAATCTTGTTTAGATCTGGTGAAGAGGGTGAGAGACAGTGAATATAGCAAACCCTAGCAAAGGAACGATGAGCCTCCAGCGTGTATATATATGTAGTGCAGTGAGAGTGTGGAGAGTGCAAACCCTAGTGAACAAGCGCCGAGGCTCCTGCTTATATATATGTTGTAGTACGGATTGAGCTCCGTTACCTTAACTGCACCTGCTTTTGGCTGTATGACAGGTGGGCCAGTCACATTTTGGGCCCACCTGTCATAAACCTAAAGGCAGGTGCACTAAAGTCAATGAAGCTGTGTCCATATAGTACTCGTGTATACGACTAATATATAGTGGACTGGTTTTCTTATTCTCTCCATAACAATCGTTTTAAATTGTGTAAGTACGAAATGAAACTCTTTATTTAACATACCCGTGAAGAAAACTACTACGTACTTCCGATGAACTAATGATCCACGCGTCCCGGTCGCACTTCCTGTCCTTCACGTGCGGTACACTACCCTCCCTTAAGTGAACAACCACACATGCGCCAAATTATCGGAAACATGTGAGAGTGTGTACAAATAAAGAATTTTAATTTCAATTATCAGAAAGGTTCGAGAGTATGTACAGTTTTCCCTCTCTAATAATTATGGTTTGTTGTGTTCGGCCTAAACTTGGTCAAACTTTACAAAGTTTGACTTCAGTCAAATCTAATATGCGGAGTAAATAAAAATGGTTGGCTACTACGTCCATCCAGGTTGTTAGTCCACACCATTTTTTAATCGAAGTTAATAGCTGGACAAATAAAATTACAGGGGAGCTGGAGACAAAGTTGTGAGAAGGCTTAGAAATCAATAAAAAACTTATGCTCTTAGTACCAACGTCGATCCTTCTTCGAGGAAGCATTTGGTTCATAGCCAATTGTGTGATAAAATTGCACCAACGTGAAAAATGTCTGCGTCTCCAATGCAACCAAGGTGAACCGACGAAGGATATCATCTTTGTGGGTAACAAGCAAAGAGTACTGATGGAAGACAACTTGTTTTTCATTGAAAATCGATTAGCTTCATCAGCCGACGCAACCATGAGCCGCAACCATGAGCATCGATAGGTCATCGTGGTGATGCATCATCCATTTGGCATCAAGTTTGGGTGAGGCACCTATGAAGTTCGACAAATCCTCAATGTGGTATGTTTCTTCTCAGTAGTCAAGCCCGAGGAAGGAAGAACCACGTGGCAGAGGACAATGAGGTGGAACAACAATGGCCATTCAATTTTGTGCAGTTCCACTAAAATTGAGGAAGACATGCCCGGATATGGAGATACGCATCGCTATTTCCAAAAATATAAAAAAGGGTTTTGTTTTACAAGATTAACAACGACATCTCAGTTGTCAATAAGAATTATGAAAAATACACCAACAAACGGAAGCATCATGATTATCTTGATGGGAACTAAACCAGGATACCCGAGAAAAAAAGCATTTCTTCATTTAACCAGTGATAGTATTAGATTAGCAGCAGCAATAGGAGCATATGGACAATGACCGCACAACCACCATGTACTTTTTGTCGAAACAACATGTATACCTCCACCGAGGCATAAATCAGGACAACTTTTCGAGTGGCATTTCCTCTATAATAGTAGGTTATGTTGGACCAGCCGACGAACCCTAGCTACTCTACATGGGGAGCTGGGGAGTAGTCGCATAGAAGAAAACACGCATGCAGCGACCTGGGGAGCTGGACCAGTACGAGAAGTTATACCTCAGGTGGGCGAGATGTCGCTTAGGCGGGCAGGCGGGATCTGCCCACACGACGGCATCGAACAAGGGCGCGGAGGACCTTCGTCCGCGCCAGCGCCGCCTCCGAGAGGACGGTGCGCATCGGCTTCCTCCATCGCCACGGCGACAACGTCAACGCTGCACCTCCTCACCTCCCGCAGTGGACATGATTCGGCCGGATCAATGACCACTAGTGAGGAGAGAGATAGTGTGGATACTGTCATCTTGTTTTGATATGGAGAGGGTGAGAGAGCGAGACGCGAGAAACTCTATCAAACAAGAGGCTATAATGGAGTAAAACAATCTCTCCATAGCAGTGGTTTTAAATAGAATACACGCGTTCTCGGAAAAAAGAAACGAAATCTGGCGGACAATTTATTAACGTACCAAGAAAGAAAAGTCGATCAAAAACATGCCCTCACTTCCAGGTCGCGAGAGTCGTCGCACACACACACACATAGACATAGACATGCATATCCGTGTTTACATAAAGTTCCATTTCCATCTCCATCTCCAATCATATTTGTCCAACTGGCACATTATTTACGTTAATTATATACGCGGCAATATTAACGTACAACATCTCTTGTTTGTGGGCGTCTGGACCGCTGCCACGGCCGCTCCTGACCAACCTGAACCCTTTTCATCACCCGCGCGTGCTTCCTACCCGAAACGGTCAGTGCCGCATTCATGCCCGGCCAGAGCGGACGCGACCTCTCACTGGCGCCGGCATTGAAGCGGCGCGCCGGCCAAGAGAGCATCGCCGGCGCCGCTTCCTGGTGCACGCGACTGCTCCGCGTTCAAAGGTCACAATAGCCGGCCACAACATCCATGTAAAAAGTTCTTGGGAGTCCGTGCTACAGCTAGCTGTCCTCCCCCAACTCATCAATCTCTTCTAGTAGTACTAGTACTCCATGGCGCGATCCATCGACAAGCAGGCGGGAAAGTTATCGTATACTCGGTTTGCGGTGAGTGGCATGCCGAGCGATCATGTGGGGTCGAGCCGTGGAGGAGGGTGAGACACGAACGCGACATACGTGATTTAAACGTTGGTTTTGCTCGATGGCGCGACCCAACGAAACAAAACATTGGTTTCTCTCCGTTTCCATTTTTTCTCTGGAAAAACGGAAACTTTCCACTCTATTTTCATTCCTACTCCAAGGTTGCCCTGTTACAACATTCCATCAAATACAAAGGAAAACTAACACGCATGCTGATGCATCTCAATGATTCACAGATCATAGCCAATATTTACTTCACAACTAAAGACAAAAGTTGTGAGAGCGTGTACGAAAGAAAAACTACTGATGGGGTCACTACGACTTAAACCCTAAACAGGATTTAATTTCCTGGCCAGGTAAAACCCGTCAAAGGAAAGACGGCTAGCACCCTCAGATCATACGATGCTTTTGTGCAGTTCCACTAAAATCAAGCTGAGGATCCCTGATGGCAATGATATTGAAGAAGTGTGATTAGAATACTAGTACTGGCACTAGTTCATGAGACATAAACTCATCACAAGTAGAAGCCGGTAGAAGTATAGAAATATCGACATGGAGATGGAGCTACGTGAGGAGTTGCGGCAGTGGAGCAAGCCGGCTCCAAAAGGAAGATGGACTACCTGGGATGTCGGGCTGTAGCTAGAAGTGCGGTTGGGACGTGGCATCAGCCCATACCGCGGTGACCCCCGATTGGGACGCACCGACTATGGATTTTCTTCCTCGCCAATGTCGACTGCGTCTACGTAGAACATTGTTCCCTTCCCCCAGCTATGGGATCAGGCTGGATATGTGACCAGCGGTGTGGCCACCGTCGTTCTATGCTTGTGAAGAGAGCAATCCAAGCAAGCAGGGTTGTAGCTTAGGCTCCTGCTAGTGTATATATAGTGGTTTTTTTTTTCTCTCCATATCAACCATTTTATATTGCGTACGTGTCATTGAAGAGTGAAATGATGGTTGCTTCTTCCGACTAACTTACTGTGTGATTTGACTGCTCCTTTAGTGGCCCCTACACGTACTCCCCCTACGTGTATGCAATAGTCACACGTACACATGGACGCAAAAACATGCGCGACGCCCTAATGCATGCATGTCCGAGCACACAACGGAACACACAAGGTCACGCTCAAGTGCTCAACCTACACGTGCATGCACACACATACTCAGCCAGGGTGAGCTAGTGACCGTATAAACACCGGAAAATGTATATATTGAGCGCAATGAGCATACTATGAAGTCCACTGACCGTATTTTTACAAATATACAGTGATAGATAGTGTATTTATCTCGTTTGAAATTAAGCCATATTAACCGGAGAAGAGGCAGTATGGACTAGCATTACTTTGCTGTGTCCCGTCAACTTGCCGAACGAGGAGAAGCTTGCAGGACGGGAGAAGCTTGCGCGTGGTGGCTCATAGGACAAGGAGAAACTTTTGACAAATGCAAGATGTCCTTCGCTCAGGCGGTGAACGTGCAACAGTTAATTCGGTGTCAGATTGCCAGAAGCATACACTATACTAGTAGTACTATTATTGTTGCACTTCCCGAAGAGGCGAACAGCCAAGCGCAAAGTTTACTAGTACTAGTACTACTACTATAGTAGTCTATAGCGGTACTATACTAGTACTAGGAACCGGATGGAGGAGTGTTTGCACCCATATTATATTTTTAAAATGTGATAAAGCAATCTTCAACACATTTGGTTCTCTTCGAGGGTTCTCGCATGTGATAATAGAAGTTGATTGCATGGAACACTCGCTACAATTCTCGCTTAATTCTGGCTCATATCCTGTTACAAATAGGAGCGCTCGGTAATATTTCCTCTTTTTTTGTTATTCAGCATGTAAACAGGTCAGCAAACCTTGCGGCGCATCATTGTGCGAACCGTGCTTGCTGCACTTTGAATGTGGCTGAGAGCTGGCTTGATGAAACACCTCGCTTCCTACTTCTTTTTTTGCGGGGTACCTCGCTTCCTAGTGACCAGTGTCTTGGATGATCGTCCTAAGAATGCTTATATATGAATAAAGCTCTCTCATTTACCCGCAAAAAAGATTAAGCCATATTAACCGCAAAGGAGGGAGTATGGACTAGCACTACTTGTTGGTGTGTCCCGTCAACTCGCAGAATGAGGAGAAGCTTGCAGGACAAGGCGAAGCTCGCTTACGCCTTTTGACTAATGCAATGTACCCTCGCCCATGCGGTGGACATGCATCAGTTCATTCAGTGTCAGATTGCCAGAGGCATACACTGTAGTACCGAACATGCAGAGTACCATCATTGTTCGACTTGACGAAGAGGCGAAGAGCCAAGCGCAAGGTTTAGTAGTACGAGTACTACTACTACTAGAACCGCATGGTGGAGCCTCTGTACTCTTATTTTTCTTAATCTCTGATAAAGTACACATTTATTCTGGAGATGGGCGGAAAACGGCAGCCCAACATGTAATGATGATATCGACCAACCATGCTCGAATATATCTTGGCCCCCGTGCAAGCGCGTCTGTGTGTTCTCGCTCCTCGTCTCTCTCAAGGAATGGCGGGTTGGCCATTTTGCCTTCAATTGAGAACGGTTTGCTCACACTCCGGTCCCACATGTCAGTGATATGCCAAGAGGAGGTGCGTTGACCGACTGGCCGTACGCGTACTTGGTTTTGCACCTTCATACTACCCCTCCCTCTGTCACAGTTTACAGGGCGCACTTCATTATGATGCATTTCTCTCAATGCATTTCCACCACCAGAGAGACTTTAGACGCGTTTGGTTTAATGCTCAATTAATTAGGGCGTGGTAACCGCAATTTTCTCTTGATGTAGTACTACGAAGTGGAGTAAGTGCATGCATTATTTCCTCTAGTAATAGACGCAGTGCTATAACTACCAATGCTATTTTCAGGCCGATCGCTAGTCACCTTGGTCCCAGAGATTTTCTCTTTTTCTGAAGCACGCTCTATAAACAGTGGCGGATGGAGTAGTATGAGCGGATTCAAAGAAGAGCGTATTGATGGTTGCTTCTTCGAGCAACTTACAATGGGAAATGTGGAGCTTATGATTTGACTGCTCATTACTCACTATTAATGTGGCACAACGACCGGTCTGAGTCTCCCATGCGGCTGTACACTACCCCCTCGGTTCTTAAATATACTCCGGAGTATTTGTCTTTCTAGAGATTTGAACAAGTGACTACTAAAATATTTGTCTTTTTAGAGATTCAAATGGACTACTACATACGGATGTATATAGACATATTTTGGAGTGTAGACTCACTCATTTTGCTCCGTATGTAGTCACTTGTTGAAATCTCTAGAAAGACAAATATTTAGGAACGGAGGGAGTACACATACGAAGCAAAATTAGAGAATCTACACTCTAAAATATGCCCATTTGAAATTTGTAAAAAAGACAAATATTTAGGAACGAAGGAGTATAATTTTGTGCATGGCACAGGGACGTAGATGCCGAAGAGGCTTCTGGAAATGCTATCAAGCTTCCAGCATTTGTTTACATAATTGACGTACTATACAAATACTTTTCCAGCGACATGAAATTGTACAATGGTGTGAGCTTTCAGCTTTTGTTTCGTGTGTCTTGCCATCGATGCTCTTTCGGAAACAATAAAAAACTAACTTCCTTGCTAATCAGAGCTAATATTTACATCACAACTGAAGACAAAGTTGTGAGAACGTGTTAAATTAAAATTGATCCATGCTTTCATTGGCAGCAATGTCCCCCCAGCTCTGTCTAAATCAACAAGGCATGTTGGGAAAAAAAGTAGCTGTCTGTAGCATGCAACATTCCGATCATTTTGTGCAGTTCCACTAAAATATAGCTGAGCGTCCCTGTTCCAAAGATATTAAGTGTGATTACGATAATAGAGGACTGTTGATGAAACAATAAACACATAAATAAAGCCGGTCACCTTTGCAGTCTCTCTCAAGACTAACTAGTTGGAGAAGATTAGGCTCGGAGTTGGATGAGGAGGATAGAGCAAAACCAATCTCCCTTTGTGCAGTCGCACTGAAATGTAGAGATGTTGCCACAAAACACTCTTAAGAAAAAAGTGATTTGTGCAGTTCACCAAAAGGTCGCAATAGCAACGAGGTGAAATGGATAGCCCTGTTTGCAAAAAAGAAGTAGAAAGGAAACAATTACTGGCCAATAACAGTTGATGACACATGCAACGACAAAAAAGAAGCATATTCCTTGTCCTAAGGGAAGATAACAACACGGTTGTGTTTGTCTAAAATGGTGCGAGGACGAGATTGCAATATGGAAAGTACGCCGGACGAGCTACGTTTTGGGCAAAGCACCATGGAAGATCCACATGCAGCCACATGGGAAGACGGGCAGTGGAGCAAGGCCGAAGGGGATACCTGGAGGTCGTCGGGATGTAACTAGGTGAGTGGCGGCGGGCGGAATCTGCCCATACTGCGGCAACGAGCAGGTGGCGTAGGCCCTACCACGCCGGAGCTTGGTCAGAGAAGACGTCGTGTACCGCAAATCGGGACGTGCTGCCTCGGCGCCGTCTGATACGTCTCCAACGTATCTATAATTTTTGATTGTTCCATGCTATTATTTATGAAGTCTTGGATGTTTAACGGGCTTTATCATTCACTTTTATATCATTTTTGGGACTAACCTACTAACCCAAAGGCCCAGTCCAGATTGCTGTTTTTGCCTGTTTCAGGGTTTTGCAGAAAAAGAATATCAAACGGAGTCCAAACGGAATGAAACCTTCGCGAGAGATATTTCTGGAGAAAATCACGCACGCGGAGCTTGAGACCACGTCGGGGGACGGAGGGCTGGCCCACAAGGGTGGGGGGCGCGCCCCTTCCCAGGGCGCGTCCCCTACCTCGTGGCCCCCTCGAGCGTCCCCGGGTGCCCTCCTTCTTCCTATATAAGTCCACGTACCCCAGAAACTCCGTGAACAGAGAGAAAACCCTAATTCCTCTCCGTACCTTCTGTTCCCGTGGAGATCCCATCTTGTAGCCTGTTCCGAAACTCCATCGGAGGGGGATCCATCACGGAGGCCTTCATCATCATCATCATCATCGCCCTCACCATGAGTTGTGAGTAGTTTACCAAAGACCTTCGGGTCCATAGCTAGTATCTAGATGGCTTATTCTCTCTCTCTGGATCTCAATACAAAGTTCTCCTCGGTCTTCGAGGAGATCTATTCGATGTAATCTCTGTTTGCGGTGTGTTTCTCGAGATCCGATGAATTGTGAGTTTATGATCAAGGTTATCTATGAAAGATATTTGGTTCTTCTCTGAAATTTTTATGTGTGCTCATAATATCCTTGCAAGTCTCTTCGAATTATTGGTTTGGTTTGGCCTACTAGATCTATAGTTCTTGAAATGGCAGAAGTGCTTGGCTTTGGGTTCAATCTTGCTGTGTCGTTTCCCAGTGACAGTAGGGGCAGCAAGGCACGTATTGTATTGTTGCCATCGAGGATAAAAAGATGGGGTTTATATCATATTGCTTGAGTTTATCCCTCTACATCATGTCACCTTGCTTAAGGCGTTACTCTGTTCTTATGAACTCAATACACTAGATGCATGCTGGATAGCGGTTGATGTGTGGAGTAATAGTAGTAGATGCAGGCAGGAGTCGGTCTACTTGTCTCGGACGTGATGCCTATATACAATGATCATGCCTATATAGTCTCATAATTATTCACTTTTCTATCAATTGCTCGACAGTAATTTGTTTACCCGCCGTAGAATATCGCTATCATGAGAGAAGCCACTAGAGAAAACTATGGCCCCCGGGTCTATTCTCAACATATCAATCTACATCCACTTTACTTTTATCGCTTTTATTTGTTGTTCTTATAAACTAAAAATACCAAAAATATAAACTATCATCTCTACCAGATCTCACTTTCGTAAGTGTGACGCCCCAAGACCGACGCTCCAGAAGACTTCCAAATGTTCCGGGTTTCGTCGTGTGTTTTATTGGCTTGCTCCGTTTTTAATTGTGCATTGCATCATCTCATCATGCCATCATGTCTTTAATCTTTTCTTGTCAACTAAATAAATTGCATAGATCATTTGATCTACATAAATCGAGGGAAATATGACTTCTCTTTAAAATATATCCTCCTAAGTTTTATGGAGCTATTATAAAAATATTCCATTTGTTGGTAGTAACCATAAAACACTTGCATATTTTCCCCATGCCTTTTCTTTCTCAATTCCTTGCCTCAATCCTTGCTAACATTTCCTTTCCCTTTTATAGAGGCTCTTCATAAATCCTCAACATTTTTTTGGATTATCAAACACCCCGTTCATATTCAAATCCATTGAATTAAATTCATATGGGTTTGAATTCAACTTCACTACTCGTGCCCACTTCTATTTTTCCTGGTTCAATCTCATTTTTGTGAGCCCGGAAAAATTATCCGTTGCCGAAGTCCCATGTCTAACCTTTTTTTGTTTTTCCTTTCTCTCTTTTTCTTTCTTCCTTTTCTTTTGCTGTTTTGGGAATTAAGGAGAGAGAGCCCAGCTGCAGCCTCTGGGCGATTTGGCCCGCCTAGGCCCATCAGCAGCCGGCCTGTTAGGCCCAGCCGCCCCACAACCCTAGCCTCGCTAGACCCCGTCGTCCGATCCCCTACCTCTCCCTCGCGCTCTCTCTCTCTCGCACCGCCACCCCCTCGTTCGATCTCTCCCTCAGTCTCTCCCTTATCCCGACCCAGCTCCCTCTTCCTCTCCCACATCGCCCGACCCCCACTTCCCCTGATCCAGTGCCCCTCCGTGCGACTCTGTCCCCGCGATGGCGCCTCAGCCCCCGGCCTCCGCCGCCAAGTAGGGCCTCTCCTTCCACTTCCTTCCTCCGCCGCTGGAGCTCCCTGCCACGCCGCCCAGCCGCGACCCCGCCTCTGCTCCACCTCCGCCGCGTCGCCTCGGCCTCGCCACATGCCACCGGAGCCCGACCCGTGCCCCTCCGCCTCACACGACTCGCCAGCGCCGCAGAACCCCGAGCGCCTCGCCTCTGGCCTCGAGCGCCACCGCCGGAAGCAGCTCGTCGCCTCCCCGCCGGCGTGCACCTGCAGCCACGATGCCAGTGCCGTCTCGAACCCCGTCGTCGCCGCCTCGCCATGGATCTGCGTCAGGTCGCCGCGCCGGCCACCGAAGCTATCCTCGACTAGCTCCACCCAACGACCTTCAGACCAAGCCGCCCCGTGGGGCTCTGTCCGGCCGGAGCTGCCGCGTGCGCACGCGCTGGAGCTCGCCTGTCGTCCTTGTTGGGCCCTTTTGCTCGTCCTCCCGAGGCCTCACCGTCGCTCTGTTGTTGCTGCCACTATACGCTCAAGACGCCTTCGTGGTTTTCGCCAAGTGCCGAGACGACTGTGTACCTCTACACCCGAAGTCGTTGGATGCACCAAGTTCGTGACCGATACGTGTACGACTACCGTCGACCTCGTGGACGCCAAGTTCATCTACTGCCGTCTCCGGAATCGCCAAGACGCCAAGTACCCCTACCGACGACCAAAGAACGACTACGTACCGAAACATCAAGTTCATCTACGAAAACGTGTATGACCATTGTCGAGACTGCAAGTACCACTACATCGACGTCTACGACTACCGTCGTCCCTCGAGGGCACCGTGAGCGTCAAGTTCGACTACCGCCGCCGTGACATCTACAAAAACGTGTTCCGCTACCATCGCCGAAGACCCATGTACAACTACCGGCGCCGCGAGTACCACTACTTCCCTCGACGACCCTTGAACGACTACTTCCACTACTTCCCTCGTCGTCTCGAACCCCTGCGAAAACGCACGCTTCGAAGGTATACTCCGAGTCGAATGCCGATGTGGTGAACGAATGCTTGTTGTGTTGTATGAGATGCATCCCTTGTTGCACCGTGTCCGTTGTGCCCCTCTTTTGTCGCCGAGCCGTGGGAACCCGGAAACAGGGAGCACCCCATCTCTTTTGCATGTCACGCTCCCCGTCATCTTTTGCACCGGACTCTCAACGAGTTACCGGTACCGATATGTTGCGTGGCATCATTTTCGTATTCGCCACCGTGGCCCCTTTCTTTCCACCACGGTGACAAATACTTCATATCTCTTCATGTTAACTTTTACTAAAAATTGCATAAAACTTGATCATGTCATCCGCATCATGATAACAACCTTTGAATGTTAAATTGTTGTTGCTTTAATAATTGCTAAATTGGTCATGGGGATTTTCTGGAATTGTTGTTGTTATTTCTGGCCTCATTTAAAATGCCTAGATAGTGTAGATTTACTTATGCTTCAGCTCTTGCCATGTTTAATAAAAAAACATTTAATCTTGTCTTGTAGATAAACAAGAGTCAACTAAATAAATAAAATGTGGTGTTTCGTCAATATGCAACTCGTTGCATATTGAGGTCCACTTAACTTGTAGTTTTGTTTGTGCACTCTGCCATGCGATGCATATTTAAACCAGACATGCATCATACTTGTTTGTTCATCATCCCATGGTTATGATATGTGTGTTTACCGTGTTGTTTGCTTCTTTCCGGTATGCTTCTCTCGTTAGCTTCGGGTTTGTTCCGGAGTTATGAGGTTTTGTTCGACTACTTCATGGACTTGTTCTTCTTCCTTGCGGAATCCGAGGCAAGATGACCATCACCTTGGATACCTTTACTATCATTGCCATGCTAGCTGTCTTGATGCTATCATTACATGTCGCGCTACCCATCTTTTATTGTCAGCCCCTCTCCTTGTTGCCACAAAACCTCTAACCTTTGACACCTTCCTAGCGAACCGTTGTTTGGCTATATTACCCGCTTGCTCAGCCGCTCTTATAGCGTTGCTAGTTGCAGGTGAATATGAAGATTGTTCCTTGTTGGAACTTGTTGTTGGAATATCACAATATATCTTATATATATATTAACACACCTATATACTGGGCATGGGTGGAAGGCTTGGCCTTTTGCTCGGTGTTTTGTTCCACTTATGCCACCTTAGGAGCCGATAAACCGGCGTTATGTTCCTTGATTTTGCGTTCCTTACATGGTTGGGTATATGGGGACCCCTTGACAGTTCATCTTTGAATAAAACTCTTCCAGCAAGTCCCAACATTGGTTTTAATTTGCCTCACAATAACAACTTAATTAAATAATTAAATTGCATAGGGGGTCGTGCCCTCGAGGATTCTTTTCTACATAGCAGGGGGGCCAGTGCTGATGGTGTTGGTCCCAAACGGGGAGCCTACTAGGCCACCTTGGAGAAACCCGAGGGCCAGTTTTACCTGTAGCATCGCCCATCGAGACGTGGCCTGAGACGAGATGCCGCGGCTACTATCAAGGTGTTGGCACGCCGGGAGGTCTTGCTAGACTTGTTTTACCATTGTCGAAATGTCTTGTGCACCGGGATTCCGAGCCTGATCAGATTGTCCCTAAGATAAGGGGTAATATTATTATTACTTCTGCTGATCGTGAGAGCTTGTGATGGGCTAAGTTGGGACACCCCTGCAGGGTTATGATCTTTCGAAAGCCGTGCCCGCGGTTATGTGGCAGATTGGAATTTGTTAATGTCCGGTTGTAGAGAACTTGTCAGAGGATCCGAGATAAAACACACAACCGCGTGAGTAACCGTGACTGTCTCTTTTCACTCTGAGAAGAGAACATGGTGGGGTTATGTTTGACTCGTAGGTAGTTCAGGATCTTTAGCGATCATTACTAGTTTGCGACCGTTTGCGTAGATGCTCATCTTATTATTGTACTCGTAAGTTAACCACCATATTATGCTTAGCCGCTGCTGCAACCTCACCACTACCCTTTTTCCATACCCATAAAGCTTTGCTAGTCTTGATACCCATGGTTACGGGATTGCTTAGTCCTCGTGGCTCACAGATACTACAACACCAGATGCAGGTACCGCTGGGAACAGTGCATGAGGTGGTTCAAAACTTCACTGGGAGCTCGATGAAGAGAGTGGCTGTATGTATGTGACGTTTTTCGATGATCAGTAGTGATTCCTACTAGGGGCGACCAGACCTTGTGTTTATGGTATCTTTCACGTTTGGTTTTCGTCCATAGTCGGACCCTATGTTTTGGATGATGTATGTTAATGTATTCATTGTGTGACGTGGCGAGTGTAAGCCAACTATCTTTTGCTATTTCATCCCTAAACTTTTACATGAGATGTGCAAAGATACCATACTTGAGATCATTCTAGTATGCGCTTATGTCTCTAAGTCGTGCCTCGAGACGTAGGAGACATAGTCGCATACTGGGCATCACAAGTTGGTATTCAGAGCCTTCTCCGACCTAGGAGCCCCCTGATTGATCAAATCGCTGACGGTTGAGTCTAGGCACACACTTGAAAATGTTTTGAGTCCTATATATATATCGGAGAGTAGGATTTATTTTACTCCTCATCCTTTTATCACTCTGGTGAGGACTCCTGACGATGTTCTATCTCTTCTACTCTAAAAAATTCACTAAACTTTTTTTAGGATCACGCGAGTATTGTTTGGATTGTTCAGATATCTTTGTGACGAGAACATTGTTCTCGATGCCTCCTGTCATCTAGGGGTTGTGGCAGTGTCCCGAGGAGTTGAGCTCCGAGGTGTTGTCGTCACAAATCTATCGCAGCGGTTCTAGAATACTTAAGACGGCCGACATCGAAAACTCTTCTATGTGGTTAGTGGTGAGATAACCCCGACGTCACCCAGTACTGGCGGGATAGTTCGGGAGTATTGCCATAGCTTGTATAGCAGATGCGTTTCGAAGGTCCGAGGTAAACGGTTTCCGGAAATAACTGGTTATGTGTTGTAGGATGGATACAGCTGGATGTAGGATTAGAGTTGAGTGTGCGGTGCTTCCCCTGTATCCCCAACACCTGATTGCATAACTGGAAACTTTCGGAAATTAATAGGTGGGTTTCAAGTAGCCCGTAGGCATTCTTCTAACGAGTGCATGATATGGAGTTCGGGGTTCAACATCGAGTGAAGAGGTTTTATGGGCGCTGTTCCAATTGGGAGTGGCATCTTAAAGGGTCCTTGGCTATGCTGATCCGGGGATTGCAACACCCTTTTGTAACACGTTCCATGAGCTTTCAGCACGAACATGTGGGATGAAGCTTCTATCATGTATTTGTTCTATCTGCTCCTTGTTGTTTTTATTTATCTTTTATTCTCCCAAGTGTCTTCTCGTCAAGTTGATGTACCATTAAGCTATGGAATTCATTCGCTGCTCGAATGATATTGTGAAGATTATGTTGCAACATATCTATTCTTGTTTTTGTTTTGATTCTGGTATTTGAGTTGCTTCGAAGTCAAGTGTTAATTCCATACCTTTCCTAATCAGTGTTCTCATATTTCTATGGGAGTGCTAATCCTTCTTGATCATCAAGATTGTCGTGATTAATTCTTTTCACACGACGTGCTTCTTTTCAAGTAACCCCATCCTTTCAATATGTGCAAGACCAATTCTGGGTTTCTCAATGGTGTCTGTTTCATTCATCCCAAGTTGTCTTTGTTTTTCCCCACCCTCCCACCCTTTTTCTTTATGGAGCCTGAGTCCTTAATCAAGTGTCCTTATATTCATGTGATGTTTCTTCATTCTTTCGTTCAATTTCATTATCCGGCGATTCCTCAGGAAGATGCTAAGGAAGCTTCAAGTTATCGTTCGTTGTTCTCATTTCTTCTCTGGAGGATTTAATTTAAGCTTCGGTGTTGATTATATCCTTCCTCTTGTTTCACATGTTTTCACATCTTGAAAATTCTTATCCAAAGTCTCTCTTGTTTATTCAACTCTCTCTAATTCTTATCCGGAGTGTACAAGGTATCTCAGAAGATTCGTGTTTCAATTCTTAATCCATTCAAGCTATTTTGAGGATTGTCATCTTATTCAAGCCATCTTTTTCAACCGGTGCAATATCTCTTAAGCAATCTTTTGCAACGGCGTTTCTTTTAAGTGGGCACTAACCCACATGTCTTTTTCCAGGATCTTACCTGACACTTCTAATTTCCCGGAGTGTTCCAAAAATTCTTTTAAAAGTATGATGTAAGTATGGATTCCATTAGTCATATGCCTTCTCCAACATCGCTTTTAATTCTTTTCATCATTGGTTCAACCTTTCTTCTTTTCATTCTTCCGGAGTATTTCATGAATTCTTTCCATTGTGATCCTCCGAAGGCCATCATTTCAGAAGATTTCTTCGTTCTCAGTTTTCAACTTCGTCCTCCAACTATTCTTAGTTGATGCCTCTTCGTTCATCTCCATATTCTTACGGTGATTCATTCAAGATTACTCTTCCGTTGTTATAATATTAATTCATTTGTTATTTTCATAATGCTACCGGTGAGTCGTTTGATATTTTTCTCTAGTTTGGCTATATCTCCCTCCAATCCTTTTCAAGAAGAATAAGTAGTAGGCCAAATCCGTTGCTTGTCATCAATTTAATCTGATGAAGGAGAAGCATACAATAAATCTTATTCTTATTTCCTCGAAGTGATTAATCTCTTTTTCCAGAGCTTGTTCATCATACCATATCCTTGGTTCTAAGTTGTTCATCTTGTTTTCCGGAGCTCCAAGTTATTTCAACTATATAATTTCAAAGCTCCATCTAATTCATCGCAGGCCTTGAATCTTATTCTTTTCATCTTTCGCTTCTCATGCTTTCATTACCGGAGTTCTCATGGTGGTTCATCATGATTTAATTCATCCTCGAAGTCTTCATTAAGATTCTTGTTGGAGCTCAAGTATTTTTCTTTATGCATTTGAAGTGTAATTCTTTCTACCTTATCTTTTGACATGGTGTTATGTCATTCTTGAAAATTTCCCTTCATGTTTCATGATTCACGAGTTGTCGGGAATGAGATATTTAAACCCATCATTTTCTTTGTTCAGTAGATCTTTCCAACCCTTAAATTTATGTTGTTGGAGTAATCTTGGGTTGTATTTCACCTAAAAGCTTTCCGTAAGGGTTGTTGCTATTTATGGTGCTTATAAATGACCCAAGCTTTTCATTTATCCTCTCGGTGAAAGAGTTTTCATCTCTTCGTTGATTTCAATCCAATCTATTGTTTTTCGTTAGTAGACGGTTGTCACCTCTTAATTTTGAGATGTTTTCCATAAGCCCACAACAAGCTTATTCTTTTGTTGTTGATTATTTCCAACAACTCCGTTCAACCCTTCTTCGTAAGGATGATTTTTTTTCAAAATTCATTCGTGGGAGAAGTTGTCATTTTCTTCTCCGTTCTTTCTTTCCAACAATCTAGCTTCTATTCTTTTGTTCCGGAGGTATTGTAATATTGATATCTTCGTTCCATCATCTCTTTTTTGTCAAGATCATATCCTTTCATTTGCTTATCCATTTAACTGGAGTGTTTTGTCCTCGTTCAAATTCACTCATCTTACCAAGTTTTTCCTCTCTTTTCAACCGGAGTGCTGTCTGAAGCCTTTCTTTCACCTTGTGCCATTCTTTTAATTGTTTTGGAGGAAGTGTGTTGCTGATTTCATCAAGTATCATCCCATCTCCTCAAGTTCATGTTCAATTCCTTCCATTTTTAGACGGAGTGCTGTCCAAATCATTTTGTTCTTATTCCTTCTCCATCTTGTTTAACCGGAGTGGTTTTGAAATTCTTTCGTCACCCGTGAGCTCTTGTTTCATGTCTTTCAACCTACAAGGTTCTCGTAATGTTCCTTGTTCCTCATTATACCGGAGTGCTCTTAACTTCGTTCATCTCCGTTGTATTATTTCTTTCAAGGTTGTTCAACCTCTCAAGGTTCGTGGTTTCACTCGTTTGTCAAAGAAGCAACCTTATTTTACCTCTTCTTCTTCGTTTCTATCCGGTGCCATCTTCAGGATCTTGGGTCGAGATCCTCTGTTAGTGTGGGAGAGTTGTGACGCCCCAAGACCGACGCTCCAGAAGACTTCCAAATGTTCCGGGTTTCGTCGTGTGTTTTATTGGCTTGCTCCGTTTTTAATTGTGCATTGCATCATGTCATCATGCCATCATGTCTTTAATCTTTTCTTGTCAACTAAATAAATTGCATAGATCGTTTGATCTACATAAATCGAGGGAAAGATGACTTCTCTTTAAAATATATCCTCCTAAGTTTTATGGAGCTATTATAAAAATATTCCATTTGTTGCTAGTAACCATAACACACTTGCATATTTTCCCATGCCTTTTCTTTCTCAATTCCATGCCTCAAACCTTGCTAACATTTCCTTTCCCTTTTATCGAGGCTCTTCCTAAATTCTCAACATTTTTTTGGATTATCAAACACCCCGTTCATATTCAAATCCATTGAATTAAATTCATATGGGTTTGAATTCAACTTCACTACTCGTGCCCACTTCTATTTTTCCTGGTTCAATCTCATTTTTGTGAGCCCGGAAAAATTATCCGTTGCCAAAGTCCCTTCTCTAACCTTTTTTTTTGTTTTTCCTTTCTCTCCTTTTCTTTCTTCCTTTTCTTTTGCTATTTTGGGAATTAAGGAGAGAGAGCCCAGCTGCAGCCTCTGGGCGATTTGGCCCGCCTAGGCCCATCAGCAGCCGGCCTGTTAGGCCCAGCCGCCCCACAACCCTAGCCCCGCTAGACCCCGTCGCCTGATCCCCTACCTCTCCCTCGCTCTCTCTCTCGCGCCGCCACCCCCTCTTTCGATCTCTCCATCAGCCTCTCCCTTATCCCGACCCAGCTCCCTCTTCGGCTCCCACATCACCCGACCCCCACTTCCCCTGATCCAGCGCCCCTCCGCGCGATTCTGTCCCCGCGACGACGCCTCACCCACCGGCCTCCGCCGCCAAGCAGGGCCTCTCCTTCCACTTCCTCCCTCCACCGCTGGAGCTCCCTGCCACACCGCCCTGCCACGACCCCGCCTCTGCTCCACCTCCGCCGTGTCGCCTCGGCCTCGCCACAGGACACCGGAGCCCGACCCGCGCCCTTCCGCCTCAGACGCATCGCCAGTGCCGCCGAACCCCGAGCGCCTTGCCTATGGCCTCGAGCGCCACCACCGAAAGCAGCTCATCACCTCCCCGCCGGCGTGCACCTACAGCCACGACGCCAGCGCCGTCCCAAACCCCGTCGTCGCCGCCTCGCCATGGATCTGCGTTAGGTCGCCGCGCCGGCCACCGAAGCTATCCTCGACGAGATCCACCCGATGACCTGCAGACCAAGCCGCCCCGCGGGGCTCTGTCCAGCTGGAGCTGCCGCGTGCGCGCGCGCTGGAGCTCGCATGTCGTCCTCGTCAGGCCCTTTTGCTCGTCCTCCCGAGGCCTCTCCGTCGCTCTGTTGTTGCTGCCACTATACGCCCAAGACGTCTTCGTGGTTTTCGCCAAGTGCCGAGACGACAGTGTACCTCTACACCCAAAGTTGTTGGATGCACCAAGTTCTTGACCGATATGTGTACGTCTACCGTCGACCTCGTGGACGCTAAGTTCATCTACCGCCGTCTCCGGAATCGCCAAGATGCCAAGTACCCCTACCGACGACCAAAGAACGACTACGTACCGAAACATCAAGTTCATCTACGAAAACGTGTATGACCGTCGTCGAGACTGCAAGTACCACTACATCGATGTGTACGACTATCGTCGTCCCTAAAGGGCACCATGAGCATCAAGTTCGACTACCGGCGCTGTGACATCTATGAAAACATGTTCCGCTACCGTCGTCGAAGACCCATGTACAACTACCGTCGCCGCGAGTACCACTACTTCCCTCGACGACCCTTGAACGACTACTTCCACTACTTCCCTCGTCGTCTTGAACTCCTCCGAAAACGCATGCTCCAAAGGTATACCACGAGTCGAATGCCGATGTGGTGAACGAATGCTTGTTGTGTTGTATGAGATGCATCCCTTGTTGCACCGTGTCCGTTGTGCCCCTCTTTTGTCGCCGACCCGTGGGAACCCGGAAACCGGGAGCACCTCATCTCTTTTGCATGTCACGCTCTTCATCATCTTTTGCACCGGACTCTCAACGAGTTACCGGTACCGATATGTTGCATGGCATCATTTTCGGATTCGCCGCCGTGGCCCCTTTCTTTCCACCACGGTGACAAATACTTCATATCTCTTCATGTTAACTTTTACTAAAAATTGCATAAAACTTGATCATGTCATCCGCATCATGATAACAACCTTTGAATGTTAAATTGTTGTTGCTTTAATAATTGCTAAATTGGTCATGGGGATTTTCCGAAATTGTTGTTGTTATTTCCGGCCTCATTTAAAATGCCTAGATAGTGTAGATTTACTTATGCTTCAGCTCTTGCCATGTTTAATAAATAAAACATTTAATCTTGTCTTATAGATAAACGAGAGTCAACTAAATAAATAAAATGTGGCGTTTCGTCAATATGCAACTCGTTGCATATTGAGCTCCACTTAACTTGTAGTTTTGTTTGTACACTCTGCCATGCCATGCATATTTAAACCGGATATGCATCATACTTGTTTGTGCATCATGCCATGGTTATGATATGTGTGTTTACCGTGTTGTTTGCTTCTTTCCGGTATGCTTCTCTCGTTAGCTTCGGTTTCGTTCCGGAGTTGTGAGGTTTTGTTCGACTACTTCATGGACTTGTTCTTCTTCCTTGCGGAATCCCAGGTAAGATGACCATCACCTTGGATACCTTTACTATCATTGCCATGATAGCTGTCTCGATGCTATTGTTACATGTCATGCTACCCATCTTTTATTGTCAGCCCCTCTCCTTGTTGCCATGAAACCTCTAACATTTGACACCTTCCTAGCAAACCGTTGTTTGGCTATGTTACCCGCTTGCTCAGCCCCTCTTATAGCGTTGCTAGTTGCAGGTGAAGATGAAGATTGTTCCTTGTTGGAACTTGTTGTTGGAATATCACAATATATATTATATATATACTAACACACCTATATACTGGGCATGGGTGGAAGGCTTGGCCTTTTGCTCCGTGTTTTGTTCCACTCATGCCACCTTAGGAGCCGATAAACCGGTGTTATGTTCCTTGATTTTGCGTTCCTTACACGGTTGGGTATATGGGGACCCCTTGACAGTTCATCTTTGAATAAAACTCCTCCAGCAAGGCCCAACATTGGTTTTAATTTGCCTCATAATAACAACTTAATTAAATAATTAAATTGCATAGGGGGTCGCGCCCTCGAGGGTTCTTTTCTACATAGCAGGGGGGCCAGTGCTGATGGTGTTGGTCCCAAACGGGGAGCCTGCAGGGCCACCTTGGGGAAACCCGAGGGCTGGTTTTACCTGTAGCATCGCCCATCCGGACGTGGCCTGAGACGAGATACGCGCGGCTACTATCAGGGTGTCGGCACGCCGGGAGGTCTTGCGGGACTTGTTTTACCATTGTCGAAATGTCATGTGCACCGGGATTCTGAGCCTGATCGGGTTGTCCCTAAGATAAGGGGTAATATTATTATTACTTCTACTGAGAGAGCTTGTGATGGGCTAAGTTGGGACACCCCTGCAGGGTTATGATCTTTCGAAAGTCGTGCCCGCGGTTATGTGGCAGATTGGAATTTGTTAATGTCCGGTTGTAGAAAACTTGTCAGAGGATCTGAGATAAAACACACAACCGCGTGAGTAACCGTGACTGTCTCTTTTCACTCTGAGAAGAGAACACGGTGGGGTTATGTTTGACTCGTAGGTAGTTCAGGATCTTTAGCGATCATTACTAGTTTGCGACCGTTTGCGTAGATGCTCATCTTATTCTTGTACTCGTAAGTTAACCACCATATTATGCTTAGCCGCTGCTGCAACCTCACCACTACCGTTTTTCCATACCCATAAAGCTTTGCTTGTCTTGATACCCATGGTTATGGGATTGCCGAGTCCTCGTGGCTCACAGATACTACAACACCAGATGCAGGTACCGCTGAGAACAGTGCAGGAGGTGGTTCAAAACTTCACTGGGAGCTCGATGAATAGAGTGGCCGTATGTATGTGACATTTTTTGACGATCAGTAGTGGTACCTGCTAGGGGCGATCGGACCTTGTGTTTATGGTATCTTTCTTGTTTGGTTTTCTGCCATAGTCGGACCCTGTGTTTTGGATGATGTATGTTATTGTATTCATTGTGTGACGTGGCGAGTGTAAGCCAACTATCTTTTGCTATTTCATCCCTAAACTTTTACATGAGACGTGCAAAGATACCATACTTGAGATCATTCTAGTATGCGCTTATGTCTCTAAGTCGTGCCTCGACACGTAGGAGACATAGTCGCATATTGGGCATCACAGTAAGTGACCATAAAGGGATTGACAACCCCTTATCACATTGGCTGCGAAGTTCTTATTTGTTTGTGCAGGTGCGAGGGACTCGCGCGTGGTCTCCTACTGGATTGATACCTTGGTTCTCAAAAACTGAGGGAAATACTTACGCTAGTGTGCTGCATCTCCCTTTCCTCTTCGAGGGAATACAACGCAAGCTCAAGAGGTAGCACCGTCGAACGGAGAAATGATGCACGTCCTCCCTTTCCGCCGGCGGACGGGATGCGACCGGATCAGTGACCAACGGTGAGAGAGAGAGAGAGGCCACCGCAGCTTTGTGTGAGATACTCCGAAGAGAGACAAACTAGGCAGGCAGGCTCCATTGTATATAGTGGAGCGGACTACCTTTTTCTCCATAAAAATCGTTTTATATTCTGTGTATGTGCCATTGAGCGACATAACTTTTTTTAAAAATAACGCGCCAACGCATCAAGTCGAACTTTGTTTCGTGCACGCGTGGTACACGACCTCCATAGGTAAACAACCGCTACACGCGTTCAAATTAGCACGTGGGCTGCCATTTCGTACAGAAATGAGCTCCACCGTGTACCCGCGCGGGTGTGGCTGGGCACGAAGTGTGAGTACGTGCACGGTTCTCTTCTTGTATACATACACCACCTACGTGGGGTTGTGTGGGAGAGATACAAACGTAGAGAGATATAGTGTGTGGGTTCGTGAGAGTTTTTTTGGGGGGGTGGGGTGGGGTCAATCAAAAAATGTAACATATGCAATGTGTGTGAAATAGAGTCATGGATATATCATATATATAGAGGGGGCGATCCACGAGAAGAGAGTGGATGCATCATCGGCTTGAGGAGTCCATAGAATCGAAGAGAGGGATGATGTGTGTGTGTGCGCGCGCAATCAATAAAGAGTGCCATCGAATTTGTGTGTGCCCACGTCAAAGATATAGAGTGGCTGGACTACTGGAACGTGAGAGGGGACAGGTGCAGTTTGTCTCTGTAGCATGGATACCTACCTACAGCGCTCGACTATCGGTGTGTGGTGGGGGGGGGGGGGGGGGGCCTAATTAA
>LR738715.1:223234527-223287829 GCA_902687465.1 Secale cereale | reverse complement strand
CGAGGAATATCACCTTCATCAATTCTATAAAGAGAATTTACCTTTACTACCTGTGTCGGGTTATCAAGATCATGTATTTCTTCAATAGGTGGTAAATTCTTAACATCTTCAGCTTTAATACCTTTTTCTTTCATGGATTTCTTTGCCTCTTGCATATCTTCAGGACTGAGAAATAGAACACCTCTTTTCTTCAGAGTTAGCTTAGGGGCTGGTTCAGGAAGTGTCCAATTATTTTCATTGGCCAGCATATTATCCAATAGTAATTCAGCTTGATCAACTATTCTTTCCTTGAAAACACAACCAACACAACTATCCAGGTGGTCTCTGGAAGCATTGGTTAGTCCATAATAAAAGACATCATGTATATCGTTCCGCTCAAGAGGATGATCAGGCAAAGCATTAAGTAATTGGAGAAGCCTCCCCCAAGCTTGTGGGATACTCTCTTCTTCAATTTGCACAAAGTTATAAATTTCCCGTAAGGCAGCTTGTTTCTTATGAGCGGGAAAATATTTAGCAGAGAAGTAGTACATCATATCCTAGGGACTACGCACACAACCAGGATCAAGAGAATTAAACCAAGTATTAACATCATCCTTTAACGAGAAAGGAAGAAACTTAAGGATATAGTAATAACGAATCTTTTCATCGTTGGTAAACAGGGTGGCTATATCATTCAACTTAGTAAGATGTGCCACAACAGTTTCAGACTCATAGCCATGGAAAGAATCAGATTCAACTAAAGTAATTAACTTAGGATCAATAGAGAAATCATAATCCTTATCAATAACAAAGATAGGTGAAGTAGCAAATGCAGGGTCATGTTTCATTCTAGCATTCAAGGACTTTTCTTTCAGCTTAGCTAATAATTTCTTAAGATCATATCTATCGTTGCAAGCAAGAAAGTCTCTAGCAGTTTCTTCATCCATAACATAACCCTCAGGAACAACAGGCAATTCATATCTAGGGGGAGAAGCTTCATCATCACTTTCATAAATATTATCAGTTTCAATATTTGCATTCTCCCTAACCCTAGCAATTTGTTCATCTAGAAATTCACCTAGTGGCACAGTATTATCAAGCATAGAAGTAGTTTCATCATACATAGCAGAAGTGGCATCATCAAGAACATACGACATATCAGATTCAATAGCAGGAGTAGGTGTCGCAAATTTACCCATAACAAATGGTGAATCAAGTGCAGAGCTAGATGGCAGTTCCTTACCTCCCCTCGTAGTTGAGGGCAAGATCTTGGTTTTTGAGTCCTTCAAATTCTTCATAGTGATCAACAGATATAAATCCCAAGTGACTTAAAGAACAGAGCTATGCTCCCCGGCAACGGCGCCAGAAAATAGTCTTGATAACCCACAAGTGTAGGGGATCGCAACGGTTTTTGAGGGTAAAGTATTCAACCCAAATTTATTGATTCGACACAAAGGGAGCCAAAGAATACTCTTAAATATTAGCAGCTGAGTTGTCAATTCAACCACAGCTGGAAACTTAGTATCTGCAACAAGGTAATTTAGTAGCAAAGTAATATGATGATAGCGGTAACAATAATAAAAGTAATGGTAGTGTTTTTGTAGTTTTTGTAACAGTAGCAGCGGGAAAGTAAATAATCAACAAGCAATATGTGAAAAGCTCGTAGGCATTGGATCAGTGATGGGAAATTATGTTGGATGCAATTCATCATGTAAAAGTTATAACCTAAGGTGAGACGGAACTAGCTCCAATTCATCAATGTAATGTAGGCATGTATTCCGAATATAGTCATACGTGCTTATGGAAAAGAACTTGCATGACATCTTTTGTCCTACCCTCCCGTGGCAGCGGGGTCCTAGTGGAAACTAAGGGATATTAAGGCCTCCTTTTAATAGAGTATCGGACCAAAGCATTAACACATGGTGAATACATGAACTCCTCAAACTACGGTCATCACCGGGAGTGGTCCCGATTATTGTCACTTCGGGGTTGCCGGATCATAACACATAGTAGGTGACTATAGACTTGCAAGATAGGACCAAGAACACACATATATTCATGAAAACATAATAGGTTCAGATCTGAAATCATGGCACTCGGGCCCTAGTGACAAGCATTAAGCATAGCAAAGTCATACCAACATCAATCTCAGAACATAGTGGATACTAGGGATCAAACCCTAAAAAAACTAACTTGATTACATGATAGATCCCATCCAACCCATCATCGTCCAACAAGCCTACGATGGAATTACTCACGCACGGCGGTGAGCATTATGTAATTGGTGATGGAGGAAGGTTGATGATGACGATGGCGACGATCACCACTCTCCGGAGCCCCGAATGGACTCCAGATCAGCCCTCCCGAGAGAGATTAGGGCTTGGTGGCGGCTCCGTATCATAAAACGCGATAATTCTTCCTCTCTGATTTTTTTTCTCCCCCAAAGTGAATATATGGGGTCCGGAGATACGTCGGTGGAGCGTCAGGGGGCCCACGAGGCAGGGGCGCGCCCAAGGGGAGGGGGCGCGCCCGCCACCCTCGTGGACAGGGTGTGGGCCCCCCTGACGTAGATCTTTCCGCAGGTATTTTTTATATTTTCCAAAATAATTCTCCGTGGATTTTCAGGTCATTCTGAAAACTTTTTATTTCTGCACAAAAACAACACCATGGCAATTCTGCTGAAAACATCGTCAGTCCGGGTTGGTTCCATTCAAATCATGCAAGTTAGAGTCCAAAACAAGGGCAAAAGTGTTTGGAAAACTAGATACATTGGAGACGTATCATGGTCCTGTAGAGAAATCAACAATATACAAGTCTCCTTTCCTAAAGCCTTCGAAGACTTTGGATTTGTCAGATTCCATGATAACAACATAGCTGTATTTGCCAAAGACAACAAGCATATCAAGGTCACAAAGCATTAAGACAGACATGAGGTTGAATCCAAGAGACTCGACAAGCATGACTTTGTCCATGTGTCGATCTTTTGAGATTGCAACCTTACCTTGACCCAATACCTTGCTTTTTCCTTTGTCAGCGTAGGTGATATGCTTCAGGTGAGATGGAGATAAGGTAGAGTCCATCAGTCGGTCTTGTCACCGGTCATGTGATTTGTGCATCCACTGTCGAGGACCCACTCAGTAGCTTTGAGAGAGCCATCCTGTAGAAGAATTAGTACATCTTACAACTCATATGCTTCATTGTGAAGAATATGACATCAAATTCATCAGAATGAATTTCATCAGTAAGAACAATATATGAAGAATGAGGACGTGAGAAATGAGTGAATCCTTTCTGCATGATTAGCTTGCGTCCTTTCAAGCAATTTTTAGGTCTCCAGCAAATTCCTCAGACGTTTAAGTTTGTCTTGAGACCTGACCCTGCATAAGAGATGAGTTCTTTTTCTTCACAACCCACATTTGGAGGGGTGGTAAAGAGTTCATCATTCGACGAACACGAATTGAGAATTGTGGTATTGAAGCAAGTGCACTTCGTTTCATAGGTGAGGGGTTAGAGTATGAATATGAGTAAGCAGAGAAATTCTTCAAGGACTTATGAGCATAATGATTTGAAGAATAATGCACATATTCATAATCCTTCTTTCCCTGCGAAACAGATGTGTCATCATGATGATGATCATATGAGGAAGTTGATCCACTTGAGGAATTTGGTCCATATGAGGATTTGGATCCATATGAAGATTTTGATCCATACAAAGAATTTGATCTGCTATTCCTCACAAGAGGTGTCATGAGGACATTCACTTGAAGACTTTCAAGGTGCCTCTTAGGGACCCAGATTTTCTTCATAGGGGGACCATTCCTGCAGTTAGTTCCAACATATCTAGCAAATACTTCACCATTCTGATTTTTGAACAGTTTATAGTTGGAGTCAAATGACTCATCAGAAGAAAGTGAAGTTTCACAAGTAAAGCCAGATAAGGTAGATGGATCTACTGGAGGTCCTTTTGCAGCAACCCATGAGGGTTTGGAATACTGCTCAGGTTTCCAGTAAGTCCCATCAACATTGAGTTTCCTCTCAAAGGCAATATCCTCTTTCCCAGGGTTCCTGTTCAGAATCTGCTTTTTAAGCACATCACAAAGAGTCTGATGACCTTTGAGGCTTTTGTACATGCCTGTCATGTACAATTCCTTCAACCCTGCATTTTCGTCAGTAGCATTGGTGTTTTCCCTAGTTGAGGAAATTATCACCACAGAGACAGTTGAAGAATTTGTAACAGTAGAAGCATTTGAACTTTCAGGTGAAGAATTTGCTGTTTCACATTCAATGCGTTTAAGGCATGGGGGAATGAATTCCTCCTGAGCAGCGCTAATTTGTTGAGCAAGCAATGAATCACGTTCCTTCTAAAGATCTTCATAACTCTCCCTTAGCTTCTCAAGATCTTGCTTTCTTTGAAGAAATTCATAGGAAAGCTTCTCAAGATCAGATAAGAGAGTGTTATGATTATCCCGAAGGTTATCATACTTGGAATGAAGTCTCTGAAGATTTTCAGTCAAGATTTTAGATCGATCCATTTCTTCACCCAACATATCATTGCTCTCATTAAGCATATTATGAGCTTTTTCCAAGGCTCTTTGTTGTTTAGTGGCAAGGGAAGCAAGTTTGGCATAGCTGGGTCCAAATTCATCACCAGATTCATCATCACTAGACTCAGATAGATAGCATTAAGTTACCTTGGCACATTTTGCCATAAGGCATGTGATAACCCACAAGTGTAGGGGATCGCAACAGTTTTCGAGGGTAAAGTATTCAACCCAAATTTGTTGATTCGACACAAGGGGAGCCAAAGAATACTCTTAAGTATTAGCAGCTGAGTTGTCAATTCAACCATGCCTGGAAACTTAGTATCTGCAGCAAGATAATTTAGTAGCAAAGTAATATGATAGTGGCGGTAGCGGCAATAAAAGTAACGGTAATGCTTTTGTAGTTTTTGTAATAGTAGCAACGAAAAAGTAAATAAGCAACAAGCGATATAGGAAAAGCTCGTAGGCATTGGATCGGTGATGGGAAATTATGTCGGATGCAATTCATCTTGTAGAAGTTATAACCTAGGGTGACACAGAACTTGCACCAGTTCATCAATGCAATGTAGGCATGTATTCCGAATATAGTCATACGTGCTTATGGAAAAGAACTTGCATGCCATCTTTTGTCCTACCCTCCCGTGGCAACGTGGTCCTATTGAAACTAAGGGATATTAAGGCCTCCTTTTAATAGAGTACCGGACCAAAGCATTAACACACAGTGAATACATGAACTCCTCAAACTATGGTCATCACCGGGAGTGGTCCTGATTATTGTCACTTCGGGATTGCCGTATCATAACACATAGTAGGTGACTATAGACTTGCAAGATAGGATCAAGAACACACATATATTCATGAAAACATAATAGGTTCAGATCTGAAATCATGGCACTCGGGCCCTAGTGACAAGCATTAAGCATAGCAAAGTCATAGCAACATCAATCTCAGAACATAGTGGATACTAGTGATCAAACCCTAAGAAAACTAACTCGATTACATGATAGATCCCATCCAACCCATCATCGTCCAGCAAGCCTACGATGGAATTACTCATGCACGGCGATGAGCCTCATGGAATTGGTGATGGAGGAAGGTTGATGATGACGATGGCGACGATCTCCACTCTTCAGAGCCCCGAACGCACTCCAGATCAGCCCTCCCGAGAGAGATTCACTACTAGAAAAAAGGCTATAGGTAATATCACTATTAGTGGCGCACCAGAGATGTGGTGCGCCACTACTATATAGCAGTGGCGCACCACAAACAGGTGCTCCACTAATAGTGACATTACTAGTGGCGCACCAGGTGTGTGGTGCGCCACTACTAAGTTTTTGAACAGTATACCAGCCATGCCAGCCTTACCAGTGGCGCACCAGGGCAAGGTGCGCCACTACTATTTTTGATAGTAGTGGCGCACCTTGCCCTGGTGCGCCACTGGTAAGGCTTTGAACAGTATACCAGCAATGCCCAGCCTTACCAGTGGCGCACCAGGGCAAGATGCGCCACTACTATCAAAAATAGTAGTGGCGCACCTTGCCCTGGTGCGCCACTGGTAAGGCTGGGCATTGCTGGTCCAAAATTATCACAATGATTCAAATCTTAAATCTAAACACATAAGCCCACGTATATTGTCCTAAAAGATGTACATATATTTAATAGGAAATATTCAAATACATTAAAATGTATGTTGTTTAACAATATTTACATTCAAATGTATGTTGTTTAACAATATTTACATTCAAATACATTCAAATACTCAAATACATTCAAATATATTTAATAGAAAACTAAAAAAGAACTGACAAAAACAGTAAAGAAAAAACACAGAAAAAGGTAAAAAAAATGTTTAAAGACCGGACTAGTGCAACCAATAGACATATATACATCAAAAACATTTTTTTTAAAGATTGAAAAAAATGGGGCCGCCAGGATTCGAACCCTGGCTGGCTGGGTTATGCATCAAGGGTCCAACCACTAGGCCATGGCAGTACTTCTGTCCATAACACAGACGCGGGCTCTTTTAACCACTAGGCCATGGCAGTAATGGCGCACTACCAGAGATGTGCGCCATTGTTAGCGCTGCCATCCGCCTCTCCTCACTAGCTAGCTCCCCGCCGCACTTGTTCCTCTCCTCTTCCCCGTCTCCCCCGCCGCCTCCCCTCCCCTGCTGCCCCGCTGCCGGTCCCCCACCGCCGCCGCACCCCACCACCACCCCACCGCCTCCCTCCTCCGCTCCTTCTCCTCCCAGGTAACCCCCGCCCGCCCCTCTCTCACGCGCCGTCGAGAAGTCCCGGGCCGCGCTCCAGGCCGGCGTCGAGAAGCTCGCCAACGCCGTCGCCGTCGGCCCCCGAAGCAGGGGAGGCTGAGCTGGAGGCCCTCTCCTCCGTCCACTGGAGCTGGAGGCTGGAAGCAAGCGCCACGCAGCAGGTAAGATCTCAGCTGCTCTGCCCGCGCCCTGCAGGTGCTTGCGTTTATTCCCACGAGGTGGCGACCTAGCTAGCTCCAGCACCATGGTCACCAGCCAATCACCCACTTGGCTACCACACTTGTTTCCTTCACTGGAATCGTCCTATTATCTGTCTTGGATGATAACCTTGGATGATAACCGTGTCAACAGACTGGTTAAGGGATTTTCACGGGCTGGGATTAGGTGCCAGTTTTTTAGTAAGTTATTAGTGGGGAAGCAAGACCTAGACCCGAAATTTAGTGGGGAGGAATTGTATTATGGGATAGGTCTGTTGGCTTTTCTCTGTAATCATCCGTTGATGTAGCATTTTTGGTAAATATGCTATATGGAAGCATTCCCTGAGATGAAAGGTATTATCTTGTAGTCATTTCACTAGAGTTGTCCCTTCATCAAGGTCCACCATATATGATCTCAAAAGAGTTTATCTCTGGAGAAACATAATTTAGTAGCTATGTGCCCTCCACAATTGGAAGGTAAGGACCTCTCCAAAATTTGAAACTAGAAAAAGACAAAGTGAGGGCGGAAAGTAGCAGACTAATTTTTTTTTCCCTTGCTTGCTGTTTTATTGGTAGCTACATTCATGCTATTCTACTTGCATCTTCTTCGGCATAAGTTAAACAATCTGGTTGTTAGTTTCGAGCCGTGATCTTTTCACCGTCTCTGAATTTCAGTTTTTCCATTATCTAGCCAACTACTAAGCTCAACTTATTTAAACTCATTTCAGGTATGCAGAGTGGTGTACATATGATTGTTGACCTGTCTTGGTTTCTGTGAAGTGCATTTCCCATTGCCAACATCAACATGCATGGTTTCTGCTAACTCTGCCCCTTTGATCCAGTCTCCTCCCACGCAGCACTCTGCCAGAGGCTATTGGATTGCATCTAGCCACGGCCCAAAGGATGCACTTTTAGGCGGGGGGTGGACTAGTAGAGGCGCACAAATCGGCAGCGGTGACGAACATGGTCAAGTTCCTGCCTTAACCTCGGAGGCCACCAGCGGCTGGACAAGGAGGTATGTGCCTAAACACTCATCCATCTTTGTCTTTGGCATGCTGCGAGACAACTAAAATTCACCAACATATGTTTTTCTGAATCAGACTTGATGGCTTAGCGATGACAATGGCCAACAGTGGTAATTAGCTAGGCTAACAGTGGCCAAAATGCTTGCAGTTTAAGTGTTTTGGGGGAAATACCAACTTGGACTATTAGTGGCACTGTTAGTGGTTGTTTGTAGCAATCAATAAATGGTAGCACTGCTGATAGGAATTACTAGAATGTAATTAACAACAAGACTGAACATCAAACTAGAGTAACTTGCACTTGCATATGGACTGGACCACTTGTAAATTCTTTAACTGAGCAATGGAGTACTAAATCTTAACTGAGTAACTTGCACTTGCATATGCACTGGACCACTTGTAAATTCTTTGGCTCCTCTTTAATCTGGTGCAATTACTTAACTCACTGTAATAGCAAGAAAATCAAACTTGCCTGACACTTGTAAGTAACCATATCATTCAAACATCCAATGAAATCTGTTCTACTCCATTTCCTGAGATGAAATTGTGATGATGGGAGCGGCATTAAACAGCTTGAACATCTAATTGTTCATGTACTCCATTGTTATATACTGATCCATCTTGTCTTTGCCCCATGTTAACATTCAAATTGTTAATTGCATTCAAATTGTTAATTGCAGGAGCAGACAAAGAGGAGGAATCTGCTACCTCAAAGCAGTTGATCGATGCCGGGAGGGTGGGTACGTGATGTCGGAGGTTGCCGGGAGGGTGGTGACGAGCTGCCGGAGAGTTGAGATCTGGCTCTCCTCGCTGCCAGGACGAGGCGCTGCTGGCGATCGGACGAGGACTCGATTGATTTTGATTTGAAATATAATGGGTTGTAATGTAAAATGCACTTCAGTTCAAAATTTCCTCCCCTTGCGGCAGTTATTCTTGGATGGAGGGAGTAGAAGTTTAGTTTTAGGATTTTTTTCCTTGTAATTTTCCTTTTATTGGATAATAGTAATGACATTGTAATCTTCTTACTATAATAAAAATTATGATTCTATTACATTTTTTGTTGTTAAATTAATTTTCTTTATAGGTTGTTTTTTGTAAATTTGGATTTTTTTTTGTTTTCTAAATACATTACTAGTGGCGCACTTTTGCCCTTATTAGTGGCGCACCTTCATTTATTAGTAGTGGCGCACATATGAGGCTATTAGTGGCGCACCTGGAGGGACTACTAGTGGAGCACCTAAGGGTTAGTAGTGGCGCACCAGTGGTGCGCCACTGTTATTGGGATTAACAGTGGCGCATCATAGGTGCGCCATTAGTATTCCTTATTAGTGGCGTGGTATTAGTGGCCCACCCATGGTGCGCCACTAATGGCAATATTGGGTGCGCCACTAATAGCCTTTTTTCTAGTAGTGATTAGGGCTTGGCAGCGGCTCCGCCTCGTGAAACACGATAATTCCTTCTCCATGAAAGTGAAGATATAGGATGTGGGCGTACGTCGGTGGAGCACCAGGGGGCCCACGAGGCAGGGGGCGCGCCCCCACCCTCGTGGACAGGCCGTGGGCCCCCCGGTGTGGATCTTCTTGTAGATATTTTTTGTATTTTCCAAAATAATTCTCCATTGATTTTCAGGCGATTCCGTGAACTTTTTATTCTGCACAAAAACAACACCATGGCAGTTCTGCTGAAAACAGCGTCAGCCCGGGTTAGTTCCATTCAAATCATGGAAGTTAGAGTCCAAAACAAGGGCAAAAGGGTTTGGAAAAGTAGATACGTTGGAGACGTATCAACTCCCCCAAGCTTAAACCTTTGCTTGTCCTTAAGCAATTCAGTTGATAAACTGAAAGTGATAAAGAAAAACTTTGACAAACTCTGTTTGCTCTTGTTGTTGTAAATATGTAAGCTAGCATTCAAGTTTTCAACAAGATCATGAATTAACCACATTCACAATAACTTTTAGGTCTCAAGACTACTCACATCAATGGCATAATCAACTAGCGAGCAATAATAGTAAACCTCGGATGACAACACTTTCTCAAAACAATCATGATATGATATAACAAGATGGTATCTCGCCTGCCCTTTCTGAGGACGCAAAACATAAATGCAGAGCACCATTAAAGATCAAGGACTTACTAGACATTGTAATTCATGTTAAAAGAGATCCAGTCATGATCATACTCAACGCAAATTAATAGTAATACATGCAACGACATAGGTGCTCTCCTACTGGTGCTCTTTGATAAGAGGATGATGACTCTGCATAAAAGTAAATAGATAGGCCCTTCGCAGAGGGAAGCAGGGATTTGTAGAGGTGCCATAGCTCGATTTTTAAATAGCGATGAATAACATTTTGAGCGGTATACTTTCATTGTCAACATAACAACCAAGAATCTCGATATCTCCCATGCTACGCACATTATAGGCGGTTCCGAAACAGAATGGTAAAGTTTATACTCCCCCAACCACCAAGAAGCACACTCCACGGCTAGCCCGAAACAACTGGTACCATCCAAATCAGCAACAGCCCTGGGGGAGTTTTGTTTAATAATTATGATTTTGAGCATGGGACTGGGCATCCCAATTACTAGCCATTTTCTCATGAATGATGAGCGAAGTCCACTCATCATGAGAATAACCCACCTAGCATGGAAGATATAGACAACCCTAGTTGATACATGAGCTGTTCGAGCATACAAAACAGAATTTCATTTGAAGGTTTAGAGTTTGGCACATACAAATTTACATGGAATGGCAGGTAAATACCGCATATAGGAAGGTATAGTGGACTTATATGGAATAACTTTGGGGTTTATGGAAGTGGATGCACAAGCAGTATTCCCGCTTAGTACAGCTGAAGGCTAGAAAGAGACTGTGAAGCGACTAGCTAGAGAGCAACAACGGTAATGAACATGCATTAAAATTAATCAACGATGAATGCAAGCATGAGTAGGATATAAATCACCATGAACATAAATATCGTGAAGGCTATGTTGATTTGTTTCACCTATATGCGTGAACATGTGCCAAGTCAGATCACTTAAATCATTCAAAGGAGGATACCACCCGTCATACCACATCACAACCATTTTAATATCATGTTGGCACGCAAGATAGACCATTATAAACTCTCAGCTTATTAAGCATGGCATAAGCAGCTATGATCTCTAATTGTCATTGCAAGCATGTTTCATTCATAACAAGCTGAATCAGGAACGATGAGCCATCATATTTACAAAAACAAGAGAGGTCGAGTTCATACCAGCTTTTCTCATCTCAATTAGTTCATCATATATCATCCTCATTGCCTTTCACTTGCACGACCGAATGGTATGTATAATAATAATAGTGCACGTGCATTGGACTAAGCTGGAATCTGCAGGCATTTAATACAAGAGAGAAGAAAAGGTAATATGGCTCAAGGTTAAATCATCAACAAAGCATATGAGAGCCACTAAGAATTTCTATCATGGTCTTCTACTCTTAACCCCTAAAGAAAAGAAAAGAAACTATTTACACAAGAAAGCTCCCAACAAGCAAAAGAAGAACGGGAAATCTTTTTGGGTTTTCATTTTAATTACTACTACTACAAGCAAAGAGAGTAAACTAGCTAGAAGCTGCAACTAATATTTTTTTGTTTTTCTGGGTTTTTCTAGCACACAAGAAAAAGATTAAGAAAAAGATATTGAAACTAGGCATGGATGGTACAGTGAAAGAGGGTGAGCACCGACAACTAGAATAAGTGTGTGAACATGAATGTAAGTCGGTGAGAAACACGTACTCCCCCAAGCTTAGGCTTTTGGCCTAAGTTGGTCTATGGCCACGTCTCAAAGCCACTCCCTCCAGTGTACTGAGATGCATCCTCTGGGTGCCACTGGTTGGCGAGCTCATCCAGCTCCCACCCATAAACAGATTGATGGGAAGGATCAAGTGGTGGCTCTGTCTTAGGCTCTGAAGCATGTGCCTGGCCTTGGTACTTGTAGAAGGCATCTGATGTAATGAGATACTTGCCTGTGGACAGATCAAACAAAGATGGTGCAGGCAAGGTAACAATTTCACAGTATATTTCATCAAATCTTAATTTATAATTAAGCTGCATATTCTTGTCTTTAACAATAAAATCACGAGCTACCATGCTCTTGTAGTCTAGATAAACAGGGGCAAGTAATTTTTCTTCCTTCTCATGATGCCTAATAGGTATATTAAAATATTCAGCAAGGCGAGAAGCAAAGATGCCTCCAAAGACGGGCCCCTTTGAGCGGTTTAGACTCAATCGTTTGGCAACAACGGCGCCCAAGCTAAAAGTTGTGTCTTGAAATGGCACTGAGATTCCCACTGTTCCCGCAACCAATTAAACATCTACTAGCAAATAAAGCAAAGTACAGCAGAACAGGGAAGTGTATACTAGTGATTCTTGCCCCTGAAACTTGTCTCGTTTCTCCTACGGCTATCATGTCAATGAACCCTTCTACGTCTTCACGACGTGGTTCATCAAGTCTACCTCCAAAGGGTACTTTGCATATTTTGCAAAAGTCTAAGAGTGATATCTCCTTAATCACATCATATAAACGAAACTCCACCGTAGGTGGTGTTTTCCTAGAATGAAAATGAAAACTTTGCGTGAAATATTGGTGAGTAAGAGATACTGTTCTTTCTGGCCGTTGAGGAAGTCGGTGAGGCCTGCATTATTTGCCAACCAATAAAAGTCTTCATAAATACTGGCGGACATCATGAAATCATTGCAAGGCCATTCGCACGGTCGAACTTCTGCCATGCGAGGAAGATTATATTTGGGCTTCTTATTTTCTTCCTTCTTCTTCTCTTCTGAGCTCTTGCTGGAGGAGCCCCTCAATAATCTCTTTAACATTTTCCTTATCTGAAAATTTCTGAAATTTTTAGTAAGTTCAAAATAAAAGTTAACCAAACTCAACAAGATTGATAGCAACAACTCCTATAAGTGCCTAGAGACTATATCATGCATTAGAACTACTTGGGACCAAGAAAATTTGACATGCAAGCTCAAGAACAAGGTCACCACAACAACATAAATTTGCAACAAATAAAACACTAGAACAAAAACTAATTAGACCAATGGAGGAGTCACATACCAAGGAACAATCTCCCCAAACAGTTTGGTGAATGGTGCTTTGAGCAAGGAGATCGAAAATGGCAGCAAGATGAGCTAGAACTCGGGTTTGAGCTGGTTGGAGATTTTTTGGGAGGAAGAAGAAGAGCATGGGTGCAGGAATAAGTGGAGGGGGGCCATGTGGGGCCCATGAGGCAGGGGGCGCGCCCTGGACCCTCGTGGCCACGTGCTAGCTCCCCTCGGTGTGTGTTCAGTGCCATATTTCCTCAAATATTCTAGAAAAAATCATATTTCATTTTCATGGCATTTGGAGAACTTTTATTTTCGGGATATTTTTTTTATTGCACGGATAAGTCTGGAAATAGACAGAAAATGCTATTTTTCTTTTATTTATCCTAATTAACAGAAAGTAAAAGGAGGGTACAGAAGGTTGTGCTATCTAGATTCACCTATCCCATGCTCATCAAAAGGAATCCATTAATAAGGTTGATCAGGTCTTGTTAATAAACTCTTTCCGAGTAACATGAAACCGGAGAATTTTCGAATAACACTTGGTTACCTAAATGGGGATATGTATGTCCCCAACAATAAGGATTTCATATGTCTTCTTGATAGTAGGAATAGGAAACTCAAAACCTCCAATAGTGATAGTTGAAAATTTTCCAATATAACCGATACTGTGGACCTGAGGTTGTTTCCTCGGAAAGTGTACCGTATGCTCATTACCATTGACATGAAAAGTGACATTGCCTTTGTTGCAATCAATAACATCCCCTACAGTATTCAAAAAGGGTCTTCCAAGAATAATAGACATACTATCGTCCTCGGGAATATCAAGTGTAACATTTGCAACTACAACGGGCACATCCTCACAAATACCGACAGGTATAGCAGTTGATTTATCAGCCATTTGCAAAGATATTTCAGTAGGTGTCAACTTACTCAAGTCAAGTCTACGATATAAAGAGAGAGTCATAACACTAACACCAGCTCCAAGATCACACAAAGCAGTTTTAACATAGTTTCTCTTAATGGAGCAAGGTATAGTAGGTACGCCTAGATCTCCTAATTTATTAGGCACTCCACCTTCAAAAGTGTAATTAGCAAGCATGGTGGAAATTTCTACTTCAGGTATCTTTCTTTTGTTGGTAATAATATCTTTCAAATACTTAGCATAAGGATTTGTTTTAAGCACATCAGTCAAATGCATACGCAAAAAGATAGGTCTAATCATTTCAGCAAAGCGCTCAAAATCCTCATCATCCTTTTTCTTGGATGGTTTCGGAGGAAAAGGCATGGGTTTCTGAACCCATGGTTCTCTTTCCCTACCGTGCTTCCTAGCAACAAAGTCTCTCTTATCATAACGTTGATTATTTGATTGTGGGTTATCAAGATCAACATCAGGTTCAATCTCTACATCATTATCATTGCTAGGTTGAGCATCGTCATGAACATCATTAATAATATTATCACTATGTTCATCTTCATTGCCAAATTGTGTCTCAGCATCGGAAACAGATATATCATTGGGATTCTCAGGTGTGTCTGCTACAGGTTCACTAGAAGCATGCAAGGTTCTATCCTTTTCTTTTTCTTCTTCTTAGAAGAACTAGGTGCAACTAAATTAGCTCTCTGAGAATCTTGCTCAATTCTCTTAGGGTGGCCTTCAGGATACAGAGGTTCCTGAGTCTTTCTACCACATCTAGTCACAACTCTAATGGCATTGTCATTATTCTTATTATTTAATTCATTGAGCAAATCATTCTGAGCCTTAAGTACTTGTTCTACTTGAGTGGTGACCATAGAAGCATGTACACTAATGAGTTTCAGTTCACCTTTAGCTCTAGACAGATAATCACTCAAGCGTTCAATCATATAAGCATTGTGTTGTAATTGTCTACCAACATAAGCATTGAAGTTTTCTTGTTTCACAATAAAATTCTCAAACTCATCTAAGCATTGGCTAGCAGACTTATAACGGGGAATATCACCTTCATCAAATCTATAAAGAGAATTTACCTTTACTACCTGTGTCGGGTTATCAAGACCATTTCTTCAATAGGAAGTAAATTCTTAACATCTTCAGCTTTAATACCTTTTTCGTTCATAGATTTCTTTGCCTCTTGCATATCTTCAGGTGAGAAATAGAACACCTCTCTTCTTCGGAGTTGGCTTAGGGGCTGGTTCAGGAAGTGTCCAATTCTTTTCATTGGCCAGCATATTATTCAATACCTCTCTTCTTCGGAGTTGGCTTAGGGGCTGGTTCAGGAAGTGTCCAATTCTTTTCATTGGCCAGCATATTATTCAATAATAATTCAGCTTGTTCAACTATTCTTTCCCTGAAAACACAACCAACACAACTATCCAGGTGGTCTCTGGAGGCATCGGTTAGTCCATTATAAAAGACATCAACTATATCATGCATTTCAAGAGGATGATCAGGCAAAGCATTAAGTAACTGGAGAAGCCTCCCCCAAGCATGTGGGAGACTCTCTTCTTAAGTTTGAGCAAAGTTTTATATTTCCCGTAAGGCAGCTTGCTTCTTATGAGCGGGAAAATATTTAGCAGAGAAGTAATACATCATATTCTAGGGACTACGCACACAACCAGGATCAAGAGAATTAAACCAAGTCTTAGCATCACCCTTTAACGAGAATGGAAATAGCTTCAGGATATAGTAATAACGAATCTTTTCATCGTTGGTAAACAGGGTGGCTATATCATTCAACTTAGTAAGATGTGCCACAACAGTTTCAGACTCATAGCCATGGAAAGGATCAGATTCAACCAAAGTAATTAACTCAGGATCAACAGAGAATTCATAATCCTTATCAGTGACACAGATAGGTGAAGTAGCAAAAGCAGGGTTATGTTTCATTCTAGCATTCAAGGACTTTTCTTTCAGCTTAGCTAATAATTTCTTCATATCATATCTATCATTGCAAGCAAGAAAGTCTCTAGCAGTTTATTCATCCATAACATAACCCTCAGGAACAACAGGCAATTCATATCTATTGGGAGTAGTTTCATCATCACTTTCATAAATATCATCAGTTTCAACATTTGCATTCTCCCTAACCTTAGCAATTTGTGCATCTAGAAATTCACCTAGTGGCACAGTATCAGGCATAGAGATAGTTTCATCATACATAGCAGAAGTAGCATCATCAAGAACATACGACATATCAGATTCAATAGCAGGAGTAGGTGTCGCAAGTTTACTCATAACTGAAGGAGAATCAAGTGCAGAGCTAGATGGCAGTTCCTTACCTCCCCTCGTAGTTGAGGGTAAGATCTTGGTTTTTGAGTCCTTCAAATTCTTCATAGTGATCAACAGATATAAATCCGAAGTGACTTAAAGAATAGAGCTATGCTCCCCGGCAACGGCGCCAGAAAATAGTCTTGATAACCCGCAAGTGTAGGGGATCGCAACAGTTTTCGAGGGTAAAGTATTCAACCCAAATTTGTTGATTCGACACAAGGGGAGCCAAAGAATACTCTTAAGTATTAGCAGCTGAGTTGTCAATTCAACCACACCTGGGAACTTAGTATCTGCAGCAACATAGTTTTGTAGCAAATTAATATGATAGTGGACGTAGCGGCAATAAAAGTAACGGTAATGTTTTTGTAGTTTTCGTAGTAGTAGCAACGGAAAAGTAAATAAGCAACAAGCGATATAGGAAAAGCTCGTAGGCATTGGATCGGTGATGGGAAATTATGTCGGATGCAATTCATCATGTAGAAGTTATAACCTAGGGTGACACAGAACTAGCTCCAGTTCATCAATGCAATGTAGGCATGTATTCCAAATATAGTCATATGTGCTTATGGAAAAGAACTTGCAAGACATCTTTTGTCCTACCCTCCCGTGGCAGCGGGGTCCTATTGGAAACTAAGGGATATTAATGCCTCCTTTTAATATAGTACCAGACCAAAGCATTAACACATAGTGAATACATGAACTCCTCAAACTATGGTCATCACCGGGAGTGGTCCCGATTATTGTCTCTTCGAGGTTGTCGGATCATAACACATAGTAGGTGACTATAGACTTGCAAGATAGGATCAAGAACACACATATATTCATGAAAACATAATAGGTCAGATCTGAAATCATGGCACTCGGGCCCTAGTGACAAGCATTAAGCATAGCAAAGTCATAGAACATCAATCTCAGAACATAGTGGATACTAGGGATCAAACCCTAACAAAACTAACTCGATTACATGATAGATCCCATCCAACCCATCACCGTCCGGCAAGCCTACGATGGAATTACTCACGCACGGCGGTGAGCATCATGGAATTGGCGATGGAGGAAGGTTGATGATGACGATGGCGACGATATCCACTCTCCGGAGCCCCAAATGGACTCCAGATCAGCCCTCCCGAGAGAGATTAGGGCTTGGCGGCGGCTCCGTCTCGTGAAACGCGATAATTCCTTCTCCCTGATTTTTTTTCTCCCCAAAAGTGAAGATATATGATCTGGGGGTACGTCGGTGGAGCACCAGGGGGCCCACAAGGGAGGGAGGCGCGCCCCCACCCTCGTGGACAGGCCCTGGGCCCCTTGGTGTGGATCTTCTTGCAAATATTTTTTATATTTTCTGAAGTAATTCTCCGTTCATTTTCAGGCGATTCCGAGAACTTTTTATTCTGCACAAAAACAACACCATGGCAGTTCTGCTGAAAACAGCATCAGTCCGGGTTATTTCCATTCAAATCATGCAAGCTAGAGTCCAAAACAAGGGCAAAAGGGTTTGGAAAAGTTGATACGTTGGAGACGTATCAATATGGTGTAGAGGATGATGATTCCGGCTCGAAAGTCATCGCCTTGAGAGATTCCTTGATATCCTCAAACCAGGGATCGATGTCGGGGGAAACTGTCCGCCACGAACACCTATGGGACCGGAGCCCCTTGTCTGTGCGGTACGAGGGCGGAGGGAGCACGAAGAGCAGATCGAGGCAGACGCGCGGGCAGTTTTTACCCAGGTTCGGGCCGCACGGATGCGTAAAACCCTACTCCTGCTTGGTTGTCTATTGAGTTTGGGCGCTCGGAGCTTGAAGAAGCAGCTACACGAGCGTGAGAATGATCTAGGTTTCGAACCTCCTCCACGTTGTGCATGGGCCTCCTTTTATAGTGCAAGGGGTCACCGACAGGTGTCAACGTAGGAGAAAGGGGTAAAAATGTAAAATAGGTGGTAGTTGTAACAGTGCGGGAACAGTGGAGCTACAGTACAGAACAGTGGTCTATACCTACTTTAACAGTGGGGGACAAGGGCATTTAATGCCCGTCGCCGTCGACCCCAAAAGCTCCCGCCGTTGCGTCTCCGTCTGCCACGGCGATGGATCCTCTGCCGTGGAGTGCCACCGTGTCCCCCAGGCTGCACAACCATCCGCCACGCGTCCCTGGAGTGGCCCCAGGGCGACGCGTGGGCCGATGAGCTGGAGCGCGGGCACACAGCGCACCTCCCCCGGCAAGCACCTTGCCGGGGATCTCGACCTTGCCGGGCCCGGAAGCTTGCCGCTCCCCGAGCCCTTGCCGGGTCTTCTAAGATGAAATCTTCTATTCGTCCTGACAAGCTCCTCTTGCCAGGGCCTCGTGCTAGTTAAGCAATCTCGAGCCTGGGACGGCCTTCCCGGCAAGCTCCTCTTGCCGGGGTCTTGGTCTTCTGTCTTGTATACTTTGTTTTTGAATGGCTAGATAAGGGTCAGGAAGGTCTCCGGCAAGCGCGTGGTGAACCCTGCCGCGGGGAGCTGCCGCTGCCCGTGCACAAGTTGGGGTACTAGGGTACCCCTACCTTAGTACACCGACAATCGTGACGGGTTCGATGACCTTCATAGACCTTAGAGAGACGGTCCCAGATAAGCTTCGCATGGCTGAGATGCATGACGTTCCTAAACTGATTTTGGGACAAACAAGAACAAATGACGTCCTTCGTGGTGAGGTTGTGTAGAGTGTACTTGCGAATATCATTAACATCTGCCATCTTGCATAGATCGGTAAGGCCAATCTCAGTGACGATCCACAGTTCACTGTTCATCACCATGAGGCGCTTCTTCATCACAGACTTCCACTTGGGATAGGCATGACCGTCAAAGATTGGGCATGTCACAGTCTTCATTCCCGCAGTCGACATAACGATAACTCCAGGCGGTTAAACCAAAATCACACAGAAAAAGGGAGTACCTTGCTCTGATACCAATTGAAAGTGCGTTATATCGACTAGAGGGGGGGGTGAATAAGCGATTTTTATAAATTCGTCTATGAGGAAATTCTAACTAAGGAATTTCCTAAGTGATGAACTTCTTAGCAGTGGAAAAGATACTCAGGTGCAAGACAGTAGCATGGTCATCATGATGAAATTAAAACAAGCACAGAGTATAGGTAGCGTGTAAACAAGATAAGCAGGCAGACGACTTATGACTAAAGAATTAGGGTTGAGGAAATTGAGAAAGTCTTCAGTCAAAGTCTTCAAACAGTAGAGATCAAGTTCAACAACACAAGAATGAGTAAATGGAAGAGTTGAGGAAATAGAACCAGTAGGCTTGATGAAGACAATGATTTGTTAAACCAGTTCCAACTGCTGTGACAGTTGTACGTCTGGTTGGAGCGGCTAGGTATTTAAACCCGAGGGCACACAGTCCAGGACACCAAGTCCTCACCGTACTCTCCTTGAGCTAAGGCCACACAGTCCTCGCCCAATCACTCGTGGTAAGTCTTCACAGGTGACTTCCAAACCTTCACAAACTCGGTCACCCGGCGATCCACAATTCCTCTTGGATACTCTAGACCATTGACGCCTAACCGTCTGGAAGATCATAGTCTTCAAAGGTAACAAGTGTCGATTCCACTCAGGAACAATCTCTTCGGTAATGCTCAATCACTTTGGGGTTTTAGGTGTTTGGGTTTTGGGTTTTTCCTCACTTGATGATTTTCGCTCAAAGTCCTGGGAAGATGGGTTGCTCTAATGACAAGTGTTAGTTTCTCTCGCAGCAGCCAACCAGCTAGAGGTTGAAGGGGGCGGCTATTTATAGCCTAGGGAGCAGCCCTACATGATAAGACATAAATACCCTTAAATGATATGACCGTTATGGTGGGTAGATATTTTGGGACAGCTGGCGCATAGCACATCAACGGTCGGAATGTTGAGTATCAAATTCCTCAGGGCTATCATGTTCCTCACATGTAGGAAATCCGCACAGGAGAATTCCTAACTCCTCAGTCAGAACAAATTCCTCAGAGACCAGAAGAACCGCATCTCTGTCAATGAAGAAATTGATTGAACTGTATGAGATTTCCAATTGCTTCACTCGAAAGGATTGGGTAGTGTAGGCTTTGAGTTGAGCATCACTTGGAAATATGTTTCCTTAGATTTTCCTCGACCCACTTTAATAGTACAGTGTTACCTATGACTCAAGAAAGATAAAATGAAACTACAAAAACAAAAGTCGTCACGCTTCATAATCCTCGCATGATTATCCAAGTCTTCAAGGTCACACCAATTTCTTCACTTTCAAAATCTTCAGAAAGTCTTCAGAAATCCAAAGTCTCCAGTTGAAGACATTCATTTTTAGGGGTCGACTTTCTCTGTAAATATCAAACTCCTCATAGACTTATAGACCTGTGTACACTCACAAACGCATTAGTCCCTTAACCTATAAGTCTTCCATACACCAAAATCACTAAGGGGCACTAGATGCACTTACATCAGCGGGCCACTTGTCACAACCTGAGGAGGTGGGAGTGATATTTGCAAGGAGTACTCCTCAATTAGTGATTTTGCAAATCATTGCCACTGTTGGCGCGCAAAAATATGGCGCCCGGTTTGGAGAACCTAATTATACCAACGTTTTTGCACAAACGAAGAGGAGGAAGGCTAGGGCGTGCTGGTGGACAAATAATTTGGTGGCCTCCAAACAACATCTTTAGGTGGTCTCATAGCTCATTGCACATATAAACCTTGTTACGTTACCCGCCGTTCTAGCACACTTGCACGCGCTGCCCTTAGTCCACCGCCCGATCTTTTTGCTATCGTATGTTTTACCCTGCTGTCAATTTTACAACCGTTCCTTTCTCTGTTACATTTGTGCTGCCTGCCAAAGTGGATGACTGGTGGACCTTATTCAGCGTGGGGTTGGAAAATAAGATGATTTTGTTCCTATTTGACATACACTTCGTCTGCAAATCTAGACTCATCAGCTGTAAAAAGCGAGGCATCCACCCCCTCCTCGCTCGATTTCTCTTCTCCTTGCACCGCCACCGCCGCCTCCTCCTCTCCTTGTCCCTCCTTCAACCCCCATGGTGCTCTCTCCTGTTTTCCATCTTGCTCTGCCACCCTCTGTCGCAGGGTCCTTTGCGCTGGCTTCCACGAGCAGGGTTGCCACCTCCTCTCCTCTTGTTCACTGTCTCAACCTCTCTCCATGAATGGTGGAAGGTAGCAGCTTTGCGCCTCCTTTGAACTCCTCTCGTGTGTAAGTTCCTTCTCCTAATTCCTTCCTCCCTAAATAATTTATATTTCACAGTTAGGATTTTGGTGTTTGGTTTTAATGATGAGTGTGCAGGAGCATGCGAGGGTGAGAAGAAAAGAGGTGGAGGCAGGACAGCAACGCCGGGCTTCCAAGCGTCGCTCTCGTTGACGTGGAGTGGAGAAGTGTTGCCGGCCATGACTGGTGGTCGTTGCTCACCGGTCGTCGTACCCTGTCCCCAATCCAAGTTGCACATCCTCACACCCTCCTCTCTCTCTACCTCTTGATCCCCTAGTTCTCTGGTAATCTAATTTCAATTTATTGATTTTTCTAAACATGATGTGTAGATCTGAGAAAAAAGAGGAGAGGAAGAGTCCAGAGGAAGAGTTTGATGAAGGTGTACTCTCTCTCTCTCACAGTCAGATTTGTTTCTGCATTTTGATGTTATGGCTTATTTTAGCCATGTTTAGATTAGTTTCTATGTATGCCAAGTATTTTGTTTGCCTATATTCCAACGACCTACATTCCATACTGAATGCATATTTGTGCAATGGTTGTTAGTGATATTCTAATAAAGAGAGAAATAATTGGGGATATATAGAGGTAGAAGGCCTTAGATTCTTTGCCTCCAGCAGAAGAATTGATTCATGTGTGCCTCCTTTGTTATATCTTACATACTTTTTAAGCTGGGCAAATATGATCACATAATCATTATTGGTAGCTAATATCAAATTTTTTAGTGTTGTCAGTACACGGAGATTTATCTTGTTTTGGTAAAGGTTTTGTCTAACAAGAACTACATATTCTCGACATGGTGTCGTGGTATCTATAGTTGTTATGGAGCCCGCTGGTATTCTCACCCTTCATTGCCCTTTACCCTCTCTGTATGAACCCTTTCCTCATTTGTTTTTGTTCGTGATCTACTTTGCTTGTTTTGGCTCCTTTTAATTGATACATTGTTCTGTCTATTTTTATGTTACTCAGGTGCCCATGCAAGCTACATTGGAAGAATTCATGTATTTGTTGGGGAACATAGTATTTCAAAAAGTTTCCTACGATCACACAAGATCTATTTAGTAGATGCATAGAAACAAGAGGGGAAAGAGTGTCTACGTACCCTCGTAGACCGAAAGCGGAAGCATCTAGTGACACGGTTGATGTAGTCGAACGTCTTCGTGATCCAACCGATCCAAGCGTCGAACGAACGACACCTCGTTTAGCACACGTTCAGCTTGATGATGTCCCACGAGCTCTTGATCGAGTTGAGCTTCACGGGAGAGTTTTGTTAGCATGACAGCGTGGTGACGGAGTTGATGAAGCTACTGGCGCAGGGCTTCGCCTAAGCACTGCAACGATATGACCGAGGTGTGTTTCTGTGGAGGGGGACACCGCACACGGCTAAAACAATGTTTCTTGTGTGTTCTTGGGTGCCCCTGCCCCCGTATATAAAGGAGTAAGGGGAGGAGGCCGGCCAGCCCTAGGCGCGCCAAAGGAGAGGAGGAGTCCTCTTCCTAGTAGGACTAGGACTCCCCTTTCCTAGTCCTACTAGGAAGGGGAAAGGGGGAAGGAAAGAGAGGGAGAGGGAGAGGGAAAGAGGGGCTGCGCCCCCTCCCCTAGTCCTATTCGGACTCCCCATGGGAGGGGGCGTGCCACCTCCTGGGCTGCTTCCCTCTCTCTTCCATAAGGCCCACTAAGGCCCAATACTTCCCCGGGGGGTTCCGGTAACCCCTTCGGCACTCCGGTTCTCTCCGATAACACCCAGAATACTTCCAGTGTCCGAATATAGCCGTCCAATATATCAATCTTTATGTCTCGGACATTCCGATACTCCTCGTCGTGTCCGTGATCTCATCCGGGACTCCGAACTACCTTCGGTACATCAAAACTCATAAACTCATAATACCGATCGTCATCGAACGTTAAGCGTGCGAACCCTACGGGTTCGAGAACTATGTAGACATGACCGAGACTCATCTCTGGTCAATAACCAATAGCGGAACCTAGATGCTCATATTGGCTCCTACATATTCTACGAAGATCTTTATCGGTCAAACCGCATAACAACATACGTTGTTCCCTTTGTCATCGGTATGTTACTTGCCCGAGATTCGATCATCGGTATCACCATACCTAGTTAATCTCGTTACTGTTAAGTCTCTTTACTCGTTCCATAATACATCATCTCGTGACTAACTCATTAGTCATTTGCTTGCAAGGCTTATTATGATGTGTAATACCGAGAGGGCCCAGAGATACCTCTTCGACACTCGGAGTGACAAATCCTATTCTTGATCTATGCCAACACCACAAACACCTTCGGAGACACCTGTAGAGCATCTTTATAATCACCCAGTTACGTTGTGATGTTTGATAGCACACAAGGTGTTCCTTCGGTATTCGGGAGTTGCACAATATCATAGTCATAGGAACATGTATAAGTTATGAAGAAAGCAATAGCAGTAAAACTAAACGATCAAGTTGCTAAGCTAACAGACGGGTCTTGTCCATCACATCATTCTCCTAATGATGTGATCCCGTTGATCAAATGACAACTCATGTCTATGGCTAGGAAACATAACCATCTTTGATCAATGAGCTATTCTAGTAGAGGCATACTAGGGACACTCTATTTTGTCTATGCATTCACTGTACTAAGTTTCCGGTTAATACCATTCTAGCATGAATAATAAACATTTATAATGATATAAGGAAATACAAACAAAAACTTTATTATTGCCTCTAGGGCATATTTCCTTCAGTCTCCCACTTGAACTAGAGTCAATAATCTAGATTACATAGTAATGATTCTAACACCCATGAAGTCTTGGTGTTGATCATGTTTTGCTCGTGGAAGAGGCTTAGTCAACGGGTCTGCGATATTCAGATCCGTATGTATCTTGCAAATTTCTATGTCTCCCTCCTTGACTTGATCGCAGATGGAATTGAAGCGTCTCTTGATGTGCTTTGTTCTCTTGTGAAACCTGGATTCCTTCGCCAAGGCTATTGCTCCAGTGTTGTCAGAAAAGATTTTCATTGGATCCGATGCACTAGGTATAACACCTAGATCGGATATGAACTCCTTCATCCAGACTCCTTCATTTGCTGCTTCCAAAGAAGCTATGTATTCCGCTTCACACGTAGATCCCGCCACGATGCTCTGCTTGGAATATTAACTTCAACTCCTGGAACATCTCATATGCTCCCTGACGTTCAAAAAGTTGTTGAAATCCTGGTTCTAAGTCGTAAAGCATGGCACACTGAACTATCATGTAGTCATCAGACCGCGTCTACTAGACGTTCAAAGCATCTACATTAGCTTGAGGGGGCTTGTCACCTAGCGGGCTTGAGGGGGCTTGTCACCTAGCGGTGCTTCAAGGACATAATTCTTCTGTGCAGCAATGAGGATAATCCTCAAGTTACGGACCCAGTCCGTGTAATTGCTACCATCATCTTTCAACTTAGCTTTATCTAGGAACACATTAAAATTCAAGGGAATGGTAGCACAGGCCATTGATCTACAACAACATAGATATGCAAAAACTATCAGGACTAAGTTCATGATAAATTAAAGTTCAATTAATCATATTACTAAAGAACTCCCACTTAGATAGACATCCCTCTAGTCATCTAAATGATCACGTGATCCAAATCAACTAAACCATGTCCGATCATCACATGAGATGGAGTAGTTTTCAATGGTGAACATCTTATGTTGATATCTACTATATGATTCATGCTCGACCTTTCGGTCTCCAGTGTTCCGAGGCCAAGTCTGTACATGCTAGGCTCGTCAGGTTTAACCGAGTATTCTGCATGTGCAAAATTGTCTTACACCCGTTGTATTTGAACGTAGACCATATCACACCCGATCATCACGTGGTGTCTCGGCACGACGAACTTTTGCAACGGTGCATACTCAGGGAGAACACTTGTACCATGAAATTTTGTAAGGGAGCATCTTATAATTCTACCATCGTACTAAGAAAAATAAGAATAATAATAAGATAAACATCACATGCAAACAAAATATGTGACATGATATGGCCATCATCATCTTGTGCTTTTGATCTTCATCTCCAAAGCATCGTCATGATCTCCATCGTCACTGGCTAGACACCATGATCTTCATCGTAGGGTCATGGTCGTCTCGCCAACTATTGCTACTACTACTATCACTAACTCACAGTGATAAAGTAAAGCAATTACATGGCCTTCGCAATTCATACAATAAAGAGACAATCATAAGGCTCCTGTCGGTTGCCGATAACTTTACAAAACATGATCATCTCATACAATAACGTATAACTCATCACGTCTTGACCATATCACATCACAACATGCCCTGCCAAAACAAGTTAGACGTCCTCTACTTTGTTGTTGCAAGTTTTATATGGCTGCTACGGGCTTAGCAAGAACCGTTCTTACCTACGCATACAAAAACCACAACGATTATTCATCAAGTATGTGATGTTTTAACCTTCGCAAGGACCGGGCGTAGCCACACTCGATTCAAATAAAGTGAGAGAGACAGACACCCGCCAGTCACCTTTAAGCAACGAGTGTTCGTAACGGTGAAACCAGTCTCGCGAAAGCGTATGCATAATGTCAGCCCGGGCCGCTTCATCTCACAATACCGCCGAATCAAAGTATGACATGCTGGTAAGTAGTATGACTATTATCATCCACAACTCATTGTATTCTACTCGTGCATATCATCTACGCATAGACCTGGCTCATGATGCCACTTATGGGGAACGTGGTATTCCAGAAAAATTCCTACGATCACGCAAGATCTATCTACTAGATGCATAGCAAAGAGAGGGGAGAGTGTGTCTATGTTCCCTCGTAGATCGAAAGCGGAAGCGTCTAGTGACGCAGATGATGTAGTCGAACGTCTTCGCGATCCAACCGATCCAAGCACCAAACATACGACACCTCCGCGTTCAGCACACGTTCAGCTCGATGACGTCCCACGAGCTCTTGATCCAGTTGAGATTCAGGAGAGAGTTTCTTCAGCACGACGAAGTGGTGACGGAGTTGATGAAGCTACCGGCGTAGGGCTTCGCCTAAGCACCGCAACGATATGACCGAGGTGTGTTTCTGTGGAGGGGGGCACCGCACACGGCTAAAACAATGTTACTTGTGTGTTCTTGGGTGCCCCTGCCCCCGTATATAAAGGAGCAAGGGGAGGAAGCCGGCCAGCCCTAGGCGCGCCAAAGGAGAGGAGGAGTCCTCTTCCTAGTAGGACTAGGACTCCCCTTTCGTAGTCCTACTAGGAAGGGGAAAGGGGGAAGGAAAGAGAGGGAGAGGGAGAGGGAAAGAGGGGCTGCGCCCCCCTCCCCTAGTCCTATTCGGACTCCCCATGGGAGGGGGCATGCCACCTCCTGGGCTGCTACCCTCTCTCTTCCCTAAGGCCCACTAAGGCCCAATACTTCCCCGGGGGGTTTCGGTAACCCCTCCGGAACTCTGGTTTTCTCCGGTAACACCCGGAATACTTCTGGTGTCCAAATATAGCCGTCCAATATATCAATCTTTATGTCTCGGACATTCCGAGACTCCTCGTCATGTTCGTGATCTCATCCGGGACGCCGAACTACCTTCGGTACATCAAAACTCATAAACTCATAATACCGATCGTCATCGAACGTTAAGCGTGCGGATCCTACGGGTTCGAGAACTATGTAGACATGACCGAGACTCATCTTCGGTCAATAACCAATAGCGGAACCTGGATGCTCATATTGGCTCCTACATATTCTACGAAGATCTTTATCATACAAACCGCATAACAACATACGTTGTTACCTTTGTCATCGGTATGTTACTTGCCCGAGATTCGATCGTTGGTATCACCATACCTAGTAATCTCATTACCGGTAAGTTTCTTTACTCATTCCGTAATACATCAGCTTGTGACTAACTCATTAGTCATTTGCTTGCAAGGGTTATTATGATGTGTATTACCGAGAGTGCCTAGAGATACCTGTCCGACACTCGGAGTGACAAATTCTATTCTTGATCTATGCCAACACCACGAACACCTTCGAAGACACCCGTAGAGCATATTCTTAATCACCCAATTACGTTGTGATGTTTGATAGCACACAAGGTGTTCCTCCGGTATTCGGGAGTTGCACAATCTCATAGTCATAGGAACATGTATAAGTTATGAAGAAAGCAATAGCAGTAAAACTAAATGTTCAAGTTGCTAAGCTAACGGATGGGTCTTGTCCATCACATCATTCTCCTAATGATGTGATCCCGTTGATCAAATGACAACTCATGTCTATGGCTAGGAAACATAACCATCTTTGATCAATGAGCTAGTCTAGTAGAGGCATACTAGGGACACTCTGTTTTGTCGATGTATTCACACATGTACTAAGTTTCCAGTTAATACAATTCTAGCATAAATAATAAACATTTATCATGATATAAGGAAATACAAATAACAACTTTATTATTGCCTCTAGGGCATATTTCCTTCAGTATTTAGTTGTGGCATGTTTGGCAGCTACAACAGCTTGATCATCAATTAGTTCTCATCCAAGGCAATTAATTTCACCACTTTATGTATAATGGATGTTTGTATGTGGTGGTTGGTTGTCATTACTGAAGCAAGAGTTGCTGGTGAATACTACCATCAAGCGGACTTGCCACTTACAAATCGGCTGAGTGATTTATCTTGCTAATGACAATTTGTACATTTTCATTTATTTTTGCTTATCCATTTGTTTTGTACAATATATGACTATTGTAGGATAAAGATGAACTAAAAATTGACAGCATGTACAAACCTAGACCAATCTTATGAATGTACCATGGGAACACAAAGTTCACTTAAATTAATGTTGTGCTTGCTTATTTGAACCATCTTTTGTTTCTTGCAATGGGGGTTTATTCACAAGGCTTATCTTGTGGTATGTGGGCAGCGGGACTGTACGCCACCGTTACCAGGTTGTTTCATTTATACAACGACACAAGTAATTCTCTAAGCTCGCGGTGTTACTACTAGACATTATTTTGTTATTCTTTACTTTATTCCTTGGGTATACTATACTTTATTTTGTCTCCTAATAAGAGCCAAGAAAGAAAACCCTGCCTGGATTATCGTATTGGTTGTAAGAAAAGTATATATATATATGGTGGATCTATTATGATAACACCCCTTAAGAGTTATTCTGCTAACACCCTAATCTTATTCCAATAACACCCGAAAATGAACCTCGCTAAGACTACAAACCAGTCCCCACCCAACCTTCCTTCTCTCTCTCCCCACAACACCCACAACACCCACACACCCCTACCCACCTTCCTCCCCAGCCCGCCCAACTACTCTCCTCCACCTTCTCTCTTTCCGACCAGCGTGCAAGCCACTTGTGCCGCCCCCGCGGGCTTCCTTCCCCATCGCCTCGAGCTTCGCCTCCCCTTCCCCACCCACCCATTCGAGCTCCCCCGACCTCTCCCCTCCCCGAACACCTTCTACCTATGCCGCCGCCCACAAACTAGCATCGTCTTGGCCAACCACGTGCCACCGGGATCCCGCGCCGCCGCCAAGAAAACACCGGATCCGTCCTCCCCTAGGTGCAACCGCCCTTCCACCTCCCACCTTTCTTCCCCGTGACCCATCCCCGCACCCTCCCAATCCCCGCACCTCCCACCAACCTCTGGCCTGCCTCTGACCCATTACGTGCCGCCCCACCATCCTCGTCGTGCGCCGCATAGGAGCGCCACCTTACCCGCACCGCCCGCTCTAGCCCCCTCCTGCACCCACCCACTTCCCTCTCCGCTAGCTCGACCCAGATTGGGATCGAGCACATCGGTAGCCGTCGGTCGAGCTCCTTCTCCCTCATCGAGCACATCGGTAGCCGTCGGTCGAGCTCCTTCTCCCTCACCGGCGAGCTCGCTCCACCTCGTAAGCTCATGTGTGGTAGCATCTAGAGGAGCACGAGGGCCGAGTGATTTGGTTGCTCTTCCCCTTGCAGTTCGCCTTCACCACCGCTCACATGACTCTCGCTCCTCCTCCAATCTACCTTCCCCAGCGACGACCCCAAGCTATTGATGTCTCCTCCCTTACTCTGTTATCTCCACAGCCTGTGAGTTCCCACGTCCCTTCTTGCCACTCCATCCCGCTCCTTCTATCTCTAGCGCAGAGCTCCTAATGGCATGTGGTTCGAAAAAGTACGAGATGCAGCTCATCGACGTGTGCTTGATGCCACCCGTTCCTGGCAGTGTCCACAAAGCCGTTCAATTTGAACGGCAAAGCGGTTCTACAACTCGTCCTTGCAGTTCCTGGCCGTGGATGGATTTTCTCAATCTTTTTTAATGTGAGGTATAGGCATATTTTGCATCAATATTTCCTGCTCGGGGTGCTCTTTAGTTCGATGGAGGAGCGCGTGCAGCTCAATTATCTTATTTTTGACCTGCAGTGCTCTGTTTGTTTTTGTGTAAAAAGAAGACACGCTCGGGCCACACTGCAGTCCAATGGTGGGGCGCGTGCAGTGCTTTGTTGCTATGGTGGGATAAAAGGGAGTAATGATGTTGCCTCTAACTATTTTGGTGATGTAGTTATGTCCACCTGCACGCACAACCTATAAAAAGAGTTGAGTGGACTACACGGTTGGTTTTCTTGGGTTAAGTTCACTAATGTTAGTGTGGCTGTGTAATGAATGAATATGTATATTTTTGAAGGTCACTTTTTCCTCTCACGAAGTTCACTATGAAACTTCTTTGTGGTTCACTTGGTAATCCAAAAATGTAAGTGCATCTAGTGCCCCTTAGTGATTTTGGTGTATTGAAGACTTATATGTTAAGGGACTAATGCGTTTGTGAGCATACACAGGTCTATAAGTCTATGAGGAGTTTGATATTTACAGAGAAAGTCGAACCCTAAAAACGAATGTCTTCAACTGAAGACTTTGGATTTCTGAAGACATCCTGCAGATTTTGAAAGTGAAGAAATTGGTGTGACCTTGAAGACTTGGATAATCATGCGAGGATTATGAAGCGTGAAAACTTTTGTTTTCGTAGTATCATTTTCTCTTTCTTGAGTCATAGGAAACATCGTACTGTTAAAGGGGGTCGAGGAAAAACTAAGGAAACATATTTCCAAGTGATGCTCAACTCGAAGCCTGCACTACCCAATCCTTTCGAGTGAAGCCATTGGAAATCTCATACAGTTCAGTCAATTTCTTCAGTGATAGAGACGAAGTTCTTCTGGTCTCTGAGGAATTTGTTCTGACTGAGGAGTTAGGAATTCGCCAATGCGGATTTCCTACAAGTGAGGAACATGATAGCCCTGAGGAATTTGATACTCGACATTCCGACCGTTGCTGTGCTACGTGCCAGCTGTCCCAAAATATCTACCTACCTAACGGTCATATCATTGAAGGGCATTTATGTCTTATCATGTCGGGCTGCTCCCTAGGCTATAAATAGCCGTCTCCTTCAACCACTAGCTGCTTGGCTGCTCCGAGATAAACTGACACTTGTCATTAGAGCAACCCATCCTCCGAGGACTTTGAGCGAAAATCATCAAGTGAGGAAAACCCAAACCCCAAAGTGATTGAGCGTCACTGAAGAGATTGTTCCTATGTGGAACCGACGCTTGTTACCTTTGAAGACTGTGATCTTCTAGACGGTTAGGCGTCAATGGTCTAGAGCATCCAAGAGGAATTGTGGATCGCCGGGTGACCGAGTTTGTGAAGGTTTGGAAGCCACCTGTGAAGACTTACCACGAGTGATTGCGCGAGGAATGTGTGGCCTTAGGTCAAGGAGAATACGGTGAGGACTTGGTGTCCTAGACTATGTGTCCGGGACTGGGTGTCCGGGACTATGTGTCCTCAGGTTTAAATACCTAGCCGCTCAAACCAGACGTACAACTGTCACAGCAGTTGGAACTGGTTTACCAAATAATTTTCTTCATCAACACTACTAGTTCTATTTCCTCAACTCTTCCATTTACTTATTCTTGTGTTGTTGAACTTGATATGTACTGTTTGAAGACTTTGACTGAAGACTTTCTCAATTTCGTCAACCCTATTTCTTCAGTCCTAAGTCCTCAGCCTGCTTATCCTGTTTACACGCTACTTATACTCTGTGCTTGTTTTCATTTCATCATGATGACCATGCTACTATCTTGTTATGCTTGCACCTAAGTATCTATTCCGCTGCTAATTAGTTCGTTGCTTAGGAAATTCCTCAGTTATAATTTCCTCAGTGACGAATTTATAAAAATCGCCTATTCACCCTCCTCGAGTCGATATAACGCACTTTTAGAAAACAAAAACACCTTGGAAAGCAACTCACTTCTCATTACATGTGGTTCACTTGCTTAGTCCCTGCGGTCCACTCGCCCAGTCTATGCATGTAAAAAATATTGAGTTTGGAAAAAACTCACGCGGTTCGCTTTCGTTCGTGTGCGGCCCATTTATGGTAGTCTCAAGGTTCACTTTTCATAGTATTGCGGTTCACCAACGCTCGACATGAAGTGCACCCTACCATATTTGAGAAATTTACGTTCGCCAAAAGAAATCATGAAATTCATTTGATCGTTTAATGCAGTGTGGTTTTCAGTCTACAGTAGTGCGGTTTTCTGTGTGATGCAGTTGTAATGCCCAGGATGGAGTTATACCTCCTACGTGTCGAGGCACGACTTAAAGGCATAAGTCCATCCTAGAATGATCTCAAGTTTGGTAATCTTTGCACAACTCAGGTAAAAGAGGGATAGTAAACTGAAAAATAGTTGGCTTACAATCGCCACGTCACAGAATAACAGTACAAGTCTCAAACATCATACATTAAGAGCACTACAACCCTCTAAGGGCAAAAGCCAAATGTCAAAGTACCAAACTCAGATAAATAAACCAACCACAGGCGGATCGAATCCTAGTAAGAGACTCCACTACTGATCGTCCGGGTAACGCACGTAGTACCGACTACGCTCTTCATCGAACTCCCAATCCAGCTCGGTGCCATCACCTGGATAGCTCACAGCTGGACCTGCATCTGGTGTGTGAAGTAACTGTGAGCCACAGAGGACTCAGCAATCCCGTTCCCGGGTAACAGAACTATTTAAGCCTTTAGGTGAGGGAAAAGGCTGAAGAAAGAAATGAGGTGAAGGAACAACAAAGAGTCTGCAGCAGCAACTAGCACTAACTTACGCAAGAGAGAGCGAGAAGAGAAGGCATCGGCGAGAGTGATCACTAAGTGATCCTAGCTACAAGCTCACAAACACAACCCCTCCGTGTTCAACTCCCGAATCCCGATTCGGAAATTGACAGTCACGGAACACACGCTGGTAGTGTATTAGTAACATTGTGTCAAGTTATCTACAACCGGAATTAACAAGCTCCCATCTGCCACATAACCGCGGGCACGGCTTTCGAAAGTTCAAACCCTGCAGGGGTGTTCCAACTTGACCCATTACAAGCCCACGATCCGCGGAGTCGCAACTCCAAAGTGGGAAGACCCGAGTATCCTTGGAATCCCGTGCTCAAGATATACCGAGCTAAGGTAATGCTAATCCAGCAAATCCTCCCGGCGTGCCGACACCCTGATAGTAGCCGCGCGTATCTAGTCTCAGGCCACGACCGGATGAGCACAGCGTACAGTGGCCGAAACCCAAGTTGCCAAGGGGGGCCCCGCACACGACTCTAGTTTGGACCAACACTCAAGTCGAGCACTGGCCCAGGGGGGTTGAATTAATTAAGCCTCGGGTTAATTACTCCCTCGGAAAGGTTTTAGTTGTGTTAGGCGAATAGTACCAATGTTGGGACTTGCTGGAAAAGACTTAGCACTTAGCGGTTTATCGAGGGGGTCCCATACACCCCAACCGTGTTAGGAACGCATAATCAAGGAACATAAAACCGGCTTATACGGATCCTAACAGCATGAGTGGAACAAATCACCAAGCAAAAGGCTTAGCCTTCCACCCTTGCCAATATATAGATGATTTCAATTAAAGCATTTATATAGTGTGATATAACCCAACCAAACTTCATCATGAAGCAAGCATCTTCACTTCACCTGCAACTAGCAACGCTATAAGAAGGACTGAGCGAAGCGTACTTAGCCAAGCAACGGTTTGCATAGGTAGGGGGTTAAACATGGCAATTGGTTACAAGTAGGAGGCTGGCAAGAAGAACATGGGCATCGAGGAAAAACTATAGATCGAGACTACTAGCAATAGGCGAAGATAGTAAAGTTATCGGGGTTCGGTCATCTTGCCTGAAGAGAAGACGTTCGGATCGAAAGAAGGGTCCTCGTGCTCAAACTCGTTGGAAACCTCGTGCTCAACCTCGTTGGAAAACTCGTGCTCAACTTCCGGCTCTAAACAAGACAAACACAACAAGCACCAATTAACACGATGCAATGCGCACTCGAAAAAACATGAATGCATGATGGATGCACTAGTGATGCACATGGAGCACGGAAAACATCACTCAAGCAAAACACCTCAAAACAAGATAACAACCTGATATTATTAATCTACACAGAAAATCACCCAAGTTTGATATAAGATTCGCTGAAATCGGAGTTACGGGCTAAAAGTTATGCCCGAAACAAGATTTGAGCGAAAACTGCAAATTACAGCAACATAGCATCTTTGGAGCTCAAAATAATTAATCTACAGCACCCAAAAAGCATGGCAAAGGACTTGAACACAAACTAGATATAAAGTACAGCAACTAGGTCCAAAGTGCACCCCCAACGGAGTCACGGATCAATAGCAATGATCTTGGACATATTGAACTTTGAAATAAAATTCTGGCAGCAGAATTTTATTGAAAGTTTGGAGCAAAAGATAAACATGCTACAGTCACTCAAATGGACATGTGAGGACATGAATGGAAAGACAACAATATATACTTCAAGGAACAATCAAAATCCACCCCAAAACTATCATGCTTTGTCCTACAACATCACACGAACATGGCATCGGAACGTTACAGATTTCAGACTTAGTGAAATTTCACTAAGTCCTAAAACAGCAACATCAACTTAGCACACAAAAGAGCATGTTTAAGACACCTCGAAACTAAACATGGCAAAGGGTAAGCACCTCATCAAAGTACATATGACGGTGATCCCAAAACACACAAGCATGCATCATAGAGGTGAACACACCGATTACAACGAGCTCAACAAGATGGCATTTCATAACAAGTGAAAACACAACATGTGAACATGGCACTTTGCAATGATGATAACAAGGAAACAATAAATCTACCATGCAACCTATCACACCCAACACGTAGTTCGCGGCAAGACCAACACGTGGACATGTCATTTGCATCGTTTGGACAAACGAGCTAAAAGATATCACAAGTCAAAGGTGGCATGAAAAATAACACATAACAGCAGTTTATATCATCATGCACTCTTGCAACAGCAAAACAAGTGTCAAGATGACATCTAACATGCATGACTACAACAGGTAAAACGTAGAGGGCATCTCCACGAACATCTGGACATGCTACACGCGCAAAACGGAGCAACAGGCACAAAGTTAGAGCAGTTCAAAGATTGCATCAGACAGGTAAAACAGAGACTTAGGGAAAAAATTAGGGCAACCTGAGATAGATCTGGATCTGAGGGCAAAACGAGAAGACGGGCCGGCGGCGTACGGGTCTGGCTCGATCCGGCGAAGGAACTGGGCCCGACGCTGTGAAGTGGCGCGGCTGGGCCTGAGGGGAGGCGGCCCGATGGAGGGGAGCCCGAGGCCTCGGTGCGGCTGGCGGAGCAGGCCGGCTCGGCGAGCGCGCGCCCGCGGCTGGGCGGCTGGCGAAGCCCACGGGGAGGAGCGGCGAGCGGGTTGGAGTGGGCTGGCGGGGAGGCCTGCGGCCCAGGTGGCAGGACGGTGATGTGGTCCCGCGGCGGCGGTGCGGTACGGGCCTTGGCCCAGGCGGCGGTGTAGGACGACGGCCTGGCGCGGTCGCAGGCGCTCGGTCGAAGCGGCCGACGCGATGCGGATCGAGCGACCGCGCGGAGGGAGGACGGCGTACGGGCCCGGCCCGGTGCGGTCGGTGTTGCGGTCGAGCGACCGAGCGCTCGCCTGGCGCGGCGCGGTCGAAGCCAGAGCAGCGAGCGGCGCTGACTTCGGAGTCCTCGAGGGGACTGGATCCCAGCGGCGGCGCTGGCTCTCTCGAGGGATCTGGTTCCCTCGGGATCCAGAGAATTATTTTTGGGGATCTGAGAAAGAAAAGAAAAAAAATAAGGGGATCTAGAGGAGGAAGAAGAAGGGGATAGGGATGCCCAAAAATAGACTAAGGGGGGTCTATATGTAGCAGTTTTAGACTAGGGTTTGGAGGCTAGGGGTGTTTAGGAGCCCTCCGATCGTGATCCAACGGATCCGATCGCGGGGATGGTTTAAAAGGACCAGACGGAGATAAAAGAAAGCAGTAGGGATATATCCGGGACACGAAGCGAAGGCACTTCGAGCCCACACGAACAACGGAGGGAAAAGTCAACGGAGTCCAAACGAGATGAGATTTGAGAGGCGGGTTGCACACAACAAAACAACAACTCACAACACAACCTCGCGGCACACCGGTAACGAAAAACGCCCGAACAACAAAGTAGGCCTACGGGACGTCACGGACACGTGAGGGAGCTCCGGAACACGAAACGGACAACAGGAAGGAACACACGGAACCGGATGCAACCCACAACACAAACGCAATGCAATGCACATGTCTACATGATATGAATGAATGCCACACACTCACACAACAAAACGACGAAAGCCCGAAAGACAAAGTACCCGAAATTGAAATAGATGAAGCCGGAGATTTATTATATGCCCAAAAGGGAAAGTATTACATCCGGGGCATTACAAACTCTCCTCTACTACAAAAAGATCTCGTCCCGAGATCTAGGACTGGAAAAAGGAAGGGTACTCGGAACGAAGATGATCTTCTCGTTCCCAGGTAGCTTCTCGGTCTGTGTGATGTGACCACTTGACTTTCAGAAACTTGATGGACTTGTTGCGAGTCTTGCGTTCGGTTTCTTCGAGAATTGCAACAGGATGCTCTCGGTAGGAAAGGTCTTGTTTAAGATCAATCTCCTCAAACGGAATCATGCGCTCAGGTGCCTTGAAGCATTTGCGAAGCTGAGACACATGGAAGACATCATGAACATTTGCAAAGTGGAAGGGAGCTCGAGCTGATAGGCTAGATCGCCTCTTTTGCCAAGAATTTTGAAAGGCCCGACGTATCTAGGAGCAAGCTTTCCTTTGATACCGAATCTTTGGGTTCCTTTCATCGGAGAAACTCGGAGATAGACATGATCACCGATGTCGAAAGCCAAATCACGATGCTTTCCATCGTAGTAGCTCTTCTGACGCGACTGAGCGGCCTTGAGATTCTCACGTATGACTTTGCACATTTCTTCGGCTTCTGAGATCAAATCATTGCCAAGAAGTTGGCGTTCACCTGTTTCAGACCAGTTGAGAGGGGTACGGCACTTTCTGCCATAGAGAATTTCAAACGGTGCTTTGCCTGCACTTGCTTGAAAGCTGTTGTTGTAAGAGAACTCGGCAAATGGAAGGCAGTCTTCCCATTTCATGCCGAAGGAGATGACACAGGCTCTGAGCATATCTTCTAGGATCTGATTCACACGCTCGACTTGACCACTAGTCTGAGGGTGAAAGGCAGTGCTGAACCTGATCTTCGTGCCCATGGCGGACTGAAAGGAGTCCCAGAACCTTGATGTGAACAAGCTGCCACGGTCTGAGGATATCACTTGAGGAATGCCATGCAGGGACACAATTCTGGAAGTGTACAGTTCTGCAAGTTGAGCTGCATTGATTGATTCTTTGACTGGAAGAAAGTGAGCGACTTTGGTAAGCTTGTCAATCACCACAAAGATAGCATCATTGCCTCGCTTGGATTTAGGAAAGCCAGTGACGAAGTCCATTTCAATGTGGTCGAACTTCCACTCAGGAATGGGAAGAGGTTGGAGAAGACCGGCTGGACGTTGATGTTCTGCTTTCACTCTTCTGCATACATCACATTCATTCACGAATTGGGCAATTTCCCTTTTCATGCGTGTCCACCAGTAAGACTGCTTGAGGTCTTGATACATCTTGGAACTGCCAGGATGAATGGAAAGGAGAGAGTCATGAGCTTCTTCCATTATGAGCTTCCTGAGATCACCTTTAGGAACAACGAGTCTGTCCTCGAAGAACAAGGTATCTCTCTCATCAACACGGAAGCACTTGTATTTTGGAGTGCCCTTTGCAATCCCATGTTTCACCTTCTTCACCATGGTATCACTGAGCTGGGCCTCACGGACTTGATCTTCCAAGGTAGGAGCAATTTGGAGATTTGCAAGAAAACCCTGCGGAACAACCTGGAGGTTGAGCTTCCTGAAAGCTTCACAAAGCTCAGGCTGGTGTGGCTTGATAAGAAGGCTGTTGCAATATGCCTTTCTGCTCAAAGCATCTGCAATCACATTCGCCTTGCCTGGAGTGTACTCAATGCTGGGGTTGTACTCTTGGATCATCTCGACCCAACGAGTCTGGCGGAGGTTCAGGTGCGGCTGTGTGAAGATGTACTTCAAGCTCTTGTGATCAGTGAAGATGTCGACCTTTCTGCCCAACAACAGATGTCTCCACGTAATCAGAGCATGTACCACAGCTGCTAGCTCGAGATCATGTGTGGGATAGTTCTTCTCACTGGGCTTGAGCTGCCGAGAAGTATATGCCACAATTTTCTTATCTTGCATAAGCACACCACCAAGACCTTGAAGAGAAGCGTCACAGAACACTTCATAGGGCTTGGTTTCATCCGGAGGAGTCAGAACTGGAGCTGAGACAAGCTTCTCTTTGAGGGTTTTGAAAGCCACTTCACACTCGGGAGACCAAAAGTATTTGACATTCTTCTGAAGGAGGTTGGAAAGAGGCTTGGCAATCTTGGAGAAGTTCTCCACAAACCTTCTGCAATAGCTGGCAAGACCCAGAAAACTGCGGAGCTGTTTGACGTTCTGAGGAGCTTCCCAGTTGACAATTGCTTCAACTTTCTCGGGATTAACCGCAATACCGTCAGCTGAGATGATGTGGCCCAGGTACAAAACCTTATCGAGCCAAAACTCGCACTTTGAGAACTTGGCATAGAATTTATGCTCTCGGAGTCGATCAAGAACCAGACGCAAGTGCTTTTCGTGATCTTCTTCATTCTTGGAAAACACCAGAATATCATCTAGATACACAAGCACGAATTCGCCAGTATAGGGGTTGAAGATGTAATGCATCATCCTTGAAAAGGTAGGAGGAGCATTGGCGAGACCGAAGGACATGACGGTATACTCATATGAACCGTAGCTCGTTCTGAAGGCCGTCTTGGGAATGTCTTCCTCGCGAATGCGAATTTGATGATAGCCCATTCGGAGGTCAAGCTTAGAGAACACTTTAGCTCCTTTGAGCTGCTCAAAGAGTTCGTTGATGTTGGGGAGCGGATACTTGTTCTTAATCGTCTTCTTGTTCAGTGGCCGGTAGTCAACACAGAGACGCTCCGTGCCATCTTTCTTCTTGACAAATAAGACACCACAGCCCCACGGAGATGTACTCGGTCTGATGAGACCCATACGCTCCTGCTCATCCAACTGTTTCTTCAATTCCTTCAATTCATCTGAAGAGAGCTTGTAAGGACGCCGGCAAACAGGTTCGGTGCCCGGCTCGAGTTCAATGACAAACTCCACCTGACGGTGTGGAGGCATGCCTGGAAGTTCTTCTGGAAAGACGTCTTGATATTCATTCACCACTGGAATTTGCTCTATGGCATTAATTTCACCCTTATCATTAAGAGAGAAAAGCCGAATAGTATTATCCCTGGAGGTGAAGATAATCACATCTTCATCAGAATGAGTCAATTTGACTTCCTTTTGAGCACAATCAATGTGAGCATCGTGCTGAGAAAGCCAATCCATTCCGAGAATGAGGTCGATATCAGAATGACCCAGAACCACCGGATTAGCCAGAAATCGATAATCGCCCATGCAGATAGAAACATTGGGAACAAAGTTGTTGGAGTTCATGAGCAAACCCGGAGAAAGCACAGACATCGGACTCGGCAAAGCTTGCAATGGCATATCATGTGACAATGCAAAAGGTCTTGACATGAAAGAATGTGAAGCACCTGAATCGAACAAAACTTTAGCTGGAAAAGAGTTCACTGAGAGGTTACCCAAAATGACATCAGAAGAGTTCTCTGCTTCAGCTGCATTCATCAGATTGACCCTGGCAGACTTTGGATCATGCTTGACAATAGCTGAACTCATAGGTGGTGGAGGAGGAAGACGCTTCGGATTCGGGCATCTGTTGGCATAGTGACCCTTCTGAGTGCATTTGTTGCAAGTCACTTCTGAGAGAGGACGGAACTGAGAGCCACTGGACTTGGAGCCTTGAGACTGAAACTGCTTCTTCGACTGGTTGCTTGGGTTGGGTGGGTGGGAGAAACCACGACCACTAGAGTTCTTGTTGTTGGAGTTGTTGAAGTTGTTGGAGTTGTTGAATGGAGCTCGAATCATTGGAGGAGGAGGAAGCCAGAATTTCTGTTGTTTCGCAGCCAACTGAGACGATGAGGTAGAGTGAACAGCATCTCGAATTCTCTTCTTAGAAGCCTCCATCTTAAGCTGAGCTGCTTCTTGTTTCAAAGCCATATTATAGAACTTATCGAATTCGTCTGGCTCGAACAAAGTGAGAGCAAGCTGAAGTTCATCTTTGAGACCTCCACGGAACTGATAGATTTTGCTCTTTGCATGAGGAATGTCTTGCTTTGCATAGCGAGCGAGGTTTTGGAACTTGACATTATACTGATAGACTGTCATGGAGCCCTGCTTGAGGTTGCGGAATTGCTCACGCATACCCTCGATAACACTTGTAGGAATGTGATGCGAGCGGAAATCCCTGCAGAAATTCTCCCATGAGATCACTTGACCCGGCCTTGAGTCTTTGTACTGCTGCCACCAGTCAGCTGCTTGATCTTTCAGTTGGAAAGCTGCAAACTTCACATAGTCATCTTCTTTCACGTTACTGCACTCAAAATGCTTCTTGATATCGGTCAGCCAATCCTCAGCATCAAGAGGGTCGACACAGTAACTGAAAGCTTTAGGATTGTTGGCCAAGAACTGGTTGAGGGTAGCATGGTGCTGCTGGAAGAAGTTGCCTTGGTTCATTGGAATGCCCTGATTAGCTTGATTAGCTTGATTAGCTTGCATCATCTGCATCATCTGCATCATCAACTGAGTGTTCTGAGCAGTAGTCTGCATAATTGCTCTCCAAGCCTCAGGCGGAGGAGGAGGTGAAGGAGGATGCTCTGGAACCTCTTCCACCTCTGGGTTGGCATTCGGAACCTTTTTCGGAGCCATCCTGAAAGAGATGACCACGATCAGCAATTGATTGACAAAAGGAATAAGCTGAATCAATGGAATGAATTGCAACAAGTCTTCACAATAATCATTCGAACAATAAGAACGAATGAAATCATCCGAACAAGAGGAACGAATGAATTTCTTAGTTAATTGATAACATCAGTCTTCACGAGAAGCCACATAGGAATCAAAAGGATAAAATAATAAAACAACAAGGTACGGAAAGGAACAAACACAAGAGAGGAGTTTCGTTCTAACATCTTTGTGCTGAAAGCATATGAACGCGTTACGAAAAGGTTTTGCAATCCCCGGATCAGCATAGCCAAGGACCCTTTAAGATGCAACTCCTGATAGTAACATCGGTCATATAACCCCTTCACTCAATGTCGAACCCCGAACTCACTAACCTGCATCCGTTGGAAGAATGCCTACGATCTACTGGATAAAACCCACCTATAGCTTTCCGAAAGATTCCAGTTATGCAATCAGGTGTTGGGGATACACGGGAAGCACCGCGCAATCAACTCTAACCTACATCCAGGTGTATCCATCCTTCAACACATAACCAGTCTTTCTCGGAAACTGTGTACCTCGGACCTTCGAAAAGCATCCACTATAACAAGCTATGGCAATACTCCCGAACTACCTCCCCAGTACTGGGTGATGTCGGGGTTATCTTGCCACTGGCCGTATAGGGGAGATTTTCGATGTCGGCCGTCTTAAGTATTTAGTATTGTCACGATATGCTTGTTGCAATGATACCCCGAAGCTCAACTCCTCGGTAACAGGAGGCATCGGGAACAATATCCTTGTCACAAGAACATCGAAACAATCCCAGAATACTCGCGGGATTCCTAAAAAAAAAATTTGTGCAAATTTTGAAGATAGGAGAGACAAGAGTAGACGTCAGGAGTCCTCACCAGAGAGAAAGGGGATGAGAAGCAAAGAAATCCTACTCTCCGATATAATATAGGACTCAAAAAGTTTTCAGTGTGTGCCTAGACTCAACCGTCAACGGTTCGATCAAACAGTGGGGGCTCCTAGGTCGGAGAAGGCTCTGATACCAACTTGTAATGCCCAGGATGGAGTTATACCTCCTACGTGTCGAGGCACGACTTAAAGGCATAAGTCCATCCTAGAATGATCTCAAGTTTGGTAATCTTTGCACAACTCATGTAAAAAAGGGATAGTAAACTGAAAAATAGTTGGCTTACAATCGCCACGTCACAGAATAACAGTACAAGTCTCAAACATCATACATTAAGAGCACTACAACCCTCTAAGGGCAAAAGCCAAATGTCAAAGTACCAAACTCAGATAAATAAACCAACCACAGGCGGATCGAATCCTAGTAAGAGACTCCACTACTGATCGTCCGGGTAACGCACGTAGTACCGACTACGCTCTTCATCGAACTCCCAATCCAGCTCGGTGCCATCACCTGGATAGCTCACAGCTGGACCTGCATCTGGTGTGTGAAGTAACTGTGAGCCACAGAGGACTCAGCAATCCCGTTCCCGAGTAACAGAACTATTTAAGCCTTTAGGTGAGGGAAAAGGCTGAAGAAAGAAATGAGGTGAAGGAACAACAAAGAGTCTGCAGCAGCAACTAGCACTAACTTACGCAAGAGAGAGCGAGAAGAGAAGGCATCGGCGAGAGTGATCACTAAGTGATCCTAGCTACAAGCTCACAAACACAACCCCTCCGTGTTCAACTCCCGAATCCCGATTCGGAAATTGACAGTCACGGAACACACGCTGGTAGTGTATTAGTAACATTGTGTCAAGTTATCTACAACCGGAATTAACAAGCTCCCATCTGCCACATAACCGCGGGCACGGCTTTCGAAAGTTCAAACCCTGCAGGGGTGTTCCAACTTGACCCATTACATGCCCACGATCCGCGGAGTCGCAACTCCAAAGTGGGAAGACCCGAGTATCCTCGGAATCCCGTGCTCAAGATATACCGAGCTAAGGTAAGGCTAATCCAGCAAATCCTCCCGGCGTGCCGACACCCTGATAGTAGCCGCGCGTATCTAGTCTCAGGCCACGACCGGATGAGCACAGCGTACAGTGGCCGAAACCCAAGTTGCCAAGGGGGGCCCCGCACACGACTCTAGTTTGGACCAACACTCAAGTCGAGCACTGGCCCAGGGGGGTTGAATTAATTAAGCCTCGGGTTAATTACTCCCTCGGAAAGGTTTTAGTTGTGTTAGGCGAATAGTACCAATGTTGGGACTTGCTGGAAAAGACTTAGCACTTAGCGGTTTATCGAGGGGGTCCCATACACCCCAACCGTGTTAGGAACGCATAATCAAGGAACATAAAACCGGCTTATACGGATCCTAACGGCATGAGTGGAACAAATCACCAAGCAAAAGGCTTAGCCTTCCACCCTTGCCAATATATAGATGATTTCAATTAAAGCATTTATATAGTGTGATATAACCCAACCAAACTTCATCATGAAGCAAGCATCTTCACTTCACCTGCAACTAGCAACGCTATAAGAAGGGCTGAGCGAAGCGTACTTAGCCAAGCAACGGTTTGCATAGGTAGGGGGTTAAACATGGCAATTGGTTACAAGTAGGAGGCTGACAAGAAGAACATGGGCATCGAGGCAAAACTATAGATCGAGACTACTAGCAATAGGCGAAGATAGTAAAGTTATCGGGGTTCGGTCATCTTGCCTGAAGAGAAGACGTTCGGATCGAAAGAAGGGTCCTCGTGCTCAAACTCGTTGGAAACCTCGTGCTCAACCTCATTGGAAAACTCGTGCTCAACTTCCGGCTCTAAACAAGACAAACACACCAAGCACCAATCAACACGATGCAATGCGCACTCGAAAAAACATGAATGCATGATGGATGCACTAGTGATGCACATGGAGCACGGAAAACATCACTCAAGCAAAACACCTCAAAACAATATAACAACCTGATATTATTAATCTACACAGAAAATCACCCAAGTTTGATATAAGATTCGCTGAAATCGGAGTTACGGGCTAAAAGTTATGCCCGAAACAAGATTTGAGCGAAAACTGCAAATTACAGCAACATAGCATCTTTGGAGCTCAAAATAATTAATCTACAGCACCCAAAAAGCATGGCAAAGGACTTGAACACAAACTAGATATAAAGTACAGCAACTAGGTCCAAAGTGCACCCCCAACGGAGTCACGGATCAATAGCAATGATCTTGGACATATTGAACTTTGAAATAAAATTCTGGCAGCAGAATTTTATTGAAAGTTTGGAGCAAAAGATAAACATGCTACAGTCACTCAAATGGACATGTGAGGACATGAATGGAAAGACAACAATATATACTTCAAGGAACAATCAAAATCCACCCCAAAACTATCATGCTTTGTCCTACAACATCACACGAACATGGCATCGGAACGTTACAGATTTCAGACTTAGTGAAATTTCACTAAGTCCTAAAACAGCAACATCAACTTAGCACACAAAAGAGCATGTTTAAGACACCTCGAAACTAAACATGGCAAAGGGTAAGCACCTCATCAAAGTACATATGACGGTGATCCCAAAACACACAAGCATGCATCATAGAGGTGAACACACCGATTACAACGAGCTCAACAAGATGGCATTTCATAACAAGTGAAAACACAACATGTGAACATGGCACTTTGCAATGATGATAACAAGGAAACAATAAATCTACCATGCAACCTATCACACCCAACACGTAGTTCGCGGCAAGACGAACACGTGGACATGTCATTTGCATCGTTTGGACAAACGAGCTAAAAGATATCACAAGTCAAAGGTGGCATGAAAAATAACACATAACAGTAGTTTATATCATCATGCACTCTTGCAACAGCAAAACAAGTGTCAAGATGACATCTAACATGCATGACTACAACAGGTAAAACGTAGAGGGCATCTCCTCGAACATCTGGACATGCTACACGCGCAAAACGGAGCAACAGGCACAAAGTTAGAGCAGTTCAAAGATTGCATCAGACAGGTAAAACAGAGACTTAGGGAAAAAATTAGGGCAACCTGAGATAGATCTGGATCTGAGGGCAAAATGAGAAGACGGGCCGGCGGCGTACGGGTCTGGCCCGATCCGGCGAAGGAACTGGGCCCGACGCTGTGAAGTGGCGCGGCTGGGCCTGAGGGGAGGCGGCCCGGTGGAGGGGAGCCCGAGGCCTCGGTGCGGCTGGCGGAGCAGGCCGGCTCGGCGAGCGCGCGCCCGCGGCTGGGCGGCTGGCGAAGCCCACGGGGAGGAGCGGCGAGCGGGTTGGAGTGGGCTGGCGGGGAGGCCTGCGGCCCAGGTGGCACGACGGTGATGTGGTCCCGCGGCGGCGGCGCGGTACGGGCCTTGGCCCAGGCGGCGGTGTAGGACGACGGCCTGGCGCGGTCGCAGGCGCTCGGTCGAAGCGGCCGACGCGATGCGGATCGAGCGACCGCGCGGAGGGAGGACGGCGTACGGGCCCGGCCCGGTGCGGTCGGTGTTGCGGTCGAGCGACGAGCGCTCGCCTGGCGCGGCGCGGTCGAAGCCACAGCAGCGAGCGGCGCTGACTTCGGAGTCCTCGAGGGGACTAGATCCCAGCGGCGGCGCTGGCTCTCTCGAGGGATCTGGTTCCCTCGGGATCCAGAGAATTATTTTTGGGGATCTGAGAAAGAAAAGAAAAAAAAGAAGGGGATCTAGAGGAGGAAGAAGAAGGGGATAGGGATGCCCAAAAATAGACTAAGGGGGGTCTATATGTAGCACTTTTAGACTAGGGTTTGGAGGCTAGGGGTGTTTAGGAGCCCTCCGATTGTGATCCAACGGATCCGATCGCGGGGATGATTTAAAAGGACCAGACGGAGATAAAAGAAAGCAGTAGGGATATATCCGGGACACGAAGCGAAGGCACTTCGGGCCCACACGAACAACGGAGGGAAAAGTCAACGGAGTCCAAACGAGATGAGATTTGAGAGGCGGGTTGCACACAACAAAACAACAACACACAACACAACCTCGCGGCACACCGGTAACGAAAAACGCCCGAACAACAAAGTAGGCCTACGGGACGTCACAGACACGTGAGGGAGCTCCGGAACATGAAACGGACAACGGGAAGGAACACACGGAACCGGATGCAACCCACAACACAAATGCAATGCAATGCACATGTCTACATGATATGAATGAATGCCACACACTCACACAACAAAACGACGAAAGCCCGAAAGACAAAGTACCCGAAATGGAAATAGATGAAGTCGGAGATTTATTATATGCCCAAAAGGGAAAGTATTACATCCGGGGCATTACAGCAGTACATATGACGATTTTGCTGTCGCGAAAAAAGAAAGTGTTCGCATTTTGTTAAAATCAAAATTGATCTTAAACCGTTAGGAATCAGAGAGAGTATTCTACATTAAAAAGTTGTGCCTCACTGATATCTTTCGAATGGCGTATAATTTGAATTATTTGACTAGCGGTTTCTAAAAATTTCGGGAAAAACGGCCGCTGCCTCTCATTGTTAGCCGTACGATTTTCAAAATTAACTAAAAACCGTAAAGAATCTAAAAAATATCAACACATGAAAGTTGCGCCTCGCTCGTAGCTTTCCAACGGCGTATCATATGCCTCGTTTCGACAAACAGTTCAAAAGCTGGAGAGAAAACAATACCGAAAATTGCAAAATTCTCAAAAAAAGTGATTTCCGTGATTTACTAAATTTAAAACTGCTCTTAAACCGTAACAAATTAGAGAAAATAATATATATGAAAAATATGCACCTCGACGATATCTTTCCAACGATGTATCATTTGCTTCATTCCGATGAGCGGTTTGAAAAAAAGGCAAAAAACCGCTCACTGCCACTCGTCGTGCATCGCATCATTTTCAAATCTGCTCTTAAACCGTAAAGAATTTCGTAAAGTGTTCAACATGGCAAAGTTGCGCCTAATCCATAGCTTGTCAACTATATATTACTCGCGTCGTTTCGATAAATGGTTAAAAAATTCGAGCAAAAAAGGTATCGAAAAAACACCGCGCGTAGTTTTTTCCGACACGAAGTTCACTAGTCTCTCTATTGCAGTACCTTTGCTACTATAAGTGCAGTGCCTTCGCGTTGAGCGTGTAGTGCAGAAGTGTTACCAGAATAGTTATTCTGCTAATATTATGGGAATAGACCGGATATATATATATATATATATATATATATATATATACCTAATAATAAAGAAAATTGGGTTTCTGGTCATCCGTCATGGCATTTTTCAGAAAAGTCCTTCTATTTCAAAGAATTCAACCTGCAGTCCTATTTTAAGCTAAAGGGAATCGTTTTTTTTTCGTATTTTACACAAAAATCCCTGTGTTCTCTTGAAATCAACCCGCAGTCCGGGTTTAAGTCACACCCAAACCGTTATTTTACATTTTACGAAAACTCCCTGATATTTTAGGTAGTTCATTCGCGGATCATATTTAAGTCAAATAATTTTTTAAATCATCCATATCTTTTAAATCGTAACTCCGATTTGAACATGTTATATATGAAATTTGATTAGAAAAATATGTAGAATATGAATATGAGATTATTTTTACCTGTTAAGTATTTTCAAATATTATTTTAGAATATATATTTAAGTCAAATAAATGATTTTCTAAATTATACGTATCTTTTAAACCGTAACTTTGATTTTAACATATTATATATGAAATTTTATTAGAAAAATGTGTGGAATCTAAATATGATGTTGATTTTACCTGTTAAATATTTTTTAAATATTGTTTTGGAAGCAAACTTGTAATTTATAGAGCAAGATCCATTTTTCCTTCATACCGGCGGCGATCTGGATTGCAAATAAACACCCCAATATAACCATATAGGGAAAAGAAAACATCAATAACTACACATGCATACCTCTGAAAAATGTCGCATGGGAAAACAACAGATTTCTCATTGCAAGAGTGAGAGAAAGCGAGCGAGAGAGAGAGAGAGGGAGAGGGAGGAGAGAGGGAGAGAGAGACACCTTAGGATTAACCGTATTCTAACATTTTTGTGTGTGTGAACATCGAGGCCATCGCCGGCGAGGGTGAGAAGAAGGATAAGCGGCAACACAAATATGATGCCTCGCAAAAATAAAGGAAATGGACCTATTGTGGTCTTGAGTGATGATTGTTGGGTTAAGAGCGTGTGTTATGTCCCGTCAAAAAAAGAGAGGATTAACCATATTCAAACATTTTTGTGTGTGTGAACATCGAGGCCATCGTCGGCGAGTGTTAGAAGGAGGATAAGCGGCAACACAAATATGATGCCTCGCAAAAATAAAGGAAATGGACCTATTGTGGTCTTGAGTGATGGTTGTTGGGTTAAGAGCGTGTGTTATGTCCCGTCAAAAAAAGAGAGTGTGTGTTATATTTTCTTTCCCATTGCAACGCACGGGATCTTTTGCTAGTATATATATATATATATATATATATATATATATATATATATATATATATATATATATATATATATATATATACATAGGGTGGGTCTATTATGATAACACCCCTTAAGAGCTTATTCTGCTAGCACCCCGATCCACCCGACAGAAGCGAAACAAAGAAGAAAAAGGTCAACCCGACCACCCCACTCCTCCCACTTCTCCTCGTACCCACCCACCACCGCACCACCTTCCTCCCTTCCCCACCACCACCACAACACATCCTCCCCCACCCCCGCAACCTGTGTCGATCTCTTGCGCCCTCACCCCACCCGTGATCTCCCTCCACTCGTCGGTGAGACACCCCTCCCTTGACCACCTCTCAGCATGAGCCTGGGCCGGATCCAGACCGCGTCGACCCCCCCGCGACATCCTAGTCCCGGCGCCAGATCTAGGCCGCGCCGGCCCCCCGAGACGCCCCACCGCTGGAGCCAGGGCGGCAGCCTCCCACGATGACCCGCTGCCACCTCTAGCCGACGCATTCCAGGTCGACCACCACGCCGAAAAACTGCTCCAAACCGAGCTCGCATCTGGCAGCACCAGGCCATTCACCACTGCGTTTCCCGTTCGGCGTCGTGGACTTTTAGTTCGGTCCTTGTAGGTGGGTGCTACCTCTTGAGCTTGCGTTGGTTTTTCCCTTGAAGAGGAAAGGGTGATGCAGCAAAGGAGAGTAAGTATTTCCCTCACTTTGAGAACCAAGGTATCAATCCAGTAGGAGACAACACACAAATTGCCAAATACCTGCACAAACAATCAAACAACTTGCACCCAACGCAATAAAGAGGTTCTCAATCCCTTCACGGTTATTTGGAAAAGTGAGATCTGATAGAGATAGATAAACTGTAAAGTAAATATTTTTGGTATTTTTGGTTTATAGATTGACAAGTAAAAGATTGCAAAATAGTAGATCGGAAACTTATAAGATGGAAAATAGACCGGGGGCCATAGGTTTCACTAGTGGCTTCTCTCAAGATAGCAAATATTACGGTGGGTAAAAAAATTACTGCCAAGCAATTGATAGAAGAGCGCATAATTATGATGATATCTAAGGCAATGATCATGAATATAGGCATCATGTCCATGTCAAGTAAACCAACTCCTGCCTGCATCTACTACTATTACTCCACACGTCGACCGAAACGATTCTGCTTCTAGAGTATTAAGTTCATAAAGAGCAGAGTAACGCATTAAGTAAGATGGCATGATGTAGCAGAATTAACTCATGCAAAATGATGAAAAACCCATCTTGTTATCCTCGATGGCAACAATACAATACGTGTCATGCCCCTTTCTGTCACTGGGATTGAGCACCGCAAGATTGAACCCAAAGCAAAGCACTTCTCCCATTGCAAGAAAAACCAATCTAGTTGGCCAAACCAAACCGATAGTTCGAAGATAATTACTAAGATATCAAATCATGCATATAAGAATGCAGAGAAGACTCGAATAATAATCATAGATAAGCTGATCATAAATCCACAATAAATTGGATCTTGGCAAACACACCGCAAAAGAAGATTACATCGGATAGATCTCCAAGAACATCGAGGAGAACATAGTATTGAGAATCAAAGAGAGAGAACAAGCCATCTAGCTAATAGCTATGGACCCATAGGTCTGTGGTAAACTACTCACTGAAGGAAATATGCCCCAGAGGCAATAATAAAGTTGTTATTTGTATTTCGTTATATCAAGATAAATGTTTATTATTCATGCTAGAATTTTATTAACCAGAAACTTAGTACACGTATGAATACATAGACAAAACAGAGTGTCCCTAGTATGCCTCTACTAGACTAGCTCATTGATCAAAGATGGTTATGTTTCCTAGCCATAGACATGAGTTTTCATTTGATCAACGGGATCACATTATTAGGAGAATGATGTGATGGACAAGACCCATCCGTTAGCTTAGCAACTTGATCGTTTAGTTTTACTACTATTGATTTCTTCATGACTTATACATGTTCATATGACTATGGGATTATGCAACTCCCAAATACCGGAGGAACACCTTGTGTGCTATCAAACGTCACAACGTAACTGGGTGATTATAAAGATGCTCTACAGGTGTCTCCGAAGGTGTTTGTGGTGTTGGCATAGATCAAGAATAGGATTTGTCACTCCGAGTGTCGGAGAGGTTTCTCTGGGCCCTCTCGGTAATACACATCATAATAAGCCTTGTAAGCAAACGACTAATGCGTTCGTCATGAGATGATGTATTACAGAACGAGTAAAGAGACTTGCCGGTAACGAGATTGAACTAGGTATTTGATACCGACGATCGAATCTCGGACAAGTAACATACCGATGACAAAGGGAACAACGTATGTTGTTGTGCGATTTGACCGATAAAGATCTCTGTAGAATATGTAGGAACCAATATGAGAATCCAGGTTCCGCTATTGGTTATTGACCGGAGATGAGTCTCGGTCATGTCTTCATAGTTCTCGAACCCGTAGGGTCCGCACACTTAACGTTTGATGACGATCGGTATTATGAGTTTATGAGGTTTGATGTACCGAAGGTAGTTCGGAGTCCCGGATGTGATCACGGACATGACGAGGAGTCTCGGAATGTCCGAGACATAAAGATTGATATATTGGACAGCTATATTCTGACACAGAAAGTGTACCAGGTGATTTCGGAGAAAACCAGAGTGGCGGAGGGGTTACCGGAACCCCCGGGGGAGTATTGGACCATAGTGGGTGATGTCTACTACACAACCTTCTTCTTGTAGACGTTGTTGGGCCTCCAAGGGCAGAGGTTTGTAGGACAGTAGCAAATTTCCCTCAAGTGGATGACCTAAGGTTTATCAATGCGTGGGAGGCGTAGGCTGAAGATGGTCTCTCTCAAACAACCCTACAACCAAATAACAAAGAGTCTCTTGTGTCCCCAACACACCCAATACAATGGTAAATTGTATAGGTGCACTATTTCGGCGAAGAGATGGTGATACAAGTGCAATATGGATGGTAGATATAGGTTTTTGTAATAAGAAAATATAAAAACAGCAAGGTAACTAAAGATAAAAGTGAGCATAAATGGTGTTGCAATGATAGGAAACAAGGCCTAGGGTTCATACTTTGACTAGTGCAATTTCTCTAAAAAATAATAACATAACTGGATCATATAACTATCCCTCAACATGCAACAAAGAGTCACTACAAAGTAACTAATAGCAGAGAACAAACAGAGAGATTATGGTAGGGTACGAAACCACCTTAAAGTTATTCTTTCTGATCGATCAATTCAAGAGTCCGTAGTAAAATATCACGAAGCTATTCTTTCCGTTCGATCTATACTAGAGTTTGTACTAGAATAACACCTTAAGATACAAATCAACCAAAACCCTAATGTCACCTAGATACTCCATTGTCACCTCAAGGATCCGTGGGCATGATTATACGATATTCATCACACAATCTTAGATTCTTCTATTTAACCAACACAAAGTACTTCAAAGAGTGCCCCAAAGTTTCTACCGGAGAGTCAAGACGAAAACGTGTGCCAACCCCTATGCATAGATTCCCAAGGTCACGGAAGCCGCAAGTTGATCACCAAAACATACATCAAGTAGATCACGTGATATCCAATTGTCACCAAAGATAAGCACATGCAAGACATACATCAAGTGTTCTCAAATCCTTAAAGACTCAATCCGATAAGATAACTTCAAAGGGAAAACTCAATTCATCACAAGAGAGTAGAGGGGGAGAAACATCATAAGATCCAACTATAATAGCAAAGCTCGCGATACATCAAGATCGTGCCATCTCAAGAACATGAGAGAGAGAGAGAGATCAAACACATAGCTACTGGTACATACCCTCAGCCCCGAGGGTGAACTACTCCCTCCTCATTAGGGAGAGCGCCGGGATGATAAAGATGGCCACCGGAGAGGGATTCCCCCCTCTGGCAGGGTGCCAGAACATGTCTAGATTGGTTTTTGGTGGCAACAGAGGCTTTCGGCGGCGGAACTCCCGATCTAAGTTATTTTCTGGAGGTTTCTCTATATATAGGAGGTCTTGGAGTTGGGGGCAAGTAAAGGAGGTCTCCGGGCTGTCCACGAGGCAGGGGGCGCCCTACCCTCGTGGGCAGCCCGTGGGCCTTCTGGTCCCCCTCCGGCACTTCCTGGGCTTCTTCTGGTCCAAAAACTGCCTCTGTTGAGTTTCAGGTCAATTGGGCTCCGTTTGATATTCCTTTTCTGCGATACTATAAAACGGGAGAAAAACAGAAACTGGCACTGGGCTCTGGGTTAATAGGTTAGTTCCAAAAATCATATAAAAGTGTATATTAAATCCCATAAAACATCCTAGAAGGATAATATAATAGCATGGAACAATAAAAAATTATAGATACGTTGGAGACGTATCAAGCATCCCCAAGCTTAATTCCTGCTCGTCCTCGAGTAGGTAAATGATAAAAACAAAAAAATTGATGTGGAATGCTACCCAACATAATTCTCAATGTAATTTTTTTATTGTGGCATGAATGTTCAGATCTGAAAGATTCAAGACAAAAGTCTATATTGACATAAGAATAATAAAACTTGAAGTATACTAACAAAGCAATCATGTCTTCTCAAAATAACATGGCCAAAGAAAGTTATTCCTACAAAATCATATAGTCTGGCTATGCTCCCTCTTCATCACACAAAATATTTAAATCATGCACAACCCCAGTTTCAGCCAAGCAATTGTTTCATACTCAAAAAATTTCAAACCTTTCAACTTTCATGCAATACATGAGTGTGAGCCATGGATATATCACTATAGGTGGAATATAATGGTGGTTGTGGAGAAGACAAAAGAGGAAGACAGTCTCACATCAACTAGGCGTATCAATGGGCTATGGAGATGCCCATCAATAGATATCAATGTGAGTGAGTAGGGATTTCCATGCAACGGAT